>OW121849.1:49584328-50184328 GCA_933228895.1 Platycnemis pennipes | reverse complement strand
ATGGGGTGTGTTGGTTGCATCTTCGTCTTACTGATCTCAAATGCATCTTGGTATGCTTTCTGAGAGTCATCCACAATTCCTGAAAAAGCCAAACATTTAGGGCATCCCTTCATGGGCAGCTAATTCATATCTTAAAGATTCTTCAACAGGACTGCAGGTATCTCCTGCTGGGTTGAAGTAAAACTGTAATTATCAGCATGCATCTTCTTCTAACATTAACCTTTACATACCCAGAATGAAGTCCTAATCACACAAGCGTGACAGTATCAAATTCCTTATGAATGTGTGTTAAATTTTAATGAACTGAGGGAATGAAAAAACCTTCACTTAAAACAACCACCCTCTGGCCAACAGTTTCCTCCTGTTACTAAGGGTTTCAAAACATATGACACATGATACCCAAATACATATTCCTTTCCTAATCAATCAACCTTCCCCAGATTTAAAACCTGAGCAACCCAGTCAGGAATGTAATGCTGTACCTATTGGCCTGTCAAATCATATCATCGCAGAAGATGTGAACAAATTTTGTACTCAGTCACTCCCTCTATTAACTGAATTATAACATGAAAATAATCTTAACATTAGGAACTGATGACTGTTTCCATGATGAGAAGTTGCTAAATAGGAAATTTTTCCAATACTATTTTGAATCACAAAGAGAAGCAATAGAAATACAATTTTAACTTAATATGAAGCCTGTAGTTCAAGGGAAAAAATCTAGAGCAGTGACATTTCCATGGGTGCACTCATACAAACAATACAAAAACAAAAGTATTTGCTGCAATCAACAAGAAAAGTCATGTAGTGAAGCTCCTGGAGTTCACTTCAGTACCAAGTTACTTAAA
This sequence comes from Platycnemis pennipes, assembly GCA_933228895.1. Lineage (NCBI taxonomy): Eukaryota > Metazoa > Arthropoda > Insecta > Odonata > Platycnemididae > Platycnemis > Platycnemis pennipes. The sequence goes on along the minus strand of OW121849.1, from coordinate 50,183,480 downwards.
TAAAAGTTATTAGGAAGTAAATGGTATCTATTTACTTACTATGCAGGTCACACAACTATCCTTGTCCATATACCATTTAAAAAATTGATTTTTTGACAAGATGATGTGATAATGCAATTTTAAAGTTCAACTGGCATCATGAGAAGCAGTAAGAACCACTGATCTAAAGGAATGAAAACAAATATTCTACTCCCCTAATTATACTAAATAGTGAAAAGGAAAATAACAACATAAGTTAATTAAACAAATTAGAAGAGCCATAGGTAGTTCCTAAGTGACAATAAATGCTGGTGCCTTTTAATAATATGGATTTCAACTTCTCCATGCTTAGGAGCAATGCATACTATCACACTGACCAGGTCTTAAAAAAATGCTCCAAAACATGACAGGAGCTAAAGGTTCCTTCCGCAATCCCCAAAAAAGCCATTTAGTTCATCTCCCACACTAGATATTTTCCATGATATGATGTGAACAACAAAGACCTACATACTATCCAAGCTGGCATTACTACATTCCACCCAGTTAAGATAGGTTACTATTTAATTCTTACCTACTTCTTTCCGAGCACCTCTAATCCTGCACTATTCATTTCTTCAAAGCAGAATATTTCCTATCTTTTATCATCCCATCTTCATTGTACTTTCTTTCCCCCTTTCTTCCTCATGCAACCAGGAAGCTTCCATCAATAATGGCCTTAGTTATTAGTTACAACCAAAGAAGGACAAATTAGGAAGTGCCCAGCACTTCATTCATCCACTCCATTCAGTGCAACAATCCCACACCTCCCGAAGTCTCCAAACTATTACAATCATTCTCTCCCCCCCCCCCCCCCCCCCCTAGTGTCCAGGTCACAGATCCATATAACATGATGCCAACCATCAGGCTCATTATTACCCTTTGTAAATGAGGTACAAACATGAAAAAAAAACCTAAGAGCAGTAAATCGCTAGAAAACTTCACAAAGAACATCAACAACATTCAGAAAAAAAATTCATAAAACATATATGATTGACTACCAATTTTAACCTCATATGAAGAATCAAAGTGATATTATAAAATGCAAAAATTCTTCTACAAAACATTATGACACTTCAGCAAATCCCTTCCATTATATGACCAAGCATTTCAACCTCAAACATTTTATCCCTTTCAGATAAGCCTGAGAGACTGCCATAAGAGTGAGGACAATCATGAAAATTGAATTTTCTAGGCACACCTTAGATGAAAGGTCAACCCTATTTCTGTAAAATTATAAGAGAAATAAATACAGCAATATATGAGAAAAAACTAGGTAATTGCTAATTAAGGTATTAAACAGCGTACAGCATTACACCTATCATTAGATTCAGGAAACTGGTACCTCATAATAGTGAAAAAGAAGAATGTATGGTTCACTACCATAAAAACACATCAATAAGCATTTAAGAGAACCATCAACTTACCATTTTTGGATTCCCCTGTTGCTACTTCAGCTAGGTACCTGTAGTAATCACCCTTCATTTTAAGGTAGAAAACTTTGCTCTCTGCATTACTGGCTTTTGGGATTAGGTATTTGTCAAGGAGACCCTGTAAAATGTCCAAAAAAATCTTACAAGAAAGACTTAACAACCCAGTATTATATGAAGACCTATATAAGACTTCCATAATTGCACAAAACATTGCTAGTTTAACGTTTACAGGCCAATGCTTCCAATTAATATTCCGATAATATTGAAATACAAACCACCAGTGTATACTGACAGAAAAAACAAACCTTATACTTAAACAATACAAGAGGGATACACCTGCTGCTAAAACAGTGCTCTAATGATAAATAACAGGTTACAGCTTTTAAAAATTTTTCATTCCATCTTTTCATAACTACATATTCTTGCTAGAAGAAATTTAGAACAAATTCTACACTACTTTGCCATATATACTGAATAGTTCAGGCATCCAGTACTTTCCCATTAAAATAATATTCCTTTATCTTTAGCCCCACACAGCTGCCTCCATGCTATTTTCACAGACTTCTGAAATATGATGAACCAAACTACAGGATTTCCACGGAAAAGCAAAAAATTAAGAGAACCACTCCAGGTTTCACGCAATATGAACGTGATCACCCATGTTACCAATCTAATGACACAAGAAGCTTCTAGGTAAGGTAATATTTAACCTTAGAAAATCATTTTTCATCCTCCGTACCAGTGACCCACTCTGAATAATTTTTAAATGCCCAGATTTAAGGGATCTGGTATAGAGTGACACTCAAGTGGAATGGATTAAGAATGCCACAGCATCTTGAGCAGATATTTTGGCTAACTTCGGCTAGCAGGACCCTAGCTGCTAATATTTGACATAACCTACCAAAACCTGGTCATTTAGATTGGCAATAATAAATACAAAGACCCATTAGAACCAACAGAGGAAAACTATTTTAAAACAAGGGCATGAAATCAATAGACATGCTAGCATACCGAACAATCAAATGCCCATGAGAATGGTTTGAAATTTTCAAAATGCCATGACTACCAGAGCTGCAAATGGACAATTAAATAATACAAGCTCATCAGTTAATAAATTGACCAGATCCAATCCAGAAGTTAATCCAATGTAAAAAGCCATCAAATGACAGTGAAGAGAGAAAGCAAAAAATTCAAAAGCCAGATTTACAAAAAACACTAACAGCTCTAAAAAATAAAAACTTGAATGTACAATCACTTACCAGCACATCATAGCAAATTTCACGGAGTTCTTTTTCTACTTTCTCCCGATACTCCTTTGCCATTTGCTGTTTTCTTTCGGATCCTTCTGTCTTCTGTTCAATTGATGAAATAACTCGCCATGATGACCTCCGTGCACCAACAACATTCTGTTGGATTCAAAATGTCTGATCAGAAATACTAAAACCAACTTTTAATTCAAACTTCATTGTTCAAATCCATACTAAAATTTACGTTTTCATAAAATTTATTTGTCATGAAGAACACCATTTCCAATTCTTCCTTGCATTTAGAGAGTAATGTTACTCAGCTTTTCTCCAATTGAGATGTACCACAGCTTCATCAAAAAGTCTTCATATTACTTCCATCCACATAGATTCCTTTTCCTCTTACCTCTAAATGACTATAAACCATTCATGGAAACCTAAATAGTTCCAAGCTCAGACTTTTACGAATACCACTAGACAGACAAATCTAACACTAACTTTTAAGCTCTTAACCTGATAATTCAGTTACTTGTCAGTACCTTGGATTAAAATAGCAAAATTAGGATATTAGTAGCAAAGAGATAAAAAAAGATGTCAAATAGGGCGGTATAGGAATAAATCCTAGGTATTTAAATGTGAATAAAGTGAAGACCTTACTTTTAAATGAAAAAGTCTACCAATAGAACCATAAAACAAGAATTCATGGATCAACCAGTGCAGTGAATAAGGTAAAAGCATTACAAAACAAGAATCAACACCACAGGAGGTATAAAATTCATCGAAAATTAGAATATAATGCAAGACAGGCTCATCACAAAAGTGAAGGAGAAACTGTGAAAAAAGCTAAAATGTAGACGAATGGCTGTGACTTTAAAACCAAAATAAAATATCACTGAACACACATGAAGCATGCTATGATTCCTGGATCAATAACAACAATTAAAAATTCTAGAACAAATATTCTCTCAGCAAAGAATAGCCTGTATATTATCAAAGTTTTTAAGACTACAAAAGAGCAAAGGAGGAAATATTTTTTTTAATGTGATCAACATTCAGATACATGGAAGAAAGAATTTAAAAAACTAACGGATGTAAAATCTAAGTTCAGCACTTATGCACGAAAAGTAGCAAAGAGCCATAATCCTGACCCTTAGCACTGAGAGCAGTATGAGGAATGCTACACAATGAAATGTAACTGAAATAATTTGAATGCTTACACAAGTGAAGGAAACTAGGACAAAATCCACCATTACTGTACCATCAGCATCTTTCCATAACCTTAAATGCTGTTTTTATATAAACATTTAGCAATAAAAAAGAGACACCAATTTCTCACAACATTACCTGGCCATCTAATTCCAAACCTCAATATTTCTATCCGATAATGTCCCCTGAGGGTACAAAGGTGCACAAAAACATATATGCAGGGGATAAAATGTGCACAGGACAGCAGATGAATGTCCCAAGAAGCAATGTTTATCACCTCCAGTACAAGCGCTAAAAGCACCTAAGTACAATCTAAATGTGCCATTTACATTTAAGTAATCCCTTTCAAAACAAGAGCAAATGATCAAGGCAGCAAATGCTGTTATATAATAACAATCAGGCGATAGCAAAAACAATAACTGCTGAGAACCATGGCTAATTGGTGGTCTATGAAACAAGCTTTGATGACAAATTTAGCATCGATAAAAACCTTATCCTGAATTTGCTGCACCCATAATTCCAAATATACCAGCCATGGCAGGTATACTTGAATTTACCATGGAAAATGGCATGAAGACTTTGAAAAATAAGCCACAACTCATTACTAAGACTCATTACTTAATTAGTAAACTGAAGCAGAAAGTTCATTGGTCAATCTCACAAAATTAAGATTAAAAACTTAAGATGACTCGCCAAACTCTTCTCTGGTCATTCATAATTGGATGTAAGCGTGAAAACTGTAAGTTATCTAATATTTATAATAAAAACATACAACCTACTAATCTTCTATTATGTTACTTCAAACTTCAATGCAATCCCTTAGGCCTTCAGCATGGTATTCTCACTTCTACACTAATACAATGTACGCTGAATGCTGAGAGGAGACTTAAATGTTTTGAAGCATGAAAAATACCATTATGAGATTAGCCAATATATGTATACATATATTGGTACCAATTCTCTCCACTGAATTCAATTTATCAAAATATATAAATAAATTTTAGAATCAGGACTTCGGTGATCACATCAGATGAACACAATTCTATATAATCTTCAATTATTTTCATACATACCACATCAGGTTAGGACACGAAGTCTACCATTTGAAAATACTACTCAGCCCAATGGTTGGTACTCATATAGTGGTGACAGGAAATTTTAAATAGTATATTAACCCATTGATATACACCCCAAAGGTAAGTAACAGGTACTCAGTAGGAGTAAATTTTAAAGAGACTGCCTCCTTTTCACTACTTACATTTAATAATTACAGTAAAAATATGATCACATAACCAAAGCTCAACTCTTGATAGATAAGGTATTCTGCCATCATGCTCCCTCCATCAAATTCGTATTTCCAAAACAATAAAGGAATCTAATTAAATGCTGAGTTCACTTTTCATATGAAGATCTTTTGCCATCACTGGATAACAGCACCACAAATTCTTCTCAGATCTTCCACAGGTCAAATGTTGAATTCTGGCCAGAATGAAGGGTTTGTCCAAATCGAAGACCCGAGAAGAAATTGTGCACTGCTGATAACTTTCCACGAGAGTAATTACAATCACAATTGCTAAAAATAATTTCCTGGTCATAACTGAGGAAACAAACTTCTACTTAAAGTAATTTATTCATGTTAATGTGAACTTTCCACAAATTACTGTACAAGGTCTTGCCCAATGTTTGAACAATGCTCACAAATAAAAACACGAAATAACACAAATTCACTATCAGTTATTATTGGCACTACTCCTAACCTTGAGACCATGGAGACAATAATAAAGACTTCTAGCACCACAAGTAATGCAAAGGTGTAATAGTGAATATGCACTTCATTTGAGTCTTTTGGTAAAGAGAGCAGTCATTACTTCAATTCATTGATCAACTTTACCACATTAACTAACTTCTTCATTGCACAATAATAGTCAAGATAAAAACACGGCTAAGGGGAGGGGGGGGGGGGAAATTTACAGAAAACCAGTCTCGCACAACCACAAACCAACGCAAGGTATCAACTTGATAGCAGAGTCCAACAATAACATTTAGGTCCCTAATATTTAACTTTGACAGACAACTAAGTTCCTCACTCATCTGAGGTCCACACTAGTCTGGTAATCTAACCTTTTAGAATAAATTAAAACATTAAATTCAAGCTAAAAATACAATAAAAGCACAAGAACAATATTAGTTAAATAACACTGAAAAAACAGGCATGGAAATGACTCTTCAACAACTACTTCGGCAATATGTTTTATGTATCAATACATACATGTTCAACCTGTCAATTCAACATTTGATACCTCTTATCCTGTTACACTGATACATTCCCATGTAAGTAGAGCAAGCCCATTGTCACATTAACCATGAAATTACATTAATGGAAATGACGAAATCTATATTGAGTGACAAATTACTACATGGAGTCTGCACAAATTGGTCTACAGGCATCCTAAATACCGTGAAATAAAAAGAAGCCCCACTTTTGGTACAGCACAAGTTGGGGAAAACAACTCAATCTAATTTATACACTAATATACATATTTGACATCGATTTAACGCGAACCGGTCGCCATTACTGATTGATTATTTTCTTTAGAAATAATGACCCACCCGGGTGAAGAATACGATCAAGTCAGGTGACTAAGGGCCTCCTGAGCCAGGGTTCAAAACGATTTTAATCTATAATTAAGTCTTAAAATTAAAGAGAATTAGAATAGATGTCTTAGAATACAGTCTTAGACAATGAATTACAGTGGTGGACTACAGATCCAATTAACTGGCCTATAATGAGCGGGGTACATTCCTGATAGCGTGTTTTCACCAAATTAGAAATACGGATCAAACCTTTAACTTCGCTAGGCTCTAGGTTTCATTTCTGACTAAGCAGGGAGAAAAAATGTCTGGAAATACACGGAAACGAAGAAACAAGTGGTGAGGCACCAATACCTTCGGAACCAACTTCGGGCCGATGCGTTTGGCACCAACTTCGTAAATAACGCATCGGATGAGGCACGCTAAGAAATTATTTAAATACCATAAATAGATGCTTGTAATTTCGGTAATGTTTTAATTTATTTTCACTTTTACGATGAGTGAAGATTATGCACCACTCCATATACCACCATTATGGAAGCTTTTCAGTTTGCCCTTCACCTCCACTACGTGTATCATATGAAAGGAGTGGGAAATATAAACAAGAACTTTGTGCTCAAAATTTAAAGGACAAACTGGACCAAACTGTAAACGGCAGGTGTAACACATTCCAAAAATATGATTTCAACCTAAATTACTTAGACATATCACAATCGCTCCAATCATTAAGTTGTATACGCGCATCGTGAGTCACGCCAGACAATAACTAAGAATTATCTTCAAGCGAAGAATGCACAGAACCTAATCTACGAATGATGATAATTATCTAAGAGTGGTCCCTAGCCAATGACGTAATTGTTTTATCCCTTAACTTCGGTGGCCCCATCTGTTCGGCTCAATTCTTGCGGAAAACTCACGCACCAAAGCCCTCCTCCTGGGAATTAAGGCACAGCTATTAACATACTCAAACATGATACAATTACAAGAAATAAAACGGACATTGCCAAACGCTGGAGAACGAGAGAATAAAGAAAGACAAGTGCTGACTACATATTAATCGAGGAATTACACCACCTAGTAAGTTCTGCTGTCAAAACCAGATTCTGTTCAATCCTTATCTGAATCAACTTATAGTAAATCGGCAAAAGTAATAGTGCTGCCTGCCAAATCCAAGCAGAAACATGACAAATACGACATATTTCATAAGTAGCGAGACCCCCTCCCATATCACGCAAGTAAATCAATTACCCTTGGCATTCAGTGTATTACGTATTTGTAATTACTGATTAAGGGCTTCTAAGTAACTCAATGGCTCCACGAATTGCGTACAAAATGAAAATTAAGCGTGAATGCCGATGTTCCCGACCCCGATCGATCGCGGAAATAAAACCCACACACTCGCACATAACGGGTTCCAAAGTGATAATTTGTGACTAGAACGTAAAACCAGGTCCAATCACGGCTGGAAGAATTATTGCTACATCGAATACTTAAGACAATGAGAATAAATCTAGTGGTATATGCATCATTGCCCACGAAAGTGAGACATCACTATTAACTTAAAAATTTCTTTCCTAAAGAGGCTCAAAAATTAGGTTTAAAGAGCAAAATCGAAAAGCGATCGCAAGGTACTAAGTTGAATGATATCCTAGGAGGGTATCGATCTCTGATCTTTATTGAAATTATCAGTATTCGGCAGTAGAACAAAAATGTATCTTTACCAGGCTTAACACCTGTAAAGAAAAAATAATCATGAATGAATCAACTCCGACCCAACTTGCGCCGTCACTCCAACGCCACGCCCTCAACTGACAAGAGCTATGCATGGAAGCGACGAGGGGGCGAACGAGCCAGCGAAAGGAGGGAGGGGGACGACGGATAGGCACCGAGGACGTAGGGTGGGGCGCCGGGTGGGATGTCACGCATTTCCACTCACCTTATACGCGACGGAAAGGAGGTTCCGTTCCTCGTTTGAAAGCTCCACTCCTGTTTCCGTGACCGCTTTCATCGCGGCGGCCATGTCGTCGTACCGCTCCGCTTGCTCGGCAAGCTTCGCTCTCTGCACCAGGTCTTCCTTGTCCACGGACATCTTCCTATTTTATAACACGGGTCGTCCTTTTTAAGCCCGCCGATGGCCAGCAGCTCTCGCGTTCCACTCCCACAATGCACGATACCCCACACACACTCCTGGTATTACGGCGCGGTAGTTCCCAGCTACTCCACGAGGTAAGGGGAAAAGAAGACCGAAATTAATTCAGGCTCTGGAGAGGTTCCGTCAAGCAATATTCGATAACCACCTAAGTCGGCTATAATGTTTTTAATAAAGGCCACAAATATTCTCTACAACTTCTTAATGTATGATTAAATTCCTTTTCTTCAGCTCCCTGTGATGCATGCTATTGAGTCACGTCGGCCCCTAGTGGTACACCAATGCGCATGCGGACGAATCGCCGAAGTGAAACATTAAACGTACAAACCACGACTGTCCTAGCAACTACGGGTGTGGAAGAATGAAATAACGGGGAGGGAGGGGTGCTGTAGAGAATACACTGGGGAGGGGGAATGCGTCACGATTCCAAGTGCATTGGAGGAACTAGAAAGGGGCGGTAAAGATGGGTGGGAGAAGAGTACGAGGGGATCGATTTCTGGCGGCTGTCTGCAGAAGTTTGCGATATCTGCATATTACGTTGGCCCAACGCACCCTAGGATGTTTCCTTTTCACCCACTCCTATGCACAATTCTGCAAAAGATCCTATCCTTCCGCAGACGAAATCAATAAGCTTGAAGTCCCTCCCGTCTGGGTATTACGTGGTGAGAAAAAATGGAGTGAGTGATCACATGGAGAAGTAATCCTGACTTCATAGCATACTTTGTCAAGGAAATACACTTATGAAATACTTTCCAGCAGTCTCATAAAACTCTTAATCAGACCAACTTACTATCTAAACTCTAATTAATTCTGTAACTTAACAATTCTTAATTAGATTTCTAGTCCGTTAACAGTGTTAAACACTTAATTTCGCTATTACACGTAACAAAAAAAGTTCACAGATGGGAAATTTTCAAATTAACCCCAAAACCTCACAGGGATGAAAACTGAGTAGTACAAACATAATGATGTGTGTGATTTTAAAAGCATTTAGGCCACCGGGCAGCTCATTATAACCCAAAAGGAAGGGGAAGAAGCATATCTGCAGTGGCCGAGTTCATTGCGGCGACGAAGACAAGTGGACGGGGGAGTAGGTTACCGATGGGGGGACGAGGTCGAATAGCTTTCACGATGACCATTCGATCGATACGTTATGCAAAGCATATAAATCCTACACACAGCACAGAAGAAGGCTGTGCTTCACCGAGGTAAAAACAAATACGGAACCTTTTCAGGATTATTTTAAGAGAACACCACGTGCATGCTGAATATTGCTGGATGAATCATTTAACATGGCATCAAACACGATCGATTCTTTTAGCACTATTACTAGCCTATCACCCACATGAATAGCAATAGTTAATAATCGTATTATATCACAAAATTGCACGCAGCAATTGTACCCTGCAAAAAAAATAAGTACAAATGGAATTCAATGACGGACTAATGGGAAGTTGAAGGATGATAAGTTTCCAAGAATAGATGTCGTCGGAATACCGCAACTTACTTCCTTTTACACAATTCCACGTTAAAGGTTAACACAAGCACTACACACACATCCCGGAAATATCACTGACAACTTAAATAAACGCAATATTCGCCAAGAAGCCGGCACGAAACAAGATGGCGATCCCGCTAACAGCACTCCTTCAATGCGTCACACCTATTCCACTCGCCATTATACTTTTTTCCATGTTCCAAGGTGTCTTCTTCTTAAATTAGGGATTTCTCAGCATAAATAAAATTACTGTACAAAATGAAACATGTGAACCTTATACTTACGTTTTACAAAATTAACCTGTTAGGAACCAAATCCTAGAAAATTTAACACAAATTTCTACACACTAACAATCTACCCAGGACACCACTGATGACTGAAGCCACAGCGAAAAAGAGGGGTCCTCAAAGCCGGAATCACGGGTACTACCAGAGTCAAAACATCCCTTATTATGCGAAGAAACCAATCTTGCACAATAAAGCTATCAGCCACTGATAAATTGATAAGCAGGAATATGATTATAAATTAGGCTACAAATTTAAATAAGACACTACAGACGATTTCAACGTTTTACATCGAAGGAAAGAAAATACAGCTTTTCAAGAAGAACGTGACGTCATGCAAGGAATTTTCGCCGGGTTGCCAGCTTTGCTCAATTCTGATTCTCTCGAACCAAACAGTTGACTGATAAATTGCGAAGTTTGTTGTGGCTGTATATAATAACTTTCATTCGAAAGTTCATTCCTTGCCTCCAGATTTATTATAACTGTAGGTATTTTGGGTCGATTTCCAGCAATTTGTCATTTAACTAGGCATCACCAATTCTTTAAGTCCGCTTTACACGATACAATATTTTGTACAAACGCTTGTATGAGGACATTGTACCGTGTAAAGCGGAAAATTGTGTGAACGCTTGTGCGAATGACTGTACGAAAAATAAAACCTGTTCTACTTCTATACAGACAAACATACAATTTCGTTCAGTTTATAGAAGCGATTGTACAGTTTCTCGTACAAACTGAACGACATTGTTTGTTTGTCTGAGTGGAACTAGAACGGGTCTATTTTCCGTTCAGTCATTCGCGCAAGCGTTCACAGTTTGCCGCTTTACACGGTACAATTTCCTCATACAACTGTTTGTACAAAAATTGTACCGAGTAAATACGACCTTTAAAAAGCGTCTTCCTCCTTTAAAGACCAGTCTTAAACATCGGTAAGTAAATTATGAAACATTAAACGTTTATGTCTCACATAGTGAATTTGAATATTATAAGTAAGCTTCCAAATCCTGAAGCTCTCGCGTTCTGAATCATCTCGCGTTCATGTCTTCGATGCAAGAAATGGTGAATGACATTCCAAGTCCACACTAAATTTACTATCGAAATTTTACATGGATATCTTTACAGGGTATGTTAGAAATATGACAAAAGCACCTATAGCTATTGTAGGTTATAGGTATCATAAATAAACTATCAAAGGCATAAATAGTAAGGGGGAGATATTAATATTTCATTTTTCCTATGCACAATAATTCATCGAATCTCCAGTAAAATTAACCAGGGAAACAATTACAGGAAGTATAGATTTTAAGCTTTTTGGCTGATCTACAACTACATAATAGCTTGCAAGCCACCATAAAGATGTGTGGCAGGGGGTGAATTCTCACCAAACATGCACAACATATCATGCATAAAAAAGCATTAGTATTTATATACTGTTCTAAACTACACTATTTAAGAAAACAAAAATAGAAAAAAACATGCTGTTTGTTGGGTTAGCTTCAAGTCCTTATACCAACATTCAGCTACAATGTTATCCATTGCTACACTTGAACTGGATATATTTACCATTATCCATATCCCTAATTGTACGAGGAAAAAAAGGACATTTTGAATCTGTCAGTTCGGCAGTCAATTTCTCTAATTTTGTAATTATGGTCCAGTCTACCATAGTAAGTTGGGGTTCGCAAAATATTTTTAACATCACCACAGAAAATATGGTCTTGTAATTTGTTTAAGAGATTAATGATTCCCAATGTAATTCATTTAATAGACTGATTACGCTAATAAGGTTATCGTGCTGTCCCTTTAGTAACCTTGCCGATCTTCGCTGCACACGTTCAAGTTCATTATTTAGACTGATTTCGTAGGGATCCCATACACTGGCAGCATATTCCAAATGAGGTCTAACAAGGGAAAAGTAGCTGATTTCTCGTACAAGATCATCACATTTACCCAGTACTCTTTTGAAGAATCCCAGTTTAAGATTCTCTTGACCCATTATTTCACGTGTTTACCCCAGGAAAGATCACGTCAGTCTTATTCCAACATAAATGATAGTCTACATGAGCCTCTAAGATTTCCCTGAATGTGTGTTGCTTTTTACGGTATTCCTTGCATGTTGTGAAAGAAATATAAGTATTAAATTATAAGTATATTTGTACATGTTTCATGATAACACCTCCCATCACTGACTCAAGGTGATTTGATCAGTACTCAGTAGACACTGATTGGTCTACACATACATATTATGCATAATAAATGTATTAAAATACGTGACTTCCATTTTATCAAAAGCTTTTCTCAGGTGTTTCAGGTACTTGTGTGTTGTGTGGTCTTGGAATTTGTTTAAGAGATTAAGCCTAAATTTCAACCTGCGATCTGACAATGATTCCCAATGTAATTCATTTAATGGACAGGGGGGTTATTTTGTAATCTCACTTTAGTGAGAATACGTCATACAATGTCACTTTTTCGTAGTTAAACTCCGCCACCCATGCGGCGTGACCATCTACGGATCTCAAGCGGTGAACTGCCGGTCATGTGCTGGTCTTTCAGACGATTCATCCGCTCTGATCCGTATCTTTCGACTCTTGATCCGTTTCATTATCTCCGCCTGACATTAGTTCCCGTCTCATCGACATAAATAACGTGGCATGGAGCCACCATCGTTTCCACTTGAAGCTTGAGTTGGAAAAAAGGCAAGAACGAGAAAGATACAATCGATTTTAAATTGTATTTTTGGAATTTGCACAACGTGAAGAACTTAAACTTTCTTAAATCACGAATTGCTTATTAACAACAAATGATTTCATGAATGAAACTTTATTGAGAAAATGAAAAATGATGATACACTATTAACGTAAAATGTAGCGAGAAACAAATGCAAATTCCAATATTGGTATAAAGGAAATTATCGGACATGAATTATCTTGACAGGATATCCGAATAATTAAAATGATATGGACAAACAATTTTTCACTCACTTTCACCGTATTCCTCCATTTTTGAAGAAAGCGGTCGCCGTTGCCAGGCACTCGTTTATTTATTCAACGACAGAAGCTTCGACAATTTACGATCCGTTCCTGAGCCGATCATTAAGAGAGGGAAACGGATCTCCCGCCTTCCCGCAAAGAGTCATTAAAAAGGTGAGATTACAAAATAACCCCCCTGGTTACGCTAATAAGGTTATCGTACCGTCCCTTTACAAATCTTGACCATCTTTGCTGCACACGTTCAAGTTCATTATTTAGGCCTATTTTGCATGGATCCCATATACTGGCAGCATATTCCAAATGAGGTCCAACAAGGGAAAAGTAGCTGATTTCTCGTATGTGATCGTCACATTTACCCAATACTCTTGTCATGGATGCCAATTTACAATTAAAGCTTGACCCATTATTTCATGTATGTGTTCACCCCATGATAGTTCATGTGTCAGTCTTATTCCAAGATATTTAATGGCTTCCTTGCTTGTTAATTCATTATTACCTATTTTGTAAGTGCTAGGAGGAGAATTATTCCTTTTCCAAAAATTCATTACTACACGTTTGAATCTGGTGTTCGGAGGAAGTCATTAATTATTTCCTTTCCTTCACAAAGGAAAACACTTCAGAAAATTAAATATGTAAATATCAATTTGAAGTTTCCTGTAATTTACAAATTATTTACTACTGCAATAAAATTGTTTAACTTAATTTTAGCCAAAGCACATTATTTATGAACAAATATTTTATTCCTGGTCTACACCAAAGATGATATCATGGCTGGTAGCATTTCTGATCCAAGGAACAAAGCTGATATACCAGCAAATGACACTTAAGGGACTTAAATACTCATTAACCTTTTTAATGCCATGATCCAAAAGATATTTGCTCTCACAAAGACCAGCCATTAAATAGTTAAAATTATACAACACCAGTTTTTGACTGCAATAGGGTCAAAATAATTTTATTTCTACTGGACACTCAATTTTTTTATAACATAAAAAATTCTAAATTTAGATTACAGAACTATGTTTTGGTTTTTTTTTACTGTGAGGCTTGCATTTCATTTAAAACTCCTTTGGCACTTGTGGCTTGTGTAGCTAAAATTTGTCAGCACTAAAGGGATAACAAAGGTTGGGGCTGAAAGGTCCTCATGTTGTTTCCTCAGTGCTTTACAATCAACTCCCTAACACAATCATAGCATTTTAGACTAAATTATGAATTATTTCATTTGTGTGTTTTTGTGTCTAGCCATTTCTTACACATATTGCACCATAACGAAGAAAAATAAATATCAATTAAGCTACCATGGCAAATTGAAATGATATACAAATTGGAAAAGTAGTTGGACTACATAAATACATTAAAAAGTTTTTTTATTCATCACAACCAAAATATTACAAAGCTCTCGCAACAGTAAGAGAACTAAAAACCAAAACCTTACTGTAAGACTTTTAAACATTATTGAGATACTAACTGAAATTTTTATTTAGCATCCCTGAGAGCACACTAAACATTGTAGACGTCTAAATTTGGTCAATTTAACGTCTACAGATAACTTCAATGATTGAAGTTTGCTGTAGACCAAGAATTGACCTAATGTAGACACGATAATGAAGTCCTAATGACGGATGCTGTCGACCAAATTTGAAACCAAAAATTACCAACCAAAACAAATGTAACATAATATGTTTTCAATAGTTCACCATGAGACCCATTAAAATATTTATAAAAAACGGAATTGCAGGTACATCGGCAAACATTATTTCGTCATTATCAGTCCATTACTGCACTTAAACAATATCATCCGGTAGAAATACCGCTCATATGGCCAAGTTGGTTGCGCTTGCTTTGGCAGTTTTCTTTTGCTAACTCGTGCCCGAGCATGGATATGCAAGAAATACACGTAAACATGTGCCGAATCTTATTGGAGTGTAGTTGAAATTTATCATCTCAGTGTTATTTTATACACTCTAGTTACATAATATTCAGTTGTCTTATGCATTCTTGTATTCTAAAGAATAATTTGGTTCCGGTTCACCCGCTAGGTACTTGTGTACTGAGGCTGTATCGTAGTGGTAAGTGTACTTTGAAATTAAAGGCAATGGAATAATGTCTGCTTAGAAATCCGTTTATTTTCTGTAGCATCTGCGTTTTATTGTCTTTACAGATTTTCTCAACCGTAGAATACTTGTTCTCCGAAGTTACCAGTAAGGTTACGAAGTTGTTAAAAAATACGTCGTTGAACGAAGGATCCTTGAAGTTTCAATGTGTGTTACTTTACTGCTAGCAGATATGGTACTGTAGTGGGGTATTTGGACCTTTTTCATGTTATTTATGCCAAGTGAGGTTCCGTTTTGTTTGGTTTGCATTATATTGCTGAGTGAATAACCGTGTTTGGCAACAAAATAGTGTGATATCGGTGAACTCTTTCTTTTCGTTTAAAATATTGGTAATGCATAGACAGTATCTTCGAAAACGCTGAGGAAGTGCCATTGAGTGTGTGTTGAGGTGCTGTTGTGTAAATTTTGTATAATTCATTTACACTGGTCTTCTGGTAAATAAAGGTATTTATTATTATATTTTTGTTATATGTTGATGGTTTCTAGTGTAATTCCTGTAGAAGCTGTTGGATTTGGTGTTTTTCAGGCATTTTTGAAAAGTCATATTTTTTGGTAATAGTCAAATAAATTGTTGGTAGATGTGAGCTTTGTGCACAGAACAGTACTGTGTCACTATAAGTTTCGACTACGCAGCGTAATTATTAGTTTACCCGATGATGACGTGTTGTAGAAACGTACGTAACGTAGTTAGTTTATTAAATATTAAACTATGTAGTTAGTAGGTATTTTAATATTCAGTGTGGAAAACCAAAGTTTACTGCCTTGTTACATTTTTGTGTTGATTATCGCACTACCGTGAAAACTGTTTCTTTTAAATCTAGTATGCTGAAAACCTACATTAATGGTTACCAGTAGACCACGAATGGCAGACATTTGCACCTTATTTCGACCACATGTGGACGTAATGTGAACCAAAATAAGACGTTTACATACGGTATGAAACAAAATTTATGGTTTGCTGTGTACCAGATGTATACGTTAAAATTAGGTCTACATTAGGTTTGCTGCAAACTTTGCGAGGTTACCAGTAGACCACGAATGGCGGACATTTGCACCTTTTTTCGACCACATGTAGACGTAATGTAAACCAAAATAAGACGTCTAAATCTGGAATTCAGCAAACCTTATGGTTAGCTGAATACCAGATGTAGATGTTGAAATTAGGTATACATTAGGTCTACTGCAAACTTTGTGCTCTCAGGGATATATTACACATTTTCCATTTCAGAATATATCACATGTTACATTGGTATATGAGTAACATATATACCATTTAAAAATCCTCTATGCGTTGAGTTTAAAGTAATTGTAGCTCTACACAAGTGTTTTCCGCACAGCTACAGCAGACAGATTTTATAGTCAGCGTATTGCACTATGATGCACAAAGGCAACTCAACCATAAAGTGTGTCATTTTGTCTAATCAATTATATACTCACAGAAAATCCGGCCTTTGATTCAAAACTCTTTGACAGGAATTTGTACGAGTTTTTTTCGCCTTAAAACTGACTACTTGTATAATAAAAAATACTGGCTAATACGCAATGGTTTACTAAGCATTGCTACCAGTCAGCCAATGTTGGAGATCCAATGAATCCCTATGACTGTTAGAATCACAAAATTATACAATTCGAACACAATGCTATGATTTATAAGTTAATCGTTCGCGATGGAATGTTGAGAACTTGATATTTGTGGTTAAAATTCTCAATTATGAATAATTATTGCCGGTTCTTGTTCTAGAGGCCACTTTTTTTTCTCAAGAGCGTTCGAATACCTCTGACCAATAGCGGTGATCAAATTTCAACAACGAAGCTAAGTGAGGGCACTTAATATTTATATCTTCCGGTGTCAATATTGCTCATAGACCACATGGTTGCTCAGAAATCAGAAGTGAGACCTGAAGACAACGGCTGCAACGCTGACGAAACTGATGTCAGAGAAATACGTACCCACGAAAGAGACAACGCAGAGGAATTAAAATTTCAAAACCCCCCCTAAGTACCTTAACGGGAACTACATGAGATAAAGGTACAGGATGTTATGTGACGAAAAGGCTTAGTTCTCCGCTTCTCTTTGATCCCATTATCAAAGTTGAACATCATTGTAGAACTAGGTATCTCCGTGGAGTGAACTGAAAAAGACAACTGCTCGGTTCGGCATATATGAAACTTTCATCGAGTGCACGCATAGGATTCACAGGCAATTTTCATAATATACTTGACGTCACTAGAACGATCGGTTCTCCATATCTTTGCTTCCACTAATACACGAAATCTTATCCACTGTTAAAAACAAAATATATCAAATAAGAGAATTACGGACTTTATCGTATTAAAACTAACTTATAAAGCGCATGGTGAAATTTATTCACGACTTGAGGTTATCATGTACCTACCTGTCAATTCTAGACTGTAAAATTGTCGATTAACGCCGCCATAATTAGAGCGTTTCAATTACAAATAATTTGCCTGAAATTGAGTAAGTATCCGAGGCAAAACGAATCATTAAGTCGAGTAACGACTCGGAAACTAAGCTTAGTGAATTCATTCCTTCAATGGAGTAAAACCAATGTCGGCATCAAAATTGATAACATCACTATCGTCATAGGATATAAGAGAGCATGCCGAATTCGCGGATGAATATCAAGTAATAAGAATTAATTATTTTACCCATCACTATGAAACTTGTGTTATTTAATAGAGACGCTTTCACGCACAATAAAGATGAAATTTTATACTTACCCTAAAATTATATGGCGCTGGGTCCACGATACCACCTGAAAACTGAACGATTCAGAACACAAACGAAATCACATGTAAGGTTGAGCGCTGAAATTCGTTGGATAGAAAACGCGGCGTTTGAATTAACTCGTGCAAGCCTCAAAGGCTGATAAAGGAGGCCATGGCTGATGTGATTATTAACCCCTCGCGAATCACAACTAACATTGATATGTCGAGCCAAATAAAGCATGTATTGCTTGATTATTATCTTTCAAAAAGTAAACGCAATGATAAGACGTGATTCGGGAATTACCGAAGACCACTCCACTCTTAAGTCTGAATTCTTTAGGAGTTGAGACGCAGGCAGATTATCCTTAGGAAATTATTTTTCGTGAAACATGATTACTAGAGCTATCTTATTCACGTGCAACGAAAAATAAATATTTTCCATGATATTACCGCGTATTTTGTAGAACTTTTGAATTAATAATATTGGACGAATAATAAAATTGCATCAAAGAAACATTAATTAGATCAATTAATTCCTCAAGGTCACGTTTGATAATTCAGCCAATAATTATTACTATCAAACTTCCTCCCTTTAAGTAGACTTTGAGAAACTAAAAAATAAATCTTCATACCTCATGTACACATATGTGATTGATATTTTTTGCCTTAAAGAACCACGTGGTTCCTTGTGGCAAAAATCAATCACCAAGCGAATTTAATTTTACTACTATAAAGTACTTTTGTTGCTTTCAGTAACTCTATAGTGGTTTATAACTAAAGATTTTAATAATAAAAAAGTTTTAATCTTTAAAGTTAATGTTTTCCCGCTACACATATAGTATATCCTGTAGGATCCTTAACATTCATGCTCATAGATTTATAAATAACCTATGGAGTACTACAGGTCTACTCAGGAGGACTACTCTGAGGCCCCGTTTCCACTACTGACATTTCTACGACGGTAACTCTCTACCCGCGCAATGCTAGTAATGGAAACGCTCGAAAACGCCAACCATGGTAGATAGTCCTACTAGCATTGAGTTACCCTTGTTTGCCCCGTTCACACTACTAGCTTTTTACTATGGTAAGGCTTACCATAGTTGGAAAATGGCCGTGTGAACGCAGGTTGCCGCTAAACCTAGTAAACTTTTCTACCATTATTGAGTTACTATAGTTGGCGCTAGTTACTGGTATTTTAAGGACGTGTGAACGCAAGTTGGTAGAAATGTGGGTAGAAAGAAGGTTTGTTTTGAAAATGGAAGTGGAAATGAACGTAGAGTGCTTGAAGACGAAGTGACCGGATCGCACGATATGGATTGGAAATGATTCTTAGTTACAACGATATTTATTTAATCACACTGTAATATATTTTAGTAGTTGTATTACCATGCGTTCCACTGATTCGGTTGTTCAATAATGGTTTTAAATAGTTTGCTTTACCCCTGAATCCTGAGTACGTACGCTTATATATTTATTGTATGTGATTAACTTGCCGCGATGAAAATATACATGCAGAAATTAAGTAACTAAGAAGTTACAAACTTTCACAGGAAATTCGACTCGTGTTATTTTTTACGTATTCACTCCTTAGGACGGCATTAAAGCTATTTTCAGCATTATTCCCTTAAATAGCTCCTTTCACAAACAGCAGAATATGGTAAACTTGGGATATCGGATTTAAAAATACTAAATATTGATAAGAGCAACAAATTCATTATGTATACTTGTATGTATTCTAACGTTAATAATTTTAAAGTGTAAAGGTATTAGTTGAAATATGCGAGGAAAAAGAGGTAAAGGTTGAATGTCTTAAATATCTGGAAATTAAAGTCATGGAGGGCGTTCATCGATGTACAACCTTCACATATTTTTAACGTATTACTTTGGAGTTATTCAAAGCAAATGTTAATTGCATTCAATTTTATATTTAAAATTGATGTTTAGCAAAGTAACTAACACAGAATCCGTATCTCGGAGATGCGACCCACTGTCAATCATGAGGAAGTAATTTAAGAAGAATATTTTGGTTCATTTATAAAAAGGGATCTAGGAAACTACATTGATAATTTTCTATAAAATAACTGCATCTAATTTGCACATAAGTTAAAATACTCTTCTAATCTTTGCAAGACAAAGTCCTTCCGCTATCCTACCCTCCATTGTTATTTTGACTTAATTTCACTCTCCAATAGATGTCACTAGAGTCTTTACCATGGTTCTGGGTAGGCCGTGTGAACGCAGGTTAGTTTTAGCCGCCATATTAACTATCATTCTACCCTAGTAGTGTGAACGGGGCATGATCAGGGAATAGTGGTTACCGTCGCGTCTCTTTTGTAATTGGAACGCAAGTTAGTCAAAATCCTGGTAAGAATTATGGGAAAACAGTTGAATCACGGATAGCGGTGTAGGATCGCGGCATATGCATCTAGGAAAACGTGGTTGGTGTGGCTTTGTTTGGCTTAATACTTGATTTTTGTCTATGCTCAATGATGCTCCAGAGTTGTTATTACCTATGGTTTACATAATTTAATTATATTTTCCGACCAATGACCGAACAAAAGAATTGCAAAAACTTTGCTCACGAGGAGACGGACTTGCTCCTTGGGCGTACGCGATAAGCCCGACGACATTTGATTATAACAATCAATATAGATTCTTGAATAAAACTTCAAGTTCTTACACACTAGTGCTTACAATGTGCTACCATCTTTGCGCATTTCTATAACGATCGTCGATTTTCTTTTGAGCTGGAATACTGGTAACCGCTATGTGACGAAAGCAGTGATTACAAGGGTAACTTTGTAGCTAACTGGAACGCAGGTAGGTTATGAGGGCTGAAATAACCGTGGTAGAATGTCAGTAGTGGAAACGGGGCCTGAGGCAGGATACAGTACGACTCTGGAGTACTACAGCGACTAGAGTCCTCTACATGGTGTACGAGTTAATAACTGGTAGAGGAGGTAGAGGTGAACCTCTCAAGTCAGAGCTTCTCAACGCGTTCCTTACGCCATCTGAGGCAAATTGTCAGAACCAAATCAGAACAATAGGAAACGAAAAGATTTGCCTGGGACGGACGAGTCGTTCCGAACGGAGGGATGGCAAACATTTCGCTATACTAGAGGCACTGTATTGGGAGAGGTTGGCCAAGTGAAAGGCAGGCGCCATTACTCGTTGCTCGGAGCGCTGCTAATACATGGCCGCTTATGGGCGTACGGGGTAACGGCATCATTATTATCCAAATATCTCGTTATCAGCATCATTAAATGGCTCCTAACACATTTGTAGGTATGCCATCGAAGTTTTATCGTAAACTACAAGACCATTTCACGAGAAATCAGCCAAAAATGGCAATTATTTCGCAAAGCTAGGGCAGCTACCGCCCAAGATAGCAGAAGGAAGTGGGCGTTGCCCGTTCAGCAACCACAAAACGTGTGTTGGTAGCTGCCCTTTTCATAGATACCTTTACAACTAGTTTCGGTTAGAAAAAGTTTTCCTTTATCATAAACCTCTGACAACTTCTTGAAAAAATTCTGCCCCAAATTTCGAATGAACGCAGAAAGCCGTGCAATTACAGTTCATGTGATAAATATCCAAGTTACGGTGGCTCTGGAAATCATGAAAAGCACCGAATCTCAAAATCAACCCAACCCTATGCAGAATCAACAATATAGGTACTGCATAAATAAAAAAACTATGAAAATATTACGTTATGTATTCAGCAGTTACAAACTCGCCATTTAATATCGTGGCAACTTACTTCTCTACGAGATATCCCTACTCGACTGTCACGGTAAAATTTTGCGTGAAGTGGATAGAAGCGGCAGAAATAAAATCAAATTGTACATTCCCTTCATAACACCTTATGTTAATTTAGACGGCTACGCCGAACTGATAACTACCGATCTACAGGCAAAACCAAGACAGCCACTGACATTAAAAGTGATATCCAACAACCCTATACAGAATCAACAATATAGGTACTGCATTAATAAAAAACTGAAAATATTACGTTATTTTAGCAATAACAGACTCACCATTTAATATCGTGGTTTCGTAATTCACTAAGAGATATCCTTACCCGACTGTCACGGTAAAATTTTACGCGAAGTGGATAGAAGCAGCAGAAATAAAATCAGATTGTACATTCCCTTCATAACACCTAATGTTTATTTAGACGGCTACGCCGAACTGATAACTACCGATCTACAGGCAAAACCAAGACAGCCCCTGCCATTAAAAGTGATATCCAACAGCCTTAAGTACTACCCAAGGGGACAACCAGTTCTTTAATGGAGTAATTAAAACAGTATCATCAAAAGATCTCTAAAACAAGGCTCAATTACCGTAACCAGTGCATTAAGGACAGGGAATCTACCAATACTACAAAAGAAAAAAAGAAATATCATATAGACAATTTTAATAACACAAGGGCAGCAACAGACATTGATGGTACAGAAATCAAATACAAATATCAAGAAAAACACTTAACCACCCAAATATAATAAGGCAGCTGACAGGGAAATGAAATAATGGAAAACTGCAATCATAACAACTCCAATTAATGATGTTCCTGCAGGTAGGTACTGTCTTCACCTATCTAGGTCTTGCACGAACTTCAGGCCCCTCCTGGCATACAACTCAGCTTCTCAACTTACACTGGAAAAAAATGCAGTGGCATGCATTAATGACAAAATACAGTTCAGCAGCTTACACTAAACCTTACAGTAGTCATAAATAGCTCTTAAACAACAAACCAGCATCATATATTACCACCCGACTATTAATTACGGTTTTCATCAGGTAAAGAAAATACCAATAAAAATGTCCTATGGTGAACTCTTAGACTATAAATTCAGGGTTCGATAAACGACTAAAATAAAACGTGAACGCCATAACATTTCACCAATGGTTAGCAAAATAAACGAATTACAGAGACTGTGAAATACTCCAAATGCCCTGACCACGCCGTTTCATTTTCCCTTTCCACACAAATTACTGGTAAAATAATTAATTCCGGATTCACTACAAGTTTACAGGCGAAAGCTAACACCATTATATTTCATCATTAGTAATCAAAGAAAGCAAACTACAGGACATCCAAAGTGGCTTTGAAATGCTCATGTCCAGACCACGCCGTTGCATTATCCCTTTCTACACACATAGGGAATTCAATATAGTAATATAAGATTCGTTATAATAAACGACTAAAATAAAACGTGAACGCCATAACATTTCACCAATGGTTAGCAAAATAAACGAATTACAGAGACTGTGAAATACTCCAAATGCCCTGACCACGCCGTTTCATTTTCTCTTTCCACACAAATTACTGGTAAAATAATTAATTCCGGATTCACTACAAGTTTACAGGCGAAAGCTAACACCATTATATTTCATCATTAGTAATCAAAGAAAGCAAACTACAGGACATCCAAAGTGGCTTTGAAATGCTCATGTCCAGACCACGCCGTAACTTTATCCCTTTCTACACACATAGGGAATTCAATAAATTAATTTAAGATTCGCGTACAATAACATTTGCAGCTGAACACTTACACCACAGTAAATCATCATTGGTTATCAAATAAACAAACAAGAGGAAACTGAAGAACTAGTTCAACGACGTCCTTTCCCACTTGGCGCAAATACATTAGAAAATAACAAATTCAGGAATCGAGAACTATTAAAATTAAATCATTACAATATTGTACATAATGAAAATTAAGGCATAGTGTCTTCATCAATAAGTAGCAAAGGGAAAAACACAACCGGATGGATGCCAGTGGTTGTTCATCACGTATTTCCTGACCACGCCGTCTGATGACTTAATTTTTACTCATTTTGCATTGAATATAATACCTTCAGGCTTTGGACAGCATGAGAAATGAAGAATAATCATATAATATCCTGTATTACATCACTAAACGGCAAATTACTACGGGACAACATGTCGCACACATACACATTTTTTCACATCGCTTATATGTAAGAAAAACTAGATAGACAAACCAAAAAAATACTCCCATTGATAGAGCAATACTTGCTCATATGATTAAAGTAAAAATTTTGGCGTACTTACCTTAACAATGTCGCTGGAAGACAAAATTGCCTCAACCTCCTATGCTCCGCAATGCTATTCTCTCCGCTTAGCAACGAGTAATGGAGTCCACTAACAGCGACATCCGGTCAAAAAGCGATCAGCCAATAGAAAATGAGCGCACCCTTTGGCCAACCTCTCCCAATACAGTGCCTCTACGCTATACCTGATGCCAGCGCCACAACGACCACTTTTGAAACTAATAGGGTAAATAAACCTCCAAAATCGAAGATGGCGGCAAGTTTAACTGCACGGAAGCAAGTTCTCGGGTTGTACTTGCATAAAATATGAAGTAATACCGGAAAACATGAGGAATATATAAATTAAAAATATTGTAATTCAGAATTCTAACACGATATAGCAGTTCAGTGTTATGTTTAGCATATGCATCAGCAATATACCTAGCAATAAATGGCAAATTTTCATCGACAACTACTGAATTATGTCATAAAGTGGATGGCAGATAATCATATATTAATCTGTAGCGATATATTATGAGGGATGACATTTACTTCTGAATGATTATTAGAGGGGAATAGCATACATTTAAAATTACTTGGTAAAGGATCACGAAAAAGGGATGGCAAAGAATCATACATCCTCCGGGAACGTATATTGTTTTATGAGACGGAAACCATTCATATATACCTCAAATGCGATATGTTTTGGTTCAGAGCACAGTTGTAGGTATAGTTCAATTTTTTTCGATGAGAGGGATGGAAAACTTCCCATTTGCCAGAAATATATCTCATGTTAGAGAGGCAAACAATGATATATACCCAAACAACCAATTCTCTGAGTAAAGACAAACACTTATTGAAAAACCAAGGGCATGATCGTATATGATACGGATTATAATCTGGTGTAATCTCACGAGAGATTTGGCAAACAATAATTTATACCCCAACATGAAATTATCTCAGTGTAAGTAAATGCTTATTTACATACCAAGACATGATTATTTAACAGGGATGGAAAACTATATACATATAACGGAATATCTCATGATATAGATGGTAAACAAAAAATTATACCTCAACCAACATTTAACTGAGTGAAAGCATACATTTGTTGAAGAACCTAGGGCATTATTATTGACAGGGATGGCAAACATTTACATATACCTGCGGAAATCTAATGGTATAGATGGCAAAAAAACATATATACCACAAACAAACATTATCTGAGTGAAAACATACATTTGTTGAAGAACCTAGGATATTAGTATTTGAGTGGGATGACAAAAATTTTCATATACCTGCGGAAAGCTAATGGTATGGATGGCAAACAATAATATATACCTCAACCAGTGAAAGCATACATTTGTTGAAGAATCTAGGATATTAGTATTTGAGTGGGATGACAAACATTTACATATACCTGCGGAAAGCTAATGGTATGGATGGCAAACAATAATATATACCTCAACCAGTGAAAGCATACATTTGTTGAAGAACCTACGGCATTATTATTTGACAGGTCGACAAACATTAAATATACTTGTGGAAATCAATGGTATAGATGGCAAACAGAAATGTATACCTGAACCAAACTTTATCTGAGTGAAAGCATACATTTTTTGAAGAACCTAGGGAATTATGATTTGATTGAGATGGCAAAATTTAACTTATAGGTACCTAGCGAAATCTCTGAGACAGATGGCATACAATCATATAAGCATCAACAACGAATTATCGGAGTGAAAGAATACCCTTATTGAAGAACCTATAGGGCATGATTACTATGCACGAATGGCAAACGTTTACATATAGGTACCTGAGGAAATCTAATGCTATAGATGGCAAACAATCATATAAACATCACTAACGAATTATATGAGTGAAGGTATACCCTTTTGAAGAACGAAGGGCATGATTATTTGACATGGATAAAAACTTTTTTATATACCTGGTTAAAGATCTCAGGATTGAGATGGCGAGCAATCTTTTGTATCCCAAGACAGGAATTGGTTCTACGGATACCATCGGTCAAATAATAGGTATTTATTCATCCGTTTTTGACAGTGGAAGCAAACATTTGCATATACCTGGTTAAATATCTGATGATAGAGATGGCAAACAATCATGTGAACCGTAGGAAATGAATTGTTTTGACCGATGTCATAGGTTCTTTAATAACTACTGCATTTGTATTTGACAGGTAAGGCAAGCTTTGACATATACCTGGTTAAAGAGCTCATGATAGACATGGGAAACTTATCATATGTATCTCATGTAACGAATAGTTTTGAGTGATGACATATATTAATTGAAACCTAAAGAGTGATCAGTATTGGAGAGGGATGGAAAATTTTATGTATATATCTAGTGAACCATCTCACGAGAGAGATATTAATCAATCTTATACTCCAATAAATGCAAGACAAGTAATGTATTTTCTAGTTTATCAGATAGCAATAGATTCATGAAATAAAGAAGCAGAAGTTAATTGCTAATGGTAATTTGAATGACTTCAGTTTTGTTAATTAATAGCAATTATATTCTCTTGAAAATTATATAACCATCGTCTTTAAATATTGATTGGCATTGAAAGATCAATATAATAATGTGCTGTTTTAAATTTTATAAGATTTTGAAGATTTTCCTATTGGGAATGTGAAGTTGCAGTATTATTGATCAATGCTTATCTCGAGTAAAAGACTTGGTATCTGAAAATCTCCATCAAAATTTCAAAATCAAGGCTTTGCTGTACAACAACCAAGCTCGTTGTCATTCTCAATCCCAAGTAGCAAAATTGCATGAAATAAATATTGGAATACATGTTGAAAAATAATTTTTTAATATTTTAAACAGTTTAAAATAATGTTGTCTGTATTGTTTCGGAAAAGGATTACAATATTTTTACATTACCTTCCAAGGCTGCAAAAATAATTTATAAGATATATGAATATTACACTTAGTCATTGTTCTTAAATACAAGTACCCATAAATTAAAACTGTAAAGAAGAGTATTAGCTCATTTTGATCGCAAACTAAATTACAGCTCCACTTAACAACTCATACAGTAAACCCTCGATAATACCTAGTCAGTGGGATCGGAAAATCGGGAATTCGTTATTTCGAACTTTTTATAAAAATCGTGAAAACACATCTTGTTTCTCTAACTTAGAGCATAAGATATAAGTAGAGCTCTAGAAATATTATTCTCATGAGTATATTAGAATATTCCTGGCATATTATCAGAACTTAATAGAAATAGCAGCCTGGAAAGTAAACCCTCGATAATACGCAGTCAGCGGGATCGGAAAATCGGGATTTCGTAATTTCGAACACGTTTAATAAAAATCGTGAAAACACATATTTTTTCTCTAACTAAGTGCATAAGATATAGTAGAGTTCCAGATATAGTTTTATAATAATTCTAAAATAATTTTATGATCTTGAAATAGTGTAATATAGTTTTATGCTTATTTCTCCTTTTCCAGTACAAATGATATGGGAAAAAAAGAAAAAATTACAATATTTTTACATTACCTTCCAAGGCTGCAAAAATAATTTATAAGATGTGAATATCACACTTAGTCATTGTTCTTAAATACAAGTACCTATAAATTAAAACGGTAAAGAACAGAGTATTAGCTCATTTTGATCGCAAACTAAATTACAGCTCCACTTAACAACTCATACAGTAAACCCTCGATAATACCTAGTCAGTGGGATCGGAAAATCGGGAATACGTTATTTCGAACTTTTTATAAAAATCGTGAAAACACATCTTGTTTCTCTAACTTAGAGCATAAGATATAAGTAGAGCTCTAGAAATATTATTCTCATGAGTATATTAGAATATTCCTGGCATATTATCAGAACTTCTGCATATTTAATTTACCAATAGAAGATATTGTGGTACATAGGTACACATTAAAATAACTGAGGGAACTATTTCTTCAACCTGACGCAATAGCCATATTTAAAACATGATGTCTGAGATGGGCTTAGAGGTGGACCCAGACATCAAGTTTGAGAGGACTGTCGCCAATGTTGACCTCCTCTTTACCCCCACCCCTCCGATCAAAAGACAGTCTCTCTAGTTCTCTGGGGAGGGAGGGGGCGACAACCGCTCTCCCCCCACCCAAAGCCTCAGTAACAATCTTGAAAGAAACATTAACAGGAAGACCTGAAGGAAAAAAAGACTTGTGGAGACCTAGACTATAATGGTGGTGCTGAATCCAGAAAGACAATAAGAAAGATGAGAAGTTCGACAGTGACAATGGAAGCAGAGAATGATGACATAAAATTGTTGGTGGGGCCATGGAGGTAAGGTAATTTCATAACAACGGAATAATTTTCCAAAGATAAAAAACAAGATACTTTTGTTTAATCTTCTAATAATAGATAAAAGCAAAACAAAGAAAAGTAGATACACTGCACTAAAAGCTGTAATTACAACAGGAAAGTTGCCAGTATCAGTACACATGTTGATACATTGAGCAATGATATCACTAGGTTTGATGATAATGGAATCAACTAACTCTTGAATCTTTTTGATGTGGGTGTCAGTAACTGTCTGACAATGTAGAATTGGGTTCTGATCTAAAGTTGCCTCTTGGAAAATGAGGCGAACTTCATTTTCTCCTGAGTCTCCTTTGCGAAAAAACTTAGATTTGTTAACTGTTAACTTAGATTTGTTAACAGTAACTGTTGCAATCTGACAGTCACAGTTAAATTTCAATAGTTGTCTATTGGAACATTCACAGTATAAATTTCCAACAGATTATTGATAAAATGAAACAGTTACTGTTGGATTTTAATGTTTAACGGTAGAAATCCAACATTAAGTAGTAAATTGCCATTAATTTTGAAGGACATAACAGTTTGTTGAAATTTCAGCAGTTTATATGCTTAGGATATTAGAATGTTTATAAGTATATACTTAGTCTGTTGCCAATCTGAAACTGGTCTGTAATGCTTGAAAGGCCAATTTCTGGATGCTAAGTCTGTAACAGGACTGGACTTGTCTGGATTGCAATAAAGAGAAGGGTTTTTGTCTGAACTGGATTTTGGTCCATAAC
Source organism: Platycnemis pennipes (assembly GCA_933228895.1). Classification (NCBI taxonomy): domain Eukaryota; kingdom Metazoa; phylum Arthropoda; class Insecta; order Odonata; family Platycnemididae; genus Platycnemis; species Platycnemis pennipes. The sequence goes on along the minus strand of OW121849.1, from coordinate 50,154,096 downwards.
TATACTACAATATCTGTTGGTCTGTAACTAGTCTGTATTTTTTTCTTCGGGTGCAGTTTAATATTTGGTGGTCTGTAAATGTACTGTAGTTTTGACAGTCTGTAACTGTGCTGTAGGTTTTGAAGGGCTGTAACTGGTCTGGATTTTGGTTAGTGAAAGAAAGTAGAGTCTAAGGAAAAGTAATTCAAATAAGTACAAAATTTCTACAATGACAAATACATTATGTCTAGAAAATATCTAGAATAATTACTTTTAAATGGAATGCAAAATAGCATAGCAACAATTGTTTTCTGTTTGATATATCAACTAGAAAACAACCATTGCTATGCATATAATAATATATTTATTGTGTTTACACTTCTACAATGCTACATATCATCCAAAAAGTAGTGTGAATTGCTGAATCTTCTGTCTTCTCATTCATCTCGGATAATCTTGAAAATGCAGTCCTTGACTTTACTTCTTAAAATTAGCCATTCTGAATGTGATTTATTTGAATTCGTAAATGAGGAGGAAGCTGTTTCTGTTGGCATCTTAGTTTGGGTCTTTCATGATGATGGTGAAAGAAATAAGGAGAACTATTTTAGAGGATTAGTGAAAATACAGCGACATTGCATACTGAATTGGCCTGATTGTGATAATTAAAGTTCATCAACATTAAAAAAAAATTGGTTCATGCAACTTGGAGCATTGTGCTGGCAAGACTCCTGGCATAAGGCAGTGAGTACAACTATACACTTTATTTGCCCTAAGTTCCTTTGCGTGCACTCTCCCAAGTAGCAAAATCTTATGAATAAATTATTTTAAAATATGTTGAAAAATATTTTAAAATCATTTTAAAATTATTTTAAAATAATGTTCACTTTATTTTTTTGGTGTTTAAAATATTTTAAAATTATTTTAAAATGATTTCTTCATAAGTTTAAAATATGTTAAAATTATTTTAAAACGATTTCTTCATAAGTATAAAATATTTTGAAATATACTTTAAAATATTTTAAACTTGTGAAGAAATCATTTTAAAATAATTTATTATATTTTTTTCCAAATCTTTTATACAATATACGTATATATGCCATTCCCTTACGGCGTAAGCATAGTCGAAAAGTATCACTTATAATGATATGCTTGTATACCATGCTCTACTTCAACAGCTTCCTCCATTCAGACTTAGCCTATCAAACCTTAAGTGTTTGCCTCTATTTACCCCTATATACATTGCTTCATACACACTCTCCACTTCTTAAGCCTCCTATAATTCATTCCTCCCCTTCAACCACCACTTTCTCGGTCCACCCCTACCTCACACACCATTCATTTAACACTTATATTACTGTCTCATCATTCGACAATCGTCCATTATCTTAACATGGCGAAATCAACAAAGCACAACCATCTCATTTGTCTATTACTGGAGCAGTATCGAACCCACATTCTTTCATGACCCACTCATTCCTAACCCTATCGATTCTACTTCTGCTACATTAACACTCCTCAGAAGTTCAGACTACATTTAGCCCACTCTATAGTATAGTACACAATAGTATCATGCCGAGAAACCGGTTGAAGTAAAGACAGCAGATTTGCAGTCTTTAATTTGATATTACAAAACGGACTTCCATTAAGTGACGGCTACTACCTATGATCGTCCTAATAATAACTTTCAGGAACAACTTGAACGTACCATGCATACTTTTAAACAAAAAACAGCTGGATATTTATACATTTATTGGCACTACTTCAAATTTCAATAATTCACTTGCCTAAGTAGGACATAAAAAAATAAGAATCCACATTAGCAGTACTATCTCTAATAGACTACGCTACATAAGCCAATGCCACACCACACGGCATGAGAATCAAGAGTTATGATCGACCTTGCTTCCTGCACAACACTACATTTTAAAAGGTTTATCCTGGTATTCAGTAACCAAGTGTTTTAAAAGAACAATGTTCCACTCTAAATGAAAAGTAGGTTTTTTTCAAGAGATAGTTATTTAAAATGTCATCGAAAGTCATCACTGCACTGAGGAAGACACAAATACCCATAACATTTTCACGTTTATCACAGATTTGAATCGTTGAATGATGAGCTGAACCCTCATTAGTTCATTCCTTATGTCCCAAAATGTTGCGCCTGAAAAATAAATAAACGTGGTCAATTCTTATGTCATGGACAGATTTATGAACTTTCTTCGGCAGACTCGCTTTGTGAAAGAAAAATTAACTCGCCGTACCTTAATCGTAATTCCAATTTTGAAATAAGCTTCTATGGTAACGAACTTCATAAAAACGATGCGTTTCGAGATCACTTTCATTCCTATTGCTCGTCTCCGTGCTGACTTTACATGAACACATTCACGAACATGCTGACGCACATTACCTGTGTATTATAATCTTTGCACCAGGGATACTATATTTACACACTCCCTGCTTTGCACATTACTGCCAGAGTCGTTCCGAATGGAGAGAGGGGTAACCTCAAAGGCAACCTGTCATGGCGAAATGCGCAACACATGACCGCGAATAGCAAAGGATTTGAAATATTACTGAACAATGTGAATAATTATACATTCAGAAATAGATAACAATGCTGAAACAACTGTAATATGAGTACAGTTACCAATTATTAAAACAAAGGGTTGAAATACAAGGGCAACGTGCGATATTAATGGTCATGTATTTGAAAAATAATATTTAAAGGTAAATTCGTGACCCATCCATATTAAAAAACTTCGATAATCAACGTAATAAGTAAAGATTTGGAACTGTTTATAATACTATTCATATATGTGATATCTCTGGGTATAACTAGAGAATTACCTCGGAAATATAGCTTCTATCATTTTCCAAGTGTATAAAAAACGCGTAATGTTGGCGTATGTATTAGGATGCAGGAAGAGGAAAACTCAGGGGAAACATTTATTTCTGTAATCCTATACATAGGGAAAGAGTTTGTAACTGGTTCAATGTATCCTTCGAATGCAAAACGGGGTAATCTCAAGGACAACCTATATGGCCACCTCAATTTCAAAAATTTTCATCATTCGGGATGTAAAGAGACCGACTGTTATTACGTATTACATATAAAAGGGTAACCTAAACTTATTATGTTTGATAAATTAACAATGTAAAAAATAATTTGGAGCTTTTAGCTTGATTATTCCAATTCAATATTGGGTAACCTCGAAGGCAACCTTAAAGGCAACCTCTGTTTTGGAAATTACTATCATTCGGGATGTAAACAAAACATTATGTTAATACATATTTCATGCTTAATAGAGTAACCTAAGCTTATTACGTTTATATAATTCACAATACAAACACAGAATTTGGACGTTTTTCTATAGTTATTCCATTTCAATATAGGGTAACCTCAAAGGTAACCTTAAGGCCAACCTCGGTTTTGAAAATTTCTATCATTCGGGATGTAAACAAACCGTCTGTTATAACATATGGCATAATGAATAGAGTAACCTAAGGTATATAATGTTTATATAATTCACAATACGGACACAGATTTTGGACGTTTTTCTATAATTTTTCCATTTCAATATAGGGTAACCTCAAAGGTAACCTTTAAGGGCAACCTCTGTTTTGAAAATTTCTATCATTCTGGATGTAAACAAACCGTCTGTTATAACATATTGCATAATGAATAGAGTAACCTAAGGTATATAATATTTATATAATTCACAATACAAACACAGATTTTGGACATTTTTCTATAGTTATTCCATTTCAATATAGGGTAACCTCAAAGGTAACCTTAAGGGCAACCTCTGTTTTGAAAATTTCTATCATTCGGGATGTAAACAAATCGTCTGTTATAACATATTGCATAGTGAATAGAGTAACCTAGGATATATAATGTTAATATAATTCACAATACGGACACAGATTTTGGACGTTTTTCTATAATTACTCCATTTCAATATAGGGTAACCTCAAAGGTAACCTTAAGGCCAACCTCTGTTTTGAAAATTTCTATCATTCGGGATGTAAACAAACCGTCTGTTATAACATATTGCATAATGAAAAGAGTAACATAAGGTATATAATGTTTAAATAATTCAGAATACGGATACAGATTGTGGACGTTTTTCTATAATAATTCCATTTCAATATAGGGTAACCTCAAAGGTAACCTTAAGGCCAACCTCTGTTTTGAAAATTTCTATCATTCGGGATGTAAACAAACCGTCTGTTATAACATATTGCATAATGAATAGAGTAACCTAAGGTATATAATGTTTATATAATTCACAATACGGACACAGATTTTGGACGTTTTTCTATAATAATTCCATTTCAATAAAGGGTAACCTCAAAGGTAACCTTAAGGGCAACCTCTGTTTTGAAAATTTCTATCATTCGGGATGTAAACAAACCGTCTGTTATAACATATTGCACAATGAATAGAGTAACCTAAGGTATATAATGTTTATATAGTTCACAATACAAACACAGAATTTGGACGTTTTTCTATAATTATTCCATTTCAATATAGGGTAACCTAAAGATCAACCTATGTTTTGAAAATTTCTATCATTCGGGATGTAAACAAACCGTCTGTTATAACATATTGCATAATGAATAGAGTAACCTAAGGTATATAATTTTTATATAATTCACAATACGGACACAGATTTTGGACATTTTTCTATAATAATTCGATTTCAATATAGGGTAACCTCAAAGGTAATCTTAAGGCCAACCTTTGTTTTGAACATTTCTACCATTCTGGATGTAAACAAACCGTCTGTTATAACATATTGAATAATGAATAAAGTAACCTAAGGTATATAATATTTATATAATTCACAATACAAACACAGAATTTGGACGTTTTTCTCTAGTTATTCCATTTCAATATAGGGTAACCTCAAAGGTAACCTTAAGGGCAACCTCTGTTTTGAAAATTTCTATCATTCGGGATGTAAACAAAACATTCTGTTAATACATATTTCATGCTTAATAGAGTAACCTAAGCTTATAATGTTTATATAATTCACAATACAAACACAGAATTTGGAGGTTTTTCTATAGTTATTCCATTTCAATATAGGGTAACCTCAAAGGTAACCTTAAGGCCAACCTCGGTTTTGAAAATTTCTATCATTCGGGATGTAAACAAACCGTCTGTTATAACATATTGCATAATGAATAGAGTAACCTAAGGTATATAATGTTTATATAATTCACAATACGGATACAGATTTTGGACGTTTTTCTATAATAATTCGATTTCAATATAGGGTAACCTCAAAGGTAATCTTAAGGCCAACCTTTGTTTTGAACATTTCTACCATTCTGGATGTAAACAAACCGTCTGTTATAACATATTGAATAATGAATAAAGTAACCTAAGGTATATAATATTTATATAATTCACAATACAAACACAGAATTTGGACGTTTTTCTCTAGTTATTCCATTTCAATATAGGGTAACCTCAAAGGTAACCTTAAGGGCAACCTCTGTTTTGAAAATTTCTATCATTCGGGATGTAAACAAAACATTCTGTTAATACATATTTCATGCTTAATAGAGTAACCAAAGCTTATAATGTTTATATAATTCACAATACAAACACAGAATTTTGACGTTTTTCTATAGTTATTCCATTTCAATATAGGGTAACCTCAAAGGTAACCTTAAGGCCAACCTCGGTTTTGAAAATTTCTATCATTCGGGATGTAAACAAACCGTCTGTTATAACATATTGCATAATGAATAGAGTAATCTAAGGTATATAATGTTTATATAATTCACAATACGGACACAGATTTTGGACGTATTTCTAAAATAATTCCATTTCAATATTGGGTAACCTCGAAGGCAACATTAAAGGCAACCTCTGTTTTCGAAATTACTATCATTCGGGTTGTAAACAAAACATTATGTTAATACATATTTCATGCTTAATAGAGTAACCTAAGCTTATTATGTTTATATAATTCACAATACAAACACAGAATTTGGACGTTTTTCTATAGTTATTCCATTTCAATATAGGGTAACCTAAAGATCAACCTATGTTTTGAAAATTTCTATCATTCGGGATGTAAACAAACCGTCTGTTATAACATATTGCATAATGAATAGAGTAACCTAAGGTATATAATGTTTATATAATTCACAATACGGACACAGATTTTGGACGTTTTTCTATAATAATTCGATTTCAATATAGGGTAACCTCAAAGGTAATCTTAAGGCCAACCTTTGTTTTGAACATTTCTACCATTCTGGATGTAAACAAACCGTCTGTTATAACATATTGAATAATGAATAAAGTAACCTAAGGTATATAATATTTATATAATTCACAATACAAACACAGATTTTGGACATTTTTCTATAGTTATTCCATTTCAATATAGGGTAACCTCAAAGGTAACCTTAAGGGCAACCTCTGTTTTGAAAATTTCTATCATTCGGGATGTAAACAAATCGTCTGTTATAACATATTGCATAGTGAATAGAGTAACCTAGGATATATAATGTTAATATAATTCACAATACGGACACAGATTTTGGACGTTTTTCTATAATTACTCCATTTCAATATAGGGTAACCTCAAAGGTAACCTTAAGGCCAACCTCTGTTTTGAAAATTTCTATCATTCGGGATGTAAACAAACCGTCTGTTATAACATATTGCATAATGAAAAGAGTAACATAAGGTATATAATGTTTATATAATTCACAATACGGATACAGATTGTGGACGTTTTTCTATAATAATTCCATTTCAATATAGGGTAACCTCAAAGGTAACCTTAAGGCCAACCTCTGTTTTGAAAATTTCTATCATTCGGGATGTAAACAAAACATTCTGTTACTACATATTTCATGCTTAATAGATGAACCTATGCTTATTATGTTTATATAATTCACAATAATACGGACACAGAATTCAGAATTTAATATTCTTATATCATATATGCTATAATATGTGCGTTCTCATGAATATGCTCTATATCCTATCCATTGACCTAAATCTAATTGAGAAAAACTAGACGGTATGATGATTTTGGTCCTTTAAAATTTTTGAGACATATTCGAGAATGCATGTTAACTGCATATAGTTAACATTGAATATCAAATAGAGTTGGGCATATATGACATGTGAACTGTTTCCATTGTTCTCTAAGCATTATTATACTCATAACATGTCATTCCTCGAAATAATGGTCTCCAATGAGAAGTTGACAGTAACACAAACATCATTGCCCTTTTTATATGAACACAATTGATGTGCCATCATTAATTGTTTCACGCTTTTCGTATTTATCAAAAATGATAGAAGTAAATTTTAAGCTGAGGGTACCATCAAGGTTGCAACCTAAATGCATCCAACTAGCATTACTGTGTAAAGGTCTTTTATAAGACTCTGGTGAAAAATATATAAGAAGCTAAGGTTGCCATCGAGATTACCCTATATTTCAACCGAAAAATTATTCAGCTATTTTCAATGTTTTGTGTATGTCTTCCAAGGTTACCATCAAGATTGCCTTAGTTTGCATACGAATAACGTTACAAAACCTTTTAACACTTTACACATATTGATTACTGCGATAAAAAATGCTCAGGTAGCCACTGCTACTAATGTAAACGAAGGTTATCCTATAATGCATCTGATCAATTATGCAAGAATTTTCAATGTTTTGTTTATGTCACCAAGGTTACCTTTGTTCGCATCTGATTGACATTAAAATCATTTTAAACATTACTGATTAAAAAATGAGAAGTTGAGGTTGCCATCAAGGAATGGTTAGTCTCAAAAATTTGCATCAAACCGGATGTAAACAAGCCATCCTAAACGGTCCGTTGTATACACTTCCCTCTTCAATATTTTAAAACGGGTGGTAAAGTTTGCTTAAGGTGAACAACTTTTAATGAAAAACTCTGTACTCAGGTTTTTATCTTCAGTTTGGGAACTGTTTCAGCTTACCTTCAGTCAATCCAGAAGTTCCTGACTACGCATTTCACTAAGTCCTTTTTATGTTTTGTTCAGTTCGTATACTTAAGGGTAGGCCTAAATCTATTATCAATAAATAATCTAACCCATCTCATGAACCACTACCTAGTGAATAATCTTCCTGCCAACTAAGAAGACTATATGAGAGCAGTATATAGTATGAGGGAAACAGGGCACTCATTCGGCCGATTCCATTAATCTCAATCAATAGGAATACTCAGTAAAACTGCTAAAATTATGTGCACAACATATTTATTGAAACAATGTTCATATATTACAACAGACTCATATAATAACAAAAGATCAAATACTGATTTCACCGAACAAAAATTACAAGTTCACACTTAACATAATATGGTGATCAACTTCAAACATAGACCAACTCAAATAACCATGACACATTCAAGAAAATGTTAATGCAATAAATGCAATGCGATGTCCTTTTAGATATATACTCTTGATACTTCATTTGCTGAGGGCCACAACAATAGGTTTACCTTGAATAACAAGTCGCCACAGCATAGCACCAGCATTAGCTAAACCTAGTTCCACCGACCTAGTTAGTGCTAGCGTCCAGCTAGTTACCCAACATGTGAGCACAAGGATGGACTAGTTCATCAATCTCAAGTTGCAATTCTCTTGGTCATTTCTCATAAAATCTGATATTCATTACTGTATGAGGGCCTTCACACAAGTACCTAACAAAAATGTGCACTAGGGCCCTTAGTTGTGGATGAGATTCTGCTGAGGCACTACACTTCAGCAGCACCTTCTGCTGATGCTGCTGCCTTTTCAGGAAGCCACATTCACTGATTCTTCAGAGCACTTCTACAGCGGAAATATTATTTTATTATATGCCCAGCTGTTAGGAAGAAATGGAAAAAAAGAAATTACATGTGGAAGGCTCAAGGAAAATTGGGAAATAGTAGTTTACTCAGATACTGTGAAAACAAAATTAAATCAGTGTTGCTTTCTTTATCCTTCAACCAAGTAGCAAAGTATAGTATACCATCAAGTATGAAATCAATTACCACTCCCAAGTGTGACAGTGAAAATTCTTGTTAGAAAGTAAAATGGTTCCATACCACATGACACTGTAAAACTGCCTTGCTAGAGAGTATCCTTGACCTTATCCTGGATCATGTACTTCAGTACTACACGTTGGCAAGTGATTTCAACATATGAAGAAGGAAAGTCGTCACAACTGCAAATCAGGTTCATATCTTGTCTGGGATGCTTTTATCTTAACAGGTATCTGCCTTGCCCGTCAAGCTCAGACGTAGGAATTATGAAAATAGAGAAACTGTGTTAGAAGGCCCAACAAAAAATGCATGTAAGAATTGCACAGGAAAATACTGGCATCATAGCAAGACACAAGGATAAAGTCATGAGAAAGGTATGGAAGTTAATAATTAATGTATATGCATATATTCATCAAACTATACACATGGAATCAATTAACAAGGAGAAAATTTTAATAAATAGCCATTGTATAAAACTGATAATATTAACAACAAATAAGTAAAGTATATTAATAAAACATCAAGAAATCTATAAAATATATAAATAAAACATTAACTATAATATAATTTATATAAATATAATAACAAATATAATAAAAACAATAAATTTGAACAACAAGCATAGAAAAGAAGTATTTAACAATACAAAGAGTATAAAGCAAAGGACAGTGCAGAAGAAGAGATCAAGAAAAAAAATCAATATAAAATAACATTGCAAAATTGCAACATGCACCTCATAACCCACGATTGAGGTCACTCCTCAAATCCTATGATGATGTCATACATGTACTTCCTATATCTGTTTGGATCAAATGACTCGGCTGTCGACTGCCCTAATATTACTCTTTCAGCATACCAAGAAACAAACACTCCACAATTGTGACCATCTTGTTGCTTTGAATGCTCTGGTAGTAAGACTTCCCAATCATTTTCATTACCTCCAAATTTGGCCCTTAACACTGTAATCCATCTATGTATTGCATAATAATTTTTGGGATTTACAGCATCTGCTGCAGGGTCATAGAAATATACTTTTCTATCATGTGGACAGGCAACAATAAGCATCCAGTGGGAATTGGAGATATTCAAAGGAATAATAACCTTTGTAACACTAGAGTCTACCCTGTCAAAGATAGCTATTGGCCTATCAAGAGTAATTATCCCTGTCACATACTGGGAAATCACTGGATCTACTGTTACTACTGAGGGAACACAGACTGAAATTCTCCATAAAAAAGCTGCAATGACAGTGTCATACAGCCAACCTCTTTGAAAATCTGGAATGACTGCCTTTATTCTATGAACTTCCTCCTGTGGTATATTAAAATCCAAGGATTTTAGTTCAAAAGCTTTTAGAGAGAATGAGCCAGCCTTGCAAACTTCCATGTGTGGATTCATATCATATGTCATATGGGCAGTGAAACAGCCCTCTTCTTTGGCTAAAAGTGCCATCCTGATTTCTCTTCTTCTGGCAGTGCCTGGCATTTTAAAGATATTATTTGCCAGTCGTCGGGTTTTACTCATTGGCTTTAATTGTATTTGAGGCCTGAGCTTAGCATTGGGTGGTATATCTTCTGCTTTCATTGTTGCTGGAATGCAGTTGCCTTTGTTACATTCAATTGCGCCTTCACACTTCTCAACAAGTAGCTTTAACGATTTGCACACATATGGAAGTAATACAGGTGAGCACTGCTGGCTTAAGATCTTTAATTTATGCAGAAGTTGAGTGATTACATGAATGTTTTGCACATTAGACTGTTCTACATGGCAATCCTTGGATGTAGCCGCACACCTAAACAGTTTCTTAGGAGAAACATTTTGGTTTGACTCAGGAGTAGGCACAGGTGTTGGTCTATTTTGGACAACAAATGAATGAACCTTGTGGACATGCTTGCAAAGAGTGTAGTTGTTAGGACAAGAGCACGTATACAAATGGCAACAAAGGTCCCAACAAGATAACTCATTACACTTTATAAAACACAAATGAGGGAGGAGGCACTCTTGCGAAATATTTGTTACTATGTAAGCTGCAGAGGGGTCTGATTGTGATCTAACATGCCAAACATTTTCTTCAGATGTCGGTATGATATCTTTATCAGAGATTCTAAGCCCTTTTATATGGTCACTGGTATGGCGACCTTGAAATCCCAATGGTGGCATCTTAGTCATTCTTTTGTATGTTAGTCCCAAATGAATAGTCTTATGAATTGTAAGCAGCACCTGAATTAAATCATCTAGACGCCTATTCACTTTCCTATTTAGATAATGGCTCTTCAATTTATTATGATAAGTCTCAGCAAACATATTAGTGTCAGTAGTGGCATGAGGAAAATTTCGATAGCACATAGCCCACTTCTCTTTCTTGTTGCAGTAATAATCCTTGAAATATTTTATGAATGCACTAGCTGAATCCGTATATTTGGCCAAGAAAGATGTTAGCATGATATTAAAGGTAGTATCATTTTTTTCCTCGATTAAAGTTTCCAAACCTTCATTAATTTCTATTATAAGGTCCTTGTTTTTGATTTTCTGCTGTAGATTTTTATGCCAGTTCCTTTTCACATGCCACAAACAAAGTAAATGCTTAGTTTTATCACCAAACACTGTTCTCACCGCATTTCCAAGGGCTTCATCACCATCTGTCATGACAGCATTTACATGCAAATAAGGAGACCTTCTCATGATGCTTTGCAATAAGTACGTTAGTGTCTCCTCATCTAAATGACTTGTTATAAAATGAGCTACAGGGTACCCAACCCCATACTCATCTGGGACTATAAGGTTCAACAAATGAAACTTGTATTGGTTAGTTCCATGAGTGGAGTCAATGCATAATATCCTGCCACAGCCTACTACCATTTCTTCTAACTGAAGCCTCTGCTGAATACCCAAAACAAAAAGATCAGTTGCATGGGGCAAATCATCTAGACCTTTATCACCTACGACCGTTCCTGAACCCAGGGGTTTATAAACCAAAATAGAATCCTTGGCTTCAGCTAGCATTCCGTTTACTATTAAATGAACAGCAATTGCATCATCATCACTAAAGTGCTTTTTTAAGCTTAGTTCATACTTCATTTTGTTTATTTGTGTGGAAGTAATGAAATGTTCTTTAAGGGGTAGCACATCACTAAAATTCAGATTATCAGGTTGAAAACACTCCTGAATTTTATGTGCTGGTACATTTTGCTCTAAAAGGGAATTAATTTGAAATTTAGTACTACTGTCCCAGCGATAAAATTTGACATTCTTAAACTCATGCTCATGGTTGTGTGAATTCACATACTTAACTGACACACCAGCTTCATTAACTTTGACCAACATCCGAGCTATGCAGTCACTGTTAGGCATGCAACCAAATTTCCTCCTTCTATTAGTTTTATTGACAACTGTGGCATTCTTGTGGTGGTTGTTAAATTTACAGATGTAGTAAAGGAATTTACTACCACGAATTACACGCTCACCATTGTGTTTTACCAAGGACATGTAATTTAGCCGACAGTGATTACTCTTCCAAGCATTGAATTCAGACACATCTTTGAACTCATATTCTTCCACACAAATATCATCATGGTGTGAACTTTGCAAATGACTGATCATAACTGAGTGGCTTTGAAATTTAATACTACAGTGGTCGTGGGGGCATAATACATACTGGCTTTTTGCATTGCAAGTTCTCCTATGCCTGCTGTAAGAGTGTTTATTTGAATAGGACACCTGGCATATGGGGCACACTCTTGGATAAGACATTACATCTTTTTTTTCAATCTTTGCACAACTTACTTTATGGCGACAAAAGGAAGATTTAGTGGCATAAACATTTTTGCAGTCGTCACACTTTCGAGGATAAATAGACTGCTTGGCAGCAGCTTCCTCTAATGAACCGCCACTCTGAAATTTAGCAGCTAACTTGCCCAAGGACAGAGAACTACGTACCCTTGAATCTACCTGCACACATTCTTTGGCAGTTTGACAAGTTATTTTATCACTGTAGGTGGTAGGTACGTAAGGTTTGATGGGCAGTGGTGATGGGCGGCAGAATGTAGAAGATAGTTGGCACTTCTTAGTGATAGGATGGGACATTACAGCATATAAAGGTGGGTCTGCTCTCAGTCTATGCTGGAATTTGTCATCTATCTCTTTTTGGAGGTATGATTTGCAACCTGATGGAGCTGAAGAAGTTTTTAGGGAATGAGAAAATGTTGTACCATGGAATCTCTTCTTGGTACAAGAAATTTTGTTGGTGAATTTTGATCCTTGAAGAATGTGAGAAGGATTTTCATCAGACTCATTCAAAGAGGACAGAGCAGACCACCGATTACAAAGAGGAATGTGGAAAGATGCATCAGTAATCATTGAAACTTTTGGATTCTTTTGGCAGCGATGCTTGCCTCTCCTTACCACAGTGATAAAGTCACTGGGGGAAGATGATTGACCAGGGGAAGATGAGTGATGAGGGGAAGAAAAATTATCGGGGAAAATTGCAGATGATAAACTTTTAGGATGCTGATTAGTTAAAACTGAAATAACATTAGCTTTATTCAAGACAGGAGAATGAAGTCTAGTGGAAGGCAGCGGACTTGAATGTTGGATCTCAGGAGAATAGCAGTCTAGGTTTGAAAGAAGGGCATCACGGTATGGAAAAACTGAGGGAAGAGATGAGTCACTGGCCAGTTGTGGAAGTGTAGAAGGAAAAGTTTGAAGGGAACCATTCATGCCAGCACCATCAGAAGAGGAAGGGGGAGGTGATGGTTGGTGGAAGGGAAATGATAGGAAAGGAGTTGGTTGGTTGGTGCAAGGAGAGGTAGAATGGTATTGTGGGTGGGTTCTGGTAGAGGTGGAGGGAAACGGTTGTTGGGTGCTGGGAGAGGAAGATTGTGGTTGGATGCAAGGAGAGGTAGTATGGTATTGTGGGTGGGTTCTGGTAGAGGTGGAGGGAAACGGTTGTTGGGTGCTGGGAGAGGAAGATTGTGGTTGGATGCAAGGAGAGGTAGTATGGTATTGTGGGTGGGTTTTGGTAGAGGTGGAGGGAAACGGTTGTTGGGTGCTGGGAGAGGAAGATTGCAGTTCGGTGCAAGGATAGGTAGAATGGTATAGTGGTTGGGTTCTCATGGAGGGAAACGGTTGTTGGGTGCTGGGAGAGGAAGATTGTGGTTGGATGCAAGGAGAGGTAGTATGGTATTGTGGGTGGGTTTTGGTAGAGGTGGAGGGAAACGGTTGTTGGGTGCTGGGAGAGGAAGATTGCAGTTCGGTGCAAGGATAGGTAGAATGGTATAGTGGTTGGGTTCTCATGGAGGGAAACGGTTGTTGGGTGCTGGGAGAGGAGGATTGTGGTTGGATACAAGGAGAGGTAGTATGGTATTGTGGGTGGGTTCTGGTAGAGGTGGAGGGAAACGGTTGTTGGGTGCTGGGAGAGGAAGATTGTGGTTGGATACAAGGAGAGGTAGTATGGTATTGTGGGTGGGTTCTGGTAGAGGTGGAGGGAAACGGTTGTTGGGTGCTGGGAGAGGAAGATTGTGGTTGGATACAAGGAGAGGTAGTATGGTATTGTGGGTGGGTTCTGGTAGAAGTGGAGGGAAACGGTTGTTGGGTGCTGAGAGAGGAAGATTGTGGTTGGATACAAGGAGAGGTAGTATGGTATTGTGGGTGGGTTCTGGTAGAAGTGGAGGGAAACGGTTGTTGGGTGCTGAGAGAGGAAGATTGTGGTTGGATACAAGGAGAGGTAGTATGGTATTGTGGGTGGGTTCTCATGGAGGGAAACGGTTGTTGGGTGCTGGGAGAGGAAGATTGTGGTTGGATGCAAGGAGAGGTAGTATGGTATTGTGGGTGGGTTCTGGTAGAAGTGGAGGGAAACGGTTGTTGGGTGCTGAGAGAGGAAGATTGTGGTTGGATACAAGGAGAGGTAGTATGGTATTGTGGGTGGGTTCTGGTAGAGGTGGAGGGAAACGGTTGTTGGGTGCTGAGAGAGGAAGATTGTGGTTGGATACAAGGAGAGGTAGTATGGTATTGTGGGTGGGTTCTGGTAGAGGTGGAGGGAAACGGTTGTTGGGTGCTGAGAGAGGAAGATTGTGGTTGGATACAAGGAGAGGTAGTATGGTATTGTGGGTGGGTTCTGGTAGAAGTGGAGGGAAATGGTTGTTGGGTGCTGAGAGAGGAAGATTGTGGTTGGATGCAAGGAGAGGTAGTATGGTATTGTGGGTGGGTTCTGGTAGAAGTGGAGGGAAACGGTTGTTGGGTGCTGAGAGAGGAAGATTGTGGTTGGATACAAGGAGAGGCAGTATGGTATTGTGGGTGGGTTCTGGTAGAGGTGGAGGGAAACGGTTGTTGGGTGCTGAGAGAGGAAGATTGTGGTTGGATACAAGGAGAGGTAGTATGGTATTGTGGGTGGGTTCTGGTAGAAGTGGAGGGAAACGGTTGTTGGGTGCTGAGAGAGGAAGATTGTGGTTGGATGCAAGGAGAGGTAGTATGGTATTGTGGGTGGGTTCTGGTAGAGGTGGAGGGAAACGGTTGTTGGGTGCTGGGAGAGGAAGATTGTGGTTGGATACAAGGAGAGGTAGTATGGTATTGTGGGTGGGTTCTGGTAGAAGTGGAGGGAAACGGTTGTTGGGTGCTGAGAGAGGAAGATTGTGGTTGGATACAAGGAGAGGTAGTATGGTATTGTGGGTGGGTTCTGGTAGAAGTGGAGGGAAACGGTTGTTGGGTGCTGAGAGAGGAAGATTGTGGTTGGATACAAGGAGAGGTAGTATGGTATTGTGGGTGGGTTCTCATGGAGGGAAACGGTTGTTGGGTGCTGGGAGAGGAAGATTGTGGTTGGATGCAAGGAGAGGTAGTATGGTATTGTGGGTGGGTTCTGGTAGAAGTGGAGGGAAACGGTTGTTGGGTGCTGAGAGAGGAAGATTGTGGTTGGATACAAGGAGAGGTAGTATGGTATTGTGGGTGGGTTCTGGTAGAGGTGGAGGGAAACGGTTGTTGGGTGCTGAGAGAGGAAGATTGTGGTTGGATACAAGGAGAGGTAGTATGGTATTGTGGGTGGGTTCTGGTAGAGGTGGAGGGAAACGGTTGTTGGGTGCTGAGAGAGGAAGATTGTGGTTGGATACAAGGAGAGGTAGTATGGTATTGTGGGTGGGTTCTGGTAGAAGTGGAGGGAAATGGTTGTTGGGTGCTGAGAGAGGAAGATTGTGGTTGGATGCAAGGAGAGGTAGTATGGTATTGTGGGTGGGTTCTGGTAGAAGTGGAGGGAAACGGTTGTTGGGTGCTGAGAGAGGAAGATTGTGGTTGGATACAAGGAGAGGCAGTATGGTATTGTGGGTGGGTTCTGGTAGAGGTGGAGGGAAACGGTTGTTGGGTGCTGAGAGAGGAAGATTGTGGTTGGATACAAGGAGAGGTAGTATGGTATTGTGGGTGGGTTCTGGTAGAAGTGGAGGGAAACGGTTGTTGGGTGCTGAGAGAGGAAGATTGTGGTTGGATGCAAGGAGAGGTAGTATGGTATTGTGGGTGGGTTCTGGTAGAGGTGGAGGGAAACGGTTGTTGGGTGCTGGGAGAGGAAGATTGTGGTTGGATGCAAGGAGAGGTAGTATGGTATTGTGGGTGGGTTCTGGTAGAGGTGGAGGGAAACGGTTGTTGGGTGCTGGGAGAGGAAGATTGTGGTTGGATACAAGGAGAGGTAGTATGGTATTGTGGGTGGGTTCTGGTAGAAGTGGAGGGAAACGGTTGTTGGGTGCTGAGAGAGGAAGATTGTGGTTGGATACAAGGAGAGGTAGTATGGTATTGTGGGTGGGTTCTGGTAGAAGTGGAGGGAAACGGTTGTTGGGTGCTGAGAGAGGAAGATTGTGGTTGGATACAAGGAGAGGTAGTATGGTATTGTGGGTGGGTTCTCATGGAGGGAAACGGTTGTTGGGTGCTGGGAGAGGAAGATTGTGGTTGGATGCAAGGAGAGGTAGTATGGTATTGTGGGTGGGTTCTGGTAGAAGTGGAGGGAAACGGTTGTTGGGTGCTGAGAGAGGAAGATTGTGGTTGGATACAAGGAGAGGTAGTATGGTATTGTGGGTGGGTTCTGGTAGAGGTGGAGGGAAACGGTTGTTGGGTGCTGAGAGAGGAAGATTGTGGTTGGATACAAGGAGAGGTAGTATGGTATTGTGGGTGGGTTCTGGTAGAGGTGGAGGGAAACGGTTGTTGGGTGCTGAGAGAGGAAGATTGTGGTTGGATACAAGGAGAGGTAGTATGGTATTGTGGGTGGGTTCTGGTAGAAGTGGAGGGAAATGGTTGTTGGGTGCTGAGAGAGGAAGATTGTGGTTGGATGCAAGGAGAGGTAGTATGGTATTGTGGGTGGGTTCTGGTAGAAGTGGAGGGAAACGGTTGTTGGGTGCTGAGAGAGGAAGATTGTGGTTGGATACAAGGAGAGGCAGTATGGTATTGTGGGTGGGTTCTGGTAGAGGTGGAGGGAAACGGTTGTTGGGTGCTGAGAGAGGAAGATTGTGGTTGGATACAAGGAGAGGTAGTATGGTATTGTGGGTGGGTTCTGGTAGAAGTGGAGGGAAACGGTTGTTGGGTGCTGAGAGAGGAAGATTGTGGTTGGATGCAAGGAGAGGTAGTATGGTATTGTGGGTGGGTTCTGGTAGAGGTGGAGGGAAACGGTTGTTGGGTGCTGGGAGAGGAAGATTGTGGTTGGATACAAGGAGAGGTAGTATGGTATTGTGGGTGGGTTCTGGTAGAAGTGGAGGGAAACGGTTGTTGGGTGCTGAGAGAGGAAGATTGTGGTTGGATACAAGGAGAGGTAGTATGGTATTGTGGGTGGGTTCTGGTAGAAGTGGAGGGAAACGGTTGTTGGGTGCTGAGAGAGGAAGATTGTGGTTGGATACAAGGAGAGGTAGTATGGTATTGTGCACCCTGCGAATGGATTGTAGGTATGGTAGATACTGACAAGGAGAGGATTTGTAACTCAGGTCACGAAATGAGATGAAAATTTTTCCGTGCTACCAGAGCAAAATAAAGAAATACATGTCTTGGCTTTTTTTTTATCCTCCACAGGCCTGAATGCATAGGAAAAAAATAAAGCAGAATGTCACGCGGGTCACCTAAATTCACCAGACTCGCATGAACCGATGATAATGAAGTTTTTAAAAATGCAGTGAGCTAGTATTCTGCCATTCGTGCCTTCGATCCTTAACACTTCCTAGTAATACAGTCATGCTGTATTCCTAGAGTATGGCAAGCAGGCAGTTAAAAAAAGTAGATTATCAGAATTTCATATCAATATACAGTTGAGCATCTTTTTCTGGCACAGTCGGGACCAAAGTGATGCTGGATTTGGGATTTTGCTGGACTATGGGTCATGCATGGGAACTGGTCTATTCGTTTGCCATTTACTGAACGTTAATTTAAAGAGAGTCACTCAGAATAATCAGAAAGAAATGGTTTCTTAATTCACAAAGTTATTATTTATAAGTATCGAAGTTGCACAGTGAGTGAAAATAACTGAATCTAAGCATTGTGCTTATTGCTGCACATGTAAAAGTTTCATATCATTATTGGAAAAGGGATTATAAAATTTGATATTACTTATGCTGTACTTTGCGTAAAACATTTCCTACCGCACTTGATTTGTTATCAGCTGATTCAGAGTGATGCCAACGCGTGAGTGTCGTCTATACGGCTGCCCATCACTATGTCGCAGGTAACCGGACTGGATGAATCTTTAAAGACCATCATCATTAGTGGTCTTCCTTCAACAATTTCAGGCTCATCATCTTCAACCCCACTCGGATTTATTGTTATTAATTACCATTTCAATGATTTCACCATCTATGAAATGTTGTGTGGTGAGAGTACCGTGGCCGCTAACTTATCCTTTCGTCTAAATTTACCAATTCCATTTCTTGTAATTTAGGGTTATGGATGCTGTTTGAAAACTCCATCATCATATTTTTATCCTCAGAAACATGAAATTTTTAAAAATCCCCACTTATTTCGTCCACATCAAACCTTAAAGCAGGCCACAATTTAAACAACGCTTGTTTTAGAACTGACTGTGAAATGCTATTGCATGCACGCCAAATTTCCCACATCACGTCTTTTAGATTAGTCTCGTCTATTTCTGAAATAGTTTATCCTGCTCTATTAGCATTTGGCCAGAAATACTAACTAAGCCCTCTACTTCAACACAATCGAAACCTCGTGATCTACATCAGCACTTAAATCTTCTTTCATAGTTTTTCTCTCTGTCATCCATTTCTTCGAGTCACTTTAACAGTAAGATTTTGAAGATTTTCTCTTTCCGCTTCTTAATGTGTTATATTTTTGAAGATCCCACACAGTACGTTTCATACAAATGCTTTACCGATGCAATGGTGTAAAGCTTTTTCATAGCTTGCACTTTTTCTGCGATCATTAACGTTTCGTACTGATACCTCACTCCTCTGCTGTTGCAGCAACTGTATAGATGAGATAAGATTTGGGAGAAACATAAGCAGATAACAAATAATTTTATCAAATTACATCTAGTGGTCAATCAAAAATGGGCGTGCCATTGAAAGTAGTGATCTGAAATTAGTGGTGGTCAATCTCGGAGATATCTTCAAATTTATATGTTTACTTCAAGTTGCAGAATAATTGCAGTGCACATGAAGTACTAGAAATTAATATGTTTAAATTATTCTGATTCTCGAAATGGGAAAATTAACATTAAGAATGGGAATATCTCGGCGAGTTATGAAGCAATGTTTTGGTTTAAAATGTTTCGGCATTTTCCACAAAGTACCGGGTAGATGGTTGTGGAAAAACTGCCGGATTAAGGGTGCTCAACTGTACAAGTGAACAGAGTAAATAAAATTAATAAAATCTGATGTTAGTGAAAGTGAGTGGACAAATATTTTGTTACAGAATTAAAACCATGGTAACAGTAGGTTAACTTTACATTGTATACTTGAGTGATGCATTGGTAAATCTAATTTAAGTGATAAAAGTACAAAAAAGACAATATTTGTATACAAGGGCTGGAAATTAAGGATGATAAAATTTTTGATTCAATGGCTGAAAGAAAACTTTTAAACGTTAATGAGAATCGAACTTCATTGCCTGCAGTATACTACCCCACTCTACTATTGTCGGCTTACCCCAGCTCAGAGAATGCAAGCGGGCCTGCCATTCTACTTTTTTCTTGGGATCCCGGGCCAATGTAGAAAAAAGCCAAGACACATATTTATTTATTTTCCTTCTAGTAGCATGAAAAAAAGGCTCATCTCCTTTCATGATCCGAGTTACACAACCTCTCCTTATGAGTATAAAACTCACAAATACCATTTTAAGGGGTATTATTAATAAGGCATTGCAAAATTACTAGTTTAGCAGCTTGGAATATTCTATAATAACTTTTTCATCTTAAAAATGGAATCCCCAGAAATTCCATAAATGGGATATCCTGATTGCATAAAACTTTTTTTGTTTCTAAAAAAAGAATTTGAAAGCATTTAAGGATTTGATTTACAACAGCAACCCAAGTTAATCTAAACCGATTGTGCACAGAATTAATTTTAGGTTTTTGATTTTGTTTATTATTTAATATTCTATATTATATTACTGAGGGGAGCATGGTAGCCTAGTTGATAGAGTGCTTGGCTACTAATCGAAAGGTCTCGGGTTCAAATCCAGGTGAAGCCTTTGAACGCCCCCAAACAAAAAATCCTCGGAGTGCGACGTGGGCCAGGGAGCTCTACCCTCATCTATTAAAACCATCCTTAGGGTTGAATCACTGAGTGAGTGAGATTATATTATTCTTGGCATGTGACATGCTCAGAAGTCTTTTTTGTATAATTACATTTATACGTTCCTGGATAGAGGGTGGTACAGTATGGCATCACTAGGATCTTATATTTTGTAAAATAATTCAAATATTAATGAAAATGAACTTATGTTTCTCTTAACGACACTTTAAAGAATAGTCGTACAGGTTTAAAAAATGTATTGTTTTAAGTGTGTGTGATAAGGACAGTGAACTTTATATTAGAAGTAGGGATGGGTCGGTTCCACTTTTTTTCGGTTCCGGTTCGGTTCTTAACTTCGGTTCTCGGTTCCGGTTCTTAATTTACCACTTACTTTGCATTGCTCAATGGTAAGATAAGGTAATCAATAATCATTTTCAGAGACTGAATTAGAATAATTCGCGACTTTGAAGCATCTAAGTACACTATTTCACCAGGTTTTAATGTGAAGCTTCCACTTTCGGAGTGTGAGTAGGTTTCAAACTGGTTTTCGCGCCAATTATTTCGGTACCGATTATTTTTGGCCTCGGTTCCGGTTCTAAGCTCAAGAACCGGTGGAACCGAGAACCGAACCGACCCATCCCTAATTAGAAGTAATAAAATATAGCTATTGCACAGGGGTGTCGGAACTATTTTCGCTGGGAGGGGCTAACCTTGAAAAGGCTCTTAAGAAAAGCGTCCGGCTCCTATGAAAAGGGCCCACATTTTTTTGTGGATAGGAGGGGGTAGAAACTAGAATTATGCTAAAAGTGCATGTGAATGTGGTAGATTATGCGCCTGAAGGCAAAATGCAAGCTAGAAACCAGTGAAATTTAATTTTTATTAATGAACACTCATTTCTCAAGGGCCCGGGGCAAATTCTGGGGTGGGGCAGAATGCCCCCCCTGCCCCACACTTCCGACGCCGCTGCAATTGCATCCATAAACCTTGATCCAGGAAAATATTATCCACACCGATGATGGGAAGTTGATTTTTCCTACTATAAATTTACTTGTTTTTTGGAAATACAATTGTCGCTGTTTTTCCTGTATAGATTAAAAACCCTAAGTGAATATGAAACATATGAGAGTTTCTTGTCAACAATGAGAAACATATTTAGTACAGCAGGAAACATTTGTCACCAGAAACAAAATTGCCTTGATCCAGAGAAGCTAAAAATGTTGGTTTTTATGAACAAAAACCTAAAGTAGGCTCAAGGGTTTGTACCGAGACCTTTTATTCTTATTTCTTAATTTTTAAAGTTTGAATTATAGTTCAGGTTAGTGTTTTTATTACTCTTATTACTAATTATTAATCATATTAAAATTCAACTTATGACATGACAGTCATATTATTTTGAATCTATTATTACATTTTTTTATCCCCTACCAAACATTTTTTGTTATTAAACATGGTATTTGCTATTAAACAAGGTAAAAAATGTAATATGTGTAGGTAGATGGTATTGGTATCGAGAATCAATAAATTATGGTATTTACTCATCTCTAACTTTTATTTATTTGATTTCTCATGTTTTCAGAGATTTGAATCTATCATAGTGATATGTTGATAAAACTAGGAGGGATAGTTATGTTCCATAACTATCCCTCCTATTCATCCATATCATGTTCCATAACTATCCCTTCTACCAACATCAGACATGTTGGGATAGGCTGGGTCAAAAGCTAGAATACAGCTGAATAGGGTAGTTTCCTTCAATAAAAAAAACTTAATTGTGAATCTATTCTATCATAAATGTATTTATTATAATCAAATAATTTTAATTGAGAATCCTCAGGCATATATTTTACACCGTGAAGCATAGGATCAACTAAACACACAATTGTGTTTTCGATTCTGTAAGCTCTGGAGAATGTGCATTAATAAAACCTATGAACATTCTTACACTTCAGAAAGTCTTCTCTGCTGAACATGACATTAACCCTTTCAATGCGGCACCATATGATGGTACCTTTGCCGGTGTCGGAATATGTTTTTTTGCCTAATTCTATTTAGTTTGTCTAATTTAAGCATAACATACATATAAATTGTGTGTAATTGCCTTTTTTCATCTCTTTTAAAAATTTTTTAAAATGACATTCAGGAATGTCATCCGCTCCTGGCAAAGTTTCCTGAATTATGCAACCTGCACAACTGATGCGGTGATTCGTTTCTTTTGCGAAATTTTAGAGGAAAACTTCAAATTACTGTCTTGTTTAAGTTCAGTAAGATGTTAATGGTTGCTTTTGTCTAAGCAAAGAAGGTATTTGTCTGCTTTTATTTTAAATTTTGATTTTTGTTCTGTAAGAATGCATATAATTTGTACTTATCTTGATCGCATTTTTTTGCTGTAAATATTTCAGCTTTGAGTTAAAAGATATGAAGATGAAATGTGTTTTCCATTCGTAATGGTTAAATACATTTTACTCGGTAGTGTTTTACGTTTTCCTTCTCCTTTTACTCCTTAAATTTTCCTTCCCTAATGTACAAGAAAAAACCCTATATCTCTAGGCGCTGCAAAAATGTTGCCTCCATGAATGCCACTAACAAATATAAAATTATATTGATTGCAGATCAGACAGCAGCACTATCACGAAAGTTATACGTGCCAGCCTAACTGCATATACTCAATGGTTCCTATTTACCATAATATAATTAGCGATCATGCCAAATTACTTTGGAATCCCATGCTATCACTCGTCCGCTGGGTGTCGCCTGCTCGTAGCATGCCGGAGAATTCATCATGGCAGACATTCTGCCATTGTCCCTATGAAAAACCCACATATATTACATTAGTCTCCTTGGAAAAATCCATCCTCTGTAAAAATGTTTATGAGCCGCTTAGTGCCTCGGTCTATTGTACCCTTTCTGTTGTCCTATCACCTGCCTCTCCCCCCTTCGGGTCTCACTTGTCGCTTCCTTTTCCCCAACCCCTGCCAAGCCACAACTTTCTTTCCCCTCCTCTAGTGGTTCCTTTTCTAACCCCCTGACCATCCAAATTCCTGTTCTTTCAATCTCTTTTCCTCAATTTCATTGTCCACTTCCTTTTTTTACCCATTTAGAATGCCCAGTTCTCTGAATTTTAAGCTCGGGTATACACTTGAGAAATACGGAACTGTAACGAACTCAGGGAGCTACGTTGACTGACTAACGATTTTAAACATTGGAAAAATAATTGCATTACTTACAATAATAATAAATCGATCCGATGTGCATTGGTAAAACTGTATTTATCATAGTATGCAAAAATGCTCGATGCAGTACATTATTCTTCCAAATGCAAGATCTCACAAATGTATGTATACATACATTTACACATGCAATCAAACATAGCAGTTTTGAATAATGCAATGGTACACAATAAAAAAAATGCATTTTGAAATAAGTCTATAACAGCAATGATAAAAGAGATGTCACCAATAATTAAATTAATTACAATATTTGCTACAGGAAAAATGTCTTTACGGAAAACCTTGAAAATCATGAATTATGAAATATTATAATTACGAAAACAAAATATTTACAGACTAAAGAATGAATCTAAACCTAATATACCTTATAAAATTTATTATATTGGAATCCACAATTATGCAAACAAAAATCCTACGAGAAAAGATTTTCACGAAAACTAAAATATTTTTAAGAAATTCCTGAAAACATGGGTGCAAGCAAAGTCACGGCTCGCCTTCAGAGTCAGGACAAATGTACACCACAGATTTCCTTACTCCCTTAGTGTGACATACTCTGCATCTCTTCTGCTATTTTTCCCTTTCTCCCAAACAGCTGTTATAGCGGGAAAGTGGGCGAAACCCCTTTTTGGTTGCAGAAAAGCAGTCAAGGCCTTTGTCCTACTGGAAAGTAAGGACTCAATTAACTCAAGCCTCAAGACTCAACTAACCAGCATAATCTGAAATATGTGGATTCCTGCCTTCTTATACCACCTGAGCGTTTCGTGCTCACAGGTGTAGTACGACAACAGCTGGTCGCAATGATCCAAACCCCCCCCCCCCCTCCCAATAAACTTATTCTATGCAGCTACGGCTTCTGGTTTTCCTCTGCCTGGTCGTGAAGTTGTTACAATGTTGCTTCCAAACTCTAAAGGAAATCATGACAATGTCTGTCTTGTCTTTCTGTCGAAAGATGCAAATTCCATACTTATTCCAGCGAGTAATGACCTCTCCCTTTGGCAATTTTCGGCCGAAAACCCCTTTAAGATTTTCTTTTTCGTTCGCTCGCAGGGTTCCTGTGGAGTACGTTTCACTTGAAAACAGATCCGTAGTTAATCGTACACTGTTACAATAATTGTTCAGATAAACACTGTGTCTATTATGCTTTAAGTTCTCTAAACGTTTATGCACAACTTGATCTCCATTTCCTCGTCCACCCAACTCATCATCTCCGGAGCCCGCGTAAATAATCAAGCGGTGGACTAACCCCAGGTTCACAAAGCATATACATTTTTATGCCATGCTTGTGTTTTTTACCCTGAAGGTATTGGCGAAAAACCAAGCGGCCTATCCAGAGTAGCATCGACTCGTCGATGCACAATTCCCTTCCTCCATCGCCTCCTGGAAGCAGTTTAGAAGTATAGTTTAGTCCCCTGCCACACACCTTTATGGTGGCTTGCAGGGTAATATGCAGATGTAAATGTAGAAGGGATCTTATTTTATATAGACGATCTCTGGGAGCAGGATCATTCTCATCAGGATTTTTAGCAAAGGGCAGTGCTTGCAATATCCCTAGAAAACGAACCCTTCGGCATCGAATCCCGGAATATTTAAAAAATTGAAAAATATCGATGTTTTTCAATAATCGGACATCCTGTTTGTTCTGATTGTCCCCATGTGGAAGAGCAGGCCCAACCAAACATTAAACTCCTCCCTATCCAATAGCTTCCAGTCCGTTATCCTCCCTCTAGGAGATGGGTTGTTCAAAAATATGCACTCCGCATTCCTCTCCATCTCCCAAAGAATAAGGACATAAACCTCATCGTTAAACACCAAAATACTGACGCTGAATAAAATGCTACACTGATGATAAATTGGTAAAACACGAATGCCAGCAGTAGTTCAGTAGTCACATGTAACACACAAGAAAACAACGTACATCGGAAAATATCACACTGAAACTACAGCAAAAAAGTCGCAAAAACTCAAAAAAATTTGTAAAAACGCAAAAAACTGCAGAATAGCCAAAATTTGGTGAAACCAGAAATGAAGACCACAACAGGACGGCCAGAACCCAACTGCAGAGCGGAGAAAAGAAAGCACTCCAAAACAGCCACGTGTAGTTCTGTTATGGCCATTCAAAAGGATCCCAAGGGCATGACAGCCCTGATTGTCATCCGCGCAGGCGGCTGGGAGCGGATGACAGCCAGGGCAGTCATCCACATTGAATGGGTTAATACATAGTTGTTGCCTAAGCTCCTATGCTTCCTGCTTGTTAAGTCCTCTTCTACTGCTAAGCATGGTGTTGACTGCTCTTGAATGAAGAAACTAAATAAATAATTTTACATTAAATATATAAATGTTAATCTTAGTAAATTATCATTCTTCTTTAGCACCACATTTAAAATATTTCCAGCTTTGACTTCTCTGCTGCTGTTACCATCCATGCCTCTTTGCCATATAGAAACATGCTTGTTTAAGTTCCAATGCAGTGCTTCTTTACTTCCACACTTGTACTACCAGCCATAAGAAGATTTTTCTTTCAGTAGAATGCCCTCTTCACCTGAGTTATTCCACTGACTATATCCATCTAACTTTGTCCATCACTGGTTACTCAGCCCCCTAAATAACAATACATATTTTTCTACCTGTTCCAGCTTTTGTTTCCAGAGTTTAACAATGGTCTTGTGATATTTACTACTGCATACCAATAGCTTACTTTTCTTTTTATTGATATTCAGGAGATTACCTGGCTATTGCCCTTTCAATGCAAATTTAGCTCATATTCTATAAGACTTTTTCTGTTTCTGCTGCGACCATTGTCTCATCAGCTTTTCTTGATTTCACAATCATTTCCTCTCCCAACTAGTTATGCATAGCTCACAAAAAGAACAGCTGATGTCGAGTCTCCTTCAATTCTTTAACCTTGCCATTTGTTCTTAATTGTTTTCTTCAGTTTCTTGAATTTCCGATCTCATTTTACTGTCACTGTCAATATCTGCCCTTGTTTTGCAGTCCTACATGAGGTTTCTGAATCTCTGCTTTCAAAAAGTAGTCAATTTGATATATTCTTCTAACTTCCTCCCCCCTCTCTAACTCTGATTTCCTAATCCATATTTCCCAGTTACTCACAGTTACACTTAAAATAATTAATTTTTCACCTCCTCTCACCGGTTTTTTCACTTTTGTGATACTATCATAGACATCTTCCACTTTTTAATTTATTATAAGCTTCTATGTTTAAGATGAGCAAATTGGCTGAAAAAGAAAATACTGCAAGTAATACAAATCCAAAAGCCATTAAATAAAAAAATATTTCAATTCAATTACATAGGTATATGATTGAATTTACTTTTATTAAATATTTAATGAATATATTTGAATTCAGAGATTGTTTTTCTTCATATAATTGGCATTTGGATGTTTATTTCCCTGCCAGTATTTTTATTGTCTGATGTAGCCATGTAAACACAATTGTATCTGTAGGCTTGGTCTTCTTCTTTTCTTCACTAGCACAATATTTTTGCTATATTACAGGACTCTCTTCACATATATTCTGACACTCTTCCTAAGCACTATGCTTACTCCAGCATTACCATTCAAAGATCCTATGGCTTCCACTCAAGAAGTCCTCTTTTTGGGGCCAATTAAATTTGCTGATTGCTAAAACATCAAGGTCCATTCTTTACAATTCCACCTTCAGGTTCTCCAAACTTCAACTGATCTGTAGCAATCTCACATTAAATCACATAAGGAAACAAACTACAGGATATCTAACAAATTGGATATCTAAAATATCAGGTATTTTCAAGGTTTAAAAGTCCTATAACCAGATTTTCAAGGCTAAAATCCAATGAAGTTCCCTATAGTGAATGATGGCGAAAGTCACAAATTTGCTCAGTTTAGGTAAACTCAATACAACCAACGTGATTGTTTATGCATCCCTATCTTCAAGTATCACAGTGACTAACTAAAGCAAAGATGAACTATTGAGTGTCTATAATAAACCACTGGCTCCGTTGAAAATCATATGGTTTATAAAGAAATATTAAATTTCATCACCAATGCGATATCATCAGTCACTCCAAAAGTTATGCAATTGGGATGAAAATTGTGGCATAATCAACGAAATGTAATCTCACGATGTATTACAATGCAACAGATGAGTGAAGTGACATCAACACGTAACACATCTGTACATCTTATATTTCTCTTTGACAGTGGTAACTTGCCGCTTAAGTTGTAACTTAGTTTTTCACAGAGCTATTCAACATCTAGGAAAAATATGCAATAATTGGGCATTACAGAAATAAAAGAAGCCACTTGAGATTAAAAATAATACCTCATGCCAACCTACAAATCTTATGTTGGATGGACGGATATTATATTGCACTTTTCAACCACTTCACTCTCTCAATAAAAAAAGTAGACCTTTTTGTCGAATATGATGTGTTATTTTTTGCTCTTCAGAGAAAACGGATGGGTTTCAAGCAATCAACTGAATTTTCATACTTAAAGATATTTATCATTAGTTATTAGATTATACACTCTTCCTGCATGGGATAGAAGATTTCCTGAAATTCTTCGAAATACTAAGCAAATATAAAAAATTCCTGTATAATTCCCGGTTTTCAAGGCCCATATTATCATGCCTTTTCACAGTTTTAAAGGCTTTTAAGGTTGGCAGACACCCTGAAACTAAAATTAGTTTCAATGCATAGGCATCATCCTCAGATACCTAGATAATAGTTGTACATAAATAAATACGAGTGGAAATTTACTTACTTTGCATCTTATCTGACGATGAACTACCATCATGTTATGCCACAAACCATTGAGTGCATTATGTTACATGTGCCTACCCTTAAATGTTTATCACACCTGTCTGGTGTATTCTCTCAGGTAGACCCTGACCATAGATTTCAATGGAGGACTATTTAACTTCAGGAATATTTTACTTGGAAGGGTTCCAAAAGGGCTTGATAAAAAAAAAAAGAGTAGATTAGCCACAACTCCTCAGATTAATAATGTGGTGGCTTACTTTTGGCTACTACAGATGTTAAAGAACATATTACCATACATATATGAGTGTTGCGATACCAACCCCTTTACACTCCAGCTTTATTCCTAAGGCCGGCCGCACACCGGATACGGCACGGCGTGACGTTTTGCCTTAGGGCACCTTATGCGACGTGGTTTGTATTGGTTTGAATGGAGGTGCCGCACACTGCATCGGGCACGGCAAGGCAAGGCGAAGCAGCGCCGCATGGCGCTTTGTACTGCCTAGTCAATTTTCGTCTGTCGGGCAAAAGGCTTCAGACAAATCATTCTGTGCATGTGCGGGGATCGCCACCACGTGCAGTACAGTGATAGCGACAGGCGAAAGTAGTGGGTTCTAGTATTGTCTAGTTGTTGTTTGTGTGACAAGTGAAAATGGCAAGCCAGGAGGATGATGGGGTCTCTGTTGTTGGTTTCATACGACAATAGTTATAAAAATTTTCTGGGCCTGCACTTTATTCTGCAATAAACGATTTTAGGTTCCGTTTTTCATTTATGGGATGCACCCACATTTCTCTGTTGGGCACATCATCCATTAACTTGACGAGGTACCACAACGCTATAACAGTCGCCTCTTCTTCTTCTGCATTCATTTTCACGACATATGTAACAGACTACAAACAGACTTCATAAAATATAATACTAACTACACACATTACTTCACTTGTCAGTATACTAAACGCCACTGAAAGCGACGGTGCTTAAGTCACCTTGCCGTGCCGTATGCTGCTCTCTTAACCATCGGGCAAGGCACGGCGAGGCGAGGTGAAAACGCCGCGCCGTGCCTTAGCCGGTGTGCGGCCGGCCTAAGAAGAAGAACTTCTTCACTATCCAACTGGTAACTGGGTGCATCATTGCTGTGACTCCCGTGGACAAGTCACAGCATTTGCACAGATTTCCATATCATTTGACTTGCCTATCTCACCCAAGGATAGACCAATACCTCGTCAGAATGCAGTTGCATTTTGTCCACAGCTACTTATTCAATGAGTAAGCACGCATCTACCACAGCTAACCAGTATACCTGGAGGTTTAACCACCATCCAAAACCCAGTGGACACTGCTGGTTTAAGTTCAGCCCTGAGGTATACTTCCTCCCAATAAAAATTCCCATATAATCAGTAGCTACCCAAACAAGATCATGAATTACACTCACTTGAGAAAACTAAAAAAATTATGTAAAAATCATTTTTCGCCTACACTATCTTGTCTCACATTGAAAAGAAAAAGGCCAACCATGCCATTTTTCTCTTTTATGTGGGATGGAAGGTGCTGGCATTTTTCAAATTCAGATTCTTTGTTTTGGATTCCTCCACTCGTTTTCTGTATCCATTCCAAGCACGACTTATTACTATACTACAGAGAAAGTGATCCAAACAGCTTGCACCACAATAGCTGTACCTAATATAGAATGGGGCTACTTGGTTATTGCTTTCTCTACAAATTTGTGACATTGAAACCCACAATACAATTTTATGAAAGGTGGTGATGGCTTAAAAGTTAATATTTTATTTTGCTCATCAATCACAGAAGGGTGTAGGGTGCACTAATGCCATCAAAAGTAGCAAGAGAAAGTGTTAAGAAAAAAATCTTGCAAATCTATCATCACCTTCACGAATTTTAAACAAATAAATGTAACTTAATAAAACTGATGTATTCACTATCACTCCCTTTAGTGATTTCATGAAGACACAATAATACGAACATTACCTGAACATATTCATTTCACACACCACATACACCATGATAAAATTAACCCTTTGAGTGCCACACGACTATATATTGTTGTCTATGAGGAGACCTGTTAAAACAATGTTTTTCTCAGTCTTTAAGGGCCTGTTTCACCAACGAAGATAATCTTTTTAACTCGTTTAATTTTGGGATTAACCGAGTTAATGTGACTTCTCTGTTTCACCAATACCATTAACTCGATTTTGGTGCATTATCTCGGTTAGTATTTTTACAGGCCATTTTCGCGAGGTGAAAGGTTATTATCCGAGATAATACTGTAAAAGCAACATGGTGCGCAGGTGATTTTGTCAGCTACTTTTAGATATTAGTCGAGACATTTGAGTTCAATTATTGTTATTTAAGGCAATTATTAGGTTGATTAAGGAACGCGCAATTTATTTGAACCTAAAACCTGAGATTTGATTTATCCCGAGTTAATAAACGCTACGAAAAGCACTTAGCAACAATTCAGGTGAGGTCTTCTCGGGATTTCCACCGGGTTAAATATTTATATAACACCAACTTCACTCACCCTGAAGACGATGGATGAGTCGTCCATTGAAACGTTGGTGTTACATAAAGGATAAATAAAAACAAATAGCACATATCTAACCTCTAAAACTCTATCTTATTTAAATTTAAATAGTACACTTCTCACAATAGCTACACATTTCAACCATAATTAAACATTTTATAACCCTCATGAATTCTTGCTGCGTAATCAGCAGTGGCGTGCGGTGGATCAAATATTCAGTGAAGCAGTAGATATATACCTACACATTTCAACCATAATTAAACATTTTATAACCCTCATGAATTCTTGCTGCGTAATCAGCAGTGGCGTGCGGTGGATCAAATATTCAGTGAAGCAGTAGATATATACTGGGAGGGGGGCCAACCACTCCCCGAAAACTGTTTGTAATTTTAGTTCAATGTAATTTTACGCCAAATCGTCATGTCACTTGGAACATTATTTGAAATATTAGCATCTGAGTTGTGCATATAAAGAATTTATGAGTCAATGAGAGAAGTGTTGATTTTTAAAGTCTCTGAATTTGTTTTATGACACAAAACTAACTGCAAATACAATCAAGTTCATTTGTAGCAATAATAAAAGAAAATC
Source organism: Platycnemis pennipes (assembly GCA_933228895.1). NCBI lineage: Eukaryota > Metazoa > Arthropoda > Insecta > Odonata > Platycnemididae > Platycnemis > Platycnemis pennipes. The sequence continues at coordinate 50,122,273 of OW121849.1, read as the reverse complement.
ACTCCAATTTATTAAAATTTTGTGAAATTGGACAAAACAACTAAGTAATAACGTTAAAAACCACTGAAACGCCTTCTCACACACATATACGTATCAAATTACAAGAATATAACAAACGTGTTGCTATATGAAATATTGAGGCAACAAGGTTAATTTAGTTCCACCTAAGCCTTCATATTATTTTTATATTGATAAAAACAACAGTTGCTACTATGCATTCTGTAAAACAGGCAGTAGGCTTGCTTACATACTCACATAATAGCCTATATGTATAGACATTTTTTCTTTGTTACACTCTATGATAAAAACGGAAAATTAATGGGAGACATTTGTGCTTAAAAATCTGTATTGAACAATTAAATATCTCAGGACTATATCTGACAAGAGTAGCTCTAAAAAGTAGACATAAAAATTGGAGCAAAATCCCTTAGCAAAACCATAATCACACAAAAAATTAAATACAAAACTGACGGATAGATGCCACTATATGAGAGTAGTCCTAACGAAACTGGAAGTCCATTCTTCTATCCTTAGTGGTACATTCGTTAACAACTTCAAAAAAAACTTTCCTTCATTCTCTCTTCTGCCAACAGTTCACACTCAATAGATATTATACCCAGGTGAGAAAGTCTCTTTTGTCCAGTGGTATTCCTTGAATACGTTTTTATTCTTTTTAGTGCTGAAAAGGAGCTTTCTACTGCAGATGCCGTAGTCACTGGAATTGTGTATATCAACGCAACCAATAAATTGATTTGGGAATTGACCGAAATGTTCGGGTGATCGGACGAAATGTTCGGGTGGGAGAGAGTTTCGAACCAGGGACGTTGCTTGGAAACTGATAAAATACCAGCGGTAACGAATAATTTTGAAGAATTAATGTATTGCACATTTTCAGGAGCATGTTAGAATCACCCGAACATTTCGGTAGATACTTACAATTATATGATTGCAGAGCTTAAGTTCTTTTTTCTCTTGCGATTAGTTTTTCCAAAAAAGCACAGCGCTGGAAAATCACGGTACCAGGCAAATTAGAACAAATGTTGTACATGCGTCGGGACTGCGTGGCCAAAGATACGGAAATTAAAAATCACGATCACACTTCATGCTCTTTCGTTAATTTCGTACACAAAAAACGACAAGGCGTGCGGACGTATTTCCACCACGTACTAATGACGTGATTTGGGTAAATAACGTAATTAACTATTTTACGTACTAATTACGTAAGAAGTACGTAAAATAGTAAAAATGCATTCCGGGTAAACAGATTAAAAATATGTAAAACCAGGGAGAGTCGTACAACGAAACTGCGATGAAAAAAAATTGGTGGCGGAGAGTGTCGAACCATGGACATGGTCATTGTGAAGCCAGAACTTTACCACTAAACCAAACTGTACTAATTAGACGTAGTTAATTATTAGCTATATATTGGCAAAAAAATATTTCAAACTAGTTTTTTGACGAAGTTACTGGATATATAACCCTATATGTGGGGTGATTCGTAAATAACTAATCAAGGACTACCTGCCTGGCAAATTTCGTCAAAATCCTAGACCCGAAACTCGGACACTCCCCTTCTGATATCAGGACCAGCAGGGGCTTTCTGTAACTCGATAGCACATTATATCGACGTTGGAAATTCGTTAGCACACCGCTAGGATGAGTTACCGTAAATTCCGCTTTCGTACACGCCGCCAACTTCGCCGGGTGCGGTGAACACAGTAGATATCGGCTGCACTCGGCTACATTCGTATGTCTCCGCCGTCAACCGAAGCTAGCTTCCTCTGTCCTTTGTTACGCAAGCAACCCCTCCCGCTCCCCTTTTTCCGCTGCTCGGGAATTGTCTGCGTGCGCATGCTGTCTACCCAAGCTATGAGCGCACAGCTTCACCGGGATAGCAGTCATAACCGTCTGCCGGCTGTCTTTGCTTTAAGGGGTATAATGAACATCCGTACTATTTAAGGGAGCTTATTATGCCTTTATACTGTTAATTTAGTAGCTTTTAAACAAATAATGAATAAATTATACAAACGGAATTTTATACTGAAGCAGTGCTTCACTTGCTTCATCGTACCGCACGCCACTGGTAATCAGGGAACGTCATAGTCACATATGGTCATGGAAACGATTTGCCCATCGCTATAAAATCTTAGCGTGACAGCCAGCCGGAATCGAATTGTAAAATATCAATATAATTATAAACATGTATACCTAAGGTTGATCAATTATCTCTTGTCACTGAAATTGCTTCTCTCGTTGTCGCGTCCTATCTTTCATAATCACATCTGGTGAGATTTAATGCAGTACGAAATCGCTCCAGCGTCTTTCTTAATAAATGATGATAGGCCTCACATTCCTATAAAAAGTTTATTTTGAATCACGCCTAACGTACCTCGACCTCTATTTATCCTCTCTCGTAGCTTTCTCCGGAAGAATTGTGGCTGCCACCGTTGTATGGACACTAGCAGTAGATGCAAAAATTAAACCATCCGGTTCATTATTAATAGCTCTACTTCACATTAGATAAACGCAAACCTCAATATCTAGAAAGCTTTCAATAATGAATATTATAATTACTAAATATACACCATTCTTTAGTTCACCTATCACGCATCACTTCTAAACAAGTCAGAAGACTACAAACCCATTCGGACAATCGATACAGCGGTGTTGGTCGGAAATCTCCGGTGAATCGATATGTGCTATCGATAGGCCTACTATTGCGCATCCTTTCTGCACGTAAAGAGATTCAAGGAATTAATTTGAAAGATCATTCGCCGTGTTAAACGACCTAAGCAGAAGCAATTTCAGGTCATCACTTAAATTCATTCGCACGATAATTCACCTTGACACCAATGACAACGACGAAGGAAATGCTAAGTTTTAAGTGATCGAAAGGTACCTATAATAGCAGTTACTGTTCGTTTTCGAGACGCTATAAATAAAGGCAATGTAATTTAAGTTCATTCCAGTATTTTATTTCTCTACCTCCTAAACGTAACAGTGAAGACAATAAGTGATATCTTAGGGGAGATGTTTAGTAGAATTAGGAAAAGCGGGGTTTGAAATATCTTATAAACATATAGACGATTTTTGAAAGTGATTATAGATGTTTTCTAAATATACGTAGAAGATAATATAGATGTTTCGTGGACGTTTAGTTAACATTTTGTCCTTCATGGGTCCATTGGAAATGCCTTTAGTTAAAATAAGCACGAAGTTAAATCAGCTGAATTACAAATCGGTTAGGCGCTTTTATTTGTTTGCTGACGTCAGAAGTATGAGAAATTTACCAACCTATACATTCTCAGAGAAATCTCGCTTTTAAAAAACCGAGATAATAATAACAGTGGTAGAATGCAAGCAAGAGATAATCGAGATAATAATATTAACGGAGATAATGTAAACTGTGATAATGGGAAATTTTACCATCGTTGGTGAAACTGGCCCTAACTCTTGTAAATTGTACATAACACAAGAGTGATATTTTATTAACTACATGGAACTATAATTTTGATTGTTAATTGAAATGATCAACAGCTTTGGTAATTAAAATAACTATATGTCAGATTGAATTTTCCGAGCGCCAAATTTGGTTCTCACGAAACTGCTCCTGGTGCGACACTTTGGAAACTACATTGTTTGTTATCCTGAAACCAATTTACTTTCTTCTAATATTTTTAACTTTGTATTTATGTCAGAGATATTATGTTTGGCATGTTCTTATTTTTTTAAATGCTTAGAAACATTTTATTCTCTGCAAAGTACATTGCATTCTCGCGATTGAGTCATTGGTTTTTAGCTACGAAAGCAGACGAAAAGATAACTGCTATCATGCTATCTCTCGCAGCTGGTTGAGTCAGCAATGTGGCTCCAATTGTCAGCCTCTTTATCATAGTAGATAAGGCAGTAGTAATCGAAAGATGATGCTGGGCATAAAAAATACAATGTGTGTCATCTCTTGTTGTTGTTTACACTTAAGTTTCACTAGTGGCTTTTTGACAGTGAAATAACCCTTAGAAATGGTGTCAATTTCTAGAAATGAATTTTCACCAGGTCTTGTCGATGACAGATGAGCTGAATATATAAATTCACTAAGTAATGATGATGACTCTGTGGAAAGTGAAGACAGCGCTCATTTTTGTCGAGACACTAGTGAAGGGGAAGTGTTATCAGACCCAGATGAAAGCGTGATAATCCTTCCTGAGAAGAGACTGGAAATTATTGACTATAGTAATGATAGCGTCAGTTCTAATGAATGTGAAAGTGGAAGCCGGTATCATTCTTCAGAATTCATTGAAGTTCAGGACAATTGTGATTCACTCCCTGCTCCAAATTTTGGATTTATGGGAACTCCTGGTCCCAAACATCTACCGCCACCAACATCTTCTCCAATCATATACTTCAACCTCTTTTCACTAACGCATTCTGGACCATGGTACCTCAACCTCCCAAAGATAACTTTAGTGTGGGCAAGAAAAAGTATTTTAGAAGCAAAGAGATTCTTATTCTTGGGTATCGCGAAAAGAAATCACAAAAAAAGGCAGTTTCATTACTTTCCACCAACTTGATAGCCAAAAGCAATTCAGTCATTCGCAAGGGTCAAGAATTTCCAAAGGAAAGTCCACAAATCATTGAGCAGTACAATCGTTACATGGGAGGTATTTATTCTTCGGATATTATGTTGTACGTGTATTCAGATGAAAGAAGATTATTTGAAATACTGGAAGAAAATGGTCTTCAATGTAATTTCTAGAATGGTGCTAAATGCTTATATTACTTACAAATCAAACAATCCAGAAAAAAATAACAAGAGTACAGTTTTTGTCAGAAATAATACATAGCATTGTGAGTGAATGGTTACTTAGATGGAATAATCCCAGTCAGTCAACCTCCAGGACAGTATCACCAGGAATATATGGGATAAGGAAACTTTCAGGGCAGAGGGAAAAAGTTTGTGCTCTATGCAGTAGAAGGCTCTATGCAGTGAAAGACCGTGGCCCTGTCCATAGATCTAGAACTGCGTGAAAAATGAATAAGGTCTACATGGAATTTGTGTGTCTCATCATATTTGTGAATAATATGAACATTACTTACTTTCGATTTGGAATAGGGTTTGTAATGTTGCCATCGTTTTCTAAGTATGAGTATATATTTTCAATAATTTGTAAAGTACTTGTTAACATTTTGAAAGCAATAACAGACATAAATTCTTGTTATTATTATTCAGATACCATGTTTCTTAACATTTTCACATCCAAATGTTCTCTTGTCTACGAAAATATTCACATTATATACCTCCAATCATTTAGATAATTTTCCCTGAATTTTATGCAATTTGCATGGCATTACTCAATCGAATATTTATTGAAAATTTGTGAGAATTCCTTGGATATTATATGATCATTTCCTAGAAAAATAATAATCTTTTATATTTATCAATGGTTTATTTCTTTAAAGTTGATATTATTTCTCGATTTATTGGTCAAAATTGAGAAATAAAATTATTCAATGCTGTAAATTCCAAATTAAACTATAACAATTGCGGGTCATTGAGAAAATCAGCCATATTTTTTTCATATTAATTTGGAAGAAAGTATTCACTTTCAAATGCAGAAGAAATCATGTAAAAGTAGCAAAAGATAAATAAATAATGATTTTTTGAATAAAGGCCTACAAAATTAGCAAAATACCCATGACATTTCTGGGTATACAAATCTAAAAATTGGTGGCACTCAATGGGTTAATAATACTAACAAGATGTTGACTAGTTTAGAATAATTTTAAAGCATGCGTGACACAAGAAACTTACTCCACAACTTCATGCTTTGGTGTGTCAGTGAAGAGGAGACCACACTGACCCTTGAGATGCCTGGTTAGTAAATGCATGTTCTTTCTTACTTCCTCACTGGAACTCTTTCCCAAACCATAAGCCATTACTTTGTTCTTTCCGAAGTAAAACCTAAAATAGTAAAAATTTGATGCTAAAAACTACGTAGGTGCAGCATAAGAGATATTAATTACTGTATTAAACAAGTCAAAAATCCCCTTCAGCTTAGTGAGTCATGGCTGTCACATCTTAAGAAGGTTTTAAACGATGATTGTCATTATGCAGGCTGATGAGAGACTGTGTGTAGAGTGTGTTGTCATGTGAAAACACAAACGGCATGATTATATGAAATACATTCATACAGGCAGGTAGACCCTGCCCACACATGAAATTAAATAAAATGATTATTAAATTTAATTAAAGCGTAAATACACAAATGAATTTATCAAAAATAAACCTCTGTCTATTTTAGTGCATGGATTTACACAATTGTCCATCACCAGATTGCACAGAGGCAATGACAGTGTATACTTTAGTGGCCACCGATGTTTCTAATGATTAAATAGGTGGATGAAAACTGAAAAACTAACCCTTATTGTGGAGGCTTTAATATCCCCCATTAAGGGAGAGACACCACTTATTTAACCTGAAACGTTTTATAGCAGAGATTTTTGTTTACATTATTCACATCCATTTATTTTTTACTTGTTCAATGTCTTATTATTTAACAAGGTTCTATTGAGGTAAAACCTCCATCAACTGCCTTGAGTACTATGGCAAGAAATTCTACAAACGGCATAAAAACATGATTAAGAATATTTTTTATAGCATATGATCCACAATATCAAATAATCAGAAATTATTAAATAACTAAATTGTTTTGACAAAGTAAAAAAGAACCAGGAAGGAATGAAAAGTAATGTGGTGGGGATATACTACCGTATTTACTTGTATAAGCCACGCCCTCGTGTATCACGCGAACCCCTATTTTCGGGCAGGCTCGTGAGGAAAAATATTATTTCAATCAAAAAATTATTTTTTTTAGAAAAATAAATTAATAAGATGAACAAGAAAGAATAAAGAACCACATGGAAAATTGTAGTGATTGTGCACGTTGTGTAGGATGTAATTTTTCATGAGTCTGTCTTTTTTATGCCTAAGTGCTCCAGATGAGCCAAATAAGAGTGAGGCAATAAATAGTGAAAATGCAGAACAATGGCTGGAGGGAATAGAGAAAGAAATGGCTATTCTGCATGAGAAAAATACCAGGATAATTGTTAAGAGACCACAAAATAAAAATGTGATAGGCAGTAAGTGGGTGCTAGATGGATCCATTGACCAATTCAAGGCTAGAGTAGTTGTCAGAGGATTCACTCAAGTTCCCCGAATAGACTTCAAGCAAACTTTTAGCCCAGTAGTTGAGCGACCAACCATGAAGAGTCCTTTTTGCTTCAGCAGTAGAGAAAGGTAGGGACATAGAACACATAAACGTGAAATCAGCTTACGTTAACATTACTTCGAGGAAATAATTATGGAACAACCATTGTACTTTGAGGAACGAGAGAAAGGTAGAGAAAAATGTATGTAACTTACTAAAGGTCCTTAAGGGGCCCTGGGACATAGCTGTTTTTCAGACCTATTTTTCAAGGAAGATTGCTCCAACAGGAAGCCAGATATCGGAATGCGGTTTTCAGTAATTAAAAGAGAAAGTATCAAACTATTACTCTATAATCCTAGATTTTACGTAATAAGCCTTGTTAAAAATATATATCGATGTAAAAATAGACCTTTTTGTTGCAAATATTGGGAGACAGAGGGGCTATTTTTTTAACTTTCGTTATTATAGAGTACAAGATTCAAGCTTAGTCTGTTGGATCCTTGAAAATTATTGATTTTTATTAAAAGACACGCTGTTGAGATATTCTGAAAGTAATTTATGTTTTTCGCCAACTCCAGCCCAGGGATACGCCTCGAGCGTCGTGCAAATCACTAAACAGTTCACACATTCTCCGCCTACTGCGCTACTCAAAAAGTGGCACGGTCCCTCTACCCTATATCCTAAAACGGTACCCTTGAGGTGTTGGAGCTTGGGGGAAGGGAAAGTGCAGGCGGGCGGGAAGCATAGGCGAGTGAGACGGAGTGTCTGATTTACTGACGGGTTGTTTCTTGAGTCTCTGTTTGGTTGTCGCTCTCGGGGTGTCTAGTAATAGTCAAACTGACTAATAGGCAAGTCTCAAAATGTCATCGGAAGCGTACCGATATCGGAAAATTAAAGTAGGCAGTCGCTTGACATTTTCGATGGCGAGGAAAAAAAGAAAGGGTGAATTTTTGGCCAAGCGGAGGGAAGAAAAAAGGTAAATATTGTCATTTTTTGTGAAAACACTATCTTAATGTAGTGATATATTCATGTGTAAGTATGCAAATTTCTATTATCCGAAACAGGCGTCTCAAAATAATGGGAACAGAGTCGCACGTAGGAGGAACTTCTTGCGCTATTGAAGAAATCCCGTCCAATATTGACGATTCAGTAGCTGACGAAACTTTGCATGATTCATTTGACGATATGGCAATTGCCGAAGAAGGGAAGAACGAAGGCATACCTATCCGGTGGAGTAACGGGAAGAAGAATTATCGACTTAAAATATTCGACAAATCGGTTTCCAATTTACTGAAAAGGTTTAACCTAAATTTCAACCTGCGTTTTGATAGTAATTCCCAGCCTAGTTCTTCTATTAAACTCGTAACACTTATACAATTATCATAGCGGCCTTTAACAAATCTAGTGGATCTTCTTTGCACACGCTCTAATTCTTTTATCATACCTTCCTCGTACGGATCCCATATACTAGCGGCATATTCTAAATGAGGCCTGACAAGTGTAAAATAGCTTCTAGTACTCTCTCATCGCATTTGTCTAGAACTCTTTTTACGAATCCTGATATATGGTTTGCTACACTAGTTATTTCCCTGATGTGTTTCCCCCACAGCATGTCTTCAATGTTGGTGACGCCTAAGTATTTAATAAATTCTACGTTAGATATTTTCTTTTCTTTGATGCAATAATTTTTCTGGGGAAAGTTATTCTTTTTCCCAAAGTTCTTTATCGCGCATATCTTCAAATTTAATTCTAGCTGCCAACTATCGCACCAATCATCAATCGCATATAAATCCTTAGCTAAAGAATGACTATCCTCTTAATTTCTTATTTCCTTATACACTACTGCATCAGAAGAAATACGTAAATATGAAGAGATTAGCCGACAGGACTCAGTGGAGAGCTGCGTCAAACCGATCTGAGGATTGATGACCAATGATGACTGCTGCATCATCGGCAAAAAGACGGAGCTTGCTATTTTTAGCTACTGTATTCAAGTCATTTACGGAGAGAGGAAATAAAATTGGGCCTATCACGCTGGGGAACACCCGATGTAACTTTTACTTCGCCTGAGGTGACACCATCTAATACCACCCTTTGAACGCGTTCATGTAGGAAATCTCCTATCCAGCCTACCATATTACTGTCTCCCGTATGATGCTAACTTCGCGAGTAAATTACATTACCTTATCAAACCTTTTCTAAATTTAAAAACGCTGCGTCTACCTGTACGTTACCTTCTCCGAAACTAAAATATCATGAACAAAAAGACCTAATTGATTTTCGCAGGACCGTCCCTTTCTGGACCCATGCTTATTTGTTATCAATAAATCCTGGCTATCGAGGTGTCCCCTTATTGATGTAACTATCATATGCTGTATAATTTTGAACGACAGTGACGTTATTGATATTGGTTTATAATTCGATGGATGTTCCCTATCGCCACTTCTAAAAATTGGGATCACGTTTGCTATCTTCCAGTCTTTGGGAACCGCGTGTTCTTCGAGGGATTTGTTAAATATTACTTTAAGATACGGTGCCATTTCGAGAGCTATTTCTTTATACACACGAGCAGGAATTTCATCAGGACCTGAGGACTTGTTCGGGCTATCGTATTTTAGTAAGGATACGATTCCGCTATAAGATAAATTTATCGATCGGGGGCATTATTTGCTGAAATCGGTCTGGTATGGTTTCGAGCAAACTACGCTTAGATTGATTAAAAACGCTCTGGAAAAATAATTCAACAAATTAGCCTTATCTAATTATTTCGCCCCTATACCCTTTCAAGGAATTAACAGTTGAAATTTTAGTTCACTGTACTTCCCTAACATATGGTCAAAATGCTTTCGGATTCCCCTCTAGTTGTTCTCCAAGTACTTTTCTCTTGAAATCACTTTACGCTTTTCTAAGGGCTGTTTTTGCGGCTGCTTTATATGTAACGTTCTATAATTTTTTAGATCGCTATTAGCTACATTTTTCTTAGTTTCGCGTGGATAACTCGTTGTCGTTTTAAACATTTTTTTAACCTCCGCGTTGGACCACCTTGGTTCCCTATTCTCACTCTTATACTCACTCACCGTGTAATTTGGAGGAACTCTTTCCATGTCTGTATCACTATTTTTTCTGATGTTTAGAATTTTTCAAAAGAAGTCTGTAAGTCACGCCTAAATCCGTTAAAATCTGCTTTACTTAAAAGGCAAATCTTTCTTTTTAATTTTACATTTTTGTCAGTATTGAGGGATAATTTAACGTGTACTACCTTGTGGTCACTTATTCCATCGACATTTTTAACATTAATGACTTTTTCATGGATGTTTGAGACAAGTAAATCGAGAACATTCTCCCTTCTATTATGCAAATTTACTATTTGATGTACTGCGTATTATGCGAACAGGTTTAAAAATGACGAGCAGATTTCTTTGTCCCTACCCCCAGACTAATGACTACATGTTTTCCAATCTATCGATGTTGTATTGAAATCTCCACCATTCAATAATCTGTCGTTCGTTGGTATGAGAATTAATGTGCCTGATCTGTTTCTCGAGTTCTAATACTGAGTGTACATCGGAATGGGGTGGTCTGTAGTAGGCACAAACGTATATTACTTTCAAATTACCACATTTAGACATAAACACGTGCAAGCCAAGCTACCAGCTGAGACCACCTCCTATTTGTTGCAATTCTTACGGCTAAACTGTTGTCACAACAACCAATCAACGCGGCTACCCCGAAAAATGAAGTCCATTCATGACTTGGACCGCGGACACGTTCTCCTGCAGCTACGAACCCCACTAGGGTCAGGCTGGCCAGACCGGCTCGGTTCTTAGAAAATCGTAGCGAGCGCATTTCCGCGAATTCCACGTTGCCACATGGTATAATGTGGAGTCTGCCAAACAGTTTGGTCCAATCGTGTGTTGAAATGGCAACATTGCGTCTAGTGGTCAGCTATGGTACGAAAACTCCGCGGACGGAGGGGCTGAGAGGGAAGGGTCGTTATTGCCTCATCACCTCTGCGCAAAGAATTAAAGCGTAGAGGAGACACTGAACAAAAATATGGCTGGTTGGGCAGGCGCCGACTCTGGTAACTCTACCGGTCGACGGAAAAACTATCTCCATCATCTCAGCACTCGAAAGCGAAAAAATAATCATGTATCACGGCCCCTTAAGCAGGTGGGATGAGAGTGGCATTTTTGTATTGACAAAATTCTGACAGGTTTTGATTTGTTACCATTAGTCAGTGATCCCTGTGTTTATACAAATAAGAGAAGGAAATAATAGTAGCACTCTATGCGGATGACATAGCAGTATGGGGGAGTAGTGCCAAATAACTTGTTTTAAGAATTCTTTGGCGAAACATCTGGATGTTAGAATGCTTGGTGATATTTCACAATTTCAATGTGTGTAGTGATGGCCAGATCGCATCTGCCGGATCCAAAGATCCGCGGATCTTTCATTTTACTCAGTTCCAGATTCAGATCCAAAGACATGGAGTAAGATCGGATCCAGATCGTAGATTTTAAATTTTTGCGGCTTAGCGATCAAAGCGCCCCATGAATGGAATGCAGGTGCGGTAGATATTGACAAGAAGAGGATGTGTAACTCAGGCCACGAAATTAGATGTTCCCGTACAACTAGAAGCAAAATAAATAAATATGACTTTTTTCCCCATCACCCCAGTATTGCGAGAAAAAAAAGTACATAGGGTGTCACGCGGGTTGCCTACATTCACCAGGATCATGCGGACAATGAGAGCTAGTGTACTGTGCTAAGTTCGATCCCTATTGCAGTTTAATTTTTTCTTTCTAATATCAAAAATATTATCATCTTCAATTTCAAACTATTACATCTGAATACTCACTTTATTTAACTTTTGCTGTTTAAATTAATTGACAAATGTACCATTAATAAATTAAGGATGGTCGGGTCGGATCCATGGGTTTTTCATTTCATTTGCTACTGAAAACATATCTGAAGACAGTAAAAATTCAGATCCGGATAGGAGATTTTAAAATTTCGCAGCTTAGTGATCGATGCGCCCCGCAAATGGAATGTACGTATGGTAGAAACTGACAAGGAGAGGTTGTATAACTCGGTCACGAAATGAGAAGAAGATTTTTCCCGTGCCACAAACACAAACGTGACTTTTTTCTCCATTTCTCAACGGATGCACGAGAAGAAAAAATAAAGCCAAAAGTCACGTGGGTCGCCTACATTCGCCAGATTCCTGTGAACCTATAATAGCGTAGTTGTTAAAAATGAGGGCTAGTGTAAGGCCGGTCGCGAGTTCGATCCTCTACACTGCCTAGGAATACAGGCCACGCTGTATTCGTAGGGTAATGCAAGTAGGCAGTTAAAAAAAGTAGATTATCAGAAATTTCATGTCAATTTAGAAGTCAAAAATATAATAAGATTTGGCATTAGCGAAATGATTGGAAAAAGATTTTATTGCAGAATTAAATTGTGGAATTATTACGTTAACTGTACCATGTATTTTTGAGTGACGCATTTGTAAATCTGGTTTAACCCTTTTGCTGCGGCACACACTCCATAAACCTATTCGTCACATGCGGCAGAAAAGGGAATGCGCTGCAATGAGAACGAAGAAGTACGTTCACCGCAGCCTAAGGTGCGATCGTACTAGGTACAGGCACTTCCAAAAAAAAGTTAACACTTCAGAGCCGAAAATTTTCTAAGTCCCGAGTTGACGGTGATTTGACAACGCTGCGTCACGGCTTCCCTCTGGCGGAGCCTCGAGAAGCTCTGACCGAAAACAAACCCCCTTCCCTGTTTAGCAGAAGGGATTACTGCACGGTCGGTCTTATTATGCCCTAAAGAAGGGGGCTATGGTGGGCACTCCATGGTCGTTTTTTCCGACTCGCGCTGAACGACATTTGAAGTCCTGAACATATTTCTACCGTCGCATAGTGGTCGGAAATCGGAAAAATCTGGACAAAATTCAAAAATAGCTTTCTTTGAAATATGACTTAATACTTCACACAAAAAAAGACTGCTAATTAAGGAATAATACATCATTTGACATGCTTTTCATCTATTAGCCAGATACAGGAGCTCAAACATGACCAAATTTCCCAATAAACACCTGAACTAATTTTTCTCCGAATGTCTTCCAAGTTAAGTTGATCGTGACGTTATGTGAGGAATTTGATTGAATAAATAATAGCATGATCTATTAACACAAGTATTTGCCTTTAAATTACCAAAGCTTCAAATATTTTTGAAGCATTTTAGCGCAATTCCGTTAAAAAATGTCAGACGCTGTTCTCAGATAAAATGTTTACATAATATAGAGAATATCTAGCGTTTTATGGAGAGACCTGTCAAGTGACTTATATCAGAGCACTCGTTGAAGACTCATAAACACGAAATTGAAGAGAAAATAAAAATAAATCTATGACACCGAAAAATACATATGATTTTCCGATAGCGCGTCCGGGGCATGGCTCCGCGCGGCTTGGGCTGGAAGTGCCGTGACTCGCTTACTTTACTCAAGTGACATGGACCCAAGGCTTCCATTTCGTCGTTTTTCAGCTGCACTCATTGTCACTAACCTTCACTGATCTATGCTGATGAAATCGTGAGAATATTGAATCGTGCGACGGGATAAGATTACGCGGAATCACTTTATTTTTCTTCGCGTGCGCTTCGGGAACATACTTCTTATTCACGCCCTTGAAAAGAGTGTAGTCTTTCTAGGGCCCATGTAACATTCTAGAAATACACTGGTTTCTCTTTTGAATTCCTTTTGCCCCCTTCTTTTTATTCACGCGGTAAGAGATGCACCGACGATTTCAGAGCCTTGGTCTTCGTTTTCCCAGCCACCTTTTCCCCTTTCCTCAGAGGAGATCTGAATGCCAAATGGGGGGAGCGGCATGTTCCCTCTGACTCAGTTCAGTCCCTGTACTGAGACAATGGGGATGGGGAGGACCGGTCTCCGTGAGGAATAATTTTCCACTGCCCAAAAACCTTACTCCATACGTTTTATTGCACCCACGACCCCTTCCATGCGGTATGCCTTGGGTCTACCTCCTCCGAGTTTATGCCCTTGCAGCCCAGTGCCTATTCATAAGGGGTGATCCGGAAGCAGGTAAAACATCGCAGACGTCTGCCCATCCACTCCTCCACCTGAGCGCTTTTAGGTTTGTTTCTTCTCACATTACCGGGCGAATATTTCAAAAACATTTACATGCCCAAAAGTGAACACGTTTATCAACATGGTTTCATGATTTAGGTTTGATAGTCTCTTATTAATTTCATATGTGATGCCAAGGAAGTAACAATTCATTCACAAAAATGAATTAATTCCGTCCATTAAAGAAATATATCCAAAGCTTTTGGCGGTATTGTTTAGCATGTAATATGGTCGAATAATGGATCACCTTTCCATCAGAAGGAAATATAGGAACAGCTTATCAATATGCAATTACTATTCTCAGTTGCGATATAGGTCCTTAAGGAAATTTACTAATTGCCGTCCACCCACTTCGCAATCCGAGCAATTGGCCCCTCGAGAGGAGATCACCGTATGGCGGCCGGGTGCCCGCGCGTAACGTGTGCAAACCCTTTCTGAGAGGGAATTCCCAGCTAGCCATGCTTTCTCGCCGCCCCTCCCTTTCGGTAGGAGGAGAATAGTGGGTGGCGATCCTTCAGCAGGGTTAGGAGGACACGCAGCTCAACGCCGCGGTCGGGAATAAGGGTGAGGCGGGAGTCGGGGGTATTTTGCGACCACCTGCAGGTGTCCTATAAACAATGGGTATTCGGGAATATTCGTATGTTGTCACAGTCCTCATCCTTTTGAAGAACGGAAAAAGGCATTGAATAACCAATTAGAGCGTAACATTAGTTACAGTTTGACCAACGGAAATGTCTTCACATGCTTACGGAGCTCTTGCAATCAGTTAAATCTCATACGAATAATTATTTAGTTGTGGTCTCATGCGCGCGCAATTAGCTGTATTAGGACCTGAAACCTTTAGTGATTATAAAATAGTTAATGTGAAATTTATTGTAGGCGTTGAAAGACATTATCAACCAAGGAAGAGGATATACTTATTTGGCAAGGCCCATTACGACGGTATGAAAAAGGAATTAAGGGAATCGTTTAATATATTTAGCGAACAAAGCAAAGGATTCGATACAGAGGATTCGGGGAGAGAATTTCTTGAGGACACCCTTAAAGCAGTTAATGAATACATACCAAGGAAATTCATTAGTGATAATACAGAGCCAAGGTGGTATAATGCGGAGGTTAGGAAATCACTAAAGCGACAAAGGGTATGCCACGCTAGGATGAAAAATGCAGGACGGGGTCTATCGGTAGAGGAAACAAATGAGTTAGTTCAAAACTATAAAAAAAATCGAAAGCATTAGCAAGGAAATCATGTCGACAAGCGTTATAACATTTCAAGAGCAAGATGTTAGGAGAATATTTAGATAGCAATCCTAAAGCGTTTTGGTCATATGTGAGAGAGATTCGGGCAAATAGGTCCACAGTGCACACACTTAAAAACGATAAAGGAATTAGAGTCACCAGCAGTGTAGAAAAAGCCAATTCTTTAAACACCTTCTTCCAAAGGGTTAGATTAGACATTAGACCAGATTTTAGGGAAACGGCTGCGTGGTCAGTAACAGATTTGTATTGGCATAATACAAATAATAATCTCATGGGCATTATTATTATTATTCAAATTAGGACTCCTAAACTATAAATGCTAAATGGTTTTTTCTACGACGATGGTGGCGAGCATAGATATATGTTCGGGACTTCAGACGTCGTGCAGCTCGCGTCGAAGAAAATGACAATCTCGGGACACAGGACCGACCCACATTAGTCGGAAATCGAAAAAAGCTGGACAAAAACCTAAAATAACTTTTTTTTAGATATACACTTGAAACTTCACACATATTCTTAGAAAAGTTTGCTACTTAAGGAATAATGCATCATTTGTCATGGTTCTCATCCGTTAGTGAGACACAATGGGGATCAAACATCACGAAGTTTAAAAAAATCCTGTAATAATATTTATCCTAATATCTTACAAGTTGATGATGACGATGTGGGAGGAATTTGATCAAATAAAAATAGCATGATCTATTATTAGCACAATGCTTTGCTTTTAATTGCCTGAGCTACAAATATATTTGAATCGTTTATTTGCTATTCCATTACTTAATGGCGGACACTGTTCTCAGACAAAACTTTTACATCAAGCAGAGTATATCTAACGTTTTAGGGAGACACTTGTCAAGTAACTTATATCTGAGCAGTCTTTCAAAACTCATTTTCACGAAAGTGAAGAGAAATTAAAAGTAAGTTTGCGACACCCTAAAATACATATGATTTTCCACCGCGCGTTTGGGGTTTGGCTCTACGCGTCGGGGGAATTGACGTGACTCGCTTACATTGCTGAAGTGACATGGTCCCTAAGGCTTTTAATTCGTTGTTTTTGAGCTGTAACCATTGTCAGTAACCTCCATCACTCTTATTTGATGAAATCGCGAGAATCTTGAGCCGTGCGACGGGATAGATTACGCGGAATAGAGTTATTTTTCTTTGCGTCCGCTCCGGGAACATACTTCTTATTCAAGCCCTTGAAAAGAGTGAAGTCTTTCTAGGGCCCATGTGAACTAGATATATTCTAGCTTTTATAAATAATGGAATAGCAATGAAACGATTAAAAAAGTATTTGTAGCTCAGCAATTTAAAGGCAAAGCATTGTGTTAATAGGCAAATGATGCAGGTGTTTATTTGGAAATTTGGTTATGTTTGAGCCCCTGTATCTGACTAACAGATACGAATCATGTCAAATGATGCATTACTCCTTAATTAGCAATCTTTCCTGAGTATTTATGTGACGTTTCAAGTCTATATCTCAAAGAAAGCCATTTTCAAAATTTGTCTAGTTTTTTTCACGACGTAGCTTTTTTGGCGAGCGTAGAGATGTGTTCAGGACTTCGTCGGGAGTGAGTCGGAATGAACGACCATGGAGTGCCCACAATAGCCCCCTGCTTTAGGGCATAATAAGACCGACCGTGCAGTAATCCCTTCTGCTAAACAGGGAAAGGTGAGGACGGGGGAGGAGGGAAGGGGGTTTGTTTTCGGTTAGAACTTCGCGAGGCTCCGCCAGAGGGAGGCCGTGACGCAGCGTTGTCAAATCACCGTCAACTCGGGACTTGGAAAATTTTCGGCTCTGAAGTGTTAACTTTTTTTTGGAAGTACCTGTACATTCAAAGCAGTGAAAGGGTTAAATGATAGAAATACAAAAAAGTCAGTATCCACACACAAAGATTGGAAATGAAGGATGATAAAGTTTTTGATTCAATGGCCGAAAGAAAAATTTTAAACAACGATAAGAATCAAACTTCATTACCTGCAGTCCCTACTCCACTCTGATATTGTTGGCTTTCCTGATTTTGGAGAATACATGCTCCCTACATGTCATTATACTTTTTTCTTGCAAACTCAGGCCAATGGCGAAAAAACCACAGACTTTTTTAAATATTGCTTCTAGTAGCATGAAAAAAGGCTAATCTCATTTCAAGATCAGAGTTACACAACCTCTCCTTAGGAGTATAAAATTCTCAAATTTCATTTTAAAGGTTATTATTAATAAGACATTGAAAAATTACTAGTTTAGCAGCTTGAAATATACTATAATAATTTTTTCGTCTTGAAAATGGAATCCCCGGATACTCCATAAATGGAATCCCCGGATACTCTATAAATGGGATCTCTCGGTCGCATTAAAATATTTTTGTGTTTCTAAAAAAGGATTTGAAAGCATTCCAGGATTTGATTAATAGTTGGAAAATATTTCCTTTATTAACGAAAATAAACTTATAATGTTTCTTTTAACTGCACTCTAAAGATGTACAGGTTTCAAAAATGTATTGCTTGATGAGTATATGATAAGGAAGGTGATCTTTATGTTAGAAGTAATAAGATATAGTTATTGCATCCGTAAATCTTGATCCAGGAAAATATTATCCACATAGATGATAGGAAGTTGATTTTTTCTACAATAAATTTACTTGTTTTTTGGTAATTCTATTGTTGCTGTATTTTTTATATTTATTAAAAATCTAGGATTAGAAAATGAATGAAATTCAGAATCGAGTATCTGAAACTAAGGATCTGAAACCGAGATATAGATCCGAAACCCAGGCAAGGATCCGGTTCCGGATCCAGATCCGACGAAAAACCTGGATCCGTCCATCACTAGTGTTAAGATAACCATTTAAAGTGTTAACAATTGACCAAATGAGTTTTACTCAGAATAAGTTATCTGATTTTGATATGCACGGTGCCAAGGGTGTTTCAACATCAATGCCCCTGAAGGCAATCCAATGCGCCGGTGATGATGAACCACGTGACATATATATTTACAGGAAAGCTGTCGGAAATTTACTCATCTGTCCAATAACACCAGACCTGATTTGCCATTTACCACCTGTAAATTAAGCCAAGCTTGGGCAAATCCTTGTAAAAAGACAAATTGAAGGATCGCGAACTAGGTCAAGGTGAATGATTTATTCTCTGTGGAATTTATGCCCTCGTAAAAAGAATTGGCTGGAGTTGCAACATGTTATGAGATATATTAAGAGAACAGAGAATTATGGCATGCGTTACACTAGGACAAATCAATCTGCTATGGTATATGTCGATGCTAACTGGGGATATGATCATAAAGATCGAAACTCAGTAGGTATCAGGATATGCAATATTTTTAGTGAATGCACCTGTAATCTGGAAGTCAAAGAAACAGCAGGGAGTGGCTTGTAGCAGTGGAGGCTGAATTAATTGCTAAGAAGGAAGTGATTAAGGAATTGAAATGGCTTAAGACTTCTTGGAGAAATAAATTTCCTGAATTTACATCCACTCCATGCATTGTAAACAGTGATAACCAAAGCGCAAAGGCCTTATCTAGAAACAATTCACATTCTCAACACACAAAATATGCAGATATTGATGTCGAATTTGTAAGAGAAAATGTAAGAAACAAAGACGTTGAATTTAAGTACGTAGAATCCCAGCACAACATTGCTGATATCTTTACCAAAATTTTACCAGGACCTCAAACCATGGAATATGTTTCACAGTTGGATTGAACACAAGTGTGATATTTTTTTTGAGGGTATCAGAAGTTAAATCCCAACAAGGGGAAGTGTAAATAATGTTAAATCATATTTGTGGAGTTAGGTATTGTTGTGTAGGTAGGGGAGGCTGGGGTAAATAGAACATGGGGTAATTGGAACAGAATACCATATATTATTTATTTGTAAAGCAAATGGCCTAAAAATCTCAAGGGACCTGTAGACACTTATTTCTTAAAGATTGTAAAAAAATTAGTGTATATACCTTCATAGATTTTCTTTTGCAAGTATTTTTCCCTCAAGAGTGCAAAAAACTTAACCTTTGACTTTACACCTCATATTAGAAAGAAGTGAGGAAAAATAATTTATCAGGTATCAGGCAAAAAAATTATTATGGTGTGAAATATAGCATTCCTAATCATAGAGCTAGCAATTATTTTACATTTATCTTTGACTAAACCTCATTCTTAGACCATGTTCTAATTACCTCAAAAATGTATCACTGGGGTAATTAGAACAGTATGGATGGGGTTATTAGAACAGTATGAATGGGGTTATTAGAACAAGAGGAAGTCCAAAAGTGACACATCACAATCAGCTGATAAATTGCTAATATGCTGCTTCTAAGTCCATCCAAAACAGGAGAAGAGGAATTATTGCTCCACCCTCCCCTCAACACCTCTTAACAAGAGGGGTGGATGGTCTCTCCCCTCCCTCTCAATCCCTTGTTTTGTTCATAGCCATATTTTGAGATCACAGAACAGAATCAATACTTGAATGAAAAGTATCACATTTGGCCTGCCAAGCAGGAAATGTATGCATTTTAAGAAGGAAGAACTAAAGTAGAGATTCATTGAGACTTGAGAAAAAATTGAAAGAGTTGAAGAGTCTTGTAACTTTCGTGCCATACAAGAAATGGAGGAGCTAAAGAGGATACTTTCAACCCTAAGATAGATTTAAAAAAAAGTAGTAGAAAGCATTGTAACAAGAAGTAGGAGGGGAATAAAATCCAGTATAGATCAGTCATTCTGTAGTGGTCTCCTCTGGTGGAAGTTGTGATGTGGCCTTCCATCCGCAGTTGCTTTCTACTGTATTCTCTGCAGAACAGCCTTCAAAACTCAGTTTTAACTAGTTGAGATTTTGAATATGTAATCACCTTCAGTGTTAGTATCAGTAGATAAACCAGTATTGGACCTTAATTAGTAGGAACATAAACAGGGTGTATGTGTTAAAGGAAAACATCTGATTAGTCAAAAATCAGCTAGATACTGTAAAATATAACTTCTTTCAAAAAACTCCGTGTTCTACGAAGAAGAAAACAGACAATGAAACAGACAAAATCATCTCTCCATAAGAAAAGGAGAGCAACTGTCAGTGAGCAGGCTCAATAGTGCAGATCCTTTTGTGGTGTTCAAGTTTTATGATGATATTGAAAATTTGTATGATTGCCAATGAGAAAATATCAAAAGCCCTCAGTATGTGCACAACTGCGTTAGGCATACCGGATACAGACTCGTCTACAAAATCTAATAATCTTACTCTGCCATTTTCATCCTCATTACCAGTAACATCTTCACCAATTTATGCAAGCACTTCTGCACAATCTAGTGAGTGAATTTCTCCAGAAGCCAGGGAAACTACTCCAAATAGCTCAATATTAGATAGTCCTTCATTTGAATTGTTTATCCGAGAAACGTTAAGCACCCGTTACAAAGAAAAATCAGATTAAACAGTAAGCAGGCGGAGATTAAAAATTAATTCCTATGGTGAAATTTTAATACACAAGGAAACGATGGCACAGCTTAGGAATGACTCTGAGCAAAAAAGAAACACATCCAAAAAACATTTTCCAATGAAGAAAAAACACAAGCCTGAGGCTAAAAATCAAACCATTGAGGATTTCACATCATATGAGTCTGAAGGAGGACCACAACAGGGGTTAGTATGTTCCTCAGATGAGATGGAGGAAGATTCTCAAAACAAATTTGGCATTCCATCCAATACTCTGAAGGAGCATATGCATAGTGCTGTATATTATGATGAGCAATAGTTTCTTGGCCGTTTACTGAATTTAAGTGATGATAAAAAAATTACAATAATTAAATTGTTACATAAAACAAAGCAAGATACTTTTGATTGGCCTAAGCAAGATGACAAATCAGAGGCAAAGTCTGATCACAAATTTTATGACGCAGTTAAACATATAGCAATAGTCCATTTCAAATATCATAGAAAAATAATGATAAAATATGAAGAAAAAAAATATTTGATGCAATGCTAAAAAAATGTTCAAAAAGTTCATCTTCCAAAATGTTCTAGAAATTTATTTTAGTTTAAAAATATATTTTAGGTTAAAGTTGTAAATCAAGTTGAATTCATGAAAATGTCATACGTGCTGGAAATAAAGAGTTTTCATTTCAACTTTTATGTGATCTAATAATTTTTTTGTTTTTTCATGGATCTTTTTCAAATTTGGATCATAAAATGAGTATATGCCAATAGTGTCATATCTCTTGCATCAGATTATTTCATTTAAATTTAAGAAGTTTCTTGACCCCTGTTCCAATAACCCCATGTGGGGTAAATAGAACATTTTGGACCTGGACTAGTATGAAAATACTTTTTTCCATTCACATCTACAGTGAAATGCATCTAATCTGATATTCAGCATTCAAATATCTCTTATTAATGGAGAAAAAAAAAATATTTTTAAAACATGCATGTAGTGTGCTTGTTATACCCTGACAAAATAAAGATGCTTTTATCTTGTTCCAATTACCCCGTCCTCCCCTAATTAATATCATATGTGAAAGTTGGCTCCACTGCCAGTTTTTTTGTACAAGTTAAGTTTTTTATTGTTGCTTATTAATTTATACGTTTCTTTGTCCCTTGATGTTAACATAAAAAGTTATAGTTGGTAAATATATACTCTCTAAAATAAACCGCCCTAATTAGGGTTATTCAACTCGAAAACACGAACATATGCCATTTAAGAAACCAAACGCATGGCATAATTAATCGTGTAACATTTACACTTTCTCAAAACAGTTTGAATAAAGGCGTTAATTAAAAAAATAAACAGTTTTAGCAAGAGAAATTTTTGAAGTTCGTGGCCCTTAAGCTCACAATCACCCTAATAATTCCGCCAGGCCGCACGACTGGCCATCAATAAAACATTCTTCCTAACAGAATTATACCATCATAGACACAAACAGAAAACAATATTTAACAGTAGCACACTGTTTCCGAGAGTCAGCCACGGTATATATGTCATATAGGAGAATAGTGTAGATGAACCAGACAAGGCACAACAATGTATGGCGGAGACTGGTAACCACATTTCAAGCAAGCGTTCTTAGAATGATAATTTGATGCAAGACGATACTGAAATATTGGTTAACGACAGCTGAATATTTGCCAGTTACAAACGAACAATATTCTACGGCTTACCTGCTAGGTCGCCATTCCTCTCGCAATTTTTTTAACTTTTCGTTTCTCATGTTCTGCACAGTAAACGTGAAGACACAGGAGTATTTCTCCGCACTTTTCTTGATTTCTTCCGCCAAGGCCTGTCTTTTGGAGAATCCCTTTTTCGCTGTTTTCGTCAGAGAGACTGGAAATAACACATAAATTAATCAATGTGATCATCATGCTGACAATGACGAATTCCCCTCGGCGTGGATTTTTATACCTTTTTGGTCACGTTTTGACTTAGGCATTTCGGAACAGTTTTATTACTAACATCCACTTGCAAATTAAAATAAAATGTTATGCAAGTGAGCAACCAATGACGTGTTGAAAATCTTAATTCGCCAAATTTCTCACCAACTATTCGGCCAAAAATCTACACGTGACGACGGAATGTTCTCACATGGTCCGTCCCGAGTTTTAGAGAACGGAGGGATGGCAAACATTTCGCTATACCTGATGCCAGCGCCACGGCGGTAACCACGGCCACATTTGAAACTGCAAACGTATACCTTAAAATCAAAGATGGCGGAGTGTTTACAAACACGGAAGCAAGAATTACAAGAACTAACTCGTTTTATACGTAAAATGTGAAGTAATATCCGGTAAATATTAAGAGAAGTAATACCCGGAAATCATTTGGGTAACTCGTTAAAAATGAAGTAATACATAATTCTTAAATGACGTTGCGGTTCAGTGACATATTTTCGATTTGTATTAGCAATATACTTAGCTAAAAATGGCTAACTTTTATCA
This sequence comes from Platycnemis pennipes, assembly GCA_933228895.1. Taxonomy (NCBI): domain Eukaryota; kingdom Metazoa; phylum Arthropoda; class Insecta; order Odonata; family Platycnemididae; genus Platycnemis; species Platycnemis pennipes. The sequence continues at coordinate 50,098,733 of OW121849.1, read as the reverse complement.
ATTTTGGAATTTTTTAGTGGGAAACCATTCCTATGTATCTATAAGGACGATATGTTTTGGTTCCAAGCAAAGATTCATTTAAACTGTGTGTTTAAATATATGAGAGGGATGACAAACAATCATGTAAACGGCAACATCAACGTGTTTGCGAGAAGACATACGTTAATTTCAGTCGAAGGCATAACATTATTGAGGAACTTAGGCATTACTATTTGATAGGGATTGCAAACATTTACACATACCTGCGGAAATCTAATGGTATAGATGGCAAACATAAATGTATACCTCAAACAAACTTTATCTGGGTGAAAGCATACATTTTTAAAGAACCTGGTGAATTATTATTTGACAGGGATGGCAAACATTTACATATACCTGCGGTAATCTAATGGTATAGATGGAAATAAAAAATGTATACCTCAAACACACTTTATCTGAGTGAAAGCATACATTTATTAAAGAACCTAGTGAATTATTATTTGACAGGGATGGCAAACATTTACATATACATGCGAAAATCTAATGGTATAGATGGCAAACAGAATTGTATACCTCAAACAAACTTTATCTGAGTGAAGACATACAATTATTAAAGAACCTAGTGAATTATTATTTGACAGGGATGGCAAACATTTACATATACCTGCGGTAATCTAATGGTAGGGATGGCAAACAAAAATGTATACCTCAAGCCAACTTTATCTGAGTGAAGGAATACCCGTATTGAAGAACCTAGGGCATGATTATTATGCAGGGATGGCAACGTTATCATATACCTGGTGAAATCTCTTAGATAAATATCAAACAATCATGTATACCTCAGTCAAAAATATTTGAAGTGAAGGTATAACCTTATTGAAGAACTTAGGGCATTATTATTAGACAGGGATGGCAAACATTGACATATATCTGGTGAAATCTTTTCATTAAGATGGAAAACGATCATGTATGCTTACCTCAAACAATTTATAGCTGATTAAAGGCATAACTTTATTGAAGAACTTAGGGCATTAATTTTTGACAGGGATGGCAAACATTTGCATATATATCTGGGGAAATTTCTAAGACAGATGGCCAACAATCATATATATCTGAACCAAATATTATCTCATGAAAGGCATACCCTTCTTGAAGAACAGAGGGCATAATTATTTGACAGGGATGGAACAAACATTTACATTTGCTTGCCAAAATCTAATGGTATAGATGGCAAACAATCATATATACCTCAACCAAGAATTATCTGATAAAGACATAACCTTATTGAAGAACTTAGGCATTATTATTTGACAGAGATGGCAAATTTTTACATGTACCTGAGGAAATCTAATGTAATAGATTGGAAACCGTCATATATACCTCAACCACTAATTAGCTGATTAAAGGCATAACGTCATTGAAGAACTTAGGGCATGATTGTTTGACATGGATGAAAACTTTTTAATATACCTGGTTAAAGATCTCAGGATAGAGATGGCAAACAATCATTTATATCCCAAGACAGGAATATGTTTTACGAATACCATTGGTCAATCAATAACTAATTCATCCGTTTTTGACAGTGAAGTCATACATTTGCATATAACTGGGATGACATATATACCTCATGTAATGAATAGTTTTGAGGGATGACATATATTTATGGATACCTAAAACGTGATCAGTATTGCAGAGGGATGGCAAAGGTTAAAGATCTCATGATAGAGATGGCAAACAATAATGTGTAGGTACTGTAGGAAATGAATTGTTTCGATGGATGGTGTAGGTTTTTTTAATAACTACTGCATTAGTATTTGACAGGTAAGGCAAGCTTTGACACATACCTGGTTAATGAGCTCATGATAGAGATGGGAAACTTATCATATATTTACCTCATGTAACGAATAGTTTTGAGGGATGACATATATTTATTGAAATCTAAAGCGTGATCAGTATTGGAGAGGGATGGCAAACTTTTACATGTACCTGGTAAACCATCTCATGAGAGAGATAGTAATCAATCATACACTCCAATGAATGCAAGACAAGTAATTATTTTCTAGTTTATCAAATAGCATTATAGATGCATGCATGCCAATAATGCTGTTCCCTTCTGGGGTAGCATAATGATATGCTTGTATACCTTACTCTGCTTCATTATAACTTCCTCCATTCTGACCCATCCTTAATTGCAAACCTATTTTGTCTCAATGTATCCCCATATGAATTGGGTCACACTCACTCTACAGTTCTCAAGACTCCTAATTTATTCCTTCTCTCCAACCATGACCATCTCAGTCTACTTATCCTACCTCTCACACCATTCATTTGACTCTTATATACCAGTTTTATTATTTGACTCTCATCCACTCTCTCAACATGGCCAAACCAACGAAACACACTCCTCTCATATGTCCATTACTGGAGCATCCAACCCACATCCTTTATGACCCAATCCTTCCTAATATATTGATCCTACTTTTGACAAACACTCCTCAGACATCTCAGACCCACGGCATTTACCCTATTCTTATTTTTCCCCGACACATACTCATATTTCAATACCATATATCAAAGTGAGGAGAAGCACACTTTTTTGTACAGCGATTCTCGCTTCCTAAGACAAACACTCATTCCTTGATATGGTCCACCTACCATTTTCTATCCAGTGTTCGCACACCTCTTTATTTCCACTCATATACCGCCAAATATCTCAAACATCTTATCTAAGTACTACACTAAATATTCCACATCATTATTTGAAAATGATTTTCTGACAAGTTGCAATTATGTTTTACTCTTCTATGGTAATCTATCATAATGCTGTCCTATGCTGTAATTAACTCTCTTATGCAAAATTTCTTGATAGAACAAGAAACATATCACTGACCCAATCACATGCTACAATGTTCATTACATCATCACCTGTGACAGACATACCAGGCTACATTAATCAGCACTACACATTCCCAACAAAAAAGGTAAATTGCGTACTGTCCGTAATATTAAAGTCTGATAATCTGATTTGGGTGAGTATATTTATTTTCTTATAGTGCATAAGATATAAAGGGAGAGCTCCAGAAATAGTTTTATAAGAATTCAAAAATAATTTTATGATCCAGTAAATAGTGTAATTTAGTTTTATGTTTTTTCCTTTTCCAGCACAAATAATATATGGTAAAAAAGAAAAAAATTACAATATTTTTACATTACCTTCCAAGGGTGCAAAAATAATTTATAATATTTGAATATCACACTTAGTCATTGTTCTTAAATACAAGTACTTATAAATTGAAACAGTAAAGAACAGAGTATTAGCTCAATCTGATCGCAAACTAAATTACAGCTCGACTTAACAACTCGTAGAGTAAACCCTCGATAATACGTAGTCAGTGGGATCGGAAAATCAGGATTTCGTTATTTCGAACTTTTTATAAAAATCGTGAAAACATCTTTTTTCTCTAACTAAGTGCATAAGATATAGTAGAGCTCCAGATATAGTTTTATAATAATTCTCAAATAATTTTATGATCTTGAAATAGTTTAATATAGTTTTATGCTTATTTCTCCTTTTCTAGTACAAATAATATGGGAAAAAGGAAAAAAATTACAATATTTTTACATTGCCTTCGAAGGGTGCAAAAATACTTCATAAGATATGAATATCATACTACTCGATAATACCTAGTCAGTGGGATCGGAAAATCGGGAATTCGTTATTGCGAACTTTTTATAAAAATCGTGAAAACACATCTTGTTTCTCTAACTTAGAGCATAAGATATAAGTAGAGCTCTAGAAATATTATTCTCATGAGTATATTAGAATATTCCTGGCATATTATCAGAACTTAATAGAAATAGCAGCCTGGAAAGTAAACCCTCGATAATACGCAGTCAGTGGGATCGGAAAATCGTGATTTCGTAATTTCGAACATTTTATAAAAATCGTGAAAACACATCTTTTTTTCCAACTAAGGGCATAAGATATAATTTGAACTCTAGAAATATTATTAATATTATTAATATTAAATATCATCGTATACATGCTGAAAAATTAAATTATAAATCACATAATGAAAGGGTAAGTTGAGGAGCTCTAAAAAATTAACCAGGTATCATCGTCATTGGTCATCAATCCTCAGATTGGTTTGACGCAGCTCTCCACTGAGTTCTTCTATTGGCTAATCTCTTCATATTTACGTATTTCTTACCGTGTTTACCAATAAGAGAAAAAGGGAAGGTCTAAGACTTCCCCTACTACAAGGAAGGTGTTTACAACCTTCCACATCAGTTAAATACCTTGGGGTTATTCTAGACTCCAAGTTCAACTGGGGAGAACATCTAGAGGCGGAAACAAAGAAAGCCTGTGCATCTCTATGGTCTTTCAAGAAAGCTCTGGGAAAATCCTGGGGGCTAAAACCGAAAGCCATGTACTGGCTATATACAGCAGTAGTGAAGCCTAGCTTTCTGCACTGCTCACTTGTCTGATGGACAAGGACCTGGCAGAATGTTACCAGGGACAAACTAAACCACTTGCATAGAATGGCCTGTACGGGCATTTCAGGGGCAATGAAGACAACCCCAACCTTGGCAATCGAGACCCTCCTAAACCTTACTCCACGATATGTGGAAGTTGAGATCCAGCCTAGGGCATCAGCATATCGTCTTAAAAGCCTAGGATAGTGGTACGACATGGGAAGTTCTTCCGGTCACAGAATTCTATGGACGGAGCTCAGGAAGTCGAGCCCAATTTTTGAAATGGGCTCTGACACAATAATTGTGAAGTTCAACCAATCACCCCTCCTCTTCAAAATCCACTTCCCAACTAGAGAAGAGTGGGCAGAGAAAGGAGGGGAAGGACTACATAAAGGAGCTCTGTATGGTATACAGATGGCTCCAGGAAAGAAGGCAGAGGAGGAGCCGGTATATACAGCTACAGCCTATCCAAGAAAATATCTATCCCTCTCGGGGAATAAGCTACAGTGTTTCAGGCTGAGGTTTATATGCTTCTGACCTGTGCATATGCAGCTAAAGAGGCTGGCTTGTATGACAAACCAACTCATATCTGCACCGACAGCCAAGCTGTCCTCAGAGCTCTCGCATCACCATGGTGCAGATCGCGGCTGCTGCTAGAGTGTAGAAATGCACTCAACACACTAGGCAGCTGCCGTAAAATTGAGCTCTTCTGGGTACCAGGTCATGCTGCCATTGCCGGAAATGAAATGGCGGATGAGCTTGCCAAAGCAGGAGCCAACCGAAGACTGTTTGGTCCAGAACCATTCATACCTATTGCACCCTCAATGGGGAAAACGGAGATCTGAATGTGGGGCCTTGCTCGACATGCTGAGATCTGGCAGAAAACACCGAAGTTAAGGCAGGCCAAACTTCACATAGAGGGACCTAAACCTGATCTAGCTAATAAATTACTCCTATTAAACAGGAGTCAATTACGTACGATAGTGGGACTGTTCACTGGACAGTATCAAGTGATGAGACACCTCCATCTCCTGAAGATCACTGATTCAGTTAGATGCAGATGGTGTGAAGAAGAGGACGAATCAACCTCTCATCTCCTCTGCGAGTGCCCAGCCATAATGAGTACTCAGAATAGATATCTTGGCTCACCTTTTCTGGAACCCAATGAAATTAAAGGGATCCTCATAGGAGACCTCTTGGCCTTTAGCCAGACGATCAGTCTCTATGGGTGATCTCCTGAATGGTGGTTAGCATAATGGACCAATAGGTCTAAGTGCCCCAGGGACTCTTAGATTACTTCAACCTACTTTTCATCTCAATCTAATCTACGAATTTCTTCTCTTTTACATCCTTCGTCACTTGTTCCATACATCTCACTTGAGGCCTTCCTTTGCCATTCTTCCCATCCATTTGTTCTTCAACGATTGAACCAGGTATATTGCAGTATTGTACTACATTACCATACTATTAGTATTTATACTAGTTTGTTTCAAAGGATAATGGGTCTATAAATGTTTATTTCTTAACTTATTGCTCCATATTGAGAACATTGATAAGTAAATAGTGATCATTTATGAGCCGTTCTAAATGTCATTTAGCAAAAATTTTCCTCCGTTTTCATTAAGTTCAACATGTTGGTGTGTACACGTGTCTCACCAGTAATATAATTTAACCCATGCATGTAAGAGCTGCATGCCTTGGGGAAATTAATTTAAAAAACACCAAGGAATAAGCAATGTAATGAAAACGAAGGTTCAACCTTAAGCATTACAAAAAAATATGGATGCAGCTAAATTCTTTCTTATGCTCGCAAGTACGTAACCGCAATCAAATATTGAGTATTCAAGAAAAGAACAACAAACTCTTAGCAAAAAATATATTTCCACACAAAACTTAAATACTTAAAACAAAATATATACATTAGTTTACAACATCATTGAATGGTTGTCTTTCCTTTTGAGATATTATTTAATTTCATGCCTACATATTTTAAAATCTCCTCCCCAAATTGCCATGCCTTCTGTTTCACATTGCACTTAGGTCTGCACACTTCTGTGTATCCTGGCAAGTAAAAATGTATTTTTTTTTCAAATGTTGCTATGACAATATAAAAATCGCCAGTTTTAATATGTGGGAGCCCAAGTAGCAAAAAAACATAGAAAAATGATTTTAAAATATTTTAAAATATTTTGAAATCATTTTAAAATCAAAAAGTCATAAGATAGCAAAATTCATGAGTTTTCCATAATTTTAAAATATTTTTAAAATAATTTTAAAATAATGTAGTAAGTACTGCTCTTTTAATGTTCTGTATCATTCTTTCATTTTGTTGAAAACATGTATAGGAATTCTAACTGAGACATTTAAATGCATAAAAAGGTGTTGCAAGCATTTTACATTTAAATATATTTTGATATCATTTCAAAATTATTTCAATACAATTTTGAAATTATTTCAAAATATTTTAAAATTATTTCAAAATATTTTAAAATTATTTCAAAATATTTTAAAATTATGATGAAATTATTTTAAAATAATATTGAAATAATGTTAATTTCTATTAGGCCAGGAGGATCGGTGTGAGTGAAAGTACACCTGAAGTGTGGTTTTAAACGCGATTCTTGATCTGGGAAAGCGATTGAAGATGAGTCCACGGATGGTTTTTTTCAGACCCTCGTAGCCGGTATCGGACTTAGATTTTTCCGGCGAGCGTACCACTGATTTCTGTAAGGCCAGGAGGATCGGTGTGAGTGGAAGTACACCTGAAGTGTGGTTTTAAATGCGATTCTCGATCTGGGAAAGCGATTGAACATGAGTCCACGGATGGTTTTTTTCAGACCCTCGTAGCCGGTATCGGACTTAGATTTTTCCGGCAAGCGTACCACTGATTTCTCTAAGACCAGGAGGATCGGTGTGAGTGAAAGTACACCTGTTCACCTCCTAGATAATCATTAGAAAAATGCAGTACGGACTGACAATTCAATTCCAATAAAACTTAAAACCATTGCTATGTTAACAATATTAATATGGGAAATAAAATTCTAGGATCAAAAATTGCATATCTTTAAACAATGTTTTAACACTTGTATTTTAATTTTCATTAATAAAACTCAAGATCCGATGATCAAACACAGTAAAGTTTAGGTATTTTTTTAAAATATAGATTTATCATCGACTACAAATCACAACTTTGGTGCACACCAACAACTTTAACCGGAATATTCATTTTATAGTTCGCGGTTTTTGGAAAGGTGTCGACATGGAGGAAAGCAAGGGGATGACACTGCCATAAGGCCAATGCGTATAGGTTTCTGGACACTAGCGCCACCTGGTGGCTTCGTGTCAGGAGGATACGGGTCCCGAGAACCGCGAGAGAATCGTGAGAAGCGAGAAAATCGCGAAACGGTCGCCGCTAGGTTTGAATCGTAATTAAGTCACTATTTCGATTTGCTCTCATTTAACATTACAATTTCCAAACTATTTTGCTGATTTGAATAGAATCTTACGGAAAACAACGATTTTTATTCCCTTTAAGATATTACTGATGAATCCCCATAGTGTAAAGAAATGGGCTAACTTTTGATAGGACCGAAGGAACTAGTCGAGGTCAGCTGGAAGGTGATAACCAGGAATACTGTAATGATAAAAGCCAGCATTTGACGAAAAAATATTTATTAACTTCAAAACAAAATCACAATACAAAACAAATCATTCAAAGTAGAATACCGACATTTAGTAAAAGTAGATTGGTGCAAATAAACATTCTTATTTGGTCAAACAACAGACAATGATAGGATATAGAATTCGCATGGTTTAACAGAAATCACTAATTACATAACATGGCATATTTCACACACAACTCAAATTAAATTTGGATGACTAGCATTTGGCAAAAAGTATGTAATATTGATGCATAATCCTCTGATGCATGGAGGAGAGAAACTTGTAAATAATTATACATGAACTTCCTAAACCTGCTGTAGTACCAAGACTGTAGTATCTATGCCTGGAATGATTCAGGTCGACCTGAAAATACATCAAAGGATGAAACAGTAAACAAAAAACCATAACAAATCCACTGCATTCTATTTAGTTTCAGCTGATTTAAGCCATTCAAAAGTTGGCAAAAGCCTTCTTGAAATGTATAAAGAAAATAAATATAACATGGATATGTTCTATCTTCCTTCTATTACATGCCCTCACACTACCTGATCCTCCCTTCCTGAGGACAACCACCTAGGCGTGGTCAGAGGGATAACCTATTATGATGATCCTTATGGGCTACATTTGTGAGAGTTATAAAAATTGCCTTGAGACGGCTACCCAATCCAGCTAGGTATAAACATACAAAATAGACAAACAGAAGTCCACACAACATCTGTTCCACAGGGATGTGATTGAAAATCCATCATATGAAAAAAAAAACAGAATGTGAACCAGCAACCTGGTACTGTCATTCCATCCACATATATTAACAACTGAGGGTTCTGTTTAATAGAGTTCCCTAATATATCACTACGCCGCACACACCACAAATTATATCACTTATAAGCTAAATACACAAAAAATTCCACAAGTTCATAATATAATCCTAAAATAGATTCTAATCTCCACTTCGGTTGTCTCTCTTATGCATCATATGATCATTTTATTGGGCCACATGAGAACACCAAATGCATATTTTCTAGAGGCATAAATAATTACTTTTGTCAGAAGAAAGTAAAAATCGGCCATGATTTTTCATGGCAATGGGATAAACTTGTACCAGCAAAGAATAATTGAGACAGAGGATGAATTCACTTAAAAACATGTAAACAAAAATGAGAAAACCATGCACTAAGAACTCTCTAATTAGGTATTAAACTTGACTATGAATCGATCGATTCCACACCAAGCTCGATGTTATTAATTAGCAAAAATACGAATTAAGCAAAAATAGATAATTATTCAAAACAAATAAGTAGCTAAAATGTGCCAAAAATCGCGAAAAACCGGTGTATACCTCTCAAAAGCATGGAATTAATTCTACGAAAACATTAAGCCGCAACACCACATAGTGTTAGTTATCACGAAATTATGCCACTGCCTTATCACGGTATGACAATGACTAACAAATTATTTTAACATTTACACATCACAAATTTATCCACACTCACACACGACCCATTTTTCAATGAATAATCATCATCATGTACTTTGTTATGATGCGATATGAGAACGTTTCCTCAGAACTAGTTTTCTGTGTAATTTGTTAAGGTAACGACTCCTATTTTCTGCTACATGCTAATGATTATTATCAAAAGAAATGAGTAAGAAATACCACTTATCCTGTCGACGACACAATATTCACAGATTAGTTTTTTAATGCCACATGTGAAATTTCACTAAATTACATACGTAAGATATTGTGCTTGGCAGTGCAGTCACCTCAGAATAATCATTCCCATCGTCGATTGTCACTGCACAGAGATCAAAAGTTCCCTTGGGTAGAACGTCGAGAGAATCCGTGAAATACAAAGGAAAATCGTTTGAGCATATTGTGAACTTATACCAACCATTCATTTCAAAACAATAACACTTCAACGATATGATGCACGGCCGAGATCATAAAATTACATTAATACACTTACCTTCCAACATATCTGGGACATTGTTCCGTGAAAGAAGATGTTTCCGGTAATAATGCATAAAGCCTTTGTATATACTTTACGAAACATCTACGACATTGTAGTTATCGGCCAACTTTAAAGTAAACAAACGCTGTCACCTTCGATAACCGAAGCAAATAATACGAACATCACTTGCACTCTTTCACTAGAGTGGCACAAGTTTATGAGGTAGCCATGTTGATTCCACATTAAAACACACTCAAATACAGAAAATTATCTCGGTAAACACTCAATTATGCTTTAATTTAGCATATCGGTGAACTCAACACAACAGCAATTTTTACAGACTCCTTAACATGAGTCGTTCCGAATGGAGAGAGGGGTAACCTCAAAGGCAACCTGTCATGGCGAAATGCGCAACAAACATGTAAACAAATGTTGTTTGCACATGGTGGAAATGTTCGCAAAAACTAGTAACAATAGATCACTCATGAACACAGCAGGTATAGATTCGTAGATAAACTTACATTTCTGACAACGACGGTGTAAAATATATCGTCGAGTTTACTTACCAATAAAAAATGTACAATAGGGATCGGAATAGAAAAAAACGGGATGAAAAGACAATGGGGCAGCGAACCTGGAAATAGAAAACATGACGCATGAATATCTACGCAGGAGCACATTTACCAAAAAGTATGTATAATAAATGAGTTAACTTACACGCCGCGGTCAATAAAAACAAGCAGGAATATAAAAATAACCTCAATGAAGGCAATGGGACAGCGAACCTGAAATAAGAAAGGATAAAACCTTTTTTTAACTTATACGTCCTTTTTCCCTGGGCAACTTATATTCCACGAAGTCACAAGAAAATTGATAACTTACCAGAGACAAATCCTCAATGAGGCAGAAGCGAAGCGCAGGTAACAACAGCAACCACTACAACCGTACCGACGCACGAAAAGGCGGGAACTGCGTAAATGGAAAGGCGCAAAGCGTCCTAGGCGAATAGTAAATAATATTTCCAATAGGAGGCGCTGAAAAGACGAGTTATCCTCTTAGGGTACCCGTAGTTTAAAATTTTATCGATAGGTGGCGCTGGAATTCAGGTTACCCGCTGGAGTTACCCGTAGTTGAAAATGCTACCGAGAGGAGGCGTTGGAATTGAGGTTACCCTCAGAGGTTACCCCTCTCTCCATTCTCTAAAACCCATTACTGCCATCGCTGCCATTTTGAATGTAGAAATCGACCTTGCATTGCGATTGTTGATATAGTCGATACTTTCCTCCAAGGGGTCGACAATCATGCGATATATCGTATAGATTACTTTAATCGATTGTGGATGGGAAAACTTTTCCTCCACTAGGCCCGCGAGAGGCGCTGCGGAGGCCGATTTCTGAGATTCTGGCTCCTGATTGGCCGATTGGTTGAGATCAGCCATGTTATAAGGGGGTTTTAGAGAATGGAGAGAGGGGTAACCTCTGAGGGTAACCTCAATTCCAACGCCTCCTCTCGGTAGCATTTTCAACTACGGGTAACTCCAGCGGGTAACCTGAATTCCAGCGCCACCTATCGATAAAATTTTAAACTACGGGTACCCTAAGAGGATAACTCGTCTTTTCAGCGCCTCCTATTGGAAATATTATTTACTATTCGCCTAGGACGCTTTGCGCCTTTCCATTTACGCAGTTCCCGCCTTTTCGTGCGTCGGTACGGTTGTAGTGGTTGCTGTTGTTACCTGCGCTTCGCTTCTGCCTCATTGAGGATTTGTCTCTGGTAAGTTATCAATTTTCTTGTGACTTCGTGGAATATAAGTTGCCCAGGGAAAAAGGACGTATAAGTTAAAAAAAGGTTTTATCCTTTCTTATTTCAGGTTCGCTGTCCCATTGCCTTCATTGAGGTTATTTTTATATTCCTGCTTGTTTTTATTGACCGCGGCGTGTAAGTTAACTCATTTATTATACATACTTTTTGGTAAATGTGCTCCTGCGTAGATATTCATGCGTCATGTTTTCTATTTCCAGGTTCGCTGCCCCATTGTCTTTTCATCCCGTTTTTTTCTATTCCGATCCCTATTGTACATTTTTTATTGGTAAGTAAACTCGACGATATATTTTACACCGTCGTTGTCAGAAATGTAAGTTTATCTACGAATCTATACCTGCTGTGTTCATGAGTGATCTATTGTTACTAGTTTTTGCGAACATTTCCACCATGTGCAAACAACATTTGTTTACGATTCAGTGATGAGTTCTACTATGTCTTCGTAGAATATAAGTTGCCCAGGGAAAAAGGACGTATAAGTTAAAAAAAGGTTTTATCCTTTCTTATTTCAGGTTCGCTGTCCCATTGCCTTCATTGAGGTTATTTTTATATTCCTGCTTGTTTTTATTGACCGCGGCGTGTAAGTTGACTCATTTATTATACCTAAATCTAGCTAGAAAGTGAATAAATCTCGTTTATACTTTTTGGTAAATGTGCTCCTGCGTAGGTATTCATGCGTCATGTTTTCTATTTCCAGGTTCGCTGCCCCATTGTCTTTTCATCCCGTTTTTTTCTATTCCTGTGTGTAATAATCCGATCCCTATTGTACATTTTTTATTGGTAAGTAAACTCGACTTTATATTTTACACCGTCGTTGTCAGAAATGTAAGTTTATCTACGAATCTGTACCTGCTGTGTTCATGAGTGATCTTATGTTACTAGTTTTTGCAAGCATTTCCACCATGTACCTAAATATTACGCATTACTCTTTATTAACATATCTCCTTTCTTTCCAAATATTTCCCAGGTTCCTTCATCGTAACCTTGTCTCTTTTCATCTTCAAGTCTACTCAACTCTAACAATAGAAACGTAATAGTTATACTTTGTTTTTCTTGGTAAGTAGACACACAACGTATTGAGTGCATCATTTGTTTGTGCTGCTACTTAAGTGACTTAATTATTTACTTTATCTTCCAGATACTTGTTTTTTCGGCGTCCTACCTTCATTTCAATTATTTTTAACTAGGTAATTCGTGCATTAATTTTCTGGGTAAGTGACCTGCATATTTTTCTGTTAATTAGGTTACCTTTTCCAATGTTTCATTCAGTGCTTTCTGCCCTCCTTCCAAATAATTTCCAGCTACCTTTTTAGTGATAAAGATTGTATTGTTGAAAACACTATCACCATTGTATGTATTTTTGTCACCCTTTCATTTAATCTGCTTTACTGCTTCCTTAGCATTTTTAGTTTTCTCTCCGTACCCTATTAGGATAAAGTATAGGTACCTGAAAAGTCACTGTCCAAGAACACCATTGCCACTGAGTTATTTAGATGTATTAAGTGCGGCGTAAATCCTATTTATTCTCTTTTATTATGTATTATTACTCAAATCAAAATTCATTCTTTGCTACAGTTTGACCATGGCTGCTCCTGGTTTATTTGTAATTGGTGCTTCCCAATGGAAGTATGCCCTTCCCCATGTAAGGGAATTTAGAGGGTTTGATATCAGTATCTCAACCGTGTCAGGGATGAGAGATGACGAAGTGGATTCGGCAATGTTGCTGGCCACTGAATTTTTCGACGATGTGGTTATTCATTTAGGTACCAATAATTTAATATGTGGTGAGTACAATTTAAGTATTAATTGCTTTAGGAAGTGTTAACAGGTTGAAATCATTCAGATATTAACAAGCCTATTTACAGGAGAGTCCCCGGAACAAGTCGTTCAGCACCAGGAGAGAATCCTGAAAAGCATCCGCAAAAGGAATCCAAATGTGCGGCTGTATCTTTCTAGTGTTTTAAAAAGGAAAATCAGCTTGTTTAGAGGAAAATTAAGGACGAAGAAACAGGAAGAGGAAATGATTAAGAAGATGAATTTTAAAATTGAGCGACTCAACATACTCATGAAGGGCTTGTGTAAAAGGTAATTTCAGATTATTTGCTTTGTTGTTTACTAACACTGGCATTTGTGGTTAATTACTTGCTGTAACACATTACATTTCTGAATTTCTCTTTTGCAGGATGAATGCTGTATATATTGATAATTGGAGTGCATTCGAGGCCCAGAGTGAAGATCCCTATCATCACCTCTTGTCCCGGGATGGCCTGCACCTGACAACTCGTGGTGTGAAGTGTTTAGCAGGTAATGTGTATCGTGTTTGCCTTGAGACAAGGAGGAATTTTTTTAATTCACTCTTCTCTCCCAGCACCCAACAACCGTTTCCCTCCACCTCTACCAGAACCCACCCACAATACCATACTACCTCTCCTTGCATCCAACCACAATCTTCCTCTCCCAGCACCCAACAACCGTTTCCCTCCACCTCTACCAGAACCCACCCACAATACCATACTACCTCTCCTTGCATCCAACCACAATCTTCCTCTCTCAGCACCCAACAACCGTTTCCCTCCACTTCTACCAGAACCCACCCACAATACCATACTACCTCTCCTTGTATCCAACCACAATCTTCCTCTCTCAGCACCCAACAACCGTTTCCCTCCACCTCTACCAGAACCCACCCACAATACCATACTGCCTCTCCTTGTATCCAACCACAATCTTCCTCTCTCAGCACCCAACAACCGTTTCCCTCCACTTCTACCAGAACCCACCCACAATACCATACTACCTCTCCTTGCATCCAACCACAATCTTCCTCTCTCAGCACCCAACAACCATTTCCCTCCACTTCTACCAGAACCCACCCACAATACCATACTACCTCTCCTTGTATCCAACCACAATCTTCCTCTCTCAGCACCCAACAACCGTTTCCCTCCACCTCTACCAGAACCCACCCACAATACCATACTACCTCTCCTTGTATCCAACCACAATCTTCCTCTCTCAGCACCCAACAACCGTTTCCCTCCACCTCTACCAGAACCCACCCACAATACCATACTACCTCTCCTTGTATCCAACCACAATCTTCCTCTCTCAGCACCCAACAACCGTTTCCCTCCACTTCTACCAGAACCCACCCACAATACCATACTACCTCTCCTTGCATCCAACCACAATCTTCCTCTCCCAGCACCCAACAACCGTTTCCCTCCATGAGAACCCACCCACAATACCATACTACCTCTCCTTGTATCCAACCACAATCTTCCTCTCTCAGCACCCAACAACCGTTTCCCTCCACTTCTACCAGAACCCACCCACAATACCATACTACCTCTCCTTGTATCCAACCACAATCTTCCTCTCTCAGCACCCAACAACCGTTTCCCTCCACTTCTACCAGAACCCACCCACAATACCATACTACCTCTCCTTGTATCCAACCACAATCTTCCTCTCCCAGCACCCAACAACCGTTTCCCTCCACCTCTACCAGAACCCACCCACAATACCATACTACCTCTCCTTGCATCCAACCACAATCTTCCTCTCCCAGCACCCAACAACCGTTTCCCTCCACCTCTACCAGAACCCACCCACAATACCATACTACCTCTCCTTGCATCCAACCACAATCTTCCTCTCTCAGCACCCAACAACCGTTTCCCTCCACTTCTACCAGAACCCACCCACAATACCATACTACCTCTCCTTGTATCCAACCACAATCTTCCTCTCTCAGCACCCAACAACCGTTTCCCTCCACCTCTACCAGAACCCACCCACAATACCATACTGCCTCTCCTTGTATCCAACCACAATCTTCCTCTCTCAGCACCCAACAACCGTTTCCCTCCACTTCTACCAGAACCCACCCACAATACCATACTACCTCTCCTTGCATCCAACCACAATCTTCCTCTCTCAGCACCCAACAACCATTTCCCTCCACTTCTACCAGAACCCACCCACAATACCATACTACCTCTCCTTGTATCCAACCACAATCTTCCTCTCTCAGCACCCAACAACCGTTTCCCTCCACCTCTACCAGAACCCACCCACAATACCATACTACCTCTCCTTGTATCCAACCACAATCTTCCTCTCTCAGCACCCAACAACCGTTTCCCTCCACCTCTACCAGAACCCACCCACAATACCATACTACCTCTCCTTGTATCCAACCACAATCTTCCTCTCTCAGCACCCAACAACCGTTTCCCTCCACTTCTACCAGAACCCACCCACAATACCATACTACCTCTCCTTGCATCCAACCACAATCTTCCTCTCCCAGCACCCAACAACCGTTTCCCTCCATGAGAACCCACCCACAATACCATACTACCTCTCCTTGTATCCAACCACAATCTTCCTCTCTCAGCACCCAACAACCGTTTCCCTCCACTTCTACCAGAACCCACCCACAATACCATACTACCTCTCCTTGTATCCAACCACAATCTTCCTCTCTCAGCACCCAACAACCGTTTCCCTCCACTTCTACCAGAACCCACCCACAATACCATACTACCTCTCCTTGTATCCAACCACAATCTTCCTCTCCCAGCACCCAACAACCGTTTCCCTCCACCTCTACCAGAACCCACCCACAATACCATACTACCTCTCCTTGCATCCAACCACAATCTTCCTCTCTCAGCACCCAACAACCGTTTCCCTCCACTTCTACCAGAACCCACCCACAATACCATACTACCTCTCCTTGTATCCAACCACAATCTTCCTCTCTCAGCACCCAACAACCGTTTCCCTCCACCTCTACCAGAACCCACCCACAATACCATACTGCCTCTCCTTGTATCCAACCACAATCTTCCTCTCTCAGCACCCAACAACCGTTTCCCTCCACTTCTACCAGAACCCACCCACAATACCATACTACCTCTCCTTGCATCCAACCACAATCTTCCTCTCTCAGCACCCAACAACCATTTCCCTCCACTTCTACCAGAACCCACCCACAATACCATACTACCTCTCCTTGTATCCAACCACAATCTTCCTCTCTCAGCACCCAACAACCGTTTCCCTCCACCTCTACCAGAACCCACCCACAATACCATACTACCTCTCCTTGTATCCAACCACAATCTTCCTCTCTCAGCACCCAACAACCGTTTCCCTCCACCTCTACCAGAACCCACCCACAATACCATACTACCTCTCCTTGTATCCAACCACAATCTTCCTCTCTCAGCACCCAACAACCGTTTCCCTCCACTTCTACCAGAACCCACCCACAATACCATACTACCTCTCCTTGCATCCAACCACAATCTTCCTCTCCCAGCACCCAACAACCGTTTCCCTCCATGAGAACCCACCCACAATACCATACTACCTCTCCTTGTATCCAACCACAATCTTCCTCTCTCAGCACCCAACAACCGTTTCCCTCCACTTCTACCAGAACCCACCCACAATACCATACTACCTCTCCTTGTATCCAACCACAATCTTCCTCTCTCAGCACCCAACAACCGTTTCCCTCCACTTCTACCAGAACCCACCCACAATACCATACTACCTCTCCTTGTATCCAACCACAATCTTCCTCTCCCAGCACCCAACAACCGTTTCCCTCCACCTCTACCAGAACCCACCCACAATACCATACTACCTCTCCTTGTATCCAACCACAATCTTCCTCTCCCAGCACCCAACAACCGTTTCCCTCCACCTCTACCAGAACCCACCCACAATACCATACTACCTCTCCTTGTATCCAACCACAATCCTCCTCTCCCAGCACCCAACAACCGTTTCCCTCCATGAGAACCCAACCACTATACCATTCTACCTATCCTTGCACCGAACTGCAATCTTCCTCTCCCAGCACCCAACAACCGTTTCCCTCCACCTCTACCAAAACCCACCCACAATACCATACTACCTCTCCTTGCATCCAACCACAATCTTCCTCTCCCAGCACCCAACAACCGTTTCCCTCCATGAGAACCCAACCACTATACCATTCTACCTATCCTTGCACCGAACTGCAATCTTCCTCTCCCAGCACCCAACAACCGTTTCCCTCCACCTCTACCAAAACCCACCCACAATACCATACTACCTCTCCTTGCATCCAACCACAATCTTCCTCTCCCAGCACCCAACAACCGTTTCCCTCCACCTCTACCAGAACCCACCCACAATACCATACTACCTCTCCTTGCATCCAACCACAATCTTCCTCTCCCAGCACCCAACAACCGTTTCCCTCCACCTCTACCAGAACCCACCCACAATACCATTCTACCTCTCCTTGCACCAACCAACCAACTCCTTTCCTATCATTTCCCTTCCACCAACCATCACCTCCCCCTTCCTCTTCTGATGGTGCTGGCATGAATGGTTCCCTTCAAACTTTTCCTTCTACACTTCCACAACTGGCCAGTGACTCATCTCTTCCCTCAGTTTTTCCATACCGTGATGCCCTTCTTTCAAACCTAGACTGCTATTCTCCTGAGATCCAACATTCAAGTCCGCTGCCTTCCACTAGACTTCATTCTCCTGTCTTGAATAAAGCTAATGTTATTTCAGTTTTAACTAATCAGCATCCTAAAAGTTTATCATCTGCAATTTTCCCCGATAATTTTTCTTCCCCTCATCACTCATCTTCCCCTGGTCAATCATCTTCCCCCAGTGACTTTATCACTGTGGTAAGGAGAGGCAAGCATCGCTGCCAAAAGAATCCAAAAGTTTCAATGATTACTGATGCATCTTTCCACATTCCTCTTTGTAATCGGTGGTCTGCTCTGTCCTCTTTGAATGAGTCTGATGAAAATCCTTCTCACATTCTTCAAGGATCAAAATTCACCAACAAAATTTCTTGTACCAAGAAGAGATTCCATGGTACAACATTTTCTCATTCCCTAAAAACTTCTTCAGCTCCATCAGGTTGCAAATCATACCTCCAAAAAGAGATAGATGACAAATTCCAGCATAGACTGAGAGCAGACCCACCTTTATATGCTGTAATGTCCCATCCTATCACTAAGAAGTGCCAACTATCTTCTACATTCTGCCGCCCATCACCACTGCCCATCAAACCTTACGTACCTACCACCTACAGTGATAAAATAACTTGTCAAACTGCCAAAGAATGTGTGCAGGTAGATTCAAGGGTACGTAGTTCTCTGTCCTTGGGCAAGTTAGCTGCTAAATTTCAGAGTGGCGGTTCATTAGAGGAAGCTGCTGCCAAGCAGTCTATTTATCCTCGAAAGTGTGACGACTGCAAAAATGTTTATGCCACTAAATCTTCCTTTTGTCGCCATAAAGTAAGTTGTGCAAAGATTGAAAAAAAAGATGTAATGTCTTATCCAAGAGTGTGCCCCATATGCCAGGTGTCCTATTCAAATAAACACTCTTACAGCAGGCATAGGAGAACTTGCAATGCAAAAAGCCAGTATGTATTATGCCCCCACGACCACTGTAGTATTAAATTTCAAAGCCACTCAGTTATGATCAGTCATTTGCAAAGTTCACACCATGATGATATTTGTGTGGAAGAATATGAGTTCAAAGATGTGTCTGAATTCAATGCTTGGAAGAGTAATCACTGTCGGCTAAATTACATGTCCTTGGTAAAACACAATGGTGAGCGTGTAATTCGTGGTAGTAAATTCCTTTACTACATCTGTAAATTTAACAACCACCACAAGAATGCCACAGTTGTCAATAAAACTAATAGAAGGAGGAAATTTGGTTGCATGCCTAACAGTGACTGCATAGCTCGGATGTTGGTCAAAGTTAATGAAGCTGGTGTGTCAGTTAAGTATGTGAATTCACACAACCATGAGCATGAGTTTAAGAATGTCAAATTTTATCGCTGGGACAGTAGTACTAAATTTCAAATTAATTCCCTTTTAGAGCAAAATGTACCAGCACATAAAATTCAGGAGTGTTTTCAACCTGATAATCTGAATTTTAGTGATGTGCTACCCCTTAAAGAACATTTCATTACTTCCACACAAATAAACAAAATGAAGTATGAACTAAGCTTAAAAAAGCACTTTAGTGATGATGATGCAATTGCTGTTCATTTAATAGTAAACGGAATGCTAGCTGAAGCCAAGGATTCTATTTTGGTTTATAAACCCCTGGGTTCAGGAACGGTCGTAGGTGATAAAGGTCTAGATGATTTGCCCCATGCAACTGATCTTTTTGTTTTGGGTATTCAGCAGAGGCTTCAGTTAGAAGAAATGGTAGTAGGCTGTGGCAGGATATTATGCATTGACTCCACTCATGGAACTAACCAATACAAGTTTCATTTGTTGAACCTTATAGTCCCAGATGAGTATGGGGTTGGGTACCCTGTAGCTCATTTTATAACAAGTCATTTAGATGAGGAGACACTAACGTACTTATTGCAAAGCATCATGAGAAGGTCTCCTTATTTGCATGTAAATGCTGTCATGACAGATGGTGATGAAGCCCTTGGAAATGCGGTGAGAACAGTGTTTGGTGATAAAACTAAGCATTTACTTTGTTTGTGGCATGTGAAAAGGAACTGGCATAAAAATCTACAGCAGAAAATCAAAAACAAGGACCTTATAATAGAAATTAATGAAGGTTTGGAAACTTTAATCGAGGAAAAAAATGATACTACCTTTAATATCATGCTAACATCTTTCTTGGCCAAATATACGGATTCAGCTAGTGCATTCATAAAATATTTCAAGGATTATTACTGCAACAAGAAAGAGAAGTGGGCTATGTGCTATCGAAATTTTCCTCATGCCACTACTGACACTAATATGTTTGCTGAGACTTATCATAATAAATTGAAGAGCCATTATCTAAATAGGAAAGTGAATAGGCGTCTAGATGATTTAATTCAGGTGCTGCTTACAATTCATAAGACTATTCATTTGGGACTAACATACAAAAGAATGACTAAGATGCCACCATTGGGATTTCAAGGTCGCCATACCAGTGACCATATAAAAGGGCTTAGAATCTCTGATAAAGATATCATACCGACATCTGAAGAAAATGTTTGGCATGTTAGATCACAATCAGACCCCTCTGCAGCTTACATAGTAACAAATATTTCGCAAGAGTGCCTCCTCCCTCATTTGTGTTTTATAAAGTGTAATGAGTTATCTTGTTGGGACCTTTGTTGCCATTTGTATACGTGCTCTTGTCCTAACAACTACACTCTTTGCAAGCATGTCCACAAGGTTCATTCATTTGTTGTCCAAAATAGACCAACACCTGTGCCTACTCCTGAGTCAAACCAAAATGTTTCTCCTAAGAAACTGTTTAGGTGTGCGGCTACATCCAAGGATTGCCATGTAGAACAGTCTAATGTGCAAAACATTCATGTAATCACTCAACTTCTGCATAAATTAAAGATCTTAAGCCAGCAGTGCTCACCTGTATTACTTCCATATGTGTGCAAATCGTTAAAGCTACTTGTTGAGAAGTGTGAAGGCGCAATTGAATGTAACAAAGGCAACTGCATTCCAGCAACAATGAAAGCAGAAGATATACCACCCAATGCTAAGCTCAGGCCTCAAATACAATTAAAGCCAATGAGTAAAACCCGACGACTGGCAAATAATATCTTTAAAATGCCAGGCACTGCCAGAAGAAGAGAAATCAGGATGGCACTTTTAGCCAAAGAAGAGGGCTGTTTCACTGCCCATATGACATATGATATGAATCCACACATGGAAGTTTGCAAGGCTGGCTCATTCTCTCTAAAAGCTTTTGAACTAAAATCCTTGGATTTTAATATACCACAGGAGGAAGTTCATAGAATAAAGGCAGTCATTCCAGATTTTCAAAGAGGTTGGCTGTATGACACTGTCATTGCAGCTTTTTTATGGAGAATTTCAGTCTGTGTTCCCTCAGTAGTAACAGTAGATCCAGTGATTTCCCAGTATGTGACAGGGATAATTACTCTTGATAGGCCAATAGCTATCTTTGACAGGGTAGACTCTAGTGTTACAAAGGTTATTATTCCTTTGAATAT
The DNA here is from genome assembly GCA_933228895.1 of Platycnemis pennipes. Classification (NCBI taxonomy): domain Eukaryota; kingdom Metazoa; phylum Arthropoda; class Insecta; order Odonata; family Platycnemididae; genus Platycnemis; species Platycnemis pennipes. Next base: position 50,076,818 of record OW121849.1, on the reverse strand, counting down.
CTCCAATTCCCACTGGATGCTTATTGTTGCCTGTCCACATGATAGAAAAGTATATTTCTATGACCCTGCAGCAGATGCTGTAAATCCCAAAAATTATTATGCAATACATAGATGGATTACAGTGTTAAGGGCCAAATTTGGAGGTAATGAAAATGATTGGGAAGTCTTACTACCAGAGCATTCAAAGCAACAAGATGGTCACAATTGTGGAGTGTTTGTTTCTTGGTATGCTGAAAGAGTAATATTAGGGCAGTCGACAGCCGAGTCATTTGATCCAAACAGATATAGGAAGTACATGTATGACATCATCATAGGATTTGAGGAGTGACCTCAATCGTGGGTTATGAGGTGCATGTTGCAATTTTGCAATGTTATTTTATATTGATTTTTTTTCTTGATCTCTTCTTCTGCACTGTCCTTTGCTTTATACTCTTTGTATTGTTAAATACTTCTTTTCTATGCTTGTTGTTCAAATTTATTGTTTTTATTATATTTGTTATTATATTTATATAAATTATATTATAGTTAATGTTTTATTTATATATTTTATAGATTTCTTGATGTTTTATTAATATACTTTACTTATTTGTTGTTAATATTATCAGTTTTATACAATGGCTATTTATTAAAATTTTCTCCTTGTTAATTGATTCCATGTGTATAGTTTGATGAATATATGCATATACATTAATTATTAACTTCCATACCTTTCTCATGACTTTATCCTTGTGTCTTGCTATGATGCCAGTATTTTCCTGTGCAATTCTTACATGCATTTTTTGTTGGGCCTTCTAACACAGTTTCTCTATTTTCATAATTCCTACGTCTGAGCTTGACGGGCAAGGCAGATACCTGTTAAGATAAAAGCATCCCAGACAAGATATGAACCTGATTTGCAGTTGTGACGACTTTCCTTCTTCATATGTTGAAATCACTTGCCAACGTGTAGTACTGAAGTACATGATCCAGGATAAGGTCAAGGATACTCTCTAGCAAGGCAGTTTTACAGTGTCATGTGGTATGGAACCATTTTACTTTCTAACAAGAATTTTCACTGTCACACTTGGGAGTGGTAATTGATTTCATACTTGATGGTATACTATACTTTGCTACTTGGTTGAAGGATAAAGAAAGCAACACTGATTTAATTTTGTTTTCACAGTATCTGAGTAAACTACTATTTCCCAATTTTCCTTGAGCCTTCCACATGTAATTTCTTTTTTTCCATTTCTTCCTAACAGCTGGGCATATAATAAAATAATATTTCCGCTGTAGAAGTGCTCTGAAGAATCAGTGAATGTGGCTTCCTGAAAAGGCAGCAGCATCAGCAGAAGGTGCTGCTGAAGTGTAGTGCCTCAGCAGAATCTCATCCACAACTAAGGGCCCTAGTGCACATTTTTGTTAGGTACTTGTGTGAAGGCCCTCATACAGTAATGAATATCAGATTTTATGAGAAATGACCAAGAGAATTGCAACTTGAGATTGATGAACTAGTCCATCCTTGTGCTCACATGTTGGGTAACTAGCTGGACGCTAGCACTAACTAGGTCGGTGGAACTAGGTTTAGCTAATGCTGGTGCTATGCTGTGGCGACTTGTTATTCAAGGTAAACCTATTGTTGTGGCCCTCAGCAAATGAAGTATCAAGAGTATATATCTAAAAGGACATCGCATTGCATTTATTGCATTAACATTTTCTTGAATGTGTCATGGTTATTTGAGTTGGTCTATGTTTGAAGTTGATCACCATATTATGTTAAGTGTGAACTTGTAATTTTTGTTCGGTGAAATCAGTATTTGATCTTTTGTTATTATATGAGTCTGTTGTAATATATGAACATTGTTTCAATAAATATGTTGTGCACATAATTTTAGCAGTTTTACTGAGTATTCCTATTGATTGAGATTAATGGAATCGGCCGAATGAGTGCCCTGTTTCCCTCATACTATATACTGCTCTCATATAGTCTTCTTAGTTGGCAGGAAGATTATTCACTAGGTAGTGGTTCATGAGATGGGTTAGATTATTTATTGATAATAGATTTAGGCCTACCCTTAAGTATACGAACTGAACAAAACATAAAAAGGACTTAGTGAAATGCGTAGTCAGGAACTTCTGGATTGACTGAAGGTAAGCTGAAACAGTTCCCAAACTGAAGATAAAAACCTGAGTACAGAGTTTTTCATTAAAAGTTGTTCACCTTAAGCAAACTTTACCACCCGTTTTAAAATATTGAAGAGGGAAGTGTATACAACGGACCGTTTAGGATGGCTTGTTTACATCCGGTTTGATGCAAATTTTTGAGACTAACCATTCCTTGATGGCAACCTCAACTTCTCATTTTTTAATCAGTAATGTTTAAAATGATTTTAATGTCAATCAGATGCGAACAAAGGTAACCTTGGTGACATAAACAAAACATTGAAAATTCTTGCATAATTGATCAGATGCATTATAGGATAACCTTCGTTTACATTAGTAGCAGTGGCTACCTGAGCATTTTTTATCGCAGTAATCAATATGTGTAAAGTGTTAAAAGGTTTTGTAACGTTATTCGTATGCAAACTAAGGCAATCTTGATGGTAACCTTGGAAGACATACACAAAACATTGAAAATAGCTGAATAATTTTTCGGTTGAAATATAGGGTAATCTCGATGGCAACCTTAGCTTCTTATATATTTTTCACCAGAGTCTTATAAAAGACCTTTACACAGTAATGCTAGTTGGATGCATTTAGGTTGCAACCTTGATGGTACCCTCAGCTTAAAATTTACTTCTATCATTTTTGATAAATACGAAAAGCGTGAAACAATTAATGATGGCACATCAATTGTGTTCATATAAAAAGGGCAATGATGTTTGTGTTACTGTCAACTTCTCATTGGAGACCATTATTTCGAGGAATGACATGTTATGAGTATAATAATGCTTAGAGAACAATGGAAACAGTTCACATGTCATATATGCCCAACTCTATTTGATATTCAATGTTAACTATATGCAGTTAACATGCATTCTCGAATATGTCTCAAAAATTTTAAAGGACCAAAATCATCATACCGTCTAGTTTTTCTCAATTAGATTTAGGTCAATGGATAGGATATAGAGCATATTCATGAGAACGCACATATTATAGCATATATGATATAAGAATATTAAATTCTGAATTCTGTGTCCGTATTATTGTGAATTATATAAACATAATAAGCATAGGTTCATCTATTAAGCATGAAATATGTAGTAACAGAATGTTTTGTTTACATCCCGAATGATAGAAATTTTCAAAACAGAGGTTGGCCTTAAGGTTACCTTTGAGGTTACCCTATATTGAAATGGAATTATTATAGAAAAACGTCCACAATCTGTATCCGTATTGTGAATTATATAAACATTATATACCTTATGTTACTCTTTTCATTATGCAATATGTTATAACAGACGGTTTGTTTACATCCCGAATGATAGAAATTTTCAAAACAGAGGTTGGCCTTAAGGTTACCTTTGAGGTTACCCTATATTGAAATGGAGTAATTATAGAAAAACGTCCAAAATCTGTGTCCGTATTGTGAATTATATTAACATTATATATCCTAGGTTACTCTATTCACTATGCAATATGTTATAACAGACGATTTGTTTACATCCCGAATGATAGAAATTTTCAAAACAGAGGTTGCCCTTAAGGTTACCTTTGAGGTTACCCTATATTGAAATGGAATAACTATAGAAAAATGTCCAAAATCTGTGTTTGTATTGTGAATTATATAAATATTATATACCTTAGGTTACTTTATTCATTATTCAATATGTTATAACAGACGGTTTGTTTACATCCAGAATGGTAGAAATGTTCAAAACAAAGGTTGGCCTTAAGATTACCTTTGAGGTTACCCTATATTGAAATCGAATTATTATAGAAAAACGTCCAAAATCTGTGTCCGTATTGTGAATTATATAAACATTATATACCTTAGGTTACTCTATTCATTATGCAATATGTTATAACAGACGGTTTGTTTACATCCCGAATGATAGAAATTTTCAAAACATAGGTTGATCTTTAGGTTACCCTATATTGAAATGGAATAACTATAGAAAAACGTCCAAATTCTGTGTTTGTATTGTGAATTATATAAACATAATAAGCTTAGGTTACTCTATTAAGCATGAAATATGTATTAACATAATGTTTTGTTTACAACCCGAATGATAGTAATTTCGAAAACAGAGGTTGCCTTTAATGTTGCCTTCGAGGTTACCCAATATTGAAATGGAATTATTTTAGAAATACGTCCAAAATCTGTGTCCGTATTGTGAATTATATAAACATTATATACCTTAGATTACTCTATTCATTATGCAATATGTTATAACAGACGGTTTGTTTACATCCCGAATGATAGAAATTTTCAAAACCGAGGTTGGCCTTAAGGTTACCTTTGAGGTTACCCTATATTGAAATGGAATAACTATAGAAAAACGTCAAAATTCTGTGTTTGTATTGTGAATTATATAAACATTATAAGCTTTGGTTACTCTATTAAGCATGAAATATGTATTAACAGAATGTTTTGTTTACATCCCGAATGATAGAAATTTTCAAAACAGAGGTTGCCCTTAAGGTTACCTTTGAGGTTACCCTATATTGAAATGGAATAACTAGAGAAAAACGTCCAAATTCTGTGTTTGTATTGTGAATTATATAAATATTATATACCTTAGGTTACTTTATTCATTATTCAATATGTTATAACAGACGGTTTGTTTACATCCAGAATGGTAGAAATGTTCAAAACAAAGGTTGGCCTTAAGATTACCTTTGAGGTTACCCTATATTGAAATCGAATTATTATAGAAAAACGTCCAAAATCTGTATCCGTATTGTGAATTATATAAACATTATATACCTTAGGTTACTCTATTCATTATGCAATATGTTATAACAGACGGTTTGTTTACATCCCGAATGATAGAAATTTTCAAAACCGAGGTTGGCCTTAAGGTTACCTTTGAGGTTACCCTATATTGAAATGGAATAACTATAGAAAAACCTCCAAATTCTGTGTTTGTATTGTGAATTATATAAACATTATAAGCTTAGGTTACTCTATTAAGCATGAAATATGTATTAACAGAATGTTTTGTTTACATCCCGAATGATAGAAATTTTCAAAACAGAGGTTGCCCTTAAGGTTACCTTTGAGGTTACCCTATATTGAAATGGAATAACTAGAGAAAAACGTCCAAATTCTGTGTTTGTATTGTGAATTATATAAATATTATATACCTTAGGTTACTTTATTCATTATTCAATATGTTATAACAGACGGTTTGTTTACATCCAGAATGGTAGAAATGTTCAAAACAAAGGTTGGCCTTAAGATTACCTTTGAGGTTACCCTATATTGAAATCGAATTATTATAGAAAAATGTCCAAAATCTGTGTCCGTATTGTGAATTATATAAAAATTATATACCTTAGGTTACTCTATTCATTATGCAATATGTTATAACAGACGGTTTGTTTACATCCCGAATGATAGAAATTTTCAAAACATAGGTTGATCTTTAGGTTACCCTATATTGAAATGGAATAATTATAGAAAAACGTCCAAATTCTGTGTTTGTATTGTGAACTATATAAACATTATATACCTTAGGTTACTCTATTCATTGTGCAATATGTTATAACAGACGGTTTGTTTACATCCCGAATGATAGAAATTTTCAAAACAGAGGTTGCCCTTAAGGTTACCTTTGAGGTTACCCTTTATTGAAATGGAATTATTATAGAAAAACGTCCAAAATCTGTGTCCGTATTGTGAATTATATAAACATTATATACCTTAGGTTACTCTATTCATTATGCAATATGTTATAACAGACGGTTTGTTTACATCCCGAATGATAGAAATTTTCAAAACAGAGGTTGGCCTTAAGGTTACCTTTGAGGTTACCCTATATTGAAATGGAATTATTATAGAAAAACGTCCACAATCTGTATCCGTATTCTGAATTATTTAAACATTATATACCTTATGTTACTCTTTTCATTATGCAATATGTTATAACAGACGGTTTGTTTACATCCCGAATGATAGAAATTTTCAAAACAGAGGTTGGCCTTAAGGTTACCTTTGAGGTTACCCTATATTGAAATGGAGTAATTATAGAAAAACGTCCAAAATCTGTGTCCGTATTGTGAATTATATTAACATTATATATCCTAGGTTACTCTATTCACTATGCAATATGTTATAACAGACGATTTGTTTACATCCCGAATGATAGAAATTTTCAAAACAGAGGTTGCCCTTAAGGTTACCTTTGAGGTTACCCTATATTGAAATGGAATAACTATAGAAAAATGTCCAAAATCTGTGTTTGTATTGTGAATTATATAAATATTATATACCTTAGGTTACTCTATTCATTATGCAATATGTTATAACAGACGGTTTGTTTACATCCAGAATGATAGAAATTTTCAAAACAGAGGTTGCCCTTAAAGGTTACCTTTGAGGTTACCCTATATTGAAATGGAAAAATTATAGAAAAACGTCCAAAATCTGTGTCCGTATTGTGAATTATATAAACATTATATACCTTAGGTTACTCTATTCATTATGCCATATGTTATAACAGACGGTTTGTTTACATCCCGAATGATAGAAATTTTCAAAACCGAGGTTGGCCTTAAGGTTACCTTTGAGGTTACCCTATATTGAAATGGAATAACTATAGAAAAACGTCCAAATTCTGTGTTTGTATTGTGAATTATATAAACGTAATAAGCTTAGGTTACTCTATTAAGCATGAAATATGTATTAACATAATGTTTTGTTTACATCCCGAATGATAGTAATTTCCAAAACAGAGGTTGCCTTTAAGGTTGCCTTCGAGGTTACCCAATATTGAATTGGAATAATCAAGCTAAAAGCTCCAAATTATTTTTTACATTGTTAATTTATCAAACATAATAAGTTTAGGTTACCCTTTTATATGTAATACGTAATAACAGTCGGTCTCTTTACATCCCGAATGATGAAAATTTTTGAAATTGAGGTGGCCATATAGGTTGTCCTTGAGATTACCCCGTTTTGCATTCGAAGGATACATTGAACCAGTTACAAACTCTTTCCCTATGTATAGGATTACAGAAATAAATGTTTCCCCTGAGTTTTCCTCTTCCTGCATCCTAATACATACGCCAACATTACGCGTTTTTTATACACTTGGAAAATGATAGAAGCTATATTTCCGAGGTAATTCTCTAGTTATACCCAGAGATATCACATATATGAATAGTATTATAAACAGTTCCAAATCTTTACTTATTACGTTGATTATCGAAGTTTTTTAATATGGATGGGTCACGAATTTACCTTTAAATATTATTTTTCAAATACATGACCATTAATATCGCACGTTGCCCTTGTATTTCAACCCTTTGTTTTAATAATTGGTAACTGTACTCATATTACAGTTGTTTCAGCATTGTTATCTATTTCTGAATGTATAATTATTCACATTGTTCAGTAATATTTCAAATCCTTTGCTATTCGCGGTCATGTGTTGCGCATTTCGCCATGACAGGTTGCCTTTGAGGTTACCCCTCTCTCCATTCGGAACGACTCATGTTCTCACATGGTCCGTCCCGAGTTTTAGAGAACGGAGGGATGGCAAACATTTCGCTATACCTGATGCCAGCGCCACGGCGGTAACCACGGCCACATTTGAAACTGCAAACGTATACCTTAAAATCAAAGATGGCGGAGTGTTTACAAACACGGAAGCAAGAATTACAAGAACTAACTCGTTTTATACGTAAAATGTGAAGTAATATCCGGTAAATATTAAGAGAAGTAATACCCGGAAATCATTTGGGTAACTCGTTAAAAATGAAGTAATACATAATTCTTAAATGACGTTGCGGTTCAGTGACATATTTTCGATTTGTATTAGCAATATACTTAGCTAAAAATGGCTAACTTTTATCAATTTTGGAATTTTTTAGTGGGAAACCATTCCTATGTATCTATAAGGACGATATGTTTTGGTTCCAAGCAAAGATTCATTTAAACTGTGTGTTTAAATATATGAGAGGGATGACAAACAATCATGTAAACGGCAACATCAACGTGTTTGCGAGAAGACATACGTTAATTTCAGTCGAAGGCATAACATTATTGAGGAACTTAGGCATTACTATTTGATAGGGATTGCAAACATTTACACATACCTGCGGAAATCTAATGGTATAGATGGCAAACATAAATGTATACCTCAAACAAACTTTATCTGGGTGAAAGCATACATTTTTAAAGAACCTGGTGAATTATTATTTGACAGGGATGGCAAACATTTACATATACCTGCGGTAATCTAATGGTATAGATGGAAATAAAAAATGTATACCTCAAACACACTTTATCTGAGTGAAAGCATACATTTATTAAAGAACCTAGTGAATTATTATTTGACAGGGATGGCAAACATTTACATATACATGCGAAAATCTAATGGTATAGATGGCAAACAGAATTGTATACCTCAAACAAACTTTATCTGAGTGAAGACATACAATTATTAAAGAACCTAGTGAATTATTATTTGACAGGGATGGCAAACATTTACATATACCTGCGGTAATCTAATGGTAGGGATGGCAAACAAAAATGTATACCTCAAGCCAACTTTATCTGAGTGAAGGAATACCCGTATTGAAGAACCTAGGGCATGATTATTATGCAGGGATGGCAACGTTATCATATACCTGGTGAAATCTCTTAGATAAATATCAAACAATCATGTATACCTCAGTCAAAAATATTTGAAGTGAAGGTATAACCTTATTGAAGAACTTAGGGCATTATTATTAGACAGGGATGGCAAACATTGACATATATCTGGTGAAATCTTTTCATTAAGATGGAAAACGATCATGTATGCTTACCTCAAACAATTTATAGCTGATTAAAGGCATAACTTTATTGAAGAACTTAGGGCATTAATTTTTGACAGGGATGGCAAACATTTGCATATATATCTGGGGAAATTTCTAAGACAGATGGCCAACAATCATATATATCTGAACCAAATATTATCTCATGAAAGGCATACCCTTCTTGAAGAACAGAGGGCATAATTATTTGACAGGGATGGAACAAACATTTACATTTGCTTGCCAAAATCTAATGGTATAGATGGCAAACAATCATATATACCTCAACCAAGAATTATCTGATAAAGACATAACCTTATTGAAGAACTTAGGCATTATTATTTGACAGAGATGGCAAATTTTTACATGTACCTGAGGAAATCTAATGTAATAGATTGGAAACCGTCATATATACCTCAACCACTAATTAGCTGATTAAAGGCATAACGTCATTGAAGAACTTAGGGCATGATTGTTTGACATGGATGAAAACTTTTTAATATACCTGGTTAAAGATCTCAGGATAGAGATGGCAAACAATCATTTATATCCCAAGACAGGAATATGTTTTACGAATACCATTGGTCAATCAATAACTAATTCATCCGTTTTTGACAGTGAAGTCATACATTTGCATATAACTGGGATGACATATATACCTCATGTAATGAATAGTTTTGAGGGATGACATATATTTATGGATACCTAAAACGTGATCAGTATTGCAGAGGGATGGCAAAGGTTAAAGATCTCATGATAGAGATGGCAAACAATAATGTGTAGGTACTGTAGGAAATGAATTGTTTCGATGGATGGTGTAGGTTTTTTTAATAACTACTGCATTAGTATTTGACAGGTAAGGCAAGCTTTGACACATACCTGGTTAATGAGCTCATGATAGAGATGGGAAACTTATCATATATTTACCTCATGTAACGAATAGTTTTGAGGGATGACATATATTTATTGAAATCTAAAGCGTGATCAGTATTGGAGAGGGATGGCAAACTTTTACATGTACCTGGTAAACCATCTCATGAGAGAGATAGTAATCAATCATACACTCCAATGAATGCAAGACAAGTAATTATTTTCTAGTTTATCAAATAGCATTATAGATGCATGCATGCCAATAATGCTGTTCCCTTCTGGGGTAGCATAATGATATGCTTGTATACCTTACTCTGCTTCATTATAACTTCCTCCATTCTGACCCATCCTTAATTGCAAACCTATTTTGTCTCAATGTATCCCCATATGAATTGGGTCACACTCACTCTACAGTTCTCAAGACTCCTAATTTATTCCTTCTCTCCAACCATGACCATCTCAGTCTACTTATCCTACCTCTCACACCATTCATTTGACTCTTATATACCAGTTTTATTATTTGACTCTCATCCACTCTCTCAACATGGCCAAACCAACGAAACACACTCCTCTCATATGTCCATTACTGGAGCATCCAACCCACATCCTTTATGACCCAATCCTTCCTAATATATTGATCCTACTTTTGACAAACACTCCTCAGACATCTCAGACCCACGGCATTTACCCTATTCTTATTTTTCCCCGACACATACTCATATTTCAATACCATATATCAAAGTGAGGAGAAGCACACTTTTTTGTACAGCGATTCTCGCTTCCTAAGACAAACACTCATTCCTTGATATGGTCCACCTACCATTTTCTATCCAGTGTTCGCACACCTCTTTATTTCCACTCATATACCGCCAAATATCTCAAACATCTTATCTAAGTACTACACTAAATATTCCACATCATTATTTGAAAATGATTTTCTGACAAGTTGCAATTATGTTTTACTCTTCTATGGTAATCTATCATAATGCTGTCCTATGCTGTAATTAACTCTCTTATGCAAAATTTCTTGATAGAACAAGAAACATATCACTGACCCAATCACATGCTACAATGTTCATTACATCATCACCTGTGACAGACATACCAGGCTACATTAATCAGCACTACACATTCCCAACAAAAAAGGTAAATTGCGTACTGTCCGTAATATTAAAGTCTGATAATCTGATTTGGGTGAGTATATTTATTTTCTTATAGTGCATAAGATATAAAGGGAGAGCTCCAGAAATAGTTTTATAAGAATTCAAAAATAATTTTATGATCCAGTAAATAGTGTAATTTAGTTTTATGTTTTTTCCTTTTCCAGCACAAATAATATATGGTAAAAAAGAAAAAAATTACAATATTTTTACATTACCTTCCAAGGGTGCAAAAATAATTTATAATATTTGAATATCACACTTAGTCATTGTTCTTAAATACAAGTACTTATAAATTGAAACAGTAAAGAACAGAGTATTAGCTCAATCTGATCGCAAACTAAATTACAGCTCGACTTAACAACTCGTAGAGTAAACCCTCGATAATACGTAGTCAGTGGGATCGGAAAATCAGGATTTCGTTATTTCGAACTTTTTATAAAAATCGTGAAAACATCTTTTTTCTCTAACTAAGTGCATAAGATATAGTAGAGCTCCAGATATAGTTTTATAATAATTCTCAAATAATTTTATGATCTTGAAATAGTTTAATATAGTTTTATGCTTATTTCTCCTTTTCTAGTACAAATAATATGGGAAAAAGGAAAAAAATTACAATATTTTTACATTGCCTTCGAAGGGTGCAAAAATACTTCATAAGATATGAATATCATACTACTCGATAATACCTAGTCAGTGGGATCGGAAAATCGGGAATTCGTTATTGCGAACTTTTTATAAAAATCGTGAAAACACATCTTGTTTCTCTAACTTAGAGCATAAGATATAAGTAGAGCTCTAGAAATATTATTCTCATGAGTATATTAGAATATTCCTGGCATATTATCAGAACTTAATAGAAATAGCAGCCTGGAAAGTAAACCCTCGATAATACGCAGTCAGTGGGATCGGAAAATCGTGATTTCGTAATTTCGAACATTTTATAAAAATCGTGAAAACACATCTTTTTTTCCAACTAAGGGCATAAGATATAATTTGAACTCTAGAAATATTATTAATATTATTAATATTAAATATCATCGTATACATGCTGAAAAATTAAATTATAAATCACATAATGAAAGGGTAAGTTGAGGAGCTCTAAAAAATTAACCAGGTATCATCGTCATTGGTCATCAATCCTCAGATTGGTTTGACGCAGCTCTCCACTGAGTTCTTCTATTGGCTAATCTCTTCATATTTACGTATTTCTTACCGTGTTTACCAATAAGAGAAAAAGGGAAGGTCTAAGACTTCCCCTACTACAAGGAAGGTGTTTACAACCTTCCACATCAGTTAAATACCTTGGGGTTATTCTAGACTCCAAGTTCAACTGGGGAGAACATCTAGAGGCGGAAACAAAGAAAGCCTGTGCATCTCTATGGTCTTTCAAGAAAGCTCTGGGAAAATCCTGGGGGCTAAAACCGAAAGCCATGTACTGGCTATATACAGCAGTAGTGAAGCCTAGCTTTCTGCACTGCTCACTTGTCTGATGGACAAGGACCTGGCAGAATGTTACCAGGGACAAACTAAACCACTTGCATAGAATGGCCTGTACGGGCATTTCAGGGGCAATGAAGACAACCCCAACCTTGGCAATCGAGACCCTCCTAAACCTTACTCCACGATATGTGGAAGTTGAGATCCAGCCTAGGGCATCAGCATATCGTCTTAAAAGCCTAGGATAGTGGTACGACATGGGAAGTTCTTCCGGTCACAGAATTCTATGGACGGAGCTCAGGAAGTCGAGCCCAATTTTTGAAATGGGCTCTGACACAATAATTGTGAAGTTCAACCAATCACCCCTCCTCTTCAAAATCCACTTCCCAACTAGAGAAGAGTGGGCAGAGAAAGGAGGGGAAGGACTACATAAAGGAGCTCTGTATGGTATACAGATGGCTCCAGGAAAGAAGGCAGAGGAGGAGCCGGTATATACAGCTACAGCCTATCCAAGAAAATATCTATCCCTCTCGGGGAATAAGCTACAGTGTTTCAGGCTGAGGTTTATATGCTTCTGACCTGTGCATATGCAGCTAAAGAGGCTGGCTTGTATGACAAACCAACTCATATCTGCACCGACAGCCAAGCTGTCCTCAGAGCTCTCGCATCACCATGGTGCAGATCGCGGCTGCTGCTAGAGTGTAGAAATGCACTCAACACACTAGGCAGCTGCCGTAAAATTGAGCTCTTCTGGGTACCAGGTCATGCTGCCATTGCCGGAAATGAAATGGCGGATGAGCTTGCCAAAGCAGGAGCCAACCGAAGACTGTTTGGTCCAGAACCATTCATACCTATTGCACCCTCAATGGGGAAAACGGAGATCTGAATGTGGGGCCTTGCTCGACATGCTGAGATCTGGCAGAAAACACCGAAGTTAAGGCAGGCCAAACTTCACATAGAGGGACCTAAACCTGATCTAGCTAATAAATTACTCCTATTAAACAGGAGTCAATTACGTACGATAGTGGGACTGTTCACTGGACAGTATCAAGTGATGAGACACCTCCATCTCCTGAAGATCACTGATTCAGTTAGATGCAGATGGTGTGAAGAAGAGGACGAATCAACCTCTCATCTCCTCTGCGAGTGCCCAGCCATAATGAGTACTCAGAATAGATATCTTGGCTCACCTTTTCTGGAACCCAATGAAATTAAAGGGATCCTCATAGGAGACCTCTTGGCCTTTAGCCAGACGATCAGTCTCTATGGGTGATCTCCTGAATGGTGGTTAGCATAATGGACCAATAGGTCTAAGTGCCCCAGGGACTCTTAGATTACTTCAACCTACTTTTCATCTCAATCTAATCTACGAATTTCTTCTCTTTTACATCCTTCGTCACTTGTTCCATACATCTCACTTGAGGCCTTCCTTTGCCATTCTTCCCATCCATTTGTTCTTCAACGATTGAACCAGGTATATTGCAGTATTGTACTACATTACCATACTATTAGTATTTATACTAGTTTGTTTCAAAGGATAATGGGTCTATAAATGTTTATTTCTTAACTTATTGCTCCATATTGAGAACATTGATAAGTAAATAGTGATCATTTATGAGCCGTTCTAAATGTCATTTAGCAAAAATTTTCCTCCGTTTTCATTAAGTTCAACATGTTGGTGTGTACACGTGTCTCACCAGTAATATAATTTAACCCATGCATGTAAGAGCTGCATGCCTTGGGGAAATTAATTTAAAAAACACCAAGGAATAAGCAATGTAATGAAAACGAAGGTTCAACCTTAAGCATTACAAAAAAATATGGATGCAGCTAAATTCTTTCTTATGCTCGCAAGTACGTAACCGCAATCAAATATTGAGTATTCAAGAAAAGAACAACAAACTCTTAGCAAAAAATATATTTCCACACAAAACTTAAATACTTAAAACAAAATATATACATTAGTTTACAACATCATTGAATGGTTGTCTTTCCTTTTGAGATATTATTTAATTTCATGCCTACATATTTTAAAATCTCCTCCCCAAATTGCCATGCCTTCTGTTTCACATTGCACTTAGGTCTGCACACTTCTGTGTATCCTGGCAAGTAAAAATGTATTTTTTTTTCAAATGTTGCTATGACAATATAAAAATCGCCAGTTTTAATATGTGGGAGCCCAAGTAGCAAAAAAACATAGAAAAATGATTTTAAAATATTTTAAAATATTTTGAAATCATTTTAAAATCAAAAAGTCATAAGATAGCAAAATTCATGAGTTTTCCATAATTTTAAAATATTTTTAAAATAATTTTAAAATAATGTAGTAAGTACTGCTCTTTTAATGTTCTGTATCATTCTTTCATTTTGTTGAAAACATGTATAGGAATTCTAACTGAGACATTTAAATGCATAAAAAGGTGTTGCAAGCATTTTACATTTAAATATATTTTGATATCATTTCAAAATTATTTCAATACAATTTTGAAATTATTTCAAAATATTTTAAAATTATTTCAAAATATTTTAAAATTATTTCAAAATATTTTAAAATTATGATGAAATTATTTTAAAATAATATTGAAATAATGTTAATTTCTATTAGGCCAGGAGGATCGGTGTGAGTGAAAGTACACCTGAAGTGTGGTTTTAAACGCGATTCTTGATCTGGGAAAGCGATTGAAGATGAGTCCACGGATGGTTTTTTTCAGACCCTCGTAGCCGGTATCGGACTTAGATTTTTCCGGCGAGCGTACCACTGATTTCTGTAAGGCCAGGAGGATCGGTGTGAGTGGAAGTACACCTGAAGTGTGGTTTTAAATGCGATTCTCGATCTGGGAAAGCGATTGAACATGAGTCCACGGATGGTTTTTTTCAGACCCTCGTAGCCGGTATCGGACTTAGATTTTTCCGGCAAGCGTACCACTGATTTCTCTAAGACCAGGAGGATCGGTGTGAGTGAAAGTACACCTGTTCACCTCCTAGATAATCATTAGAAAAATGCAGTACGGACTGACAATTCAATTCCAATAAAACTTAAAACCATTGCTATGTTAACAATATTAATATGGGAAATAAAATTCTAGGATCAAAAATTGCATATCTTTAAACAATGTTTTAACACTTGTATTTTAATTTTCATTAATAAAACTCAAGATCCGATGATCAAACACAGTAAAGTTTAGGTATTTTTTTAAAATATAGATTTATCATCGACTACAAATCACAACTTTGGTGCACACCAACAACTTTAACCGGAATATTCATTTTATAGTTCGCGGTTTTTGGAAAGGTGTCGACATGGAGGAAAGCAAGGGGATGACACTGCCATAAGGCCAATGCGTATAGGTTTCTGGACACTAGCGCCACCTGGTGGCTTCGTGTCAGGAGGATACGGGTCCCGAGAACCGCGAGAGAATCGTGAGAAGCGAGAAAATCGCGAAACGGTCGCCGCTAGGTTTGAATCGTAATTAAGTCACTATTTCGATTTGCTCTCATTTAACATTACAATTTCCAAACTATTTTGCTGATTTGAATAGAATCTTACGGAAAACAACGATTTTTATTCCCTTTAAGATATTACTGATGAATCCCCATAGTGTAAAGAAATGGGCTAACTTTTGATAGGACCGAAGGAACTAGTCGAGGTCAGCTGGAAGGTGATAACCAGGAATACTGTAATGATAAAAGCCAGCATTTGACGAAAAAATATTTATTAACTTCAAAACAAAATCACAATACAAAACAAATCATTCAAAGTAGAATACCGACATTTAGTAAAAGTAGATTGGTGCAAATAAACATTCTTATTTGGTCAAACAACAGACAATGATAGGATATAGAATTCGCATGGTTTAACAGAAATCACTAATTACATAACATGGCATATTTCACACACAACTCAAATTAAATTTGGATGACTAGCATTTGGCAAAAAGTATGTAATATTGATGCATAATCCTCTGATGCATGGAGGAGAGAAACTTGTAAATAATTATACATGAACTTCCTAAACCTGCTGTAGTACCAAGACTGTAGTATCTATGCCTGGAATGATTCAGGTCGACCTGAAAATACATCAAAGGATGAAACAGTAAACAAAAAACCATAACAAATCCACTGCATTCTATTTAGTTTCAGCTGATTTAAGCCATTCAAAAGTTGGCAAAAGCCTTCTTGAAATGTATAAAGAAAATAAATATAACATGGATATGTTCTATCTTCCTTCTATTACATGCCCTCACACTACCTGATCCTCCCTTCCTGAGGACAACCACCTAGGCGTGGTCAGAGGGATAACCTATTATGATGATCCTTATGGGCTACATTTGTGAGAGTTATAAAAATTGCCTTGAGACGGCTACCCAATCCAGCTAGGTATAAACATACAAAATAGACAAACAGAAGTCCACACAACATCTGTTCCACAGGGATGTGATTGAAAATCCATCATATGAAAAAAAAAACAGAATGTGAACCAGCAACCTGGTACTGTCATTCCATCCACATATATTAACAACTGAGGGTTCTGTTTAATAGAGTTCCCTAATATATCACTACGCCGCACACACCACAAATTATATCACTTATAAGCTAAATACACAAAAAATTCCACAAGTTCATAATATAATCCTAAAATAGATTCTAATCTCCACTTCGGTTGTCTCTCTTATGCATCATATGATCATTTTATTGGGCCACATGAGAACACCAAATGCATATTTTCTAGAGGCATAAATAATTACTTTTGTCAGAAGAAAGTAAAAATCGGCCATGATTTTTCATGGCAATGGGATAAACTTGTACCAGCAAAGAATAATTGAGACAGAGGATGAATTCACTTAAAAACATGTAAACAAAAATGAGAAAACCATGCACTAAGAACTCTCTAATTAGGTATTAAACTTGACTATGAATCGATCGATTCCACACCAAGCTCGATGTTATTAATTAGCAAAAATACGAATTAAGCAAAAATAGATAATTATTCAAAACAAATAAGTAGCTAAAATGTGCCAAAAATCGCGAAAAACCGGTGTATACCTCTCAAAAGCATGGAATTAATTCTACGAAAACATTAAGCCGCAACACCACATAGTGTTAGTTATCACGAAATTATGCCACTGCCTTATCACGGTATGACAATGACTAACAAATTATTTTAACATTTACACATCACAAATTTATCCACACTCACACACGACCCATTTTTCAATGAATAATCATCATCATGTACTTTGTTATGATGCGATATGAGAACGTTTCCTCAGAACTAGTTTTCTGTGTAATTTGTTAAGGTAACGACTCCTATTTTCTGCTACATGCTAATGATTATTATCAAAAGAAATGAGTAAGAAATACCACTTATCCTGTCGACGACACAATATTCACAGATTAGTTTTTTAATGCCACATGTGAAATTTCACTAAATTACATACGTAAGATATTGTGCTTGGCAGTGCAGTCACCTCAGAATAATCATTCCCATCGTCGATTGTCACTGCACAGAGATCAAAAGTTCCCTTGGGTAGAACGTCGAGAGAATCCGTGAAATACAAAGGAAAATCGTTTGAGCATATTGTGAACTTATACCAACCATTCATTTCAAAACAATAACACTTCAACGATATGATGCACGGCCGAGATCATAAAATTACATTAATACACTTACCTTCCAACATATCTGGGACATTGTTCCGTGAAAGAAGATGTTTCCGGTAATAATGCATAAAGCCTTTGTATATACTTTACGAAACATCTACGACATTGTAGTTATCGGCCAACTTTAAAGTAAACAAACGCTGTCACCTTCGATAACCGAAGCAAATAATACGAACATCACTTGCACTCTTTCACTAGAGTGGCACAAGTTTATGAGGTAGCCATGTTGATTCCACATTAAAACACACTCAAATACAGAAAATTATCTCGGTAAACACTCAATTATGCTTTAATTTAGCATATCGGTGAACTCAACACAACAGCAATTTTTACAGACTCCTTAACATGAGTCGTTCCGAATGGAGAGAGGGGTAACCTCAAAGGCAACCTGTCATGGCGAAATGCGCAACAAACATGTAAACAAATGTTGTTTGCACATGGTGGAAATGTTCGCAAAAACTAGTAACAATAGATCACTCATGAACACAGCAGGTATAGATTCGTAGATAAACTTACATTTCTGACAACGACGGTGTAAAATATATCGTCGAGTTTACTTACCAATAAAAAATGTACAATAGGGATCGGAATAGAAAAAAACGGGATGAAAAGACAATGGGGCAGCGAACCTGGAAATAGAAAACATGACGCATGAATATCTACGCAGGAGCACATTTACCAAAAAGTATGTATAATAAATGAGTTAACTTACACGCCGCGGTCAATAAAAACAAGCAGGAATATAAAAATAACCTCAATGAAGGCAATGGGACAGCGAACCTGAAATAAGAAAGGATAAAACCTTTTTTTAACTTATACGTCCTTTTTCCCTGGGCAACTTATATTCCACGAAGTCACAAGAAAATTGATAACTTACCAGAGACAAATCCTCAATGAGGCAGAAGCGAAGCGCAGGTAACAACAGCAACCACTACAACCGTACCGACGCACGAAAAGGCGGGAACTGCGTAAATGGAAAGGCGCAAAGCGTCCTAGGCGAATAGTAAATAATATTTCCAATAGGAGGCGCTGAAAAGACGAGTTATCCTCTTAGGGTACCCGTAGTTTAAAATTTTATCGATAGGTGGCGCTGGAATTCAGGTTACCCGCTGGAGTTACCCGTAGTTGAAAATGCTACCGAGAGGAGGCGTTGGAATTGAGGTTACCCTCAGAGGTTACCCCTCTCTCCATTCTCTAAAACCCGTGAGAACATTCCGTCGTCACGTGTAGATTTTTGGCCGAATAGTTGGTGAGAAATTTGGCGAATTAAGATTTTCAACACGTCATTGGTTGCTCACTTGCATAACATTTTATTTTAATTTGCAAGTGGATGTTAGTAATAAAACTGTTCCGAAATGCCTAAGTCAAAACGTGACCAAAAAGGTATAAAAATCCACGCCGAGGGGAATTCGTCATTGTCAGCATGATGATCACATTGATTAATTTATGTGTTATTTCCAGTCTCTCTGACGAAAACAGCGAAAAAGGGATTCTCCAAAAGACAGGCCTTGGCGGAAGAAATCAAGAAAAGTGCGGAGAAATACTCCTGTGTCTTCACGTTTACTGTGCAGAACATGAGAAACGAAAAGTTAAAAAAATTGCGAGAGGAATGGCGACCTAGCAGGTAAGCCGTAGAATATTGTTCGTTTGTAACTGGCAAATATTCAGCTGTCGTTAACCAATATTTCAGTATCGTCTTGCATCAAATTATCATTCTAAGAACGCTTGCTTGAAATGTGGTTACCAGTCTCCGCCATACATTGTTGTGCCTTGTCTGGTTCATCTACACTATTCTCCTATATGACATATATACCGTGGCTGACTCTCGGAAACAGTGTGCTACTGTTAAATATTGTTTTCTGTTTGTGTCTATGATGGTATAATTCTGTTAGGAAGAATGTTTTATTGATGGCCAGTCGTGCGGCCTGGCGGAATTATTAGGGTGATTGTGAGCTTAAGGGCCACGAACTTCAAAAATTTCTCTTGCTAAAACTGTTTATTTTTTTAATTAACGCCTTTATTCAAACTGTTTTGAGAAAGTGTAAATGTTACACGATTAATTATGCCATGCGTTTGGTTTCTTAAATGGCATATGTTCGTGTTTTCGAGTTGAATAACCCTAATTAGGGCGGTTTATTTTAGAGAGTATATATTTACCAACTATAACTTTTTATGTTAACATCAAGGGACAAAGAAACGTATAAATTAATAAGCAACAATAAAAAACTTAACTTGTACAAAAAAACTGGCAGTGGAGCCAACTTTCACATATGATATTAATTAGGGGAGGACGGGGTAATTGGAACAAGATAAAAGCATCTTTATTTTGTCAGGGTATAACAAGCACACTACATGCATGTTTTAAAAATATTTTTTTTTTCTCCATTAATAAGAGATATTTGAATGCTGAATATCAGATTAGATGCATTTCACTGTAGATGTGAATGGAAAAAAGTATTTTCATACTAGTCCAGGTCCAAAATGTTCTATTTACCCCACATGGGGTTATTGGAACAGGGGTCAAGAAACTTCTTAAATTTAAATGAAATAATCTGATGCAAGAGATATGACACTATTGGCATATACTCATTTTATGATCCAAATTTGAAAAAGATCCATGAAAAAACAAAAAAATTATTAGATCACATAAAAGTTGAAATGAAAACTCTTTATTTCCAGCACGTATGACATTTTCATGAATTCAACTTGATTTACAACTTTAACCTAAAATATATTTTTAAACTAAAATAAATTTCTAGAACATTTTGGAAGATGAACTTTTTGAACATTTTTTTAGCATTGCATCAAATATTTTTTTTCTTCATATTTTATCATTATTTTTCTATGATATTTGAAATGGACTATTGCTATATGTTTAACTGCGTCATAAAATTTGTGATCAGACTTTGCCTCTGATTTGTCATCTTGCTTAGGCCAATCAAAAGTATCTTGCTTTGTTTTATGTAACAATTTAATTATTGTAATTTTTTTATCATCACTTAAATTCAGTAAACGGCCAAGAAACTATTGCTCATCATAATATACAGCACTATGCATATGCTCCTTCAGAGTATTGGATGGAATGCCAAATTTGTTTTGAGAATCTTCCTCCATCTCATCTGAGGAACATACTAACCCCTGTTGTGGTCCTCCTTCAGACTCATATGATGTGAAATCCTCAATGGTTTGATTTTTAGCCTCAGGCTTGTGTTTTTTCTTCATTGGAAAATGTTTTTTGGATGTGTTTCTTTTTTGCTCAGAGTCATTCCTAAGCTGTGCCATCGTTTCCTTGTGTATTAAAATTTCACCATAGGAATTAATTTTTAATCTCCGCCTGCTTACTGTTTAATCTGATTTTTCTTTGTAACGGGTGCTTAACGTTTCTCGGATAAACAATTCAAATGAAGGACTATCTAATATTGAGCTATTTGGAGTAGTTTCCCTGGCTTCTGGAGAAATTCACTCACTAGATTGTGCAGAAGTGCTTGCATAAATTGGTGAAGATGTTACTGGTAATGAGGATGAAAATGGCAGAGTAAGATTATTAGATTTTGTAGACGAGTCTGTATCCGGTATGCCTAACGCAGTTGTGCACATACTGAGGGCTTTTGATATTTTCTCATTGGCAATCATACAAATTTTCAATATCATCATAAAACTTGAACACCACAAAAGGATCTGCACTATTGAGCCTGCTCACTGACAGTTGCTCTCCTTTTCTTATGGAGAGATGATTTTGTCTGTTTCATTGTCTGTTTTCTTCTTCGTAGAACACGGAGTTTTTTGAAAGAAGTTATATTTTACAGTATCTAGCTGATTTTTGACTAATCAGATGTTTTCCTTTAACACATACACCCTGTTTATGTTCCTACTAATTAAGGTCCAATACTGGTTTATCTACTGATACTAACACTGAAGGTGATTACATATTCAAAATCTCAACTAGTTAAAACTGAGTTTTGAAGGCTGTTCTGCAGAGAATACAGTAGAAAGCAACTGCGGATGGAAGGCCACATCACAACTTCCACCAGAGGAGACCACTACAGAATGACTGATCTATACTGGATTTTATTCCCCTCCTACTTCTTGTTACAATGCTTTCTACTACTTTTTTTTAAATCTATCTTAGGGTTGAAAGTATCCTCTTTAGCTCCTCCATTTCTTGTATGGCACGAAAGTTACAAGACTCTTCAACTCTTTCAATTTTTTCTCAAGTCTCAATGAATCTCTACTTTAGTTCTTCCTTCTTAAAATGCATACATTTCCTGCTTGGCAGGCCAAATGTGATACTTTTCATTCAAGTATTGATTCTGTTCTGTGATCTCAAAATATGGCTATGAACAAAACAAGGGATTGAGAGGGAGGGGAGAGACCATCCACCCCTCTTGTTAAGAGGTGTTGAGGGGAGGGTGGAGCAATAATTCCTCTTCTCCTGTTTTGGATGGACTTAGAAGCAGCATATTAGCAATTTATCAGCTGATTGTGATGTGTCACTTTTGGACTTCCTCTTGTTCTAATAACCCCATTCATACTGTTCTAATAACCCCATCCATACTGTTCTAATTACCCCAGTGATACATTTTTGAGGTAATTAGAACATGGTCTAAGAATGAGGTTTAGTCAAAGATAAATGTAAAATAATTGCTAGCTCTATGATTAGGAATGCTATATTTCACACCATAATAATTTTTTTGCCTGATACCTGATAAATTATTTTTCCTCACTTCTTTCTAATATGAGGTGTAAAGTCAAAGGTTAAGTTTTTTGCACTCTTGAGGGAAAAATACTTGCAAAAGAAAATCTATGAAGGTATATACACTAATTTTTTTACAATCTTTAAGAAATAAGTGTCTACAGGTCCCTTGAGATTTTTAGGCCATTTGCTTTACAAATAAATAATATATGGTATTCTGTTCCAATTACCCCATGTTCTATTTACCCCAGCCTCCCCTACCTACACAACAATACCTAACTCCACAAATATGATTTAACATTATTTACACTTCCCCTTGTTGGGATTTAACTTCTGATACCCTCAAAAAAAATATCACACTTGTGTTCAATCCAACTGTGAAACATATTCCATGGTTTGAGGTCCTGGTAAAATTTTGGTAAAGATATCAGCAATGTTGTGCTGGGATTCTACGTACTTAAATTCAACGTCTTTGTTTCTTACATTTTCTCTTACAAATTCGACATCAATATCTGCATATTTTGTGTGTTGAGAATGTGAATTGTTTCTAGATAAGGCCTTTGCGCTTTGGTTATCACTGTTTACAATGCATGGAGTGGATGTAAATTCAGGAAATTTATTTCTCCAAGAAGTCTTAAGCCATTTCAATTCCTTAATCACTTCCTTCTTAGCAATTAATTCAGCCTCCACTGCTACAAGCCACTCCCTGCTGTTTCTTTGACTTCCAGATTACAGGTGCATTCACTAAAAATATTGCATATCCTGATACCTACTGAGTTTCGATCTTTATGATCATATCCCCAGTTAGCATCGACATATACCATAGCAGATTGATTTGTCCTAGTGTAACGCATGCCATAATTCTCTGTTCTCTTAATATATCTCATAACATGTTGCAACTCCAGCCAATTCTTTTTACGAGGGCATAAATTCCACAGAGAATAAATCATTCACCTTGACCTAGTTCGCGATCCTTCAATTTGTCTTTTTACAAGGATTTGCCCAAGCTTGGCTTAATTTACAGGTGGTAAATGGCAAATCAGGTCTGGTGTTATTGGACAGATGAGTAAATTTCCGACAGCTTTCCTGTAAATATATATGTCACGTGGTTCATCATCACCGGCGCATTGGATTGCCTTCAGGGGCATTGATGTTGAAACACCCTTGGCACCGTGCATATCAAAATCAGATAACTTATTCTGAGTAAAACTCATTTGGTCAATTGTTAACACTTTAAATGGTTATCTTAACACTAGTGATGGACGGATCCAGGTTTTTCGTCGGATCTGGATCCGGAACCGGATCCTTGCCTGGGTTTCGGATCTATATCTCGGTTTCAGATCCTTAGTTTCAGATACTCGATTCTGAATTTCATTCATTTTCTAATCCTAGATTTTTAATAAATATAAAAAATACAGCAACAATAGAATTACCAAAAAACAAGTAAATTTATTGTAGAAAAAATCAACTTCCTATCATCTATGTGGATAATATTTTCCTGGATCAAGATTTACGGATGCAATAACTATATCTTATTACTTCTAACATAAAGATCACCTTCCTTATCATATACTCATCAAGCAATACATTTTTGAAACCTGTACATCTTTAGAGTGCAGTTAAAAGAAACATTATAAGTTTATTTTCGTTAATAAAGGAAATATTTTCCAACTATTAATCAAATCCTGGAATGCTTTCAAATCCTTTTTTAGAAACACAAAAATATTTTAATGCGACCGAGAGATCCCATTTATAGAGTATCCGGGGATTCCATTTATGGAGTATCCGGGGATTCCATTTTCAAGACGAAAAAATTATTATAGTATATTTCAAGCTGCTAAACTAGTAATTTTTCAATGTCTTATTAATAATAACCTTTAAAATGAAATTTGAGAATTTTATACTCCTAAGGAGAGGTTGTGTAACTCTGATCTTGAAATGAGATTAGCCTTTTTTCATGCTACTAGAAGCAATATTTAAAAAAGTCTGTGGTTTTTTCGCCATTGGCCTGAGTTTGCAAGAAAAAAGTATAATGACATGTAGGGAGCATGTATTCTCCAAAATCAGGAAAGCCAACAATATCAGAGTGGAGTAGGGACTGCAGGTAATGAAGTTTGATTCTTATCGTTGTTTAAAATTTTTCTTTCGGCCATTGAATCAAAAACTTTATCATCCTTCATTTCCAATCTTTGTGTGTGGATACTGACTTTTTTGTATTTCTATCATTTAACCCTTTCACTGCTTTGAATGTACAGGTACTTCCAAAAAAAAGTTAACACTTCAGAGCCGAAAATTTTCCAAGTCCCGAGTTGACGGTGATTTGACAACGCTGCGTCACGGCCTCCCTCTGGCGGAGCCTCGCGAAGTTCTAACCGAAAACAAACCCCCTTCCCTCCTCCCCCGTCCTCACCTTTCCCTGTTTAGCAGAAGGGATTACTGCACGGTCGGTCTTATTATGCCCTAAAGCAGGGGGCTATTGTGGGCACTCCATGGTCGTTCATTCCGACTCACTCCCGACGAAGTCCTGAACACATCTCTACGCTCGCCAAAAAAGCTACGTCGTGAAAAAAACTAGACAAATTTTGAAAATGGCTTTCTTTGAGATATAGACTTGAAACGTCACATAAATACTCAGGAAAGATTGCTAATTAAGGAGTAATGCATCATTTGACATGATTCGTATCTGTTAGTCAGATACAGGGGCTCAAACATAACCAAATTTCCAAATAAACACCTGCATCATTTGCCTATTAACACAATGCTTTGCCTTTAAATTGCTGAGCTACAAATACTTTTTTAATCGTTTCATTGCTATTCCATTATTTATAAAAGCTAGAATATATCTAGTTCACATGGGCCCTAGAAAGACTTCACTCTTTTCAAGGGCTTGAATAAGAAGTATGTTCCCGGAGCGGACGCAAAGAAAAATAACTCTATTCCGCGTAATCTATCCCGTCGCACGGCTCAAGATTCTCGCGATTTCATCAAATAAGAGTGATGGAGGTTACTGACAATGGTTACAGCTCAAAAACAACGAATTAAAAGCCTTAGGGACCATGTCACTTCAGCAATGTAAGCGAGTCACGTCAATTCCCCCGACGCGTAGAGCCAAACCCCAAACGCGCGGTGGAAAATCATATGTATTTTAGGGTGTCGCAAACTTACTTTTAATTTCTCTTCACTTTCGTGAAAATGAGTTTTGAAAGACTGCTCAGATATAAGTTACTTGACAAGTGTCTCCCTAAAACGTTAGATATACTCTGCTTGATGTAAAAGTTTTGTCTGAGAACAGTGTCCGCCATTAAGTAATGGAATAGCAAATAAACGATTCAAATATATTTGTAGCTCAGGCAATTAAAAGCAAAGCATTGTGCTAATAATAGATCATGCTATTTTTATTTGATCAAATTCCTCCCACATCGTCATCATCAACTTGTAAGATATTAGGATAAATATTATTACAGGATTTTTTTAAACTTCGTGATGTTTGATCCCCATTGTGTCTCACTAACGGATGAGAACCATGACAAATGATGCATTATTCCTTAAGTAGCAAACTTTTCTAAGAATATGTGTGAAGTTTCAAGTGTATATCTAAAAAAAAGTTATTTTAGGTTTTTGTCCAGCTTTTTTCGATTTCCGACTAATGTGGGTCGGTCCTGTGTCCCGAGATTGTCATTTTCTTCGACGCGAGCTGCACGACGTCTGAAGTCCCGAACATATATCTATGCTCGCCACCATCGTCGTAGAAAAAACCATTTAGCATTTATAGTTTAGGAGTCCTAATTTGAATAATAATAATAATGCCCATGAGATTATTATTTGTATTATGCCAATACAAATCTGTTACTGACCACGCAGCCGTTTCCCTAAAATCTGGTCTAATGTCTAATCTAACCCTTTGGAAGAAGGTGTTTAAAGAATTGGCTTTTTCTACACTGCTGGTGACTCTAATTCCTTTATCGTTTTTAAGTGTGTGCACTGTGGACCTATTTGCCCGAATCTCTCTCACATATGACCAAAACGCTTTAGGATTGCTATCTAAATATTCTCCTAACATCTTGCTCTTGAAATGTTATAACGCTTGTCGACATGATTTCCTTGCTAATGCTTTCGATTTTTTTTATAGTTTTGAACTAACTCATTTGTTTCCTCTACCGATAGACCCCGTCCTGCATTTTTCATCCTAGCGTGGCATACCCTTTGTCGCTTTAGTGATTTCCTAACCTCCGCATTATACCACCTTGGCTCTGTATTATCACTAATGAATTTCCTTGGTATGTATTCATTAACTGCTTTAAGGGTGTCCTCAAGAAATTCTCTCCCCGAATCCTCTGTATCGAATCCTTTGCTTTGTTCGCTAAATATATTAAACGATTCCCTTAATTCCTTTTTCATACCGTCGTAATGGGCCTTGCCAAATAAGTATATCCTCTTCCTTGGTTGATAATGTCTTTCAACGCCTACAATAAATTTCACATTAACTATTTTATAATCACTAAAGGTTTCAGGTCCTAATACAGCTAATTGCGCGCGCATGAGACCACAACTAAATAATTATTCGTATGAGATTTAACTGATTGCAAGAGCTCCGTAAGCATGTGAAGACATTTCCGTTGGTCAAACTGTAACTAATGTTACGCTCTAATTGGTTATTCAATGCCTTTTTCCGTTCTTCAAAAGGATGAGGACTGTGACAACATACGAATATTCCCGAATACCCATTGTTTATAGGACACCTGCAGGTGGTCGCAAAATACCCCCGACTCCCGCCTCACCCTTATTCCCGACCGCGGCGTTGAGCTGCGTGTCCTCCTAACCCTGCTGAAGGATCGCCACCCACTATTCTCCTCCTACCGAAAGGGAGGGGCGGCGAGAAAGCATGGCTAGCTGGGAATTCCCTCTCAGAAAGGGTTTGCACACGTTACGCGCGGGCACCCGGCCGCCATACGGTGATCTCCTCTCGAGGGGCCAATTGCTCGGATTGCGAAGTGGGTGGACGGCAATTAGTAAATTTCCTTAAGGACCTATATCGCAACTGAGAATAGTAATTGCATATTGATAAGCTGTTCCTATATTTCCTTCTGATGGAAAGGTGATCCATTATTCGACCATATTACATGCTAAACAATACCGCCAAAAGCTTTGGATATATTTCTTTAATGGACGGAATTAATTCATTTTTGTGAATGAATTGTTACTTCCTTGGCATCACATATGAAATTAATAAGAGACTATCAAACCTAAATCATGAAACCATGTTGATAAACGTGTTCACTTTTGGGCATGTAAATGTTTTTGAAATATTCGCCCGGTAATGTGAGAAGAAACAAACCTAAAAGCGCTCAGGTGGAGGAGTGGATGGGCAGACGTCTGCGATGTTTTACCTGCTTCCGGATCACCCCTTATGAATAGGCACTGGGCTGCAAGGGCATAAACTCGGAGGAGGTAGACCCAAGGCATACCGCATGGAAGGGGTCGTGGGTGCAATAAAACGTATGGAGTAAGGTTTTTGGGCAGTGGAAAATTATTCCTCACGGAGACCGGTCCTCCCCATCCCCATTGTCTCAGTACAGGGACTGAACTGAGTCAGAGGGAACATGCCGCTCCCCCCATTTGGCATTCAGATCTCCTCTGAGGAAAGGGGAAAAGGTGGCTGGGAAAACGAAGACCAAGGCTCTGAAATCGTCGGTGCATCTCTTACCGCGTGAATAAAAAGAAGGGGGCAAAAGGAATTCAAAAGAGAAACCAGTGTATTTCTAGAATGTTACATGGGCCCTAGAAAGACTACACTCTTTTCAAGGGCGTGAATAAGAAGTATGTTCCCGAAGCGCACGCGAAGAAAAATAAAGTGATTCCGCGTAATCTTATCCCGTCGCACGATTCAATATTCTCACGATTTCATCAGCATAGATCAGTGAAGGTTAGTGACAATGAGTGCAGCTGAAAAACGACGAAATGGAAGCCTTGGGTCCATGTCACTTGAGTAAAGTAAGCGAGTCACGGCACTTCCAGCCCAAGCCGCGCGGAGCCATGCCCCGGACGCGCTATCGGAAAATCATATGTATTTTTCGGTGTCATAGATTTATTTTTATTTTCTCTTCAATTTCGTGTTTATGAGTCTTCAACGAGTGCTCTGATATAAGTCACTTGACAGGTCTCTCCATAAAACGCTAGATATTCTCTATATTATGTAAACATTTTATCTGAGAACAGCGTCTGACATTTTTTAACGGAATTGCGCTAAAATGCTTCAAAAATATTTGAAGCTTTGGTAATTTAAAGGCAAATACTTGTGTTAATAGATCATGCTATTATTTATTCAATCAAATTCCTCACATAACGTCACGATCAACTTAACTTGGAAGACATTCGGAGAAAAATTAGTTCAGGTGTTTATTGGGAAATTTGGTCATGTTTGAGCTCCTGTATCTGGCTAATAGATGAAAAGCATGTCAAATGATGTATTATTCCTTAATTAGCAGTCTTTTTTTGTGTGAAGTATTAAGTCATATTTCAAAGAAAGCTATTTTTGAATTTTGTCCAGATTTTTCCGATTTCCGACCACTATGCGACGGTAGAAATATGTTCAGGACTTCAAATGTCGTTCAGCGCGAGTCGGAAAAAACGACCATGGAGTGCCCACCATAGCCCCCTTCTTTAGGGCATAATAAGACCGACCGTGCAGTAATCCCTTCTGCTAAACAGGGAAGGGGGTTTGTTTTCGGTCAGAGCTTCTCGAGGCTCCGCCAGAGGGAAGCCGTGACGCAGCGTTGTCAAATCACCGTCAACTCGGGACTTAGAAAATTTTCGGCTCTGAAGTGTTAACTTTTTTTTGGAAGTGCCTGTACCTAGTACGATCGCACCTTAGGCTGCGGTGAACGTACTTCTTCGTTCTCATTGCAGCGCATTCCCTTTTCTGCCGCATGTGACGAATAGGTTTATGGAGTGTGTGCCGCAGCAAAAGGGTTAAACCAGATTTACAAATGCGTCACTCAAAAATACATGGTACAGTTAACGTAATAATTCCACAATTTAATTCTGCAATAAAATCTTTTTCCAATCATTTCGCTAATGCCAAATCTTATTATATTTTTGACTTCTAAATTGACATGAAATTTCTGATAATCTACTTTTTTTAACTGCCTACTTGCATTACCCTACGAATACAGCGTGGCCTGTATTCCTAGGCAGTGTAGAGGATCGAACTCGCGACCGGCCTTACACTAGCCCTCATTTTTAACAACTACGCTATTATAGGTTCACAGGAATCTGGCGAATGTAGGCGACCCACGTGACTTTTGGCTTTATTTTTTCTTCTCGTGCATCCGTTGAGAAATGGAGAAAAAAGTCACGTTTGTGTTTGTGGCACGGGAAAAATCTTCTTCTCATTTCGTGACCGAGTTATACAACCTCTCCTTGTCAGTTTCTACCATACGTACATTCCATTTGCGGGGCGCATCGATCACTAAGCTGCGAAATTTTAAAATCTCCTATCCGGATCTGAATTTTTACTGTCTTCAGATATGTTTTCAGTAGCAAATGAAATGAAAAACCCATGGATCCGACCCGACCATCCTTAATTTATTAATGGTACATTTGTCAATTAATTTAAACAGCAAAAGTTAAATAAAGTGAGTATTCAGATGTAATAGTTTGAAATTGAAGATGATAATATTTTTGATATTAGAAAGAAAAAATTAAACTGCAATAGGGATCGAACTTAGCACAGTACACTAGCTCTCATTGTCCGCATGATCCTGGTGAATGTAGGCAACCCGCGTGACACCCTATGTACTTTTTTTTCTCGCAATACTGGGGTGATGGGGAAAAAAGTCATATTTATTTATTTTGCTTCTAGTTGTACGGGAACATCTAATTTCGTGGCCTGAGTTACACATCCTCTTCTTGTCAATATCTACCGCACCTGCATTCCATTCATGGGGCGCTTTGATCGCTAAGCCGCAAAAATTTAAAATCTACGATCTGGATCCGATCTTACTCCATGTCTTTGGATCTGAATCTGGAACTGAGTAAAATGAAAGATCCGCGGATCTTTGGATCCGGCAGATGCGATCTGGCCATCACTACACACATTGAAATTGTGAAATATCACCAAGCATTCTAACATCCAGATGTTTCGCCAAAGAATTCTTAAAACAAGTTATTTGGCACTACTCCCCCATACTGCTATGTCATCCGCATAGAGTGCTACTATTATTTCCTTCTCTTATTTGTATAAACACAGGGATCACTGACTAATGGTAACAAATCAAAACCTGTCAGAATTTTGTCAATACAAAAATGCCACTCTCATCCCACCTGCTTAAGGGGCCGTGATACATGATTATTTTTTCGCTTTCGAGTGCTGAGATGATGGAGATAGTTTTTCCGTCGACCGGTAGAGTTACCAGAGTCGGCGCCTGCCCAACCAGCCATATTTTTGTTCAGTGTCTCCTCTACGCTTTAATTCTTTGCGCAGAGGTGATGAGGCAATAACGACCCTTCCCTCTCAGCCCCTCCGTCCGCGGAGTTTTCGTACCATAGCTGACCACTAGACGCAATGTTGCCATTTCAACACACGATTGGACCAAACTGTTTGGCAGACTCCACATTATACCATGTGGCAACGTGGAATTCGCGGAAATGCGCTCGCTACGATTTTCTAAGAACCGAGCCGGTCTGGCCAGCCTGACCCTAGTGGGGTTCGTAGCTGCAGGAGAACGTGTCCGCGGTCCAAGTCATGAATGGACTTCATTTTTCGGGGTAGCCGCGTTGATTGGTTGTTGTGACAACAGTTTAGCCGTAAGAATTGCAACAAATAGGAGGTGGTCTCAGCTGGTAGCTTGGCTTGCACGTGTTTATGTCTAAATGTGGTAATTTGAAAGTAATATACGTTTGTGCCTACTACAGACCACCCCATTCCGATGTACACTCAGTATTAGAACTCGAGAAACAGATCAGGCACATTAATTCTCATACCAACGAACGACAGATTATTGAATGGTGGAGATTTCAATACAACATCGATAGATTGGAAAACATGTAGTCATTAGTCTGGGGGTAGGGACAAAGAAATCTGCTCGTCATTTTTAAACCTGTTCGCATAATACGCAGTACATCAAATAGTAAATTTGCATAATAGAAGGGAGAATGTTCTCGATTTACTTGTCTCAAACATCCATGAAAAAGTCATTAATGTTAAAAATGTCGATGGAATAAGTGACCACAAGGTAGTACACGTTAAATTATCCCTCAATACTGACAAAAATGTAAAATTAAAAAGAAAGATTTGCCTTTTAAGTAAAGCAGATTTTAACGGATTTAGGCGTGACTTACAGACTTCTTTTGAAAAATTCTAAACATCAGAAAAAATAGTGATACAGACATGGAAAGAGTTCCTCCAAATTACACGGTGAGTGAGTATAAGAGTGAGAATAGGGAACCAAGGTGGTCCAACGCGGAGGTTAAAAAAATGTTTAAAACGACAACGAGTTATCCACGCGAAACTAAGAAAAATGTAGCTAATAGCGATCTAAAAAATTATAGAACGTTACATATAAAGCAGCCGCAAAAACAGCCCTTAGAAAAGCGTAAAGTGATTTCAAGAGAAAAGTACTTGGAGAACAACTAGAGGGGAATCCGAAAGCATTTTGACCATATGTTAGGGAAGTACAGTGAACTAAAATTTCAACTGTTAATTCCTTGAAAGGGTATAGGGGCGAAATAATTAGATAAGGCTAATTTGTTGAATTATTTTTCCAGAGCGTTTTTAATCAATCTAAGCGTAGTTTGCTCGAAACCATACCAGACCGATTTCAGCAAATAATGCCCCCGATCGATAAATTTATCTTATAGCGGAATCGTATCCTTACTAAAATACGATAGCCCGAACAAGTCCTCAGGTCCTGATGAAATTCCTGCTCGTGTGTATAAAGAAATAGCTCTCGAAATGGCACCGTATCTTAAAGTAATATTTAACAAATCCCTCGAAGAACACGCGGTTCCCAAAGACTGGAAGATAGCAAACGTGATCCCAATTTTTAGAAGTGGCGATAGGGAACATCCATCGAATTATAAACCAATATCAATAACGTCACTGTCGTTCAAAATTATACAGCATATGATAGTTACATCAATAAGGGGACACCTCGATAGCCAGGATTTATTGATAACAAATAAGCATGGGTCCAGAAAGGGACGGTCCTGCGAAAATCAATTAGGTCTTTTTGTTCATGATATTTTAGTTTCGGAGAAGGTAACGTACAGGTAGACGCAGCGTTTTTAAATTTAGAAAAGGTTTGATAAGGTAATGTAATTTACTCGCGAAGTTAGCATCATACGGGAGACAGTAATATGGTAGGCTGGATAGGAGATTTCCTACATGAACGCGTTCAAAGGGTGGTATTAGATGGTGTCACCTCAGGCGAAGTAAAAGTTACATCGGGTGTTCCCCAGCGTGATAGGCCCAATTTTATTTCCTCTCTCCGTAAATGACTTGAATACAGTAGCTAAAAATAGCAAGCTCCGTCTTTTTGCCGATGATGCAGCAGTCATCATTGGTCATCAATCCTCAGATCGGTTTGACGCAGCTCTCCACTGAGTCCTGTCGGCTAATCTCTTCATATTTACGTATTTCTTCTGATGCAGTAGTGTATAAGGAAATAAGAAATTAAGAGGATAGTCATTCTTTAGCTAAGGATTTATATGCGATTGATGATTGGTGCGATAGTTGGCAGCTAGAATTAAATTTGAAGATATGCGCGATAAAGAACTTTGGGAAAAAGAATAACTTTCCCCAGAAAAATTATTGCATCAAAGAAAAGAAAATATCTAACGTAGAATTTATTAAATACTTAGGCGTCACCAACATTGAAGACATGCTGTGGGGGAAACACATCAGGGAAATAACTAGTGTAGCAAACCATATATCAGGATTCGTAAAAAGAGTTCTAGACAAATGCGATGAGAGAGTACTAGAAGCTATTTTACACTTGTCAGGCCTCATTTAGAATATGCCGCTAGTATATGGGATCCGTACGAGGAAGGTATGATAAAAGAATTAGAGCGTGTGCAAAGAAGATCCACTAGATTTGTTAAAGGCCGCTATGATAATTGTATAAGTGTTACGAGTTTAATAGAAGAACTAGGCTGGGAATTACTATCAAAACGCAGGTTGAAATTTAGGTTAAACCTTTTCAGTAAATTGGAAACCGATTTGTCGAATATTTTAAGTCGATAATTCTTCTTCCCGTTACTCCACCGGATAGGTATGCCTTCGTTCTTCCCTTCTTCGGCAATTGCCATATCGTCAAATGAATCATGCAAAGTTTCGTCAGCTACTGAATCGTCAATATTGGACGGGATTTCTTCAATAGCGCAAGAAGTTCCTCCTACGTGCGACTCTGTTCCCATTATTTTGAGACGCCTGTTTCGGATAATAGAAATTTGCATACTTACACATGAATATATCACTACATTAAGATAGTGTTTTCACAAAAAATGACAATATTTACCTTTTTTCTTCCCTCCGCTTGGCCAAAAATTCACCCTTTCTTTTTTTCCTCGCCATCGAAAATGTCAAGCGACTGCCTACTTTAATTTTCCGATATCGGTACGCTTCCGATGACATTTTGAGACTTGCCTATTAGTCAGTTTGACTATTACTAGACACCCCGAGAGCGACAACCAAACAGAGACTCAAGAAACAACCCGTCAGTAAATCAGACACTCCGTCTCACTCGCCTATGCTTCCCGCCCGCCTGCACTTTCCCTTCCCCCAAGCTCCAACACCTCAAGGGTACCGTTTTAGGATATAGGGTAGAGGGACCGTGCCACTTTTTGAGTAGCGCAGTAGGCGGAGAATGTGTGAACTGTTTAGTGATTTGCACGACGCTCGAGGCGTATCCCTGGGCTGGAGTTGGCGAAAAACATAAATTACTTTCAGAATATCTCAACAGCGTGTCTTTTAATAAAAATCAATAATTTTCAAGGATCCAACAGACTAAGCTTGAATCTTGTACTCTATAATAACGAAAGTTAAAAAAATAGCCCCTCTGTCTCCCAATATTTGCAACAAAAAGGTCTATTTTTACATCGATATATATTTTTAACAAGGCTTATTACGTAAAATCTAGGATTATAGAGTAATAGTTTGATACTTTCTCTTTTAATTACTGAAAACCGCATTCCGATATCTGGCTTCCTGTTGGAGCAATCTTCCTTGAAAAATAGGTCTGAAAAACAGCTATGTCCCAGGGCCCCTTAAGGACCTTTAGTAAGTTACATACATTTTTCTCTACCTTTCTCTCGTTCCTCAAAGTACAATGGTTGTTCCATAATTATTTCCTCGAAGTAATGTTAACGTAAGCTGATTTCACGTTTATGTGTTCTATGTCCCTACCTTTCTCTACTGCTGAAGCAAAAAGGACTCTTCATGGTTGGTCGCTCAACTACTGGGCTAAAAGTTTGCTTGAAGTCTATTCGGGGAACTTGAGTGAATCCTCTGACAACTACTCTAGCCTTGAATTGGTCAATGGATCCATCTAGCACCCACTTACTGCCTATCACATTTTTATTTTGTGGTCTCTTAACAATTATCCTGGTATTTTTCTCATGCAGAATAGCCATTTCTTTCTCTATTCCCTCCAGCCATTGTTCTGCATTTTCACTATTTATTGCCTCACTCTTATTTGGCTCATCTGGAGCACTTAGGCATAAAAAAGACAGACTCATGAAAAATTACATCCTACACAACGTGCACAATCACTACAATTTTCCATGTGGTTCTTTATTCTTTCTTGTTCATCTTATTAATTTATTTTTCTAAAAAAAATAATTTTTTGATTGAAATAATATTTTTCCTCACGAGCCTGCCCGAAAATAGGGGTTCGCGTGATACACGAGGGCGTGGCTTATACAAGTAAATACGGTAGTATATCCCCACCACATTACTTTTCATTCCTTCCTGGTTCTTTTTTACTTTGTCAAAACAATTTAGTTATTTAATAATTTCTGATTATTTGATATTGTGGATCATATGCTATAAAAAATATTCTTAATCATGTTTTTATGCCGTTTGTAGAATTTCTTGCCATAGTACTCAAGGCAGTTGATGGAGGTTTTACCTCAATAGAACCTTGTTAAATAATAAGACATTGAACAAGTAAAAAATAAATGGATGTGAATAATGTAAACAAAAATCTCTGCTATAAAACGTTTCAGGTTAAATAAGTGGTGTCTCTCCCTTAATGGGGGATATTAAAGCCTCCACAATAAGGGTTAGTTTTTCAGTTTTCATCCACCTATTTAATCATTAGAAACATCGGTGGCCACTAAAGTATACACTGTCATTGCCTCTGTGCAATCTGGTGATGGACAATTGTGTAAATCCATGCACTAAAATAGACAGAGGTTTATTTTTGATAAATTCATTTGTGTATTTACGCTTTAATTAAATTTAATAATCATTTTATTTAATTTCATGTGTGGGCAGGGTCTACCTGCCTGTATGAATGTATTTCATATAATCATGCCGTTTGTGTTTTCACATGACAACACACTCTACACACAGTCTCTCATCAGCCTGCATAATGACAATCATCGTTTAAAACCTTCTTAAGATGTGACAGCCATGACTCACTAAGCTGAAGGGGATTTTTGACTTGTTTAATACAGTAATTAATATCTCTTATGCTGCACCTACGTAGTTTTTAGCATCAAATTTTTACTATTTTAGGTTTTACTTCGGAAAGAACAAAGTAATGGCTTATGGTTTGGGAAAGAGTTCCAGTGAGGAAGTAAGAAAGAACATGCATTTACTAACCAGGCATCTCAAGGGTCAGTGTGGTCTCCTCTTCACTGACACACCAAAGCATGAAGTTGTGGAGTAAGTTTCTTGTGTCACGCATGCTTTAAAATTATTCTAAACTAGTCAACATCTTGTTAGTATTATTAACCCATTGAGTGCCACCAATTTTTAGATTTGTATACCCAGAAATGTCATGGGTATTTTGCTAATTTTGTAGGCCTTTATTCAAAAAATCATTATTTATTTATCTTTTGCTACTTTTACATGATTTCTTCTGCATTTGAAAGTGAATACTTTCTTCCAAATTAATATGAAAAAAATATGGCTGATTTTCTCAATGACCCGCAATTGTTATAGTTTAATTTGGAATTTACAGCATTGAATAATTTTATTTCTCAATTTTGACCAATAAATCGAGAAATAATATCAACTTTAAAGAAATAAACCATTGATAAATATAAAAGATTATTATTTTTCTAGGAAATGATCATATAATATCCAAGGAATTCTCACAAATTTTCAATAAATATTCGATTGAGTAATGCCATGCAAATTGCATAAAATTCAGGGAAAATTATCTAAATGATTGGAGGTATATAATGTGAATATTTTCGTAGACAAGAGAACATTTGGATGTGAAAATGTTAAGAAACATGGTATCTGAATAATAATAACAAGAATTTATGTCTGTTATTGCTTTCAAAATGTTAACAAGTACTTTACAAATTATTGAAAATATATACTCATACTTAGAAAACGATGGCAACATTACAAACCCTATTCCAAATCGAAAGTAAGTAATGTTCATATTATTCACAAATATGATGAGACACACAAATTCCATGTAGACCTTATTCATTTTTCACGCAGTTCTAGATCTATGGACAGGGCCACGGTCTTTCACTGCATAGAGCCTTCTACTGCATAGAGCACAAACTTTTTCCCTCTGCCCTGAAAGTTTCCTTATCCCATATATTCCTGGTGATACTGTCCTGGAGGTTGACTGACTGGGATTATTCCATCTAAGTAACCATTCACTCACAATGCTATGTATTATTTCTGACAAAAACTGTACTCTTGTTATTTTTTTCTGGATTGTTTGATTTGTAAGTAATATAAGCATTTAGCACCATTCTAGAAATTACATTGAAGACCATTTTCTTCCAGTATTTCAAATAATCTTCTTTCATCTGAATACACGTACAACATAATATCCGAAGAATAAATACCTCCCATGTAACGATTGTACTGCTCAATGATTTGTGGACTTTCCTTTGGAAATTCTTGACCCTTGCGAATGACTGAATTGCTTTTGGCTATCAAGTTGGTGGAAAGTAATGAAACTGCCTTTTTTTGTGATTTCTTTTCGCGATACCCAAGAATAAGAATCTCTTTGCTTCTAAAATACTTTTTCTTGCCCACACTAAAGTTATCTTTGGGAGGTTGAGGTACCATGGTCCAGAATGCGTTAGTGAAAAGAGGTTGAAGTATATGATTGGAGAAGATGTTGGTGGCGGTAGATGTTTGGGACCAGGAGTTCCCATAAATCCAAAATTTGGAGCAGGGAGTGAATCACAATTGTCCTGAACTTCAATGAATTCTGAAGAATGATACCGGCTTCCACTTTCACATTCATTAGAACTGACGCTATCATTACTATAGTCAATAATTTCCAGTCTCTTCTCAGGAAGGATTATCACGCTTTCATCTGGGTCTGATAACACTTCCCCTTCACTAGTGTCTCGACAAAAATGAGCGCTGTCTTCACTTTCCACAGAGTCATCATCATTACTTAGTGAATTTATATATTCAGCTCATCTGTCATCGACAAGACCTGGTGAAAATTCATTTCTAGAAATTGACACCATTTCTAAGGGTTATTTCACTGTCAAAAAGCCACTAGTGAAACTTAAGTGTAAACAACAACAAGAGATGACACACATTGTATTTTTTATGCCCAGCATCATCTTTCGATTACTACTGCCTTATCTACTATGATAAAGAGGCTGACAATTGGAGCCACATTGCTGACTCAACCAGCTGCGAGAGATAGCATGATAGCAGTTATCTTTTCGTCTGCTTTCGTAGCTAAAAACCAATGACTCAATCGCGAGAATGCAATGTACTTTGCAGAGAATAAAATGTTTCTAAGCATTTAAAAAAATAAGAACATGCCAAACATAATATCTCTGACATAAATACAAAGTTAAAAATATTAGAAGAAAGTAAATTGGTTTCAGGATAACAAACAATGTAGTTTCCAAAGTGTCGCACCAGGAGCAGTTTCGTGAGAACCAAATTTGGCGCTCGGAAAATTCAATCTGACATATAGTTATTTTAATTACCAAAGCTGTTGATCATTTCAATTAACAATCAAAATTATAGTTCCATGTAGTTAATAAAATATCACTCTTGTGTTATGTACAATTTACAAGAGTTAGGGCCAGTTTCACCAACGATGGTAAAATTTCCCATTATCACAGTTTACATTATCTCCGTTAATATTATTATCTCGATTATCTCTTGCTTGCATTCTACCACTGTTATTATTATCTCGGTTTTTTAAAAGCGAGATTTCTCTGAGAATGTATAGGTTGGTAAATTTCTCATACTTCTGACGTCAGCAAACAAATAAAAGCGCCTAACCGATTTGTAATTCAGCTGATTTAACTTCGTGCTTATTTTAACTAAAGGCATTTCCAATGGACCCATGAAGGACAAAATGTTAACTAAACGTCCACGAAACATCTATATTATCTTCTACGTATATTTAGAAAACATCTATAATCACTTTCAAAAATCGTCTATATGTTTATAAGATATTTCAAACCCCGCTTTTCCTAATTCTACTAAACATCTCCCCTAAGATATCACTTATTGTCTTCACTGTTACGTTTAGGAGGTAGAGAAATAAAATACTGGAATGAACTTAAATTACATTGCCTTTATTTATAGCGTCTCGAAAACGAACAGTAACTGCTATTATAGGTACCTTTCGATCACTTAAAACTTAGCATTTCCTTCGTCGTTGTCATTGGTGTCAAGGTGAATTATCGTGCGAATGAATTTAAGTGATGACCTGAAATTGCTTCTGCTTAGGTCGTTTAACACGGCGAATGATCTTTCAAATTAATTCCTTGAATCTCTTTACGTGCAGAAAGGATGCGCAATAGTAGGCCTATCGATAGCACATATCGATTCACCGGAGATTTCCGACCAACACCGCTGTATCGATTGTCCGAATGGGTTTGTAGTCTTCTGACTTGTTTAGAAGTGATGCGTGATAGGTGAACTAAAGAATGGTGTATATTTAGTAATTATAATATTCATTATTGAAAGCTTTCTAGATATTGAGGTTTGCGTTTATCTAATGTGAAGTAGAGCTATTAATAATGAACCGGATGGTTTAATTTTTGCATCTACTGCTAGTGTCCATACAACGGTGGCAGCCACAATTCTTCCGGAGAAAGCTACGAGAGAGGATAAATAGAGGTCGAGGTACGTTAGGCGTGATTCAAAATAAACTTTTTATAGGAATGTGAGGCCTATCATCATTTATTAAGAAAGACGCTGGAGCGATTTCGTACTGCATTAAATCTCACCAGATGTGATTATGAAAGATAGGACGCGACAACGAGAGAAGCAATTTCAGTGACAAGAGATAATTGATCAACCTTAGGTATACATGTTTATAATTATATTGATATTTTACAATTCGATTCCGGCTGGCTGTCACGCTAAGATTTTATAGCGATGGGCAAATCGTTTCCATGACCATATGTGACTATGACGTTCCCTGATTACCAGTGGCGTGCGGTACGATGAAGCAAGTGAAGCACTGCTTCAGTATAAAATTCCGTTTGTATAATTTATTCAATATTTGTTTAAAAGCTACTAAATTAACAGTATAAAGGCATAATAAGCTCCCTTAAATAGTACGGATGTTCATTATACCCCTTAAAGCAAAGACAGCCGGCAGACGGTTATGACTGCTATCCCGGTGAAGCTGTGCGCTCATAGCGTGGGTAGACAGCATGCGCACGCAGACAATTCCCGAGCAGCGGAAAAAGGGGAGCGGGAGGGGTTGCTTGCGTAACAAAGGACAGAGGAAGCTAGCTTCGGTTGACGGCGGAGACATACGAATGTAGCCGAGTGCAGCCGATATCTACTGTGTTCACCGCACCCGGCGAAGTTGGCGGCGTGTACGAAAGCGGAATTTACGGTAACTCATCCTAGCGGTGTGCTAACGAATTTCCAACGTCGATATAACGTGCTATCGAGTTACAGAAAGCCCCTGCTGGTCCTGATATCAGAAGGGGAGTGTCCGAGTTTCGGGTCTAGGATTTTGACGAAATTTGCCAGGCAGGTAGTCCTTGATTAGTTATTTACGAATCACCCCACATATAGGGTTATATATCCAGTAACTTCGTCAAAAAACTAGTTTGAAATATTTTTTTGCCAATATATAGCTAATAATTAACTACGTCTAATTAGTACAGTTTGGTTTAGTGGTAAAGTTCTGGCTTCACAATGACCATGTCCATGGTTCGACACTCTCCGCCACCAATTTTTTTTCATCGCAGTTTCGTTGTACGACTCTCCCTGGTTTTACATATTTTTAATCTGTTTACCCGGAATGCATTTTTACTATTTTACGTACTTCTTACGTAATTAGTACGTAAAATAGTTAATTACGTTATTTACCCAAATCACGTCATTAGTACGTGGCGGAAATACGTCCGCACGCCTTGTCGTTTTTTGTGTACGAAATTAACGAAAGAGCATGAAGTGTGATCGTGATTTTTAATTTCCGTATCTTTGGCCACGCAGTCCCGACGCATGTACAACATTTGTTCTAATTTGCCTGGTACCGTGATTTTCCAGCGCTGTGCTTTTTTGGAAAAACTAATCGCAAGAGAAAAAAGAACTTAAGCTCTGCAATCATATAATTGTAAGTATCTACCGAAATGTTCGGGTGATTCTAACATGCTCCTGAAAATGTGCAATACATTAATTCTTCAAAATTATTCGTTACCGCTGGTATTTTATCAGTTTCCAAGCAACGTCCCTGGTTCGAAACTCTCTCCCACCCGAACATTTCGTCCGATCACCCGAACATTTCGGTCAATTCCCAAATCAATTTATTGGTTGCGTTGATATACACAATTCCAGTGACTACGGCATCTGCAGTAGAAAGCTCCTTTTCAGCACTAAAAAGAATAAAAACGTATTCAAGGAATACCACTGGACAAAAGAGACTTTCTCACCTGGGTATAATATCTATTGAGTGTGAACTGTTGGCAGAAGAGAGAATGAAGGAAAGTTTTTTTTGAAGTTGTTAACGAATGTACCACTAAGGATAGAAGAATGGACTTCCAGTTTCGTTAGGACTACTCTCATATAGTGGCATCTATCCGTCAGTTTTGTATTTAATTTTTTGTGTGATTATGGTTTTGCTAAGGGATTTTGCTCCAATTTTTATGTCTACTTTTTAGAGCTACTCTTGTCAGATATAGTCCTGAGATATTTAATTGTTCAATACAGATTTTTAAGCACAAATGTCTCCCATTAATTTTCCGTTTTTATCATAGAGTGTAACAAAGAAAAAATGTCTATACATATAGGCTATTATGTGAGTATGTAAGCAAGCCTACTGCCTGTTTTACAGAATGCATAGTAGCAACTGTTGTTTTTATCAATATAAAAATAATATGAAGGCTTAGGTGGAACTAAATTAACCTTGTTGCCTCAATATTTCATATAGCAACACGTTTGTTATATTCTTGTAATTTGATACGTATATGTGTGTGAGAAGGCGTTTCAGTGGTTTTTAACGTTATTACTTAGTTGTTTTTCCAATTTCACAAAATTTTAATAAATTGGAGTGATTTTCTTTTATTATTGCTACAAATGAACTTGATTGTATTTGCAGTTAGTTTTGTGTCATAAAACAAATTCAGAGACTTTAAAAATCAACACTTCTCTCATTGACTCATAAATTCTTTATATGCACAACTCAGATGCTAATATTTCAAATAATGTTCCAAGTGACATGACGATTTGGCGTAAAATTACATTGAACTAAAATTACAAACAGTTTTCGGGGAGTGGTTGGCCCCCCTCCCAGTATATATCTACTGCTTCACTGAATATTTGATCCACCGCACGCCACTGCTGATTACGCAGCAAGAATTCATGAGGGTTATAAAATGTTTAATTATGGTTGAAATGTGTAGGTATATATCTACTGCTTCACTGAATATTTGATCCACCGCACGCCACTGCTGATTACGCAGCAAGAATTCATGAGGGTTATAAAATGTTTAATTATGGTTGAAATGTGTAGCTATTGTGAGAAGTGTACTATTTAAATTTAAATAAGATAGAGTTTTAGAGGTTAGATATGTGCTATTTGTTTTTATTTATCCTTTATGTAACACCAACGTTTCAATGGACGACTCATCCATCGTCTTCAGGGTGAGTGAAGTTGGTGTTATATAAATATTTAACCCGGTGGAAATCCCGAGAAGACCTCACCTGAATTGTTGCTAAGTGCTTTTCGTAGCGTTTATTAACTCGGGATAAATCAAATCTCAGGTTTTAGGTTCAAATAAATTGCGCGTTCCTTAATCAACCTAATAATTGCCTTAAATAACAATAATTGAACTCAAATGTCTCGACTAATATCTAAAAGTAGCTGACAAAATCACCTGCGCACCATGTTGCTTTTACAGTATTATCTCGGATAATAACCTTTCACCTCGCGAAAATGGCCTGTAAAAATACTAACCGA
This sequence comes from Platycnemis pennipes, assembly GCA_933228895.1. NCBI lineage: Eukaryota > Metazoa > Arthropoda > Insecta > Odonata > Platycnemididae > Platycnemis > Platycnemis pennipes. The sequence goes on along the minus strand of OW121849.1, from coordinate 50,033,445 downwards.
GATAATGCACCAAAATCGAGTTAATGGTATTGGTGAAACAGAGAAGTCACATTAACTCGGTTAATCCCAAAATTAAACGAGTTAAAAAGATTATCTTCGTTGGTGAAACAGGCCCTTAAAGACTGAGAAAAACATTGTTTTAACAGGTCTCCTCATAGACAACAATATATAGTCGTGTGGCACTCAAAGGGTTAATTTTATCATGGTGTATGTGGTGTGTGAAATGAATATGTTCAGGTAATGTTCGTATTATTGTGTCTTCATGAAATCACTAAAGGGAGTGATAGTGAATACATCAGTTTTATTAAGTTACATTTATTTGTTTAAAATTCGTGAAGGTGATGATAGATTTGCAAGATTTTTTTCTTAACACTTTCTCTTGCTACTTTTGATGGCATTAGTGCACCCTACACCCTTCTGTGATTGATGAGCAAAATAAAATATTAACTTTTAAGCCATCACCACCTTTCATAAAATTGTATTGTGGGTTTCAATGTCACAAATTTGTAGAGAAAGCAATAACCAAGTAGCCCCATTCTATATTAGGTACAGCTATTGTGGTGCAAGCTGTTTGGATCACTTTCTCTGTAGTATAGTAATAAGTCGTGCTTGGAATGGATACAGAAAACGAGTGGAGGAATCCAAAACAAAGAATCTGAATTTGAAAAATGCCAGCACCTTCCATCCCACATAAAAGAGAAAAATGGCATGGTTGGCCTTTTTCTTTTCAATGTGAGACAAGATAGTGTAGGCGAAAAATGATTTTTACATAATTTTTTTAGTTTTCTCAAGTGAGTGTAATTCATGATCTTGTTTGGGTAGCTACTGATTATATGGGAATTTTTATTGGGAGGAAGTATACCTCAGGGCTGAACTTAAACCAGCAGTGTCCACTGGGTTTTGGATGGTGGTTAAACCTCCAGGTATACTGGTTAGCTGTGGTAGATGCGTGCTTACTCATTGAATAAGTAGCTGTGGACAAAATGCAACTGCATTCTGACGAGGTATTGGTCTATCCTTGGGTGAGATAGGCAAGTCAAATGATATGGAAATCTGTGCAAATGCTGTGACTTGTCCACGGGAGTCACAGCAATGATGCACCCAGTTACCAGTTGGATAGTGAAGAAGTTCTTCTTCTTAGGCCGGCCGCACACCGGCTAAGGCACGGCGCGGCGTTTTCACCTCGCCTCGCCGTGCCTTGCCCGATGGTTAAGAGAGCAGCATACGGCACGGCAAGGTGACTTAAGCACCGTCGCTTTCAGTGGCGTTTAGTATACTGACAAGTGAAGTAATGTGTGTAGTTAGTATTATATTTTATGAAGTCTGTTTGTAGTCTGTTACATATGTCGTGAAAATGAATGCAGAAGAAGAAGAGGCGACTGTTATAGCGTTGTGGTACCTCGTCAAGTTAATGGATGATGTGCCCAACAGAGAAATGTGGGTGCATCCCATAAATGAAAAACGGAACCTAAAATCGTTTATTGCAGAATAAAGTGCAGGCCCAGAAAATTTTTATAACTATTGTCGTATGAAACCAACAACAGAGACCCCATCATCCTCCTGGCTTGCCATTTTCACTTGTCACACAAACAACAACTAGACAATACTAGAACCCACTACTTTCGCCTGTCGCTATCACTGTACTGCACGTGGTGGCGATCCCCGCACATGCACAGAATGATTTGTCTGAAGCCTTTTGCCCGACAGACGAAAATTGACTAGGCAGTACAAAGCGCCATGCGGCGCTGCTTCGCCTTGCCTTGCCGTGCCCGATGCAGTGTGCGGCACCTCCATTCAAACCAATACAAACCACGTCGCATAAGGTGCCCTAAGGCAAAACGTCACGCCGTGCCGTATCCGGTGTGCGGCCGGCCTTAGGAATAAAGCTGGAGTGTAAAGGGGTTGGTATCGCAACACTCATATATGTATGGTAATATGTTCTTTAACATCTGTAGTAGCCAAAAGTAAGCCACCACATTATTAATCTGAGGAGTTGTGGCTAATCTACTCTTTTTTTTTTTATCAAGCCCTTTTGGAACCCTTCCAAGTAAAATATTCCTGAAGTTAAATAGTCCTCCATTGAAATCTATGGTCAGGGTCTACCTGAGAGAATACACCAGACAGGTGTGATAAACATTTAAGGGTAGGCACATGTAACATAATGCACTCAATGGTTTGTGGCATAACATGATGGTAGTTCATCGTCAGATAAGATGCAAAGTAAGTAAATTTCCACTCGTATTTATTTATGTACAACTATTATCTAGGTATCTGAGGATGATGCCTATGCATTGAAACTAATTTTAGTTTCAGGGTGTCTGCCAACCTTAAAAGCCTTTAAAACTGTGAAAAGGCATGATAATATGGGCCTTGAAAACCGGGAATTATACAGGAATTTTTTATATTTGCTTAGTATTTCGAAGAATTTCAGGAAATCTTCTATCCCATGCAGGAAGAGTGTATAATCTAATAACTAATGATAAATATCTTTAAGTATGAAAATTCAGTTGATTGCTTGAAACCCATCCGTTTTCTCTGAAGAGCAAAAAATAACACATCATATTCGACAAAAAGGTCTACTTTTTTTATTGAGAGAGTGAAGTGGTTGAAAAGTGCAATATAATATCCGTCCATCCAACATAAGATTTGTAGGTTGGCATGAGGTATTATTTTTAATCTCAAGTGGCTTCTTTTATTTCTGTAATGCCCAATTATTGCATATTTTTCCTAGATGTTGAATAGCTCTGTGAAAAACTAAGTTACAACTTAAGCGGCAAGTTACCACTGTCAAAGAGAAATATAAGATGTACAGATGTGTTACGTGTTGATGTCACTTCACTCATCTGTTGCATTGTAATACATCGTGAGATTACATTTCGTTGATTATGCCACAATTTTCATCCCAATTGCATAACTTTTGGAGTGACTGATGATATCGCATTGGTGATGAAATTTAATATTTCTTTATAAACCATATGATTTTCAACGGAGCCAGTGGTTTATTATAGACACTCAATAGTTCATCTTTGCTTTAGTTAGTCACTGTGATACTTGAAGATAGGGATGCATAAACAATCACGTTGGTTGTATTGAGTTTACCTAAACTGAGCAAATTTGTGACTTTCGCCATCATTCACTATAGGGAACTTCATTGGATTTTAGCCTTGAAAATCTGGTTATAGGACTTTTAAACCTTGAAAATACCTGATATTTTAGATATCCAATTTGTTAGATATCCTGTAGTTTGTTTCCTTATGTGATTTAATGTGAGATTGCTACAGATCAGTTGAAGTTTGGAGAACCTGAAGGTGGAATTGTAAAGAATGGACCTTGATGTTTTAGCAATCAGCAAATTTAATTGGCCCCAAAAAGAGGACTTCTTGAGTGGAAGCCATAGGATCTTTGAATGGTAATGCTGGAGTAAGCATAGTGCTTAGGAAGAGTGTCAGAATATATGTGAAGAGAGTCCTGTAATATAGCAAAAATATTGTGCTAGTGAAGAAAAGAAGAAGACCAAGCCTACAGATACAATTGTGTTTACATGGCTACATCAGACAATAAAAATACTGGCAGGGAAATAAACATCCAAATGCCAATTATATGAAGAAAAACAATCTCTGAATTCAAATATATTCATTAAATATTTAATAAAAGTAAATTCAATCATATACCTATGTAATTGAATTGAAATATTTTTTTATTTAATGGCTTTTGGATTTGTATTACTTGCAGTATTTTCTTTTTCAGCCAATTTGCTCATCTTAAACATAGAAGCTTATAATAAATTAAAAAGTGGAAGATGTCTATGATAGTATCACAAAAGTGAAAAAACCGGTGAGAGGAGGTGAAAAATTAATTATTTTAAGTGTAACTGTGAGTAACTGGGAAATATGGATTAGGAAATCAGAGTTAGAGAGGGGGGAGGAAGTTAGAAGAATATATCAAATTGACTACTTTTTGAAAGCAGAGATTCAGAAACCTCATGTAGGACTGCAAAACAAGGGCAGATATTGACAGTGACAGTAAAATGAGATCGGAAATTCAAGAAACTGAAGAAAACAATTAAGAACAAATGGCAAGGTTAAAGAATTGAAGGAGACTCGACATCAGCTGTTCTTTTTGTGAGCTATGCATAACTAGTTGGGAGAGGAAATGATTGTGAAATCAAGAAAAGCTGATGAGACAATGGTCGCAGCAGAAACAGAAAAAGTCTTATAGAATATGAGCTAAATTTGCATTGAAAGGGCAATAGCCAGGTAATCTCCTGAATATCAATAAAAAGAAAAGTAAGCTATTGGTATGCAGTAGTAAATATCACAAGACCATTGTTAAACTCTGGAAACAAAAGCTGGAACAGGTAGAAAAATATGTATTGTTATTTAGGGGGCTGAGTAACCAGTGATGGACAAAGTTAGATGGATATAGTCAGTGGAATAACTCAGGTGAAGAGGGCATTCTACTGAAAGAAAAATCTTCTTATGGCTGGTAGTACAAGTGTGGAAGTAAAGAAGCACTGCATTGGAACTTAAACAAGCATGTTTCTATATGGCAAAGAGGCATGGATGGTAACAGCAGCAGAGAAGTCAAAGCTGGAAATATTTTAAATGTGGTGCTAAAGAAGAATGATAATTTACTAAGATTAACATTTATATATTTAATGTAAAATTATTTATTTAGTTTCTTCATTCAAGAGCAGTCAACACCATGCTTAGCAGTAGAAGAGGACTTAACAAGCAGGAAGCATAGGAGCTTAGGCAACAACTATGTATTAACCCATTCAATGTGGATGACTGCCCTGGCTGTCATCCGCTCCCAGCCGCCTGCGCGGATGACAATCAGGGCTGTCATGCCCTTGGGATCCTTTTGAATGGCCATAACAGAACTACACGTGGCTGTTTTGGAGTGCTTTCTTTTCTCCGCTCTGCAGTTGGGTTCTGGCCGTCCTGTTGTGGTCTTCATTTCTGGTTTCACCAAATTTTGGCTATTCTGCAGTTTTTTGCGTTTTTACAAATTTTTTTGAGTTTTTGCGACTTTTTTGCTGTAGTTTCAGTGTGATATTTTCCGATGTACGTTGTTTTCTTGTGTGTTACATGTGACTACTGAACTACTGCTGGCATTCGTGTTTTACCAATTTATCATCAGTGTAGCATTTTATTCAGCGTCAGTATTTTGGTGTTTAACGATGAGGTTTATGTCCTTATTCTTTGGGAGATGGAGAGGAATGCGGAGTGCATATTTTTGAACAACCCATCTCCTAGAGGGAGGATAACGGACTGGAAGCTATTGGATAGGGAGGAGTTTAATGTTTGGTTGGGCCTGCTCTTCCACATGGGGACAATCAGAACAAACAGGATGTCCGATTATTGAAAAACATCGATATTTTTCAATTTTTTAAATATTCCGGGATTCGATGCCGAAGGGTTCGTTTTCTAGGGATATTGCAAGCACTGCCCTTTGCTAAAAATCCTGATGAGAATGATCCTGCTCCCAGAGATCGTCTATATAAAATAAGATCCCTTCTACATTTACATCTGCATATTACCCTGCAAGCCACCATAAAGGTGTGTGGCAGGGGACTAAACTATACTTCTAAACTGCTTCCAGGAGGCGATGGAGGAAGGGAATTGTGCATCGACGAGTCGATGCTACTCTGGATAGGCCGCTTGGTTTTTCGCCAATACCTTCAGGGTAAAAAACACAAGCATGGCATAAAAATGTATATGCTTTGTGAACCTGGGGTTAGTCCACCGCTTGATTATTTACGCGGGCTCCGGAGATGATGAGTTGGGTGGACGAGGAAATGGAGATCAAGTTGTGCATAAACGTTTAGAGAACTTAAAGCATAATAGACACAGTGTTTATCTGAACAATTATTGTAACAGTGTACGATTAACTACGGATCTGTTTTCAAGTGAAACGTACTCCACAGGAACCCTGCGAGCGAACGAAAAAGAAAATCTTAAAGGGGTTTTCGGCCGAAAATTGCCAAAGGGAGAGGTCATTACTCGCTGGAATAAGTATGGAATTTGCATCTTTCGACAGAAAGACAAGACAGACATTGTCATGATTTCCTTTAGAGTTTGGAAGCAACATTGTAACAACTTCACGACCAGGCAGAGGAAAACCAGAAGCCGTAGCTGCATAGAATAAGTTTATTGGGAGGGGGGGGGGGGGTTTGGATCATTGCGACCAGCTGTTGTCGTACTACACCTGTGAGCACGAAACGCTCAGGTGGTATAAGAAGGCAGGAATCCACATATTTCAGATTATGCTGGTTAGTTGAGTCTTGAGGCTTGAGTTAATTGAGTCCTTACTTTCCAGTAGGACAAAGGCCTTGACTGCTTTTCTGCAACCAAAAAGGGGTTTCGCCCACTTTCCCGCTATAACAGCTGTTTGGGAGAAAGGGAAAAATAGCAGAAGAGATGCAGAGTATGTCACACTAAGGGAGTAAGGAAATCTGTGGTGTACATTTGTCCTGACTCTGAAGGCGAGCCGTGACTTTGCTTGCACCCATGTTTTCAGGAATTTCTTAAAAATATTTTAGTTTTCGTGAAAATCTTTTCTCGTAGGATTTTTGTTTGCATAATTGTGGATTCCAATATAATAAATTTTATAAGGTATATTAGGTTTAGATTCATTCTTTAGTCTGTAAATATTTTGTTTTCGTAATTATAATATTTCATAATTCATGATTTTCAAGGTTTTCCATAAAGACATTTTTCCTGTAGCAAATATTGTAATTAATTTAATTATTGGTGACATCTCTTTTATCATTGCTGTTATAGACTTATTTCAAAATGCATTTTTTTTATTGTGTACCATTGCATTATTCAAAACTGCTATGTTTGATTGCATGTGTAAATGAATGTATACATACATTTGTGAGATCTTGCATTTGGAAGAATAATGTACTGCATCGAGCATTTTTGCATACTATGATAAATACAGTTTTACGAATGCACATCGGATCGATTTATTATTATTGTAAGTAATGCAATTATTTTTCCAATGTTTAAAATCGTTAGTCAGTCAACGTAGCTCCCTGAGTTCGTTACAGTTCCGTATTTCTCAAGTGTATACCCGAGCTTAAAATTCAGAGAACTGGGCATTCTAAATGGGTAAAAAAAAGGAAGTGGACAATGAAATTGAGGAAAAGAGATTGAAAGAACAGGAATTTGGATGGTCAGGGGTTAGAAAAGGAACCACTAGAGGAGGGGAAAGAAAGTTGTGGCTTGCCAGGGGTTGGGGAAAAGGAAGCGACAAGTGAGACCCGAAGGGGGGAGAGGCAGGTGATAGGACAACAGAAAGGGTACAATAGACCGAGGCACTAAGCGGCTCATAAACATTTTTACAGAGGATGGATTTTTCCAAGGAGACTAATGTAATATATGTGGGTTTTTCATAGGGACAATGGCAGAATGTCTGCCATGATGAATTCTCCGGCATGCTACGAGCAGGCGACACCCAGCGGACGAGTGATAGCATGGGATTCCAAAGTAATTTGGCATGATCGCTAATTATATTATGGTAAATAGGAACCATTGAGTATATGCAGTTAGGCTGGCACGTATAACTTTAGTGATAGTGCTGCTGTCTAATCTGAAATCAATATAATTTTATATTTGTTAGTGGCATTCATGGAGGCAAAATTTTTGCAGCGCCTAGAGATATAGGGTTTTTTCTTGTACATTAGGGAAGGAAAATTTAAGGAGTAAAAGAGAAGGAAAACTTAAAACACTACCGAGTAAAATGTATTTAACCATTACGAATGGAAAACACATTTCATCTTCATATCACTTAACTCAAAGCTGAAATATTTACAGCAAAAAAATGCGATCAAGATAAGTACAAATTATATGCATTCTTACAGAACAAAAATCAAAATTTAAAATAAAAGCAGACAAAGACCTTCTTTGCTTATACAAAAGCAACCATTAACATCTTACTGAACTTAAACAAGACAGTAATTTGAAGTTTTCCTCTAAAATTTCGCAAAAGAAACGAATCACCGCATCAGTTGTGCGGGTTGCATAATTCAGGAAACTTTGCCAGGAGCGGATGACATTCCTGAATGTCATTTAAAAAAATTTTAAAAAGAGATGAAAAAAGGCAATTACACACAATTTATATGTATGTTATGCTTAAATTAGACAAACTAAATAGAATTAGGCAAAAAAACATATTCCGACACCGGCAAAGGTACCATCATAGGTACCATCATATGGTGCCGCATTGAAAGGGTTAATGTCATGTTCAGCAGAGAAGACTTTCTGAAGTGTAAGAATGTTCATAGGTTTTATTAATGCACATTCTCCAGAGCTTACAGAATCGAAAACACAATTGTGTGTTTAGTTGATCCTATGCTTCACGGTGTAAAATATATGCCTATTATTTGACTGAGGATTCTCAATTAAAATTATTTGTTATAATAAATACATTTATGATAGAATAGATTCGCAATTAAGTTTTTTTTATTGAAGGAAACTACCCTATTCAGCTGTATTCTAGCTTTTGACCCAGCCTATCCCAACATGTCTGATGTTGGTAGAAGGGATAGTTATGGAACATGATATGGATGAATAGGAGGGATAGTTATGGAACATAACTATCCCTCCTAGTTTTATCAACATATCACTATGATAGATTCAAATCTCTGAAAACATGAGAAATCAAATAAATAAAAGTTAGAGATGAGTAAATACCATAATTTATTGATTCTCGATACGAATACCATCTACCTACACATATTACATTTTTTACCTTGTTTAATAGCAAATACCATGTTTAATAACAAAAAATGTTTGGTAGGGGATAAAAAAATGTAATAATAGATTCAAAATAATATGACTGTCATGTCATAAGTTGAATTTTGATATGATTAATAATTAGTAATAAGAGTAATAAAAACACTAACCTGAACTATAATTCAAACTTTAAAAATTAAGAAATAAGAATAAAAGGTCTCGGTACAAACCCTTGAGCCTACTTTAGGTTTTTGTTCATAAAAACCAACATTTTTAGCTTCTCTGGATCAAGGCAATTTTGTTTCTGGTGACAAATGTTTCCTGCTGTACTAAATATGTTTCTCATTGTTGACAAGAAACTCTCATATGTTTCATATTCACTTAGGGTTTTTAATCTATACAGGAAAAACAGCGACAATTGTATTTCCAAAAAACAAGTAAATTTATAGTAGGAAAAATCAACTTCCCATCATCGGTGTGGTTAATATTTTCCTGGATCAAGGTTTATGGATGCAATTGCAGCGGCGTCGGAAGTGTGGGCAGGGGGGGCATTCTGCCCCACCCCAGAATTTGCCCCGGGCCCTTGAGAAATGAGTGTTCATTAATAAAAATTAAATTTCACTGGTTTCTAGCTTGCATTTTGCCTTCAGGCGCATAATCTACCACATTCACATGCACTTTTAGCATAATTCTAGTTTCTACCCCCTCCTATCCACAAAAAAATGTGGGCCCTTTTCATAGGAGCCGGACCCTTTTCTTAAGAGCCTTTTCAAGGTTAGCCCCTCCCAGCGAAAATAGTTCCGACACCCCTGTGCAATAGCTATATTTTATTACTTCTAATTAGGGATGGGTCGGTTCGGTTCTCGGTTCCACCGGTTCTTGAGCTTAGAACCGGAACCGAGGCCAAAAATAATCGGTACCGAAATAATTGGCGCGAAAACCAGTTTGAAACCTACTCACACTCCGAAAGTGGAGGCTTCACATTAAAACCTGGTGAAATAGTGTACTTAGATGCTTCAAAGTCGCGAATTATTCTAATTCAGTCTCTGAAAATGATTATTGATTACCTTATCTTACCATTGAGCAATGCAAAGTAAGTGGTAAATTAAGAACCGGAACCGAGAACCGAAGTTAAGAACCGAACCGGAACCGAAAAAAAGTGGAACCGACCCATCCCTACTTCTAATATAAAGTTCACTGTCCTTATCACACACACTTAAAACAATACATTTTTTAAACCTGTACGACTATTCTTTAAAGTGTCGTTAAGAGAAACCTAAGTTCATTTTCATTAATATTTGAATTATTTTACAAAATATAAGATCCTAGTGATGCCATACTGTACCACCCTCTATCCAGGAACGTATAAATGTAATTATACAAAAAAGACTTCTGAGCATGTCACATGCCAAGAATAATATAATCTCACTCACTCAGTGATTCAACCCTAAGGATGGTTTTAATAGATGAGGGTAGAGCTCCCTGGCCCACGTCGCACTCCGAGGATTTTTTGTTTGGGGGCGTTCAAAGGCTTCACCTGGATTTGAACCCGAGACCTTTCGATCAGTAGCCAAGCACTCTATCAACTAGGCTACCATGCTCCCCTCAGTAATATAATATAGAATATTAAATAATAAACAAAATCAAAAACCTAAAATTAATTCTGTGCACAATCGGTTTAGATTAACTTGGGTTGCTGTTGTAAATCAAATCCTTAAATGCTTTCAAATTCTTTTTTTAGAAACAAAAAAAGTTTTATGCAATCAGGATATCCCATTTATGGAATTTCTGGGGATTCCATTTTTAAGATGAAAAAGTTATTATAGAATATTCCAAGCTGCTAAACTAGTAATTTTGCAATGCCTTATTAATAATACCCCTTAAAATGGTATTTGTGAGTTTTATACTCATAAGGAGAGGTTGTGTAACTCGGATCATGAAAGGAGATGAGCCTTTTTTTCATGCTACTAGAAGGAAAATAAATAAATATGTGTCTTGGCTTTTTTCTACATTGGCCCGGGATCCCAAGAAAAAAGTAGAATGGCAGGCCCGCTTGCATTCTCTGAGCTGGGGTAAGCCGACAATAGTAGAGTGGGGTAGTATACTGCAGGCAATGAAGTTCGATTCTCATTAACGTTTAAAAGTTTTCTTTCAGCCATTGAATCAAAAATTTTATCATCCTTAATTTCCAGCCCTTGTATACAAATATTGTCTTTTTTGTACTTTTATCACTTAAATTAGATTTACCAATGCATCACTCAAGTATACAATGTAAAGTTAACCTACTGTTACCATGGTTTTAATTCTGTAACAAAATATTTGTCCACTCACTTTCACTAACATCAGATTTTATTAATTTTATTTACTCTGTTCACTTGTACAGTTGAGCACCCTTAATCCGGCAGTTTTTCCACAACCATCTACCCGGTACTTTGTGGAAAATGCCGAAACATTTTAAACCAAAACATTGCTTCATAACTCGCCGAGATATTGCCATTCTTAATGTTAATTTTCCCATTTTGAGAATCAGAATAATTTAAACATATTAATTTCTAGTACTTCATGTGCACTGCAATTATTCTGCAACTTGAAGTAAACATATAAATTTGAAGATATCTCCGAGATTGACCACCACTAATTTCAGATCACTACTTTCAATGGCACGCCCATTTTTGATTGACCACTAGATGTAATTTGATAAAATTATTTGTTATCTGCTTATGTTTCTCCCAAATCTTGTCTCATCTATACAGTTGCTGCAACAGCAGAGGAGTGAGGTATCAGTACGAAACGTTAATGATCGCAGAAAAAGTGCAAGCTATGAAAAAGCTTTACACCATTGCATCGGTAAAGCATTTGTATGAAACGTACTGTGTGGGATCTTCAAAAATATAACACATTAAGAAGCGGAAAGAGAAAATCTTCAAAATCTTACTGTTAAAGTGACTCGAAGAAATGGATGACAGAGAGAAAAACTATGAAAGAATATTTAAGTGTTGATGTAGATCACGAGGTTTCGATTGTGTTGAAGTAGAGGGCTTAGTTAGTATTTCTGGCCAAATGCTAATAGAGCAGGATAAACTATTTCAGAAATAGACGAGACTAATCTAAAAGACGTGATGTGGGAAATTTGGCGTGCATGCAATAGCATTTCACAGTCAGTTCTAAAACAAGCGTTGTTTAAATTGTGGCCTGCTTTAAGGTTTGATGTGGACGAAATAAGTGGGGATTTTAAAAAATTTCATGTTTCTGAGGATAAAAATATGATGATGGAGTTTTCAAACAGCATCCATAACCCTAAATTACAAGAAATGGAATTGGTAAATTTAGACGAAAGGATAAGTTAGCGGCCACGGTACTCTCACCACACAACATTTCATAGATGGTGAAATCATTGAAATGGTAATTAATAACAATAAATCCGAGTGGGGTTGAAGATGATGAGCCTGAAATTGTTGAAGGAAGACCACTAATGATGATGGTCTTTAAAGATTCATCCAGTCCGGTTACCTGCGACATAGTGATGGGCAGCCGTATAGACGACACTCACGCGTTGGCATCGCTCTGAATCAGCTGATAACAAATCAAGTGCGGTAGGAAATGTTTTACGCAAAGTACAGCATAAGTAATATCAAATTTTATAATCCCTTTTCCAATAATGATATGAAACTTTTACATGTGCAGCAATAAGCACAATGCTTAGATTCAGTTATTTTCACTCACTGTGCAACTTCGATACTTATAAATAATAACTTTGTGAATTAAGAAACCATTTCTTTCTGATTATTCTGAGTGACTCTCTTTAAATTAACGTTCAGTAAATGGCAAACGAATAGACCAGTTCCCATGCATGACCCATAGTCCAGCAAAATCCCTAATCCAGCATCACTTTGGTCCCGACTGTGCCAGAAAAAGATGCTCAACTGTATATTGATATGAAATTCTGATAATCTACTTTTTTTAACTGCCTGCTTGCCATACTCTAGGAATACAGCATGACTGTATTACTAGGAAGTGTTAAGGATCGAAGGCACGAATGGCAGAATACTAGCTCACTGCATTTTTAAAAACTTCATTATCATCGGTTCATGCGAGTCTGGTGAATTTAGGTGACCCGCGTGACATTCTGCTTTATTTTTTTCTTATGCATTCAGGCCTGTGGAGGATAAAAAAAAAGCCAAGACATGTATTTCTTTATTTTGCTCTGGTAGCACGGAAAAATTTTCATCTCATTTCGTGACCTGAGTTACAAATCCTCTCCTTGTCAGTATCTACCATACCTACAATCCATTCGCAGGGTGCATCGATCTCTAAGCCGCTAAATTTAAAAATTTCTGATCCGGATACAATATTATAGTATTCAGATACGATTTCAGTAGCAAATGAAATGAACAATCCATGGTCTTTCGTTGGGTCTTTCGATCCAACCCAACCATCCCTAATTTTCGAGTAATACATTCGTAAATCTAATTTAAACAATAAAAGTATAAAAAAGTGAGTATTCAGATGTAAGGGTTTTAAATTGGATGATAAAATTTTCGATGCAACAACTGAAAGAAAATATTAAACTGAGATAGGGATCGAACTTCCTTTAGTACACTAGCTCTCGATGTCCACCTGATCCCGGTGAATATAGGCTACCCGCGTGACATTCTATGGTTTTTTACTCGCGATGCTGGGGTAATGGGAAAAAAGTAATATTTCTTTATTTGGCTTCTAGTTGAACGGAAAAATTTTCATCTAATTTCGTGGTCTGAATTACATAACCTCTCCTTGTCAATATCTTCGAACCTACATTCCATTCACTGAGCACTTCAATCGCTAAGCCGCGAAAATGTAAAATCTACAATCCGGATCTGATTTCACTCTATGTCTTTGGATCCGGATCCGAGTAAAATGATCGATCCGTGGATCCTTGGACCCGACGGATACGATCCTACCATCCCTAGTATCGACAGTATCGGTATTGACTTTAGGTGATCGATTCTCGATACCAATACCAATCCTCAAGAATCGGTGGTATCAAGAATCAACACATCCCTAATAATAATGGATGGAAATGAAAAAAGATAAAAATAGTTCCAAAATAAAAAACTAGTACAAAAGTGATTTCAGTATCCCTAGGAACCACCAGTTCACGCACTAGAAATGTAACAAGTCGGCAAAAACTCAATGTAAGAAGTAGCATAATTAATAATTTAAGAAATATTATCCCAGACTTATTAGAGAGGCCTTCAAAATAAAGACGACCTCAAAAAACTTCAATAATGAAGACAGCTGCCGTATCGAAAGTGTATGGAAGTGAATAATTGAAAGATTCCGGCCAATCTGTATAGAATCTGACTGATCTGGGACCCAGTCTGAAATTTGCAGCCTATATAAAGTGGACAAAAAAATCATGACACTTCTGACCTGAAGGAGCAAATGGAATACCTGTGAAGCCTGTTGTCTCACATGATGAAGATGAGTGGGGAAATAACCAGGAGACCAGATTCTTTATATTCATGAATTGTATGGGAAATTTCATGAAAGCAAAACTTTCTTTTTTAAGAGTTGCAGAATATATTCACTGTCATGTTCTTATGATGGAATAGGTGGATGGATACAGATGCTTGTCTGTATACTAAGTGATACATTCAGCGTGCCTATGTATCAAGCAGATTTAATGTCTTCAAGAACACTGTTGACTGTTGGGTAGGAGAACAAAATCTGCATTTAGAGCACTTTTGTACACCACCTACTCTTAATACAAGACACTGTAGTGAGAATCTGTTCTTTACCTTAGAGTTTGTGGTGCAGGAGATTTGTAGACATACCACAAAATCTTTTCTTATTACTTTGTTTATTTTTACATTTAAATGGGTTTGATGATAATAATCGGTGATCTGTATTTGGGGTAAGAGTGTGACTAATTAGTCCCTTCTTTTACCCGTACCCGTTAATTGCATAGAGGAAAATACCATCTAAAGTGAGTCAAAATTTAGAGTGTGGGAAATACTTCATGGGGGTTGGTTGATTATCCAGTGGCCATTGATATGCGTTTATCATTGAATGGCCACTGCTATTTTTGTTCATTTGATTCTTTTAATCATGATATTCAGGTGATATGAACCTGCTGGTTTATTTTCTTCTTTTATATTCATGGCATTTTTACACAGAAAACACTGATTTCGGTTGAGCCTGAATTTTTGCGTGTAGTGTACATTTCCTTTACTGTGTGGAAGTATTTTGTGATATACAATAACTGTGTGGTATTATTGTGGTCATATTCACCAGAAACCATGGTTTTGTGTCATCATTAGTTTTCTTTCATAGGTATATAACATTTTCATCTGTGTAAACTGAAACATAATTGTCTTGATCTATAGGTGGTTTAAAAATTATCATGAACCTGGGCCTGCTAGATCAGGTGATGTTGCTACTGAAACAGTAATTCTAGAAAAAGGGCCCTGCTCACAATTTGCCTCTTCCCAGGTAGAAATGTTAAGGAAATGTGGACTGCCCATTACTTTGGATAGAGGTAAGTGACTTAGTTTTTCTTTTCTTTGGTTACTTTACACTTTTTTTGTGGCAAAGATATTAGAAAAATATTACCATTAGTAGCATAGGCTAGTATTTTATTTTCTCAGGCTTATAAGTAGTTTTATGTGTCATTCTGATGACCTATTCTTCCTAAAACCTCTTCATATCGTAAACCTCCCTTACAATATTTATTATCTAACCTAGGGTTTCATTTCTGGCCTATAGGGTTTCAAATGAATATACATAATGGCCGAGATGAAAAAGTAAGGGAACCAAAAGCGCCTCTATGTATTTACCGTGGTTTCATCTTTTTGAACCCTTGGCCCTTTTTTTAATAAAGGATTTACCAATTATGTTAGTTCCCTTACCTATAACTATTCTTGCTGAAATGATATTTTTTTATTTAATAAACACTCTGATATTATTAGTATTTTAATGGGATAGAATTGTTGTAATAGCTGTGGTTTACCTCAGAGAGGCCATACTAACATTTAACGTAGTTAAATGTTCACAGTACACATGTATGTAATTGTTGTGTGATTATGTGAACTTTTTCATCCTGAATAACCCCATAGCATTGCTAGGGAAGTATTGTGCTGCATGCTACTTGCACAGATCAACTTGGAAACCTAACACACCCTCTTATATTTACACTCTAGTTATTATTGGTTTTTAATAATTTCGACGTTTTCACAGGTGTGGTTACACTACTCAACGAATATACAGTATGCAAGCAGGGTGATGTGTTAACACCAGAGCAATGTCGGATATTGGTACGTATAAAACAAAATTAAACTAGCATTCATAGTCCCTTAAAACTTATTTTTTTCTTCAGTGTGCGAAATACAGGGTGCATTCCGAAAGTAATGCAATTAATATTTTTTAAAATAATTTATTATACAGATTTGCGCAAACACTTAAAATTCTTCAAAGTACTGTCCTCGGCCCTCTACACATTTTTTCCAGCAACTCTGACATGACCTGTACGCGCCCTGGAAGGAGTCTTTGGTGACCTCTCGTAAGGTCTTCGTCACGGCTGATTGGATTTCTTCTATGGACGAAAAACGGGTTCATTTCAGGGCTGATTTAATCCAAGGGAACAAAAAGAAGTCTGCTGGGGTGACGTCAGGACTATAGGGGGAGTGGGGCAGCATTGGCACCTGGTGTTTGGCCAGGAACTCGCGGACTCGTAGTGCGTTGTGGCAAAGAGCGTTGTCGTGATGGGAGTTGCCAGGTAGTGGAGATGTCTTTTCTCGTCCTGACGACCCTTTTTCGGAGCCTTCCGAACACGTCCACGTAGTAGGCAGCGTTAAATGTCTGTCCTTGAGGAACAAACTCCTTATGGACCACTCTTTTGCTGTCAAAAAAGACAATGAGCATTGTTTTCACTTTTGATTTGCTCATTCTAGCCTTTTTGCGCTTGGGGGACTGGTTGGTGTGCCACTTTAACCACCTAAAAATTGTGAGTAGGACAGTAGAGGAATAGAGTCCCCGTCAGCCTCATAAATAATTTTCTTAGTCTCCTCAAGAGATTTTTTCAGTTTAGCACAGAACTTAATCGCGTAACGTTGCTCGATCGTCGATTCCATTTTTTTCGTGACACGGTCGGCGCGCAGAGGTTTACAATAACTGATGTCCTGCCGCTTCCACTGCTTGGAGAGCACTGAGATTGGTTTTGTGGCAAAGCTTAGCGTCCCCGCCACCGACTCCAAGTGATCCGATCCCATTCTAACCAATAGGATCTGCGCGGGAAATTCAATTGCATTACTTTCGGAATGCACCCTGTATATCACTTTTTTTGCCATTTTGTGAGGTGGAAGTGAGCATGTTAAGAACACATGTTTCTGGCTGTGTATTGCATAGTCAAAGCATTCAGTCAGTTTCTAAAATACTTGATGGGGTTAAATACATATAGATAATTGTTTAACTTAAATTAAAATTTAAGAGTAAATAAATTAAATCGCTGTAGTATTTCCTCCTGGCTTAGCATTCAAATTCTCCAGACTAGATGAAATCCATAATCCATTTTCAAAATAAGTAATGAAAGCTGAAGGTAGTTGCCAAGGTACAAGAAAAAAAATCAGGAAAAAAATGGTTTCAACATTCACAACAGTCATGTTAAAATTGATCACTACTGAATGTGTTAAATTTTATGAATTTCGTTTTTTTATTCCAATACTCTTGTTTTCTTTCTTGATTTTTTGTTAGGTCTTATTTATGTATCTTCGTATCATCTCGAACCTATATAAATATTACTGTTATTTTAATTTCTCAATTTTTTCAGTTTTATGGCTAATGCTTTGCTTTGTGCAATTTACAGGATATTCTAGATATTCTTATGTCAGAGTTCAAGGTTCACTTAAAGTGTGTGTGGACAAGTGATGGGAAATTCCGAATTCTCAATCGAGGGAAAATAATATCAGCCCCACAAGAAACTCAGGCTGAGGTGAATGAACCTGAGGAGGTAGAAATGGAGGCTGAATCTCCTGGAAGTGACGATGAAAATGGAAATAATAATGAATGTGATGACTGAATGCTTGTGTATATAATTGTGTGTATTGGTGTAAAATGTGATATAAAATTACTAATTTTTACTCATGTGTTTGTTTTTGTTTTCTTTACTATTGTGGCCACAAATTTCCTACTATTGGTGTCTCTAAATTTTCTTATCCAGATATATTATTAACATATAAACAAATAAAATAATCAGTCTGTATTTGGAGTACATAAATGCAGATTGGTATGTACAAGAATACTTTTGCTCTTAAACGCCATCAAATTTTAACAATTTGACAAAAACTGCTAATGGGATTTTAGCAAAAATGGGTCACTTCAGATCAGAAATTACTGCAGAAAATTAAATTTTTTCAAAAACAATTTGAAACTTCCTGTTATTATTGAACAAGTGTCTGTTTGCAATAAAATAATCTTTACTCTGGTGTAGTTGAAAACATCCTTGTTACGTAGGCATTAAAATTTCTGGTCAGGATGATGTATCGGAATAGTTTGTCGGATGCATGGGAACAAGAGCCTGATAACCTTATAGATGGTCAAGACATAGTGAGGTTTGTCAAATCACAGAGACTCTGCTGGGACACTTGATTAGAATGCCAGAAGAGAAAGTTGGCCAAGTGAGTTTGGGAGGGAAGATTTTTTATGTAAGAAGAGATGTCCATGCCTGAGATGGCAGGATGTAGTGGAGGCAGACCTGGCTGCTATGGGTGAAAGATGGAGAAAGAAGGCCATTCAATCAGGGAGGATTGGAGGAAGATTGTTATGAGGCCCTAAAATAAGTTTTCCCTCAATGTCCCAGCATTATGTACTCCCTTCTGCTTAAGCTTCATGGAGCATTTATCAATTTGTTGTCTCAGCAGTATGGAGATTTGGCATCATAAATTTTGATACAAAATTTGCTTCATGTGTTCATTGTTTCTAAAGTGCAATGTAATTCAAATATTTGTATCCCTTCTTTATAATTACCTGCTAGTTCGGCAGTTGAACAACCATAAAATTGCTTATATACTCAAATTATTATATATGTCCATTTATTTTTTCAGCGTAAGAGGAAATTGTTTCCCTATTATTGCATTACATATCAGCAAATCCATGAATTATGCACCGATACAGCGACCGGATTTTGATTTTAAAAAAATCGAGCAGCACACCCTCCCAAGTTGATTCTTCCTTTCGTTTGGACCCTTAGGAAACACCTCAAGCCAATGAACCAAGAAAAACGCACTGTTAGAATAGTTTTTTCAGCCTTTTTTGTCCAAAAAAATGACCTTTGTTCTTTATTTAGACCATTCAACTTGGAAAATGCACTATTTTTTAGGTCAATTTTTTTGGAACCTGATTTTTGATTGAGAACAAATTTTTCTACAAACTGAAAAGTACTAGAAAAGTGCATTAAATAGTTGTAATTAAAAGTTCTGCACTTTGAAAAAATCAATTCAGTGGTTAGATAACCAAGTTGGATACCGAAACAGGATGGGACCAGGCTAAGTCTTCATGATTTTTTTACTCGAGTTGTATGGGATCTAGACGAAAAATTCAAGGAACAAAGAGTGTTCAAAATTCTTCAAAGAGGACGCCAGATTTGTTCCGGAAATTTTGGTCATATTTTGGTCATTTTGAAATTGGCCATTTTTTTAAATTAGCACGCAACACTTCGGAAAGCTCGAAAAGACTTGTACAAGTGCGCGTGATGATCTTGAAGAGGATTCAAACCAAAAACATGTCCGTAGGGGGCCCACTTTGGTCTGGAGTGGTCAAAAATGGCCATTTTCAACCCACAAAGGGGATTGCGAGAAAAATTCGGAAAAAATTGTGACAGTTCCTGGGCTGGTCCCCTATAGGATCTAGACCATAAGTTCTCGATCAGTATGTCCATTTTTGGTCACCAAGGAGTACAGAAAAGGACATTTTTATGAAAACGAGAGGGCTTGAAGGAATTCAGCAAACAATCATACGATTACCGTAGATGATCTTCACTAGAATCGAGGCCGAAAATGAATGACGCACGTATCCATTTCAGGTCAATGAGGGGCGGGAAATTGCCGTTTCCCACCCGCGCAGCCCAAAATGGCCATCCTTGGACGCATTTTTGGTTTCAATGGTCTTCAAGATCATCACGGGTATTTGTACAAGTCTTTTCGAGCTTTTCAAAGTGTTGTGTGCGCATTAAAAATGGAAAACAATTGCCAATTTCAAACTTACCAAAATGTGACCAAGATTTAAATCCACCCTGTAGTTCGTTTTTTGGACAAAAAAGGCTGAAAAAACTATTCTAACAGTGCGTTTTTCTTGGTTCATTGGCTTGAGGTGTTTCCTAATGGTCCAAACTAAAGGAAGAATCAACTTGGGAGGGTGTGCTGCTCGATTTTTTTAAATAAAAATCCGGTCGCTGTATCGGTGCATAATTCATGGATTTGCTGATATAGGTGTTTGGACATTTACCATACAGATTCATGTTATATGTAATTATCATAGACTCTTTAACCAGGTACCTTTAGAAGGCCATCAATCAAAATGGATGCAGTGAGCATCACATCTCTTTGGCCCTAAACACGGCCTTAGAACTTTGGGAATATTTGTCAAAAGTGAAGCAACAAAAACTGATGACCAGGGCCATTCTGCTCTATGTCTCCACTGTTTCTGGAAAAATCTCTTTCGGGAGATAATATCCAAATGACCCATTAACCAATGGTAAAACTAAGAGACTGAATTGTAAGATCAAGGGACCCCATTGGGCTTATGGCTCTAGTTGTCCATCTGATCCCTTGTGAATGCAGCCAAGTCTGTGTAGGTCAAACGATTGCCATGAGAATGAAAGAGCACCATAGACATTTCATTCTTGGATAACCTGGAAACTAGCTGTAGCCAAGCACAGTATCATTCATTCTCAGCCATCACATTAAATAGGACAACACATCATTTGCTGCTCCAACAACTTTGTGGTTCACTAGGCATGGAAGCCATCAAGATTTGGCTTCAGATGATTTTTTCACAATTTTAGTCATGAGTAATGAGTGTCAGTTTCAATAAGTACAGGGCCAACAGTCAACAATAGCAGGTTTTATTTCTGCATTTTCTTCAATTTTTGGACGACTCCTTTACTATGTGCAGCTCTTTTAAACATGTGTGTAAACCTATATGACCATGACGATCTTGTTATAGAGGAGTGGAAGCCAGCTGGAGCACTGGCAAATTACATATGATCAAATCATACACAAAATACATATAACCGTCCATATATATTAAATTACTTGTAATTGGGGGAACCTGTAAGCAATGAAGAAATTGTTATTATTATAAAAATGTATGAACGAACGCAGAATAAATCCCAGAAGAATACAATTTGTACAACAACAAATGAACAAATCAATAACAAAAATATGTATCCATGATAGTGACATTTTTCTGCTTTGAGTCTCGGGCAATATTACATCCAAAAATTTACACAGAGCACATGATATTTGAACTTCGCGGCGTTATGGCGATGGTAGCGCTCCCATCGAACGGTGTTGATCCAAGTTCGAAGCGCCTCAGTGCGCTTAAGCGCCATAACAGTGGGGTTGAAGATAACGCCGAAAGACAGGAAAACAAATCGGTGGAGTGTGATGAGTTTTGCATATTAACACATATTAAGGCGTTCAACCCCTAACAGCACCCGTATACATGGTGTTAAAAAAAATTACAAGTGAATGCTACAGTAACCGTGTTCCAAGATGCCGAAATTCAAAGGTGACCAAAAATTGATGATAATTCATTATCGCGGTAAATTCGTCTTTGTCAGCTGATCACATCACTTTCAATCAGTGTATGATTTATATTTTATTTACAGACTCTAAGACGAAGACAGGCAAAAAAGTACTAAACAAAAGACAGGCCTTGGTACAAGATATTCAAAAAGATGCAGGGAAATTCTCCTCTGTCTACTCGTTTACTTCGAAGAACATGAGGAACGGAATGTTGAAAAAATTGCGAGAGGAATGGCGACCTAGCAGGTGAGCAAGAAAAATATGTCTTTTCTAGCTGGCAAATGTTCATCTGTACATTTAATATGATTTTAGTATCGTCTTGTGTCAAATTCTCAGTCGTACAACACCTGACTTAGAGGGTTACCTGTTCATTTTCTTCATCACAATGTTGGCGTTGCCTTGTCTGGTTCATCTTATGCATTGGCTTACCCTCGGAAAGAGTGTGTTACAATTTAATATTATTTTCTGTTGGGAAAATCTGACACGAAATGTTTGAAAAGATACGGTAAAAGTACAAAGACAGTGCTATAGATAGTTAGTTTGAGTGGTTTCACGGTTAAGCCCTGTAGCGGGCGCAACCTATTCTGTGGCACTAACGGACGCGCGTGGCTCTCAGTGCAACACTTGTTTACCTACGAAGGAAAAGAACCGTACATTGCGTTCTTTGTTTTATTAAGATTATTTTGCATTATTATCACAAGGATTACACTTTTTTTTAAACATTCTTACAGATTAACAGCATTAGTTAATGATATTTTTTTTGATTTTGCAGCGATGCCAGGAATAGAATGTCCATTGGAATAATATACTACTTCACTAATGAATAAGTAATCTGAGCTCTAATGTCATGCATCCAAGCACTCATATAAACGTTATATTAGCAATAGAAATGTGTTTATATGGAGTTGTTTGGTCGTTTTTGATAAACACCAATTTGCGCCAACGTTTCACCTCCTTATTTCGGCTTCTTCAGAGCTATTTAGTACACAATGTAAGTTTTTTAATTTCAATTACTTTTTAACAGAAAGAGAAAAAAAAGGTAACAGAACAATATTTATATCTTGTTATATACCTTTGGTGACAATTTTTTTTAAAACAACAACAACAATGTTAAACTTGTTAGATACTTAAATTCATCAACAAACTTTTTAATATAAAAACAGAAACACCCAAAATTTAAAGTTATTGCATAAACAAGTATTTATAATAACAAATATAGCGCTTCCACAGTGCTACATCAATGCACTCGCTGCACTGCAGAAGCGTTTCAAGTTATGCGTCCACAGCGCTGCGTGCCAGGGCTCCCACAGCATGTAATTAGGATAATAATAAAAAACGTCCAAAAGAAAATGACAGCAAAGCTACTCACTTGCCCAAAATGTAAGCAGTCCTTTGTCAGAATAATTAAACGTTAATATTTGCAAATACATTATTGAACATCCAACGAAACTACAACTCAGCTCATCCGATGCCCGTGTCGAGGGTTTTATTTAAAATTCGATATTTGTACAACCAAGCACATGAAATGCATAATCATTCAAATATACTCTCTATAATGAATCAAAAAGGCTTCACAATGAATTTCTTCCTCATTGAAGGCATGTAGTCCCACTAAGTTCAGCAATTAAATAACTTAACGAACCTATAGTAAGATGCTTAGCCACAGCTATACAATGCAAGCAGTCCTTTGTCAGAATATTTCAACGTTAATATTTGCAAATACACTATTGAGCATCCAACAAAACTACAACAGGGATTTCAATTGAGATCACAGGGTCGCAATAAATGACTGATCAATAATAATGATGAACACATTTTCGTAAATGAGCATTGAAA
This sequence comes from Platycnemis pennipes, assembly GCA_933228895.1. NCBI lineage: Eukaryota > Metazoa > Arthropoda > Insecta > Odonata > Platycnemididae > Platycnemis > Platycnemis pennipes. The sequence continues at coordinate 50,010,083 of OW121849.1, read as the reverse complement.
TGCAAAAATATACATTTAATATCTCGAGTAGTCTTGGATTAAAATAATAAGTATAGTTACATTGTCTGCTGAGATAAACATTAAATAAATAGTGGCAATACGTTTTTGTAACATTTACTCGCAGGCTTCAGGGTAGCTGGCTAACTAAGAATTCACCATGCTTTGAAAACAAGTTAACGTCTTACACTTCACTTTTCAACTCTCCTGAGCACATGCAAAACAAGCAATAACAGCCGATTCTGTGATTCGTCAACTCGCTGCTTATTCGCAGGCTTCAGGGTAGCTGGCTAGCTAGTGTTCCACTTACTTCACTTTTCGAATCTTCTGAGCACATACAATGCAACCAACAATGCTATTTATACACTTCCTGAACAACTCACAAGCAATAATGGCCGATTCTGTGATTCGTCAACCCTTAACGATTTTTTTGTCCCCAAGTAATGCCACTAGTATGATGCGCCTTATTCAAAAAACTATCTTCAGGGCTATGGCAGCCTGTTAACCACTTGCGGCTGCAGTGCTTCAGAGACTAGCTGTGAATATGCATTGAATGTGTTTCTCAATAAATCGCTCTATGAGAGCCCTGCTGTCGCACTTCAGTTGACATGTGCTTCACTTGCAGTGCTGACATCCTTGTGAAACGCAGCTATTTGTGTTTGCTGGGCATGTTTTCTAAAATTTTTAAATTTTTTAAATGATATTCAGGATTGTTTAGCTGTATGGCTCTATATTTAATGGCTAGAGCTGTGTTAAGTTTTTGTTTAAAGGGGAGACAACTAGTGAAATTTAAAAATCTATCAGTTTTCATTTCTTTCATGTATCAATCTACTGATACTGTTCCATCTAAATTCAGTTTAAGTATGGTATCCAGAAAAGGTAGTAGTTTATTTTGTTCTTTTTCTATTGTTTACTGAAGTTAATTGTGGAATTGGTTAAAGGTTTGCATTAAATTTTCTTCATCATAGTCTTCTGGATTTGAAAGGAATAGGTCATCAACATATTTGTAAATAAATGTACATTAAACGGTAGTATTGGAATTACAGTGTCCAGAAGTTCATTCATTACGGTGTCTGCCACAATGGGGTTGTTTACCATATTTTTTTACTGCCAGATCTGATACAGTTTGTAAAATAAAAAGACCCTTATTTTTCTGTTTTTTGATCCGTCAATTATTTCTCGAGTTATAAGCGGCGAAAAACTGATGTTTGTAACCCTTTCGGAAAAGTGGGTGTGCATGCGACCTCTTACGTCATCCACTTCGCCCAATCACAACTGAGCCCGCAAAGCTACTTCGCCTTATTGCAATGGGGGACACACAGCTAACTCTGCCAACGGAAGCAATTGCGACAGGATCTGTGCGAGCAGACCTTCTGACACCCCCCTCCACTCCCTTTCCTTCCCCTGAAAGCAGTCAAGGCCGGGAGGAAAATGACGTCAATGTTATCAAAACAGCTTTTTCGGTGGGCATCACCTTTTGCTTATTTAAATTTTTATTTGTTAGTGAATGGTTGTGGTTAGAAAATTAATTTTTTCACTAAAATTTGTTTTTCTTTTCCATCTAACAATTTCATCTACAAAATTGCGATTTCGGTTCTGAGTAAACGTCCCCATTGGAGCAGCTGGGGAACCCATTGGGACTCAATCAATAATTTCATAAAATTCATAATTATATTGTAAATAGCCATTGTTTACACATAAGTTAAATAATTTCATGAAGTCATTCTTTTCAAGAGTGGTATGATTAGTAATCGTATCCCATTTTGATGTGATTATGTTTTCTACCAGTGCCAAAGGGATATTTGTAAACAAGGATTTAATGTCTAAAGCTATAAATATGTATCCTTGTGGAATTTTAATAGATTTTATTTTCTTGAAGAAATCAAATGAATCCTGAACATTTAATTTATTGGATGCCATGTAACTCAACAATTTGCAGAGATATTTTGCACACTCATAGGATGGGTTATTCGCAAAACTAACGACAGGTCTCAGTGGATTGTTTGGTTTATGGTCTTTTAGTAAACCATATAGCTGTGGCACTGTCCCATTATATTTTGTTAACTTATTTTTTAAGGTAATACTATTCTCTTATGCTGAAAAAGATGTTTCATGAAGGCATCTATTTTTGTCTACAGTGAAGAGGTCGGATATTTCTTAATTGGCTTGTAAATTCAATCGTCCTTCAATTGATCTTTTATTTTTGTATCATAATCTTTTTTGTACATAATAGCTGTTTTGTTCGTTTTGTCTGTTTTTAAGACTATAACTTCAGGTTGTGATTTAAGAAATTGTTGTGTTTTCAACAGTAATCTGTTTACGGGATCTGTTTTTTTAGCTGTTTGTTTTTGTTTATGAATATAATTGGTGATAATATTAGTGCATTGTGCACGTATTATTTTTTGCTTAGTTTGGCCATTGATCTCATAAATAATGTTATCAACATCTGCTAGTAGTCGAGTAACTGGTAGATATTTGTTTGTATACGAGATGCTATATTGGGACCTAAACTAAGGAAATTAGTTATATGTTTGGAATATTTATGGATGTGAGATATTTAACCCTTTCATGATGTCCCGGTTGTGTTTTTGGTTAAGAGCCTATTTAGTTTTGACATGTGCCATTGTTTTATTACTTCAAAATAGCGATTATAAAATTTATCTTGCATATCTAAAAATGAAGCATATATATAGATAATAAGAAACAATTTTTTGAAAATGACTTTTTTCATCTTTGAGAATCTTCTCACATGTTCTAATATCCCATGTACAAATTTTCAATTCTATTTTAGAACCTTCTTTTTGAAGCCTAAAACTGAACGTTCAACTTCTTTGATGAATGGATGTTGGTGATTTAACAAAAGAATTGTACATTGAATATTGTTTGCAATATGTGGTGGAAATACACATTCATCTTTGCATCTCAATAAAATAATACGTTGTTTCTGTTCTATTCTAAGTCTCTTAAAAAGTAATTGAAATTTAAAAATTTACATTGTGTACTAAATAGCCCTGAAGAAGCCAAAATACAGAGGCAAAATGTTGGTGCAAATTGGTGTTTATCAAAAACGACCAAACAACTTCATATAAACACATTTCTATTACTACATAAATAAAGTGGTCAATAAGAATACTTCATTATAAGAAAATTATATTATTAATTTATTATATTAATCACTTTTTCATCACAATTGTTTCATAAGTGTCTCTCAACTTTGATGGATAATGTCAAAATAACAGAATGCCAGCAGCCATTTTCAGAAAACTGTACTAATACATTTTTATTGAAGGAATGAAAAAGCCACTATTTCTATTTCTGAGGATGAAAGCACATACCTTTAGGATAATATATATGAGATATATTATATATATATGAGATCAAATATTTATTAAGGTTACCCTGGTGAAAATAAGCTGTGACGGACAGTGTGACAACAATGTGTTGCACTCTGTGCAAGTGTATTAGTCACAGTGTATGCACACTGTGCGCTTAGTGTGCTCCCTTCAAAGCGTGATGCAGTGTATGTGGGTATAGTCACAGTGAATGCTCACTGTGCTCCCAATAAAGCATGACGGACAGTGTGACCACAATGTGCTGAACACTAAAAGGAGAATTTCACACTATGAGAGCACATTTTTTGCACTTTCTATCCTGTCTTGAGCTCAGTATGCATTGTATGAAATAATAGATATACCCTACTTAGAAATCAACTAGTGTAGTGATTATGTCTTACACATATTTTCAACTATGAAAAATGTTGCTGCCTACGTTGTGCAATGGCCTAAGTATTAATTACATACATTCACATGCAAAAAGTGAGCTCCATGGCACTATAGTTTGATTTATAGATGATTAGGGCTGCAGTCCATTTCATGCTCTGAAGGTCCTCAGCTCGGTCCATTTCACTCTTCAAATCGCTTCAAAACTCAGGAAACCTGAGTGAGAAAAAACTTTCTATTAAGACCACTCCACATTGGAGGTGGAGTGTTTGGAGCAAGAGCGATAAATAGTTTGATATATTCGAGAATTAGCACCTATTTCATGTGTTGCTACGCGAATGTATAAATAAATAAACACAAACAAATCATTTGTGAAGGGAAGAAGTATTTTTGTAGCAATGGAAGATAAAATGGAAATTACAGTACATGCCGACTGGTTGAATGAAGACTATATATTTCTATTGAACCGAGAAGAGTACAACCGGGCCTTAAATTGTGAGTATTCTAAAATATGTAATTAAGATTAGTAAAGAGTCTTTCAAAATACTTAACACTTAAAATAATTCTAAAATTTGCACGTGGATCAATAAGTGAGGATCAATAATTTTCTCGTCAGATTCAGATTACGTAAGAGGTCTTGTAAATGGCCAAATTCAGAATAGAAATAAACGAGTTGAGGTTGAAGAAATCCCTGACAACGATGCAGAAGAAGGTACTACTGTACCAAAAAATATTTTTGCTATTATCACAGGTGAACGTTAGTGGTTAATAAGATAGGAAAAGATATTACAGAAATGTGACACGTCAAAGTTAAATCTTTGGTGAAATAATTAGTGACGTAAGTCTAAGTAACAATTATTAAATATATAATGTAGCATAGTTAAATTATTATTGTACTTTCAACTAACTACTACATATTTAAAGGATAGAATAAGTGTCTAACAACAAGTTTTAATGCTATTTGTAAAATTAAGTTAACCTATTGTTAAAATGTTATTCTACAGAAGCTAGTAATGAAGACCCTCCAAGAGAAAACAATGAAGACAAATCATTTGTATGGCCGATTGAGGGTGTACTCCTGTTGCTTGACACTTACAAAGAAAATGAATTTGAATTTTCACTGGGCCGAAAGAGGCATGGGAAGATAAAGCAAAAACTATCAGCAAAAACAATACAATAACACCTAATGGTAAACAGTGCCAGAAAAAATAAGTGGGTTTAAAAAACCTACATGGCTAATCCAACTTTCGTTTTTTTTCATTGCAGATAATGGATGCAATTTTCTCCAAGGAGACCGTTTAATCCGCCGGCTGTCGCATCAAGCGACGGCCCTGAGTGACCAACTCCTCCAGAACCATCAACATCTACTACGCCAAGTAAGTGGTGACAGAGGAATAATCATTTTTGGCAAATTTTTCTATTTTGACCTTCATGTCATTAATACTGTTTAATCATAACAATAAAATTACGTAACCTGTAAGCACTAGGATGTAATGGATTTTGAAGTGAAAACGGTTTGAAAATATTTTCTCATAAACCCATACTTTCTTTTTCTAGTGGTTCCAAAGAAGAGAAGGGTGGAAACCATTTTAGAAAACTTTATAGATGATATTAAGAAAGAAAGAGAAAGTAAGAAAGCAGAGCGTAAGAGAGAGAGAAAAGAAATGAGGAAGGCTAAGGAAGAGAGGGAAAATAGAAGGGATGAGGAGAGGAGAAGAAATAATGAAGAAGAAGTGAAATTACAGAGGGAGTCGATAGAATTATTTAAAAAAATTTTGGAGAGAAATAATCGAAATTATATTTTATTTATATTTGTTTAAGTATTGAGTTTGTTAATATCTTTTCCAAATTAATAAAATTAAACAAGTTCATTCTTTATCTCTTGATTTTTCCTCGCTCCCTGATCCGCTCATCGTTTATGTTAATGGGCACTCTTTCCAGATCTGGTCCAGCAACATCCTCCTCTGACAGTTCATCTCTTTTTTTCCATGCATATATTGTGGAGTATGCAGTTTGCCAGGATGAACTCGGGTATTTTTTCCATGGCTACTAAAGGCAATTTAGTGTGTCCCAGATGTGAGTCCTGTCAATAGCACCTATAACTCACGGAAACCCATGTTTCCTCTCAAAATTTATTTTGATGAAAAGATCACTTTCATTCTTCGGCCACGTTATTAACCTGGGAGATAGGCAGTGTAGAGCATAGGTAACCCTTCAAACAGCTCTAATTGTTGTCGCTTTGCCAATGTTGAACTCTTGTAAAACGGATCTGGGAAAATAGAAATAATTATATATTGTTTGTGACCATACTTTAGTGAGGATAAAATCATTATAAAATGTTATGTGAATTTGAAACTGTTACCTATAGCTGTCCGGTGTGCCCATGTACCATTAGGCAATTAAAAGCTGTTTCTCGCTCTCAATTGATTTTCTGCCGCTACCATTCACCCTTTTTGTTTCAGATATTGCGTTGCCTGTAAGATTAAGGACGTATTTGCATGTGTCCGGCAGCATCCTGACAAAAATGATGGTGAAAACTATAGTATGACGTTTGTGACTCGTTTATATACATCTACCGAGTGTTATATTTTTATCAAGCACTCAGAATTATTATCCAGATTATTTTCCTGAAGTGACTTTTAATGTTTGGGCTGTAAATTTCCCAACGACATTCTCCACGTATGATAGAATTCCTGGTTGTAAAATCACATTTCCCCTTGTTTCTGCTAAAATTATTGCAGCAGTGATTGTACGGATTTCTGCCTCATCTATTACATCCGTATCCTCTTCACTCTCTGAGGTGTCCGTTGAAACGTCACTGTCTTCTAAGTCATTAAAAAAATATTCTACAATGCAGCCAAAATTCCCTCCATTATTAGTTGTTTGATTTTTCCTCCACGAAATTGGTATTCATATTACTTACAAACATGCCCCCTAGCAACCATCAATTGAATGCCCTCCACACTTCCAAGCCAGTCCATTTCACAGTTGCGCTTCAAAGCGAGGGAATGAAGCGGACCGGCCTTTGGAGCGATGGTGCTTAGTAGCGCTTGGAGCATGAAACGGACCACAGCCTAGATCCTTTTTACATGATTAGGTGAAAAATTAAATAGTAGAAACTTTCTTCAAAAAGCATTTTTTATGGTAAATAATGGAATGAATCTGACAAAATACGTGTTTAAATAACATTTACAGTACATTTTCATTGCATGTACAAACAATATCATAGCTTGATTCTTGAATGTAACTTGATTCTTTTCTCTGTATCATGTCTGAAAAAATTAATCACCAAGACAGCCATATGGTATTTACACACAATATTATGATGGAGGTTAGAATGTTAAGCAAAGGTATTTATTGTCTGTATAAAGGTACCATTGCCTTGCTTAAGTTGCTGTTAATGGCATTTGACCCACCATATAACTGCAAAATGAACTATCGCCTGTAGCATATTTACCGTGTTTACAATATCTTTTAATTGGGTAAATGCTTTGTAGTTACATATGTACACTGCCCTCAAGTTGTTTTCATAGTGCTCTCTAAGTCAATGAAGAGTGCCCTGAAACTGTGCACAATTTCATCATGGTGTCCTTAGACTTTGCACACAGTGTCCCCATGTAATTCTTTGTGCCCTCACCCTGGGTGCACTGTATCCTCACCCTGTATGCACAGTGCCATCACGATGAGTGCACAGTGTACTCACACCTTCTATCACACTATCTGCATGCTTTTGAGTCTCAATTTGTACTTCTGTCACACTGTCTGTCACAGTTTATTTTCACCAGGGTAATGAAGACCCTTTTCATGATAATGGCATTAATTGTTAACCACGTTTTTAGCCGAAAAATGTTGCAAGGATAATGTTTAAGAATTTTTTTTAAAGCTAGAAAGAAGAGTCAAGGGCTCATATTATTTGTTTCCAAAGTCCTCAAGAGTCTTGTGGTCATAGTTGAAAATTTTCACTGGAAATAATTTATAAATGCCTGAGATAGCATTTTTTGAGTAAAACAGTGCACCTTGAGAAGTGTGCATCATGAATTAAAGAAATTCAGAAGTCTTTTAATGTTTGAGAGGCTGTAACTGAAAAACTACTTGGACTAGGCAAAAAAAATTCTGGCTTTTTTTCTTACATTGGTAAAGGGATTATATGTACCAAATTTCATCAAAATCCGAGTCCGTGGGTGGCAATACCTCATTTTTTTAGTTGAATTGACATGGAATGACCTAGCATGTTATAGTATGTGAGATTCCTACTCTCAGATTTTTGTATATTTGTTAGCTGATATCGTGGAATATCCAGGCTATATTTTGACCTTGTGTTGTGATCATGTGTATCAGCTCTTTGGGAGTACATAGTTACATATTTAAGTTTTCCTTAACAGACAATAAAGAGTAGAATATATATAAACTTTAAACTGTCATAATTCTAAGATTAACAAAGATTGGTCTACAATGCTCTAGAGGACCTGAATTTGACAGGACTCTGACGACCTTTTTTTGAATTAGGAATATCAATTTGAGTCATGAGTCATAGTGTATCAGGTAGAGTCAACATCTGAGTCATGGCCCCGTAGTGTAATGCCATATATGAGATGTGAATGAAAAAAATGCATAATATGCATTAATAAGATACTCATCACAGACATATAATTTCAGTTTCCTTAGCAGATACAGTGCTCTGGCCAATTTTTTCCTAACTGAAAAAATATGATTACGCCGCATCAATGCAGTATCCAGGTATAATCCTAGCAATTTGACTGAGTCATTTACCTGTACCCCAGGTTTTAGGGTGTTGTATAGATTCTGGGTTTTAAGAGGATTCATAATAAGATTATTTGCTGAAAACCAGTCATTAGCTTGTGTCAAAATGACAGGAGACATATCTACAGCCTCCCTAATTTCAGTACAAGAATGCAAAAATGTTGTGCACAGTGCAAACAATGACAGAGTTTCGTGAGTGTGAAGGGAGGGCTCACTCTTGAAAGGTCATGAAAAATAAACAAACTATCGAATAAAAAACCTATATGTTTAGTCGACCTGACAATTTATTTATCAACGTTAAACAAAAACATTGCATGGCGACATTTGAAAACAAAACAAATAGTTCAATATACTTCTAACTGTATAAGCGGACAGGAAACGGAGACATGAAAGAAGTAATCATTAGCTAGAATTAGATGCATTCTCACCTTGTATCCCGCGCATTAATATCAAGTCGTATGCTACAATCACAGCTTTGACAGGTGCCCACCACGATAGCTGCTCCTGCTCATAAGAAAATATTTGGCGATTGATTATGAACAAAATGATCCGACTCCATCGCCGTGAGCCGGGGTGACTGTCGCGTCAGCAAGGGAGCACGGTTTGTACTACCAACTATGACGTTTTTTTCCATATATCGGTATAGCTGTGACGTCAAAATCTGGAATTCAACTTTACAGAATCGGGCCATGACCTGAATAGAGCCGAGCCGTGTATAACCGATGCACAGCACTGTGCACCTGTGTGCGGAGTTTTGCACATGTGCATTTCCAGCGTTTGGGCAGCCCTGCTCTAGAACAAGTGGAAATCCTAAAATGTGTGCACGCTAATTGCAACATTATAAACGACCTTTTGTATCACAAGGAAGAAAAAAACTTTGTATTTCCACATAAAAAATTTTGACCTTTTGTATGCCTCCTGCTCCCCCCTCCTCAACCTCTCTCTGTTCCATTAGCCCCCCACCTCTATACATTGTGTTCCACTATCTTCTGCTGACTAGCAGCTGAATTCTTTCCCACCACCCACTGGTAATTGCACTGAAGGCTCTACTAGGCTAGGCTCTTGAAATCCATAGAACAGTAACTTTTGCTTGAGAATTGCATATTCAACATAATCAAAAGCTGATGATAAGTCACAAAGGGTGAGTGATACAGATTGCCTCTCTTCAAGTGCTTTAAGTACTTCCTTAATAACATACTCCACAGCTTGTGTAGATTTGCCCGGTCGAAAACCAAATTGAGCAGGTGTAAACTAGAGAGTAGAGCAGGCATAAACTAAACCTATTAGAAGAGTATCCGCAATGCAGCCAAATACATTTTTTCTTGTTATTTCTTTACCATTTCTTGAATTGTGGACCTCAATATATTTAGTTTAAAAGCATGAACATGTTTGTTTGCAACACCATTTTATCAATCATATCTATGCATTTAAATTTTAGAAGAGCAGCTATCTTTGTGTTGCACTGACTGCCACCATATTTTTTTCACTTTTTTTAAACACTACGACAGTAATTTTATGAAATAATGTGTTGATTTATGTGGATACAGCACTAAAGATAGAGCATAAGAAGGAAATCTATTTTGGCAGTGCGTCTATAGATGCTATCCCTAACTTAGCATTGTCATGTAAGCTAATTTAAAGACCTACTCCAAATTAAAAGGTTAAAACTTTTCATATTACCAGAAGAAATTGGATGCCTTAGAGGAATTTCTACGTGGAAACAATCATTGACCTTGAACTTGATAATATTTTAATGATTTTTTTCTCTGTAGAAATTCTGCCATTGAGCATATCAGTAGGTAACTCTTGTTAGTTTTTTGCGGTTATTTAAAATCATTGGATTGGTTATCATGTGTCTTGGACTGGAGAAAAGGGTTATTGAGGTGACTAGGGTGTATTATTCACCTTCATACGTGATCATGTGTAGTGTTGAGCAGCATAGAAGAAAGTGAATTCCAGGAATTATCCCAGTAATGACCTGGCTGCTTATCTGCCTTGGTGAAAATGAAAGTTGATAGGGATGATCAGCAGAATAGTTCATAGTATGATCATAATTTTGGATGTGATTTGCTATCAAAGGCCATTGGAACAAAGAATCAAGCAACCGGTGGTGTTGACGTCCTCAAAGCAAAGATCACCATTATCCATGAAAAAAGTTGGGAAAAATGTAGATAAAATAATCCAACAAAGCACTGAACGATATCTGCTTTGATGAGTCAAAATGCATCCACTTCTCAATATCTCTGATTTTTCCATGCAATTTGTTGCTTCGGGTAACAATGCTCGCAGGGCATCTAATCTCACATCTGCCTGTGAAATGACACTTCTCATTTTAAACATCCTTAAGACTTGAAAACCATGACTAGAGACTAGACTGAATATCGGATAATGAATTCCTTTGTTACATTAATCAATCTCTCATAAGCTGTAGTTTGTTTTCTAATATTAATTTTTACCATTTTAGGTTTTATTACGGCAAGCTCAAAGCATTGGTATATGCTTTGGGGAAGCATCCTAAACATGAACTGAGAAAAAACATGCATTTAGTTGCCAGATATCTCAAGGGTCAGTGTGGTCTCTTCTTCACTGACACACCAAAGCATGAAGTTGTGGAGTAAGTTTCTCTTGTCGCGTATTCTTTAGAACGACTCTGAACAAGCTGATAACTTGTTCTTAGCATTACTAATTTTATGATAGTGTGTATGGTATCTGTAATGATTATGTTCAGGTAAAGTCAGTATTGGTATGTGTCTTCATTAGTATGTGCCACCATTGGTGTGTCTTAAGTCACTAAAGTGTGTGGTAGTGATAAATTCCATTTTATTATGATAAATTTTTTTTTACAATCCATATAGGTGCAGGCACGTAGCCAAGGGGGGAGGTTCTGGGGCTTCAGCCCCATCCCCCCTGAAATTGTTCCCAATTATTTTGTCGTTCTGATTTTATCTGGGCATGATGATCTGTATCACACTGGGTATTATTCAAGTGTTAAGTGTCCTAAAACGTGATCACTAGTTTGGAATGTGTGTGGTCAATTATTGTTACTTTCAATCTGATATGTGTATATTATACTTTGAACATCAGTTCTGGGGCCGGTCAAATTGACTGCTTCATAACCAGGTAAGCAGTGAACTTGACCAGTGAGAAGAGATAGAAATGGGCACTGTGGAAGTAAATACTAAGCACTGAAAATTGAGGGAAGAGATTTGTAACATGTTGGCTCCTTACAGGCAAGGCTGATTTGTTTCAAGTTATGCTACACTAGACTTAGCCCCCCCCCCCCCCCTCTCTCCCCTCCCCCCCCCCCAAAACAAATTTCTGGCTATGTGCCTGTATAGGTGATGATGGATTTTCAAGAAATGGTACCCATTTTGTTACTTTTGATGAGAGTAGTGCATCCTTCTATGATCGATGAGCAAAATGAAATATGTATTGACATTGTACCCATCACCTCCTTTGAGAAAATTGTTTTGTGGGATTTAATGTAGTGATCTTGAAAAGAAAACAATAACCAATACAGTATTGGCTTGGGTCAGAGTTGGAAGATGAATTTCTTATGCATCAGCAAACCTTCAAGTAATGAAAAAGTCAATCGTCTTGCAAAACTTGTTTTTGTTGTATCTTATAAATAATATAAGCCTTCAAAGTTGCCCTTTTTTAGAATCCACACCGTGGAAGGAGAAATATATGCTGAATAGCGACCTGATTGTGATGTCATTGCCCTTACTCACTCGGCTTCTGTGCATGATTTTCGTGTACAAGATGTAACAAAGAGATATTTTTCCTTTTGAAACCAAAGGCAAGTAAGCCTTTTTGGGAAACCTTTTATGAAAATGTTGGCAAGATACTCAAAGGCATCATCAAGCAATCTGCCTGTGGTGGATGCATTGATGGTGGGAGACTTTATGAAGAGAAACCCTCTCTTTGTGAGCTCCGAGTAGAGAGGTATGAAACTCTCTCAATCAGTTAATAAGGACTATTCCAAGTTTGGAATTCAAGTATATATTGTAACTTCCTAAAATGTATCTAGTGGGTTCCCCAACACTTGTAAAAGACTTTCAGATTTCCTTTGACCGAAACTAGGAGGGAAGGGGGTTTTGGCATCAGGTATGGGTGGAAAATAGACAAATGGACTATCTTTAAGCATTTACAAAAAATATATTGTTCCAATCATTTGCACAAGGATATCAATAAATGAGCCCTGGTACCATAAAAGGAGCATTTTGAATTACGTTTACATGACAAAAGAAAATAGCTTAATAACCCTGATTAGGATGAAATCTGATGAATTAGGTGGTAAGATGATACAAGGGTGATATGGATGAGGGCAAGATTTAGCAAAATGGCACGACAAGAACAAAGAGAAAAATGCACTATGACACACAATCCGGAGCCGAAATGACTGACTACAGGGGGAGTTATGCTAGGCAAAATTGCTGGACTTGTTCCAAAACGTCCACACCAGTCAATAAGCCCTTGAGAGTGGGCACAGAGTCGGTAGGGGAGTAAGAAAGGATGTGGCGGTGGCTTACGTGACGGACAAGTTGTCTCTGGAGACGAAAGATGAGGGCTGATGAGGAGGATAAAAGGGGGAGGGGCACCAAGCCAGGCAGTTTGTGACGAAGAGCATCCAGACCGCAGATCCTGATAGGTTCACCGAGGGAACCCTTGTTTTCAGGAAACTCGGTGGCTGATGCTGCGGCAATGAGGGTGCGCCATCGCAGAGACTTGCTTTAGAACAAGAATGCGTGGGTTATGTTAATCCAACTCGGCAAGCTGGCTTAACGGCAGTTCGTGGAGCAGCAGCATCGTTCTTTTGGGAAATTCTCCGTCTGTCCTTTTATTCCGTCCCGTCCTTGTCTCTCTCCGTAATCTCTGGACTCTCCTGACTCTCTCAACTTTTGTTTCTCTCTGTCACTCCTTCCTCTGAGGGCCCTCGAGGAAGGAAAATGGGGGTGCCGGTCACGTGGGAGGGAATGGGTCACACACACCGTGGTTGAGTGGGGTCACTTCACCAACCGTCACCAATTCTCCTTGTGTGACTCCCTTTGACTCAGGGTCATATATTTTAACATAAACACACACACGCAAAGGCATGGGCAAAACATCACGCATGCCGCCGGTCATCGTTCCCATGCCTGAGGGAACGGAATGGAAAAAATTGGGGGTAATTAGAAATTAAATTAGAAAATATCTGGGGGTTCCACTTTTAAGATGTAAAAATTAAAATAGAATATGTCAGGCTGCTAATCTAGTAATTTTGCAATGTGTTATTAATAATAACCTTTAAAATGAAATTTAAGAGTTTTATACTCATAAGGAGAAGTGGTGTAACTCGGATCTTGAAATGAGATGAGGCTTTTTTCATGCTACTAGAAGCAAAATTTAAAAAAGCATGTGTCTCTGGTTTTTTCTCCATGAAATTTGCAATATTTGCAACAGAATGACATGCAGGGAGACTGCATTCTCCGAACTCAGGTAAGTCAACAATAACTGAGTGGGATAGTGTACTGCAGGTAGGGATGGTCGAATCAGATCCTAAGATCCATGGATCTTTCATTTCATTTGCTAGTGAAATAATATCTGAAGGTAGTGTAAATTTAGATCCGGATTGAAGTTTTTAAAATTTCGTGGCTAAGTGATAGATGCAGCCCGCGAATAGAATGTAGGTACGGTATATACCAGCAAGGAGAGGTTGGGAAACTCGGGTGATGAAATGAGATGAAGATGATGATGAGACTGAAGCAAAATAAAGAAATACTCGTCTTGACTTTTTTCTCCAGAGGTCCAGGTGTGCGATTATTAATCCAAATGCTTCGCGGGTCGCCTACATTTACCAGATTCACATGAACCTATGATAGTGTAAAATGAGAGCTAGTGTACTTCCGGTCATGAGTCGATCTATAACCTGGTTTTAATTTTTCTTTCAGTTATTATTTTATAAATTATATCATCTTCAATTTCTTTCTAGGAGCGAAGGAGCTTTGAAAAGTATAGTTTCGTTCCTGATAGTGTAATTTCTTCCAAGGTCTAAACAAACCCCCATAGTGCACATCATATCATAACATAACCGAACAAAATGCAGACCTATTTTCCTTTCAATCGCAGATCGAAACGAAACATATTCATTTGGTTTTAAACGTCAAAGCATTTCATAGCTTTACCTGAATAAATATTTTTTAAGTTCACCACTCTCTACTTTTATAGCACTTCCAAATGAAGCTGCACGTAGAATATTTCTAATCATAGTGAGCAACATACAAAAATTGATGACAAAATCTCCCATGTTCATTACGTTTAAATTTTAAATTTTTTTCAGAAGTAATATTCTTCTGTCTTCGCCACCACCCTTGGTCTCCTTGATCCATGAAAGATGAATGGGCTTCCCATGTCTAGTTGACGATAGTAATGAATTTATTCAATTTTTTTACCTAAATTAAAATGTCAGTAGGGTCCTGAATTTCACTCCAATTTTCAATGTAAAGGACAAGATTTTGGAGATTTTTCACTTCCACAAACTAGATTGCTATAATGCATTCAAATTCTTTCGTCGCTCAGCAATCAAGGAGGTACCAGAGAGCTCATAAACAAAAATTCATCTGACTCATATTCTGTAGTGTTATAAGAATGGCCAGAACTTCAATCAACACTGCATACTTGCAATTCGTGATGCCTTTGCAGATTTACTTCCAAATGTACCAATGAATGGAGAATCGCCATGCCAAGTTTCAAAGTCCAGGCTGTAAAAGAAACACTTTTCAACTCTCAAAGTCAAAAAGTGTTTTTTTCTTTCTCTCTACATTAAATTATGCAGCATGCTTTTCTAAAAAAATCTAAGAAATGAAATATCTTAAAATTGTACTAAAAAAAATAATATTTTCTGAAGTGAATTAAAGTTTAGCCTAGTACTGGAAATATTTATATGCAATTCAAGGAAGTTATCTGCACATGGAATTATTTATTAATATTAATAGGAAGTAATTTTGGATTTGGTTCTACAATATAACATATTTAAAGTTGTCTATTTATACAAGCCCAGAATGAAAAGCACAGGGTACTCACTTTAATATTTTGCTCCTTAACTTTAGTTCATTTAAAGATTTTCTAGAAATTATATATTGAACGCTCTATTCCACTGAATACCAATACAGTAAAACCCCTCTTTTACACTTTTGAGGGGAACTAGAGAAAAAAGTGTAAATCGCGGGAAAGTGTAATTTGAGGGTATGCAATTTTATATGAGAGTTATGCCTGAAAGAATAACTCCTTGCTTCTTGATTTTGCCTGCCTAATTCTTGCTTTCATTGAATGACAAGTTTAAAATTGAAATATAGTTCCAACAAAACCTCTTTAATAATGCCAAAATCTCTTATTTGAAATGCATGGGGACATGTGGAGATATATTAACTAGATTACATATGGTTGGGCCAAGATTAGGAAGAGTGTGAAAAAATTGTACAGTTGTAAATTGGAGAGAATATCAGGAATTAGTTTACAGGTGTATGAGGGAAGATGCAGAACAGCAAGCAGTTGAGAAAGGATGGAGGGGGGGGGGGGTATAGTAGGAGAGGGGGATGGTGTAGTAGACACTAGAGTGGTCAAGACACTGTTCATTACTGTTAAGTCAGGAGAGCTGCTGATAGAACTTAACGAGATTCAGCATAGGGGTAAGGAAAATGTGAAAAGAACTGCATGGCATTAATGATAGACAAGGGAACTTGGGAATAGAAGAGGAGAATGACATAGATAAGGATGAACTGAGGCCAGGGGTCTTGATCCAAACATGCTAGTAAGTTAGGGTAAATATTATGAGAAAAGAAGGTGTGGAGACTATAGTGATATTCTATCAAAACTACTTAAGAATCGAGCTAGAGAAGAATGAGATGATTTTACGGGTGTGTTCGTAGGATATATGAGGATGAAATTTGGCTGGAGGATTTTTTAAAATCTGTATTGATGCCTCCAAAAAAGAAAGACAAGACCGCAAATGCTGAAAAGCATACACTTCTTAAATAAATGAAAAATTTCATCACCAATGCGATAGCATCAGCCATCCCGCGAGTTATGCAACCTGAACAACAATCGCGAGAAAAACGACGTACGTGTACTGTAATCCCTCGCGGCATTACAATTGCACAGATGAGCGACGTCACGATAAATGGTGGTATATCTGGGCAAATATTATTTCTCTTTCATAGTGGTAACTTACTGCATGAGTTTTTACTTTGTCTTTCACGGAGCGTTGAGTCCAACCACTAGTTATGCAACCAGGACGACAATCACGGCAAAATCGTCTCGTAAAACGTAAATGGCGAACCATTCAAAATTTTGCTAGCGTGAATAAAGGGAAGACGTTACATTGCGGATATATGGACATTATTAGGACATAAAGAAAAAGTCGTCAATGGCGGGAAAACGTAAATTGCGGGGACGTAAAAGCGAGGTTTTACTGTATCTCTATATTTCATTAATTTATATTGATATCGGATATGAAAGAGTGCCCCATGATTTTCGTTGTGGCCTTGCATAAATAGATAACTTTAAATATGTTATATTGTAGAAACCAATATTACTTCCTATTAATGTTCATAAATAATTCATTGTGTGGATAATTTCCTTGAATTGAATTTAATTATTTCCAGAACTATGCTAAACTTTAATTCACTTGAGAAAATATTATTTTTTTTCTTTTTAGTACAATTTTAAGATATTTCAATTCTTAGATTTTTGTTTTTTTTTGGAAAAGCATGCTGTATAATTTTTTTGTCATTTTTTATTGTACTTTTATCACTTAAACTAGATTAACAAATGCATCACTCAATAATACATTGTATAGTGAACGTAATGTATCCACGATTTTAATTCTGTAATAAAATATTTTTCCAATTGCTTTCACTAATGCCAAATTTTATTATTTTTATATGAAATTTCTGATAATCTAAATTTTTTAACTGCCTGCTTGCATTACCCTATCCAGCATGGACTGTATTCCTAGATGTTAAGGATTGAACTAGCGACTGGCAGTACACTAGCTCTTATTTTTAACAACTATGCTATCATCAGTTTTTGTGAGTCTGGCGAATGTGGGTGACCCACTTGACATTCCACTTAATTTTTTTTCCCATGCATCTGGGCCAATGGAGAAAAAAGCCAAAACATGTATTTCTTTATTTTGTTCTAGTGGCACGGAAAATAATTTTCATCTCATTTTGTGACCCTAGTTACAAATCCTCTCCTTGTCAGTACATACAGTGCCTACATTCCTTTCGCGGGGCGCATCAATCACTAAGCCATGAAATTTAAAAATCTCCGATCGGGATCCGAATTTATATACTGTCTTCAGATTTGATTTCAGTAGCGAATGAAATGAAAGATCCATGGTACTTTAGATCTGACACGACCATCCTTAATTTATGAGTGGTACATTATAATTTGAGCATTCAGATGTAAGGGTTTGAAATTGAAGATAATAAAACTTTCGATGTAATGACTAAAACACTAAAATTAAACTGCAATTAGGATTGAACTTATCGCAGTATACTTCTTGTTGTCCGCCTGATACCAGCAGATGTTGGCTATGCGCGTGACATTCTACGTATTTATTTCTGGTAATACCTAGGTAATGGGGAAAAAAGTCATATTTCTTTATTTTGCTTTAGTTGCATGGAAAAATTTTCATCTAATTTCGTGACCTGAGTTAAACAACATCTCCTTGTCATTATCTACCGCACCTATATTCTATTCGCAGGGTGCTTTAATCGCTAAGCAGCAAAAAGTTAAAATCTACAATCCGAATCTGATTTTACTCTGTGTTTTTGGATCCGAATCCGGAACCGAAAAAAAATAAAAATTCACGGATCTTTGAATCTGATCTGACCATCCCTAGCACATGTGCATACTATTTGATACATTCAGTGTGTCTCTTGCATATGGACCAATCTAATGTAGTGTTTCTTCATGAACAATTTTTACTCCTGGGTCATAAAACAGCTCAGTATTTAGAGTACTTCATCAAATCATCTGTTCATAATTGAAGTCACTGTAGTGATAAGGTGTTCTTCATCCTGGACTTTGTGGTGGAGAAGGGAGGTGGAAGGATCACAAAATACTATCTCTTCTTTTTCGTTCCATTTCATTTTAATGTTGCAATGGGATTGACGATAATAATATGTAATGTGCAGGGTAAAAGGTCTAGCCACTTTGAAATACCTACCGGTTCCCAACCAAACCGGTTCAACCACCAAAGTTAATCAACATTGGGTCCGTACTGGGGTTGTATGGGTGACCCTCCTCTACACCTGTACTGCAGTGATCACGTCCCCTGTCAGCAAGTGGCAGGCAGGTAAAATGTGGGTTGGTACAATTGACCCAAAGAGTTCTAAGTGGCAGTTAGGCTCCAGAAGGCCCCCACCCACTCCTGTAATTTATCTGTATTTGCAGTAAAACTGAGACTAATTATGTAGGCTCTTCTAATTAATCCCCTCAATTGCATTGATGCAAATACAGTGTGTCAAACTTTGGATTGTAGAAATAACTTACCTAGGAGTTCATAGATTTCCAGGAGGTCATTGCTATATTCATTGGGCACTTAAAATTAGATTCATCAATTGGTTTTAATGGTGGCATTCAGAGAATGTGTGAAAGGTGGTCTACTTTCTCCTTTTATATTTTTGGCATTTTTATGTGGAAAAACACTGCATACTGTTAAGCCTGTATATCTTCATGTAGTGTAAATTTCCTTTACTGTACAAAATTATTTTGTGATACACAATAACTCTATAGAATTATTGTGGTCCTATTCACCAGAGACTGTGGTTTTGTGTCATCGTTATATTAATTTTCTGTAATAGGTATATAACATTATCATCCAAATAATCTTAAATATATGTGTCTTAATCCTCAGGTGGTTTAAAAATTATCGTGAACTTGCACCTGCTAGATCTGGTGATGTTGCCACTGAAACAGTAATTCTAGAAAAAGGACCTTGCTCTAGATTTACCCCCTACCAGGTAGAAATGTTAAAGAGATTACCATTGCCCATTACTTTGATTGGTGGTAAGTGACTTAGTTTTTCTATTTATTTCGTTGTACACACTTATTGCTGAATGGAGTTGTAATGAATATTAACATTAGTAGCTTAGACTAGTATTTTGTTTTCCCAGATTTATAAATAGCCTTCTGCTTTATCCCGATCCCTTCCACTTATGGCATCTAGTGTCTAAGATTTAATTTGCATTTCTTTGGCTGGTGCCACACATGAAATATTGATTAATGCTTTCCCAGCAAATTTGCCGAAGAAAATCTTCTCTGGTGTTCTACCGTTCAGGTTTTCCATACTCGCTGATGTGTTGATACTCTAGTAAGGCATAACCCTCCAAAAGCTCTGAATATGATGCCAGAATCAAGCATCAATGGAAATCCCAAAATCATTTTCTATGTCATTGTATTGTAATTTACTAAGTCCAGAGTGTCAACCCAACTTGAATACGTAGAAAACCGGGAACATTGCGAAATTTTCACAATTTTCTTTATTCTCCTTTATCCCCCTCTATCTTAATCATGAAATTCTCCTTTCCCAGGGTTTTATTTCTTTAATATAGGAGTTTGAATGATTGTCAAGACTGAAATGAAAAAGTAAGAAAACTACAAGTACCCTTCTAGTACCATGATTTCATCTTATTTATCCCATGGTCTTTTTTTTTTGGTATTAAGGAAATAAGAAAGTTGACTTTCCAACCGTGGTATTTCCCCTGTAAAACACTATCCCAGCCTTAGTGAAATCTTTGAATCTAATAAGTACTCTGCGATTATTTATAATAGCATTTTAATGGTATAAAATGATTATAATAGATGTAGGTTACCTCAGAGACTGATATTATATACATATATTATTTAACTTAATCATCATAAGAACATTGCACAAATGCCTTTGCCATGGGATTTTATGATTTCTCCTCAACTTTTAATCCTGAATATCTCTTAAGCATGGGTTCCCATTCACAGGAGAAATATTAATTTTTTTGCAGGATTAAATAAATATTTTTGTTACAACTTTAGAAAATTCAGGGATGTTACAAGTCAGGGAAATTGTCGATCTGTCATGGAAAAATTGGATAGGGCAGAGGTCGATGAATTAGTCAGTGGTTGACGCACTCCTGTTCTTGCCACAGTCAATGTCCATCTTCTCTTGTCCACTGTTGTGCTGCGCTGAGACAAACCACAGTGTACACATTTTGCATAAGCACTTTGAGGTGACCTCCCTACAGATCTCTCTGGAAAAAAAGGAAGAAGTATTGCAATGCTGACTGGCAGTTGGAGCCGAAATTCAAGTTTGTAGTGCCATCCAAGAATGCTGTTGGTTCACCGCCTGATCCTAGGACAGTGTTTTGCGAGTTGTGTCAGAAAACTGTCCAGCTAAGTAACATGGGTCAGCGAGCTCTTGAAGGTCATATTGCAGGCCAGAAGTACCAGAAATTAATGTGGCAAAAAGAGGATTCTTATGGCATCAGGTTGTTCACAACCACCACTCGTGTGCAGCTGGCAGAAGACGGAGTTCGAAGCACATCTATCAACCTGGATGATTCTAGTAAATTCACCAGTGGTAATGTCGCCAACATTGTGGCTGCTTGCTATTCGAGTAATCCTCTACTGTTGGCTGGATAGGATGTTGCGCTGGTGCTGATGAACTCCAAAGAAGGTATTCACAGTCTCGACGTAGGTATATTTTAATGGTTGTGGTGACAAAGACTGAGATAGTTTGGTGTTTAAATGTCTGTGTGAATTATATCAGCATGTCAGCTGGGGGAAATCAGAAAATCTATTCCCTAAGATGATTCCTGACCGTATCATCGTCAAAGATGGAACTAGGGCGGCTAAAAATTGTCTACACCCTTGAACATGGACTCTTGCCATATTTTCATGATACCCTCCAAAATGAGCTTGGTAATGCTGATTTTATTGTTATTCTATTTGATGAGAGCCTAAACAAATGTGCTCAGAAAACTCAGATGGATATTACTGTTAGCTTTTGGGGTAGTACCACAGATGAAGTTAGCTCTAGGTTTTTCAATTCCACCTTCCTTAGGCGCACAAGGCACTCTGATCTTCTGAAAGCTTTCACTGAAAAGACACATTTCTAAAAAAAACATTGATAGTCTCTATGGATGGGCCTAATGTGAAGTTTTTGAAGGAAGGATTTAATGAAGGTGCACAAGTGTTCTGAGCTGTTTTCTTGTTTGTTGAAACAGGTTTTGATTTTAAGTCATGGTAATGCCTTTGTTGAGAGCGGTTTTTCAATAAACAAAGAGATGGTTTTAGAAAGCAGTTAGAATAACTCATTAGTTGCTATGATGCAATCCTGAGTATTGAAGGACTGGAAAATATTCAGATGCACAAGAAAATTATCAGTTATTGCAGGCATACTTACTTAGAATATGAACAGGCTTGCAAAGAGAGGTCCAAAGCTGATAAGGAGAAGGAACAAAGAAAACTGAATGAGAAGAATTTAGCTTAAGAGATCTATGGGCTAAAAAGGCCAAAATTATGATGGATAAACCGGTTGAAGTTGATGCTATTGAGGAGTGCTTGAAAGAGCTAATCAGCCTATCTTAGTTTTCTCAAGTAACAGTGTGTTATTTCAGCTTTCAATTGCCCTTAAAATTTTGACTATGCTCTGAAATTTGTGGTGAAAATGTCATGGAAAAATGACAATTTTCATCAGGAAAATGTCAGGGAATTCCTTTTCCAGTATCTTGTAACAACAATGAAATTGTCATTCACCAAATATATCCCAAAAATGTACTCCTGAGACCTACAATTTGCTAAATTTTCTGGAAGAAGTCCCCTCAGACCCCCTTCTTGAACTTATGTCTTGACTCCCCCTAGGAAATATTGTATGGGCATCCAAGCCCCTGAGTATTGCTATGGAAATGTTGTGCCACATGCTTCTTGCACAGATCAACTTGGAAGCCTGCCACACCCTCTTAATAATATGTTTTATTGTTCTTTAATAATTTCGCTCTTTTCACAGATGAGGATGTGCTGGTCAATGAATATACAGTGTGCAAAAGGGGTGATGTGTTAACCTCAGAGCAATGCAGGATATTGGTATGTATAAAACAAAATTAATTTTAACCTTTATAATCCATTGAATCATTTAATTTTTTTCTTCAGTATGCTAAACATGCCAACATTATGCCAATTTGAAAAAAGGGCAGAAATAGTTATGTAATTATTCTTCAAATGTTTTCATAAAAAAATGTGTTATATTTATTATCACCCTTATTCATGGAAAATATTAATGAAAGCTCAACTTATCATTCATTTTGTCGAAAACCTGACAAATTTAAAACATGCAAAAAAAGTACCATTCTGTATTACCATCTAGTAACTTGACTACCTAACATTTTTATTTTTATAATTGTGTGATACAGATGAAAGTAAGGGTTGATGTTTTCGCCAACACCACTCTTTATGTGACATATAATAGTCCATCAAGTCATTTTATCACTTAGCTAATGCAACTTGTCTATTCAGACCAGTGCTCACCGCCTTTGTCTTTTTAACAAGTTATTCTTTATGAATGATAGAATAAACTTTGTAATTCCACAATTATTTATTTCACACTACTACCACCATGGTTACGACAGTTAATGTCATCATCATGTTAACCGTCGAAACCATGTTAATAGTAATAGTATGAAATAAATAATTGTGGAATAACTAAGTTTATTCTATCATTCATAATGCATACAAGCAAATTCCTAAAGAAACACCTGAAACCATCAAAGTTATTCTTCTCACACTTGAGTTTAGCCTTCCTCAAGCTCTCTCCATGGACTGCTCACTCTCTCATTCCAATTAGTCCTGTGTTAATTTGTTAGTCTAAATTTCTGGTGAATATGTTTCTTGCCTTGGGATTTAGAGATAATATAACTGTCCAATATAGTCGCATCCATCAGGTAAAAATATACCATTTTTGTCCGGCTCCAAGTTCATCAACTAATTGAATAGCTATTTGCTATTCTGTCACCCTTTTCTATGAATCCCATGTTCTTATCAGAAATTTCCATTTGCCGTCGGAATATTTTTGTCAGCAAATACACATCTTATTTGTCTCCTCAGTTTAAGACTATCAAATAATGTTTTCCTTACGAACGAACATCTCCCTTTTTTTGTTTCATTATTTTGCCATATAATATGTGCTCATGCAGTACCTGCGTATTGATGCACACAGGCCAAGATCTCAGTCTCAGTATTGATATTGGTGTACAAGATATGGAATAGTTTTGTGGACTACTGTATAGCTTGCCATAGTCCTAGTGAATACCTCACAGTGGAGGATCAGGTTTGTCCCACTAAAGCTAGGTGAAGATTCACTCAGTATGTGACGATAAACCAGTCAAATTTGGAATTGAGTTCTGGGTGTCAAGACTTTAATTAATTTGCATTAGAAATTTTTAAATGACAAAGGTGTTTGTTGATTGCCTCCAATGTTGCACAATTACAAAGAAAATTTGGTTTCGTAAAATGAATAGAATAACTTAAACAAATAAATTAAATCATTTGAAACTCAATTGAATCATTTTAAATTATGACATAAGTATGACTCATATTCTATCAAATTTCCCTTTCTGCATTGCATATTGTTATCACAGCTGCCAAAGTAATGCTACCTTTAAAAGATATTGCCATCTTTCAGTCTCACTACAAAATATGCTTCAAAAGTAATATTTGAGAAAATGTCTGTTACCTGCATTAAACATAAGACTAAATTGTGTATGCATTGATATACTCTGTATGAATATAGTTTCTTCCATTTTTTAGATACAAAGCCTTAAACTTATATTTTTGTGTGGCCTGTATTAAATATGACAAAACGTAGTGTTTGGTCATATTTGTTGGTGATGGCCGGATCTTTCATTTTACTCGGTTCCAGATTCAGATCCAAAGACAGAGTAATTGATCTGGATTGTTGATTTTAAATTTTCGTGGTTTAGCAATCGAAGTGCCCCGTGAATGGAATGTAGGTACGGTAGATATTGACAAGAAGAGGATGTGTAACTCAGGTCACGAAATTAGATGAAAATGTTCCCGTGCAACTAGAAGCAAAATAAAGAAATATGACTTTTTCCCCATTATTCTGGTATTGTGAGAAAAAATACGTAGGATGTCAAGCGGGTAGCCTACATTCGCCAGGATCAGGCGGTCAACGAGAGCTAGTGTACTGCGCGAAGTTCAATCCCTATCACAGTTTAATTTTTTCTCTCAGTCATTGAATGCAAAATATTATTATCTTCACTTTCAAACCATTACATCTGAATAGTGACTTTATGTTACTTTTGTTGTTTCAATTAGATTTACAAATGTACCACTCATAAATTAAGGATGGTCGTGTCAGATCCAAAGATCCACGGTAATTTCATTACATTCTCTACTGAAATCATATTCGAAGACAGTATAAATTCAGATCCGGATCGGAGATTTTAAAATTTCGTGGCTTAGTGATCGATGCGCCCCCTGAATAGAATGTAGGTATTGTGGATACTCACAAGGAGAGGTTGTGTAAAACGGGTCACGAAATGAGAAAAAGTTACTTCCGTGCTACTTAAATAAAATAAAAAATACTCGTCTTGACTTTTTTCTCCATATGCGCAAGAAATTAATAAAGCCACTTGTCATGCGGGTTGCCTACATTCTCCAGATTCCCATGACTCTAAGATAGCATCGTTGATAAAAATGAGGGCTAGGGTACTGCCGGTTGCGAGTTCAATCCTTAACACTGCCTAGGAATACAGGCCATGCTGTATTCCTAGGGTACCGCAATTAGGCAGTAAAAAAAAGTAGATTATCAGAAATTTCATATCAATTTATGAGTGAAACAATAATAAAAGTTGGTGTTAGTGAAATGATTGGAAAAATTTTTTATTACAGAATTAAATTGTGGAATCATTGCGTTAACTTTACAATTTATTTTTGAGTGATGCATTTGTAAATCTAGTTTAAGCGATAGAGTAAAAAAAAGACAGTATCCACACACAAAGGTTGGAATTGAAGGATGATAAAGTTTTTGATTCAATGGTTAAAATAAAAATTTTTAACAGCGATAAAAATCGAACCATTACCTGCAGTCCACTACCCCACTCTGCTATTGTCGGCTAACCCAAGTTTGGAGAATGCAGGCTCCCCACATGTCAATCTCCTTTTTTTCTTGCAAACCCAAAGAAAAAATCCGAGACATTTTTTACATTTTGCTTTTAGTAGCATGAAAAAAGGCTAATCTCATTTCAAGATCAGAGTTACACAATCTCTCCTAAGGAGTATAAAATTCTCAAATTTCATTTTAAAGGTTATTATTAATAAGATATTGCAAAATTACTAGTTTAGCAGCTTGAAATATTTTATAATAATTTTTTCGTCTTACAAATGGAATCCCCAGATATTCCATAAATGGGATCTTTTGGACGCATTAAAACAATTTGTGTTTCTAAAAAAGAATTTGAAAGCATTCAAGGATTTGATTGATAGTTGGAAAATAATTCCTTTATTAATGAAAATGAACTTATAATGTTTCTTTTAACTGCACTCTAAAGAAAAGTTTTACAGGTTTCAAAAATGTATTGCTTGAATGGCTTGTGATAAGGAAAGTGATTTTTATATTAGAAGTAATAAGATATAGTTATTGCATCCATAAATCTTGATCGAGGAAAATGTTAATATCCACATAGATGATAGGAAGTTGATTTTTTCTGCAATAAATTTACTTGTTTTTGGTAATTCTATTGTTGCTGTATTCATATATTTATTAAAAATCTAGGATTAGAAAAGGGAATGAAATTCAGAATTGAGTATCTGAAACTAAGGATCCAAAACCAAGATAAAGATCCAAAACCCAGGCAAGGATCCACATCCGACAAAAAACCTGGAACCGTCCATCACTAATCTTTGTTACAATAATTGAACACCAGCTATCTATGAAAGCTACAGAATGAACACAAAAGAATGTCCACATATTGCTCCTCCCCCTGAATTCTGTGCAACCCACACATACATATTCGACCTACCCAGGAAGGCCTAACCTGTTCAGCTTCTTTTCCTCGTTACCATATTCAGGCAGTCTGGTCCCTCCTAAAAAATCCTAATGAGAGTCCACTGTACCACTATCTATAATTGTAATTTGCTTAATTGGTGATACATCTGTGGTTTGCTAAGTTTGTGTAAATTTAAAAACATAGTTCCCAGGTAGAACACCAAAATCACAATTTCGTCATTTTGACATCATAGTGATGTACCTCACGTCATGGGACCTGATAATGACCTCTGTGTGACGAAGCACTCCAGGTGACGTCAAATGATGTCAAGATGACGTCAAGAAATGTTTAGTCCTATGTAGTGATTCTGCAAACCTTCAAGAAATATCGTGGTCTGCTTTTCTATAGATTTTTGCTCATCGCGATCAGAGACCTTGGTAACACAGGAAGTCGCATGCACTTCAGGCAGTGTAATTTGAATTGAAAGGAGTTGAAGGATTTGACATTGTGTCCTTATCACGCCGCTGCGCTCAACTATCCACGTCAGCCAGTATACTTTTCACATTTCTCTTTCAGAATTTATTGGTTTCCTTCTCTATTAAAATGAATCTATTTTTTTTAACAAAATTACTGTTTCAGGAAACGTGCGGCTCTGCCTACAGTGTTTCGATTCCAAAACTTAATAACATTTAATGACTCCGTTTGTACTTTTTGCCTCTTGAATTCTACGATCAAACACATCGGGCGAGAGCAGGCAAGAGCGAATGAAGTTATGAAGGTCTGTCAGTGGGGAAAGTGTTCACGAATGTTTGCGAAATTTCACGCTGTCACCTGTTTCGCCTCAAGATGGTAAGCAACACAAAAAGTATAGCTAACTTCTTTTTTCTTCTTACTGGGGAGTCATCGTCAAAATGACGTCATTGTGACTTTCGTGTTCCACCTGGGTAAACCAAAGTTGAATCTTACAATGAACCGTGATAAACATCAATGCCAGAAATTAATATGACTATGCTGTTTTACAGTACAATCTTAGGTTATATAGTTGTGGATCTGTCGCCATGAGTTGTATATTATTCAATAAATTACCAAAACCACTGAAAGGTGAAAAAATATTGTCATATTCACACCCAAGTTAAAGCAATATCTTTTGTTTCTTTGCTTTTATTCTATTGATGAATTCCTTGATAGTAGCTTCTTAAATTTTGTGATTTGTGTGCAATGAGCAGGATGAATCTATTTATTTTTCAGTTTCAATCCTAACTTTTTTTTCAATTTGCAGGATATTCTGAATGTTCCCATGTCAGAGTTCACAGTTGAATTGGGGTGTGTGTGGACGAGTGATGGGAAATTCCAAATTCTTAGCCGGGAGTAGAAAACATCATTCCAGCCACCTATGTAACAAAAACTATTGGCCAATAATTGGTGAACATTTAACAACTGCAGGATATTCAATCTGAATTAAAGCAGTATCTTTTACATCACTGCTTTCATTCTATTGATGAGTTCGTTGATAGTGTCTGCTTTAATTTTATGTCTTGTGTTTGTTGTTGTAATACTCTTGTTTTTTTTGTACTTGCTTGATTTTTGACTCATCAAATATATGTATCTTCATCTTATCTGTGACCAATAAAAATATTACTGCTATTTTTATTTCTCTAATTTTTCATTTTTATGGCTGATGCTCTGCTTTTTTTTGCAATTTACATGTTATTCTGGATTTTCCCAGTTGAGGGTTCTCTTGGGATGTGCTTGGACAAATAATGGGAAATTCCAAATTCTCAGTTGGGGGTAGATAACATCTTCCCCACTGCCCATGTACAAAATACAGTGGCCCAATATTGGTGAATTGTCGTGTATCCCCTTTGGGTAATAGTCATTCATGTCTGTTTTGCTAACTGTTGACCAACTAATGGCCCAATCATCCACTAACAGTTAGTTTAACCTCCTACCAGCTGTAAAATAACTAAACCAATACTATACTAAATGTTTAGCACACTACTGTGTGCCCAATGCTAATGATGGGTGTTTATAATCAACTGTAAAAATTTACATTTTAATGAAAATGAGAAATTTCTTATAAAAATTCAAATATTCATTAATTTCTCTAATTTAATGCATTTTAAATTTTTGATGAGTATTTTTTCAAAAAACTTATTATATATATGAGGAAAATTAACTAGTGTAATTAACATTGACTCAAAATGGATGTAATGTTTTTTTGATTAATAGTAAATTATTTTCTTCAGCATAGTTTGACTTTATATATTTTCTTTACAACTTTATATATTTTTAACAACTTTATTTGATAAATTTTAAGGGTGCCATCTGTATTAGTATCCATGGGTTTGAAGGCTCCCATACATAACGTATCATTTCCTCTAGTTGAGCACAATCAAACTTTATATACAGGATGATTTAAGTTGCTTTGATCTGTGAAATTACGTGACTGACTAGAATTGTCTAAATAAATATATCATGTAGTTTATCCAGGCATTAGTTAAGGCAAAGTTCGGGTAGTGACAAAGACAATGGTTAAAAAATTCAAACAGGCCCAAGGGTTTGTTAAAAGGCCAGTGTAATACTTTGCATTAAATTTAACAATTTTCATTTTATTCAACTGCATTTAATAATAATAACAATGGAATATTTAACTTTTATAGTAATTGAAACTAATAAGTCTGGCTTAACACAAAGTAAAGAAAGTAATGAGACTTAAAAAACTGGACTTAATTTTGTTAATACATGGTCCATGTGCTAAAAAGTTAACTTGTCTGTCATAATTATGACAGACAAAGGTTTTCATAATCCAGTTTCAAGGGGTTAGCCATAATCCAGTAGTCTATAGTCTTAAGGACTTTTCCATTACCTCGTATAAAACTCTACTGACGTCAACAAAGTTAACCTAGGCTATACATTTTTATGTTGAGATTTTGAAGATAAAAGTAGAATCATCTACAAAATTTAGTGACAAATACACTTTTTCTTCAATTACAACTCATTGTGACTACTTCCTTTTCAGCACTGTACAAAAAACACTTTAAAATTCCACTTTTGGGGAGTGGTATGGAAAAAAATCAGCTGTACTTGTAATTATTGTACTGCAGTTCAATACATACATATTGGAAACATTAGAAGATGTCCTCATTGTATGAACTATATCATAATTTTTGACACTATTTAGGCAATAGTCAATTTTTTGGGGAACTAATTCCTTGCTGTAATCCAAGATGTCCCTGCATTAATGAACTGACCCTGCATCTCTTTAATGCTAGATATGACATCTGATACTAGATGACTGTGGGTGATTCTCACCCATAAGCTTCCATATATGCTGTGATTTTTTTTATTTGGGCCTGTTATTTTTTTGTGTTATTGTAAATTTCAAAAGAAAATGTAACTTAATTGAAAGGGCTAAATTTATGAACAATGAACTTCCGTTCACATAAGGTACTTAAGTTTACTTTTGGAAAAACTTCGTTCATAGTATGATACATCTTGTCAGATTAACAACTTATAGATATCCTACGAAGCTTCAAATATGCCTCAGTTGAACACTTAAAATTAATTTTATCTGTGACCTTCCATTTTCAAAGAAATATCTGGACCTGGTTAGATGTAGGTATATAATATAAAAACCTAGGTAAAATGTCGACAATAGTGGAGATCTCCATGGAGATGCATTATTCTCTACCATCCAGACTTGGCAATTTATTTTATGTACGTTGATAAATGTAAGAGTAGGTCCAGAATTGTTTTCCTTTGAGGAGTTTCAACTCTTGTTAACCTTAAAATGCCCAGTGTACTCGTGCGGGTATACTGGGGTAAAAAAATCTCCACTCACTGCCCAGTGCAATCTGTACGGGTATGCTATATTCAGACACCGATGCATTTCGCAGTTTTGAATTCAGAATGTTGGCATTTTCATTCATATGTTTTTTAACCTTCCTCAATACAATTATGCAATGGGTATTTCTAAAGAGACATGTTTTGATGATACAATGGTTAATCAATGATTGTATAAACTGGCACAAGTATCCTTGTATTTTTATACAAGGATAAATATACCACACCATATTGGGACATGTTTTGCTGTTATGATTTTCATAGCTGACGTTAGATTTTTGGTGTACTTCCTCTTTTTTCTTTGCTTGGTATATTTTTATGTACTTAAGCTTAATTAGCCTGTTTATTCAATGAACTCCATCATCGTAATGCAGGATTTTCCAGTCTCCCTTGCTTATTCTCTATTCTCAGACTCTCTTCCTTATGTATGCAATAAAAATGTTCTTTCCTTTTAAATACCAATGCAGCAAAGAGGTTGAACTTTGAACCATGAAACTCAAGGACAATACCCTCGTATGGTTTGATGTGGAGTTCCAGGAAAACTGCAACCCTATATCAGACCCATGGCCTCTATTGATAAAAACCTCAGCCTCTATGGAGGGGCTAGGATAAACTTTTCTCACCCCATTTTACAGCACGACACTGAGATGCAATATATTCTTGCATATATTACAATTTCTCCATTTCAGTGTCAATAGCAGCGAAACTAGTATTGAGTGGCTGTGGAAAATTAGAACTGTCTTGATAAGCTCAATGACAGTGATGCCAAGTATTATAATGTGATGGATCACTTTTGGCCATGAACAAAATCATTCACATTTTCAAAGGCATATAGTAGATTTATTTGGTATATTACCATATTAATGAAACACAAATGTTTTGGGATAAAAATTTGCTTAAGTATATATTTAAGTAAATATATACACTAATTAGTGCAGGAAAAGGTTGGTTGGTTATATAAAGGTCGGTTGGTTACATGGTTGGTATAATTATACATTTGACATGACGGTTTACTTGGGAAAATATACTGACTGCAACAAAAGACAAGTCAGCTACGCACGCGACAGTGAGACCATTGACAAGGAGAGTATAAAGGGTTGGCCGTACGTTATACATGGATAACTTTTTCTCATCCCCTGCTCTTTTAGATAACCTAAAGAACATAAATTTTCTGCTGTGGCACTCTGAGACATAACATCAAAGGAATGCCATTGGATTTTGACTATAAGAGTATTCCAAGAAATAATAATATGCATAGAGACCCATATTGCATGGATGCACACTCGCAATCTGAGTAAATTTCTATGAGCCAACACTGCATCGACTCCACTGATTCCCTTTTAGCGGCCAGTGTCTGTTTTCTTTTGACTCCAAACGTTTTGACTAGCTTCGTCTCATTTGTACTTCTGGGCTTGCCTTCCCCTTTGGAGGTGTGGGGGAGGGAGTGCTGACGCTCCAGACAAGACCTCTCACCATTGCAATCACATAAAATCACATCATATTTATCTACCCAATTAGCTGAGGAGGACACACATGTTGATGACGTTGCCATTGATAATATGGGAGATTAGCTTTTTCATCCACTGCCAGATGCAGGGAGTGTCATAAGCTCATACCCATTCTATTACGCAAATCAGCGTGACCAATGATTCAGGATCATGTACAACTGTGGTGTCATTTATTATATACAGGTAGCCTCAAGAAACAGTTTGAAAATTTGGTACATTCTGTGTACAGTTCAGGATCATGTACAACTGTGGTGAATATTAAGTGATTTTTGTGTGCTAGTCTGGTACAGTACACTTAACTGTACCACAAAGGTGTACACAAAAATTTTCACCAGGGCATGTGGTAATTTAAATTAAAAAGTGGGACCTGCAAATTATTTTTGTACTTTTCCACAAAGCAATGACGATTATCGTAGGTATATCGCCAACAAATGTGATCAGAGAACTTTAATATGATTACACAAAGTATATACGAAAAATAATTTTTGGTGAATTTTCTCTTTGTGGTTCGCTAAATATGAGCATGATAATTAAAGTTAAAGCAGGAAAAATTTAAAGGCCCCAAATTAAATTTGGCAGTGGATGGCTCCTTTTCAGCATTTAAATCGGGCGTTTAAAGGTCAATATCGTTAATATAAAGTATTAACAAAATGAAATTTGAATTTCTCGCGTCAAGTAGTTCCTCTACTGACCAGTCGAAGCTAGTGTCGCCACATCCGCCAGAGGAGAAACCGGAGAAACAAAATATTACAAAGAATTAGAGATGGGCGATTTTTCTCCGTAATCGATTTTTCGTATCATATGATAATCGTGTCAGCAAAATCGATTCAGTAGAAAAATCGGGGTGGCATAATCGATTATGAAAAATCGGTGAAATATCATATGATATTTCTGAGAAAATAATCATATGATATTCTGCAGGGCAGAATAATCGTATCATCGGAATGATCGTTGCGTGGTTGCGTCATGCGAAGAATCGGGTGTGGTACGCAGTAGTAGCGATACTGCGTGGATAATCGATTGTGAAAAATCGGTGAAATATCATATGATATTTCTGCGAAAATAATCATATGATATTTCTACGGAGCGGAGTGATCGTATCATCGGAATCATCGGAATAATCGTCAAGCAAAGGAGGCGAAAAGAGCGATGCGGTTGGTATAATCGATTATTTGAAGAATCATCATATGATTTTTGTGGGGAAAGTGAGGAGCGAAATAATCGTACGATTCTGGTGTTGATATTGGATCATTGAAGGCCATACGGTAAGCGATGAATCCCGATGTTTTACGTTGAAAACATTTTTTTATGAGTGAAAACAATTATGTCATGTACGAAATTAATGATTCAGTGAATCAAATAATGCTGTCTTGTCTCAAGCGAACGAATTATTGTGGGATATAAGTAATCAATGATAGTGCATTATATATGCTGTTTAACTAACAAAATGACTTAAAAAGAATCATTGGTCATAGTAAATGTTTTGAGTTGGTAGTAATCTATCTCTAATATGATTGGAATTTAAGTACGTGCCTGAATTCAAGGAACGTATGCTTTCAAAAGTAATACTTGGATTATTGCTGATTCAGTCTTGGTTTGTTGCATAAGTTATACGTATATAAGTGACAATTTATGCCGTTGAGAGGTGATGGTAGGTGAAATATAAATACCTTATTTTTATATTATAAAAATAGTTGTAGGCTCTGCAAAAGTGTGGCTTATAAATAATAATTAATAAAATCAGTCATTAATTTTATAAATTTTGTATTTTTTCAATTGAGGTAACTTTTTAAATTAATTTTTCAAGTCATCACAATAGTGATGTGCTATAATATGTCTGTCGCGTAAAGTCCCCATTGTGAGTCACTGAGAGAATTTAAAAATATTAATTTTGATAATCTTTTCCCAGTCAGGCGATTCCTCTTCTGTGTCATTATATTCCCTGCCTTGGAGAAGAGACTTTCAGATGGCATGGAAGTTGCCACAATTGGCAAGTTCTTCGTTGCTACTTGGAAGAGGACTGGATATAGTGATTGACATTTATGCCACTCCTGGATTGGATCACTGTCTAATGAAAGAACAGGGGACCCCAAGTACTGAGAAAGTTCACTTGGGACTCCGGTGTTCTCCATTAGCGATGCATTCATTCTTGTGGCCACCAGTTGTTTGTGGTGGCTCCAGAGATCGAATTTACCACTTGGCAATCCACTCCCGGCATCATTGGCCTCACTGATTGAAATGGATTCTTCACATTGAATTTCTCTCATCATAGCTGACACATTTTTTATTGTTTTAGAGCATGAAATTGGATCCTTAAAGTGAAGTTTCTTGAATCGAGGACCCAATAAGGTGGCTGTGGCTACAATGCTTACACCCTCAATTTGGCCAAATCTCTTTTGTATCTCATCCTGCAGATTCCTTTTTAGGTCACGACTAACATCAAGGCTTGGATTGGCAGCTTCAATATGTGCCTCTAAGCAGTGGACTAGAGCAATAACTTTGCTGTTTGTGACATATTTTGACCCCGATATTTCAGTTGTAATTGACTCAATTGGCCTTAGCAACTCAATTATTTCCATTACCTCTTGTAACTGAGTTGCTGTAAGCATAGATGGTGCTTGTGGGAACTTGAGCAATACATTATTTACATGTTCACTTAGCTTAACAAATTGGTCAAGCATATAAAAGGTGGAATTCCAGCGGGTTGGTATGTCCTGTTTAAGTCGCAGTATTTGGCCTTCTGATTTCCCACTCTCTAGCTGTAGTTTTCGCAACATATCTGCTCCTGCAATGCATTGCTTAAACCAGGTAACAATGGCTTTTATGTGAGATATTCTTTCTGGTAGGCCAACTGTAAGCTCGATAGCTTTGCTTGGTACTAGATTTAATGTATGCGCAAAACATGGCAAATGTTTTTTCTTGGAAAAAGTATCATGGATACTTTTCACGATGTTTGCGGCATTGTCAGTAACAACTGCCATGACATTTTCCAGTGTAATGCTCCATTGTTCACAAACGCTCAAAAGTACTCTGGATAAATATTCTGAAGTGTGACTTTCTTTTAGCTCAGTGACACCTATTGTTGCAGATACAAGATTTTTATTTTGTAGGTAATGCACTGTGATACCTAAGAAGCTCTTTGTATTGAGTGTCTCACTCCAAATATCTGTTGTTAATGTGAGATTGTCTGAAGAAGCTAGTGTTGTTCTATACATATTTGCCATAAGTTCATATTTTTCATCAATCATTGACGTAACTTTTCTTCTGCTTGGAACAGAATATAGTGGCACAGTGACTTTCATGAGGTATTTGAATCCATCATCTTCCACATGGGAAAGGGGTAGAAGATCTTTGCAAATCATGTAAATTATGGCATTTGTAATTCTACCATTCCTATTTCCACCATCTGTATGGGAAAGAAGCATATGTGACATAATATTTTCCTTAATAATAAACAAATTATCTATGAAAATCCTAGTTAATACTCTCCATTTTATTTAGATGGCTAGGTTGCCTATAACATACCATCAATTATGGTAAATAACATACTGAGTCTTGAAGAGTTCTTTGAAGGAAGTCATAAATGGTAGTAACTTGCTAAAAGGTATCTTTTTTATTGTTAGGGTAGTTATTGTTCATTATTAAATGTACCTGAATACGATTTAATTTTCTTAAACACATCTTTAATTTGCTGTTGATGTGGCATAGCATCTGTTAAAGTGTGTGCTGTGCTATTCTCTGGTCTACCTCCTTGAGTACTCTGGTTCTGGGTCATGCACACAATAGGGTTCTCTACTTCCTAAAAAAAATTAACTTTACTTAAGTCTTTTATGTTATCTAGAAAAATAAGCTATTATATTGTCATAAACCATTTACATCAATGAACATTAATGGATAGTAACCAAAGGACAGGAAGCAGATGAAGGCCCACTTCCATCACCCAGTATACTCCCTTCATTTTGAGGAACTTCATCAGTTGCCTGGTTAGTTCGGCATCGATTGATGGCCTAATAAAACAGAAATTTTTACTGCCATCTTTTGTGATCTTGAGCCCTCAGCATCTTAGTAATTTCAAAATTTGTCACGAATCACCTCATTTCATTTCAATGAAGCATTTTTAACTAATATTAGCTAGCTCAGAATCATGAGTCATCCACAGGTTACTCTCTGATGCCTCTACCTCACAGGTATGAAGAAGGCTTTGTTTGTTCATAGCAGTCTATATACTAAGACTTAAAATAGTGTGATTATGATTCTGCATCATGTTTTGGGTTCTTAACCGTATTCCTTTTTGATATCTTTAGAGAAATCACATGATGAGTGACTAATAAAAATTGAACTCCTTTGAGACAGACAAGTCTACGTCATAGTCATACAAATTAGTATGAACTGGATGTGCGTCAGAGTAGGTTATCAAGAAATATACTACTGATTTCATTAATATTATTTTTCGTCCACAGGATCGTCAGGCTAAAATATACGATCATGTCAAGATAAAATTAGTGCTATACTCTTGGTGTGTATCTAATTATCTCAAATGAATTTCGTTTGAATCATTGACATGAAGTTCTGTTTGCGTCATTAAAAACAGACTATAACACTCGTTTTTATTTATGTTGATTTATGATGATAATATATTATCATCATAAAACTGCTCGGTAGAGACCATTCTGTTTTTCCACGGAGGAATGTTTCAAAATTGTCTGCGAAATAAATATATGTACCCTTAAAACTAGAGCAACCTTTTGAAATGTAGCGGTAAAAAAATAACTTAACGTCTAGGTTATTGCAAATGACATTATATTTCACTTAATTAATTGAAAAATGGATTTGTTCACTTAAAACTATAATTACGTCACGTGTTATTCACGTTAACTGTTTTGGTAAAGCTTTCTGTCTTAATGAGCCGTAAACTTTACCTCGCCCCTCATAATATCGCCATGCGTCCGATTCATATGGCTTTTTAAATTGGTGGTATTTCCGCACGTCTTTACAACCTTGCAGCATATGCGACAAGTCGCGCTCTTGTCGTTCTTTTGGAAAAATATCCACAAATGGCTTTTTACAGGGGCCATTTCAAAATACCACTGTCTCAAACAGAACAGACACACTGTATTAGACTTGTTGCGGAACAATTGTTACATAAATCCTCCCTCCGATACTTTTTCCTATGCGATTCAACAATTATTTGCAACAAGTTTCAAATCGAAGTTCTCCCGCCGATTTTTTCCCAGTCAAAATCGGAACGGAATAATCGATCATGCGATAAAATCGCCCACCCATAATCGATTAAAAAATCGGAAGAATCGGAAGCAAATAATCGATTATGATGAAAAATCGATTATTTTCGCCCATCCCTACAAAGAATCCAAACATCGCGAATTATCTTTTTTTCGTATATCACCTCTACAACATTTCTTAGAACACTGATTTCTCGGGTATGATAAACATGGAGGTTATATATCTATAATACATATAGAATGTTTTTCTTGTAAAGTCCCCATATATAATTTTGGAAGAAAGTGTGAGTGAGCCTTCTAATTGTTCCCTGTAGTGGCGACCCAACCATAAATAAGGTCTTCAACCCGGAGGACGCCGTCAGTTTGCATAGTTGTTTATTAAAATATAATTGGATGCTACAATAATCCCATTCCAAACACAAGAGTGTGACCGTAAAGGTATGATAAACTATGGCGAAAGAAATTAGACTCAGCTTACATCACGACAATGTAATTCAGTGTTTGATGTATATTATTATTCCAGTCTGACTGATGAAACCGGTAAAAAACAGATACCCCAAAGTAAAGGGTGTGGCGCGAGAAATTAAGAGAGATGCTCAGAAGTATTCCAGTGTCTTCACGTTCACTGTGCCGACCATGAGAAACGGAATGTTGCAAAAGTTGCGAGAGGAATGGCGAGAAAGCAAGTGAGCACGGAAAGATCAGTCGTTTGTGACTACAAAATGTTCAGTTGTGAATTTACCATGCTTGTCATTTCGTCTAACGTCAAATTCTCCTTCTTATCCGTGGTGAAGGAATTGCCAAAATGTGCGCACCCAACTTCCCAGTCATTGCGATGACGTCCTTTGGATGTCCCGCATGGATGTTACTGACATCCATTTGATGTCCCATGGACATCCTAAGGATGTCCAAATGTCCCACTAGTGGACATCCAATGGATGTCCATTTAAGGATTTTGAAAGGATATATATAGGTATCATGCATGCCTACATATATAATGTAGGCAAGTATTTCAGTTTCCTGGGATCTATAGATGCAACCCATATGCAGTACAATCATAAGAGAGAAAAATTTCGTAATTAAAAAAAATTATTCAGTAAATTATCCTTAAACAACATGTACAGCTGTAGCTTGAAGTTTGTTTTCCTATTGCTACTGCGCGTCACTCTATCCACTTTTATTTTTGTGGATGCAGGGAATTTGTTGACACCTATCAGTATAAGCAAATTATCAGAATACGACATAGTTTCAAACATCCTTGATATATGTAACAGGTTTAACATTGCACTTGTCACCCAGGCTAAAGCCCACAAATCTCGATTTTCTACAGCAGTATGTGATGAATTACATGACAAAGCAAAAAAAATTAGCCTGAGAGGTCAGCTAAGTTGTGCCATTTTGTTAAGCTGGTGTCATTACTATTATTGCATGAGATATTTTAATGATTGTGATGATTTGTTTTCCCACATTATTCATTAGGTAATAAATTTTAGGCTCATCACACCGAGAAACCAAGTTAACGTCTTCCATTTATTTCACTTTTCGAGTCTTCTGAGCACATATGTAACACAATTCTCACGAAGAAATTGAATACTTAAGTTTTACATGCAGCATTTTTGAACACAATTTTCAGTGGAAATGTCCATGAGAAGTATTCCGTAGAGAAAGCACATTTTGCACTAGTGATTTGCTTCAGGGAAGATCTTGCTTGTACTACTTGTTTTATTTTGTGTTTTCAATTGGAACTTGACAATGGAAAATGATGGATGTCTTACTTGTAGGTGCATAATATTTATCCACTTTTGTTGTGAAATTTGGGCATGTTAGGGTCATTTTATCCCCCTGGGGAGCCCGATTAGTGCTCCTTTAAGTCCATTGCAGATGGCAGGCCATTCAAATTGAGACATAATCCATGATCCACCTTAAAACGGGGCAGCATTGTGAGATGTAGAAAGAGGAACCATCTTTATTCATCATCATTGGTCAACAATCCTAGGATTGGTTTGACACAGCTTTCCACTCGATTCTTCTAGCAGCCAACCTTCTCATTGTGACGTAATTCTTCTCTTTTACATCCTTCACAACCTGTTCCATGTATCTCATCCATCATTTTCCAATCTTCCCATTCACTTTTCCCTCAACAATAGCAGGGGTATCGGAACTATTTTCTTTGGGAGGGGCCAACCTTGAAAAGGGCCCGGTTCCGGCTCCTATGAAAAGGGCCCACATTTTTTTGAGGATAGGAGGGGAAGAAACTAGAATTCCGCTAAAAGTGCATATGAAGGTGGTAGAATATGCATCATAAGGGAAAAGGCAAGCTGGAAACAAGTGACATTTAATTTTTAATAATGAAGACTCATTTCTCAAGGGCCCGGGGCAAATTCTGGGGGGGGGCCAAATGCTTCCCCCTGCCCCCCACTTCCGACGCCACTGAACGATAGTCTTCATCAGGACATCGTGTCTCAAGATATGGCCAATTAATTTGTCCCATCTTCTTTTTAGAGTTGTCAGCAGACTTCTCTTTTCTCCCACTCTTCTCAAGACTTCCTCGTTACTTACTCAGTCACTGAATGGTTGAGGCCTTTACATTGTAGAAATCCATTCTAATGAAGGTAAATTAAAAGACTTTGCTTCCTACAGTTCACTTTTTATTGTCAACTAGTTTCGATACACTGTACCTACCATCTTCAGGACTAGTGGTTAAGAAATCCGTACTACGTAGTTATATACTGAATGGGTTGGGGGAGGAGGGAAGGGGAGGGATAAGAGTGAGGTTGGTAGCAACCTGTCAAAATTAGTGAAGAGGCGGGGTGGGGAAGCAAAGGGAAAGGAATTTAAGGGGGGGGGGGGGGCAGAGCTGGGTACTTCTTAGCAAAAGTAACTCCACCCAAGAATTCTGTATTGGTGTCTTTTGATGTTGTGAACTTGCTCACGAGTGTCCCAAGAGAAGAAGCAGTTCTCCTGGCTAGGGAAGTGCTACATGAAGCTAAGACACCGAAAATCATTTGTAATGAACTCATATGTTTATTGGAGATGTGCATAAATCATAATTATTTCCTTTTTAATGGTAACTTCTATCAACAAATGGAAGGATTAGCTATGGGTTCTCCCTTGTCACCCCTGCTAGCTGAAATAATTTTGAACAACCTAGAAAAGAAACTTTTCCACAGTGGCAACCCCCTCCTTAAAAATGTGCACTATTGGTTCCGTTACGTAGATGATATACGTTATTCTTGTGGACAGGAACAAAGAGACAATTGGGAAATTTTTTAAAGTACATCAGTTTTTTAAACTCAAATATAAAATTCACAATGGAGTTACAAGAGGGAGATGCCTTGAAATTTTTGGATCTAAATATTTCAATTAAAGATGGGCAACACAATTTTTCTATTTACCGCAAACCAACTTGCACAGACGAGGTCATCCATGCATCCTCTAAACATGCAATGAACCAAAAATTGACAGCCTTTCATTGCTTGCTACACAGAGCATTATCCATCCCCTTCGAACCCCCAGCTTTCACATTAGAAATAACCAATATTAAAAAAATTGATGTTGCCAACGGTAATACCGAACAATTCATTGACGATTTGTTAGCAAGCAAAAGGAAAAAGATTTTATTCAGAGAAATTTACTCCCCTCCTCCCAGTGACCAACTTTCATGGCGACGCATTAAATATTTTAATGGAGGGCAACCCTCCATTAAAATAGGAATTGTATTAAAAGTGATGAACATTAAACCAGCCTTTTATAATAATAGAAACCTTAAGAGCATTCTACCTTCGGTGAAAGACCCCATAGAACCAGCCCTCCAGAGTGGGGTTTACCAGCAGAAATGTGGTGACTGCGATGCAAAATACGTCGGACAAACAGGGAGGAGCCTAATGGTGCGAGCGGAAGAACACCGACGAGATTACGTCAAGAACACCGGGATGTCCCAATTTGCAGCCCATCTCCTAGAGAAAGACCACCAGTCGGATTTCACTCCTAAATTTCTGCACAGAGTAAAGAACGGAAAACAGCTGGACATCCGCGAGCAGTTGGAAATTTTAAAGTGTGTAAGAAGGAAGGAACCTATCACCAATGACCACCTTTCCCCTTTCCACTCCCCCCTTCTAGACATCCCACAATTACACCCCAAAAAATCCCTGGACAACCAAAGTTCCACTTCCCCTTCCCTATGACGTCAACCCACGCTCCACTCCTAACCCCCCCCCCCCCCCCCTACATTCCTTTCCCTTCACTTCCCCACCTCACATTTTCACTAATTTTGACAGGTCTACCAACCTCACCCTTATCCCGCCCCTTCCCTCCTCCCCCAACCCATTCAGTATATAACTAGGTAGCAAGGATTTCTTAAACACTAGTCCTGAAGATGGTACAGTGTATCGAAACTAGTCGACAATAAAAAGGAAACTGTAGGAAGCAAAGTCTTTTAATTTACCTTCATTACTCAATTACCTTCATTACTCGATCCATTTAATCTTCATTATTTTTCTGTAGCACCACATTTCGAATGCTTCTACCGTTTTCTTCTGTGCTGCTGTCATCGTCAATGCCTCACTGCCGTAAAGAAACCTGCTCCAGATCTGATGAATTGTTTCCTTACTTCTGTGCTTGTATTTCCAACTGTTAGTAGATTGTTTTTTTGGTAGAATGCCCTCTTTGTCTGGGCTATTCTACTAACTTTTTCTTTCTTGCTTCATCCATCGTTGGTTACTCTGCTTCCCAGGTAACAGAACTCTTTCACCTCATCAAGTTTTTGTTTTCCTAGTTTGATATTGGTTTTGGCCTCTTTTTTCTTGCTGCGCACCAATATCTTAGTCATCTTCTTATTTATCTTCAGCTGATATCTGGCCATTATCCTTTCCGTGTTTACTAGAATCTTGTTCAGATCTCTGTCTCTGCTATGAGTGCTATGTCATCAGTGAATCGCAGCATTCTTATTTTTTCTCCATGGATAGTCACTCCAGAAGACTTCTCTTTGATTTCATTAATGGCTCTCTCGATGTAAACAATAAAAATTAAGGGAGACAGTGCACAGACTTGTCTCACTCCTTTCCTTATTCTTGCCTCTTCACAGATGGGTCCAGATTTAATCACAGCTACTTCGTTTTTGTACAGACTGTGTATGATTCTACTCTCATTGTAGGACACTCCAATTCCCTTCAGAATTTCAAGCATTGAATCCTAATCCACGCTGTCAAAAGTCTTCTCTAAATCCACAAATGCAATGTTGGTCGGTTTATTCTTCTCCATTCTCTTCTATATGTGCAGCCTAAGGGCCAATATAGCTTCCCTTGTACCCTTACTTTTCCTGAATCCGAATTGATCTTCATCCAGGAACTCCTCTGCTTTTCGTTCTATTCTTCTGTAGATGATCCTGGTCAGTATCTTTGATGCATGTGTCGTCAGGCTTACAGTCCTAAAATTTTCGCATTTCTCCGCTCTCTTCTTCTTGGGAATAGGAATGATGATATTTTTCTCGAAGTCCCTTGGAATTTCTCCTGTTGAATACATGTCGCAGATGTTTTTGTAAAGATGAGTTAATGTCTTCTCTCCTGCATTTTTAATTAGTTCTGCAGGAACATCGTCAATACCAGAAGCCTTACTCAACCAAAAGTCCCTTTCT
Source organism: Platycnemis pennipes (assembly GCA_933228895.1). NCBI lineage: Eukaryota > Metazoa > Arthropoda > Insecta > Odonata > Platycnemididae > Platycnemis > Platycnemis pennipes. The sequence continues at coordinate 49,967,354 of OW121849.1, read as the reverse complement.
GCAGCTTCGAATTCTGATCTTAATGTTGATGCCCCCATATCATCCTTTTCCACTTCGCTTTCCTCTTCGATAGCTTTTGTGCTGAGATTTTTTCCATTGTATAACTCTTCCAGATATTCTTTCCATCTCTTCAATTTGTCCTCGTTTTCAATCAAAATTTCTCCATTCTTGTCCCTTATGATATTGCATCTTGCCTTCTGTTCCTTGAAGTGGTTCCTCACTATCCTATAGGCAGCTTCCACCTTTCCAAGGGTAAGGTTGTTTTGTACATCTTCGCACAGATTCTTCATGCACATTTCTCTGGCTTTCCTTGCTTGGCGACTTATTTTGTTCCTTATTCTTTCACATTCTTATAATTTCTTCACTCTTCAATCAGATCTAATACTTCGTCCGTGATCCATGGCTTCTTCTTGGCAACTTTTCTTCTTCCCAAACTTCCTTTGCAGCTTCCTGTAGTCCACATTTAATGTTTTCCCAATTATCTTCCACTGATTTCTCATTCAGGTATTCTCCTATGTTGTTTTCCACCGCTTTTTGAAATGCCAGCTGATGTTGAGCCTTCTTTAGTTTTTCTACTTGCCATATATTTTTCTTTGTTTTCTTCAATTTCTTAAACTTTAGATGGCATTTCATCATCACTAAATCATGGTCACTGTTGATGACTGCCCCAGGGTATCTTTGCAGTCCTTCACTTGGTTTCTAAATCTCTGCTTCACTAAAATATAGTCTATTTGACATCTTCTTCTGTCTCCTGGCATTTTCCATGTGTATCTTCTTCGGTTGTGATTTTTAAACAATATGGTGGCGACCACCAATTTATGTTGTGTGCAGAACTCCATCAGTGTTTCTCCTCTTTCATTTCAGTTTCCCAATCCGTATTTTCCAGTTATTCTTCCATCTTGACCTTTGCCGACGAGAGCGTTCCAGTCACCTAAAATAATTAGGATTTCTTCTCCTCTTACCTGCTTTATAACTTCCGTGATATCTTTGTAGATGTCTTCCACTTCTTCATCTTTGTAGTCCAACGTAGGCATGTAAACTTGCACCACAATGGTATCTGTAGGCTTATTTTCAATTTTAACCATTATAATCCTCTCACTGTACTGCAGGAAGCTCTTCGCACGCAATCCTGCACTCTTCCTGATCATTATGCCTACTGCAGTGTCACCATTCAGTGATCTGGTGTGAATAAATCTATAACTTCCATTCCAAAAGTCTCCATCTTCAGGCAACTTCATTTCGCTGATTCCTAATATGTCGAGGTCTATTCTTTTCATTTCCACCTTCAGGTTCTCCTGTTTTCCACAGGTCCAAAGTGATCTCACATTCCATGTTCCTAACCTAAAATTTTTATCTCATTTGACTGATGTAGGTACTCTCTCGGGTAATCCCCACCCAGAGATCCAAATGGGGGACTATTTTACTTCCGGAATATTTTACTCGAGAGGGTTCCATCACGTCTTGATAAGAAAGAAAATAGTGGAGTAGCCTCTTCGGGAGGCTCCTCGAGAGATCTCCTCGGGATAATATTGTGGTGGTTTCCCTTTGCCTTCCACATCACAGTACTGCAGCCGTTACAGTAACTGTTACCATGCCTGTAGTGAAATGAGTGTCGCTGTACCAACCACTGTGGTCTCCACCTTCACTCATATGAAAAAGAGCTGCTGCCCTCTCCTCTGGGTGATGAGAAGCGTAATTATTGGTGGCCTCCCGTAGCCTAGTCACGGCATCTTCACAGGTTCTGGATTATTTAGAGGCCTACCTTACCCAGGGGTAGACCAATAACCCCTTGGAATACCGTTGTTTTTTGTCCACAACTGCTTATTGGACGAGTAAACTCACTTTTCTTGCAGCTAACCTCTATAATTAGAGATCGACCCACCATCCGCAACCCGGTGAACGCACTTGGTGGCTTGAAGCTCAGCAGCGAGTGAGAAGTATCCCCACTCCCTGCCCCCCACATTGTTTCCCGGTAGATAGATGGCGTAAAGGTAAAGTGGACTACTTTGGAGAACAGTATTTACTTCTCATTCATTTGGGGTAGCTAGCAAGATTAAAACGGACAAAATCAGAGGCCTTGTTGTGAGTTTAATTCAAATTAAAATGCTATAAATCACAGAAAAAAAGTGTTACACAACTCTGGTTTTGATTTTTAACACTTTCTTGACTCATTCAATTCAAGAATTTTGATGATCAACTCGCAGCTTTTAAATCAAGGCATGGAATTAAAACGTTTGCTAGAAATAGTCTAAAAAGTGAAAGATATTCTAGTTCCTAACCTCCGAGAAAGGTATCCTTTGACTTATATCTTTTCACAAATGTGCTGATAGAAGAAAATAAAAATGTAATGATTGAGCTGTTGAAGAAATCAGACATTCCTGTCAAGGTCATAAATGAATTGTCCACCCTATTGACGATTTGCGTATCCCAAATTTATTACATCTTTGATGACATTTTTTTGAACAGATTGACAGTTTAGCCTTGGGATCACCTCTTTCTCTTTTACTTGTTGAAATTAATGGGCCAGTTTGAGTACAACCTGTTTAATCTTACTAACTCATTCATATACTGCAGTTATGTAGGCAATGTACAATGGAACTGCACAGAGCAGAGGTTAGAAAACTCAGCCACATTTTTAAATGCTTTTCATACAATAATTCACATTTCCGCTAAGCAATAGATTCAAATTGTTCATTAAGTAATCTTGGATTTTCAATATCTATTCAAAATGATTCCTTTCATTCTTTTTTTTCAATCCTTTGTTTCCATTTATAGAAAACCCACTTGTACTGACCATGTAATTCCTATGGATTCTGACACTTTTACCACCAAAATATCATATTTTTCCATTCATAGATTCATTAATATACCCCTATCCAAAGAGGATTTCAACAAAAATGCATGAATAGTGAAACAAATAACTCAGTTTAATGGCTAACCACTAATTTTAGCAAAGAAAAGAAATTGGCACTCAATCCAATTTATTCGGGGAAAAGCATATTTTTTTTAAATTGTGCTCGATCACATGTTTAGATCACATCAGTGAAAAATTGGTTTAAAAGGCCCCAAAAAAGAATGGCAAGTTTCCTTCAGGGACCAATTAAATTTAAAGACATTATTTTTCAGTGGAAAGACTTGGTGGACTGCGAGAAGAGGGAAATTCATGCCTCAGTGTGTGGTGATTTTATGGGTGTATACGTTGGGCAAACTGCATGAAAATATGACATTAGAACTAAAGAATACTATAATGCCTTTGAACAAATAAAGCAACAACTAACTGAAGAGTAAATCCTCCAAGAGCAATTTCTAACATTAGACCACTGCAGTAAAATTCTAAATATTTCTTACAGTATGACTGAGCTGGACTTCTTGGAATAGCTGGAAAATTTAAAAGAAGAATGTGTAACCCTGAAGTCACTGTTTTCAATGAATATTTGTGCCCTGCCACCTCCCACATCCTCTCAACAGTCACTCCCTATCCCACCCCATTTCCAGACTCCTTTTTCCTCTCCCACTGCAAACTCACATCCACAATTATGCCAAAAACCATTCCATGGTGGCAATGATGATGAAACTTTTTAGGGATGGTTGCACCAGAAAAGTTATATAATTATTTTTCTGGATATAATGGGCATCAGATCTGGTGGCTGGTGGTGGTAATGCCCTCAAGGCAGGGGGATTACCAACAAGCATTCCGAAAAATCTGCAAATAAGTACATAAAGGACTCCTACAAACAACTGGATGATATCAGTTTTGATGAGCTGATAATCATTTTCCACCCAATTTGCTCAATTTTTCCAATTGCAATTTGTTGCTTTACTTGGCAACACTCACTACAAAGCCAATCTTACATCTGCCTGGGTAATGACAATCCTTGTTTAAAACATCCTTAAGACTTGACAACATGTCTCACTAGACTGAAGAGGGTTTATCATCCCTTTATTACATTAAGCTATCTCTCCTAAGCTGTAGTTTGTTTTTTAACATCAAAGTTTTACTATTTCAGGTTTTACTATGGAAATAACAAAGCAATGACATGTGGTTTGGGAAGGTGTCCCAGTCGTGAAGTGAGAACAAACTTGTATTTAGTATCTAGACATATCAAGGGTCAGTGTGGCCTCCTCTTCACCGACACACCAAAGCATGAAGTTATGGAGTAAGTTTCTCATGTCATGCATGCTTTAAAACTACTCTAAAGTAGTTGATATGTAGCTTGTTCTTAGCATAACTAATTTTATCATATTGTAAGTGGTACATATATGTAATGAATACGTCTAGTTAAAGTCAGTATTGGTATATGTCTTCATGAAGTCACTAAAGGGAGTGATACATAGTGATAAATTCAGTTTTATGTAGTTAAATTTATTTGTTTGTAATGCATAAGGTGATAATGGATTTTCAAGTGATGACACCCATTTCTTCTGCTACTTTTGTTGAGGTTAGTGCATTCTGTATCCATCTGTTATTGATAAGCAAAATAAAATATGTACTGAATTTTCAGTCATCACCTCCTTTGAGAAAATTGTTTTGTAGGTTTTAAGGAAATGATAAGCCAAGTGTCCCCATTCTGTATTAAATGCAGCAATTGTGGTACAAGCTGATTAGATCACTTACTATGATGTCTAGTAATCAGTTGTGCTTGGAATAGGTACATAAAATGAGATGAGGGCTCCAAAATGAAGAACCTGAATTTGGAAAAATTCCAGCACTCTTCATCCTTCTTTAAAGGGTAACATGAGAAACTTCAAAAATAGTTTGGTTTTAAGAGTAATTAGTATTTAAAGTAATTAGCATGGTTGCCTTTTCAAATATGACAAAATAATATGGGTGAATACAGTAGACCCCCACATAGTGCAAGGCTAGGTTCCTTGTAATCGTCACGTCTTGTAAAATCACACTATCTGAAACAAAGAGAAAATGGGAAATACCGAGATTCGTTCCGTAATCTCAATGCCTAAAGTTTGGAAATACCGAATTTCATCACTTAGTCTTAGCACCTAATGTATGATTGAGGCTGAAAGTCTTCAATTTCTATGTAATTATGCATTTCAGATATAATTTTGTAATTGTACAACGTTTAGCAGAGATTTTTCGTAATTTTGGGAAAGTCATCCAGTATAATACAATGGCCTTTTTCAAATGAGTAGCATGTCATTCAATAAATCATTTTAGCATTCTAGATCATATTAACATTCTAGGGTGTACTCAAGGTTAAGTGAAATAGCATCAACAAAATATTTTTTTAAATTAACTTTAAAACGAAATTTTTTTTCTATGGGACCACAGAAAACAGAACAATCGGCTGTTCTATCTTCATACATTATATTGGTTTGAAAGGATAATGAAATTCCCAATAATTTGTCTTTCAAACAGCATGTAAAGTTTAGAGATTAAAAACCCGCTCATCGCGAAATAAGGATCATCGGTAGACAAGGCAGCACACATCATAAGAATTAGATACGAAATTTTCATGTATCAAAACAATAATGTAACTTGCATTTTTGTAATTTAGAAATTAATTCCATTTATTCTAACAGCCGATGCACCCAAGGCGTTAATTCCAGCTGAGTTAAAGGTTATTTTTCCGCATTTTACAAAGTGACCTCGGTAGAGGATATAGAATCGTTAGAACCCAGGGCTAAAAATTCGCGGAGAAAAGACGCCTTATAAAACCTAACCTGGAGGAACCAAATATGATGCAGCTGTTTTGCCTCACTCTTCTTGCATTTCTATAGCTCATGGTAAGGAGATAAAGCGTCCTTCTATGCACGGATCGACTCGATATATTTTTTCTTGAAATTCGTCAATTACGTTAATAAAGACCTCAAGAGATTTCACGGTCAATATAAGGCACTCATTTTCACCTGACTATACTAACCCTCATCATACCTCTATATTTTTGTTGGCCAGAATCAATACCAGTTCTAACAGTTGTCAGAAAAAGTTGTCTGAACAAAATAGCTGCAGATTCCATCACCTCCTTGTGATGTAATTCCAATAATTACTTCACCTCTTTCTCCTGCTTGCCATCGAATCCTTGTCCCCCAATAGCTATCGCGAGGTACAATTTTGCTGATTTCCTCTTCAAATGAAGAAAATCCGAGGAAAGTATTCACCACTACTGAACAAAGGCTTTTCCAGCAATTATTCAATGAAGACTCCCGAACTTCATTCCATGAATCCAATATGACATTAATTGCATCCATGATTTTGAATGAAGGACAGAAATTCGTAATCCGGTTAAGGGGTTTATCATCAAACGCCTGCAGCAGTCTCTTGAAAGTGCACTTATTGTGGTAGGATTTGAAGGTGTTCTTAACTCTTTGATCCAGTGGTTGTCAATGGAAGTCATATTTTAGGAAGAAACAGTACTCAATGTTTTCGTCAGCATTTTGCCGAGTAACTGGATGTCCATGGGGGTTGTCAAGTGTTAGAAGGGCCTTAAAATTCAAGTTGTTCTTTCTAAGACCTTGGGAACAAGGTAAAATTTGAACCAATCTGTACACAAAGCTGCGTTCACCTACGTCTTTTGACTTGATTTCCAGTGCACAAGTAGGATTACTTAGTTTTTTCCCTTTAAAACCCGAGGATTTTCAACACTAACAATTACCTGCCAACAAATTACCTAAGCCACCTGAAACATTTGAAAAAAATCGGTGTAAGGCATTGTTTAGTGGCCTTAAATCCTTGTGCCTATTGTTTCTACTTTGAATCATAGGTTCTCTTCGTCATCTTTTCAAGAACAAGGCTGTTTTATCAGCATTGAAAATTTGTTAAGGCAGATAACCTCTTTCTTCAATCAGAACAGAAAACTCTGGAGTAAAATTTTAGGCTGTCACTCTCCCCCGCTAATATAATGTTATGGTTATTGTATGGTTTTTTAAGGTCCTCAAACCATCCAGAACTCGCAATAAAATTTGCACTGGTAGAAGACTCCAGATTTTGTACAGATAAGGTGTTGTATCAATCCACTGCATTAGCATGTATTACAGGTGAACTCATCACCATTTTTCGATATTGGTCTTTAATTCTCAGTCACAAACATTTTTCCGCCATGCACAAATTTACATTTACTTTGAAAATCCTTTTATTTTCACGCCACCTGAAGTTCCTGCACTGACCTCAGCTCTTATTTTTCCTTCATTTATTCGTATGGTACGTATGTTGACTTGTTTACCCCGAGCTCTCTCCCTAGGGAGGAGGGTCTAAAATTTCAATTTTCCAGCCTAACATAGTGGTCGTATGGATTTACGTCATTCCTCCACGGTGGTACTGATGCACTTGAAGGTTGTCTCGACGACCAATGTGGTGGCATCATTTTGTGGCTGCGACAATATCAGGAAACTAATTTGTTGTTTGCAGCAACTATTTGATACAGTGTTCTGACCAAAATAGTTGTACCTTCAGTCGTTTCACATGGGACAACACATTATTTCACCACTAATCCCTAATCGCAAACCTTGAAGGAAAAGGGATCTAAGGCTTAAAGAACATACGTATGATAACGTTGAATGATTGCAATGCAGATAAAGTCACCAATAGTAGTGGGCAGAAAGTTACATATATTGTAATGGAATGATGAATGTACAGTAAATATCATAAATTATGACGTTCTTTCCTCCCAGTGTGGTTCGATTCGACAGGTGCACGACTTTGAACGTTGCTACTAACCCGTGAACAAATGTATAGAATCATGATGGAGCTTGATTCCCAGGTTTGCTATAATTGAGATATCCGAAATTGCATCTTACCAAAAATAAAAATCTCGTTATGTAAAATCGGATACATTTCTATAACCGCGTCTTAACCAAATCACGTCTTGAGAAACCACGCTTTGTGAGGGTTTACTGTAATGATTTTTAACATTTTTGTTTGTTTTCTTTAATGAATATAATTCCTAATGTCTTGAAGGGTGTCTATTTAGTGAGATAATGGGCAAATTTTTAATGGAAAGAAATATACAATCCATTGAAATTTCTGTGATACTTAATCGTTTCTGTGTCACTTGCCTATGCATCAATCATATGTAATATGTCTTCAAAATGGTATGTCTGGTTTGAGACTTTGGAGGGCATATGCAGTTGTGTTAAAGTGGGAAATTGGTCATACTAAGGGAAGGATTTCTTTGATGACCGATTGTGTAATAGTGAAGATCATGTTAAGGGAATTTGTGCTAAGCAAGGGATACTTGCATTTTGTACATCACCATTAATATCCCTTACTGTATGGTAATATTTTGTGATCCACAATAGCTGCATGGAATTCTTGTGGTCCCATTCACCTGAGATCATGGTTTTGTTTTGTATTATATGTATTTATATCAGTTTTCTCTCATGGCATGTTGCAATTTCATGTATTTAAACTGAAATCTGTATGGCTTAATCTGCAGGTGGTTTAAAAATTATCGCGAACTTAGACCTTCTAGATCAGGTGATGTTGCCGCAGAAACAGTAATTCTAGAAAAAGGGCCCTGCTCTAGAATTACCTCTTCCAAGGTAGAAACGTTGAGGAAATTTGGATTGCCCATTACTCTGGATGAAGGTAAGAGAATTAATTTTTCTTATGCTTCGGTTCTTATATAATTATTGCTGAAAAGAGCTTTGCAAAATATTACCATCAGTAATATAGACTAGTATTTTATTTTCTCAGACTTGTAAATAGTTTTCCACATCATCCTGCAGGATGATGTGGAAATCAGATAGCTGTAGACATCATGATGTCTACCGCTGGTGGCCTCTGTTGTCCCTAACATCTTAAATTGTCTTCAATAGGCTGTTACCATTCATGAAATAAGAACACTCATTTCCAGGCAATCTCATTGAAAAAAATCTTCTTGGGGTTTCCACTGGGTCAGGTGGTCCATACTGGCTAATGTTTCAAAGCTTGAATTGGGCATCATCCTCAGAGAATGATGTCTGAGTGAAGCTCCAAAACATTGGCCAGTATGGACAACCTGAACTGGTGGAAATCCCATGAAGATTTTCTCATGCCTAATCCTTGATCTATGAATTAATCATTCAGAAGGCCTAATGGAAAATCAGGAAAAATGTGATTTTTTGAATGTTGAAAACTTAAAATTAGACTGGAATTGTGGGTACAATCCTAAAATATCCTAAATTTTTAACAGCTTATTCAATTGAGGTAATAATCTCTTTTCATCAGTAAAAGTAAATATGATCAACTAAAATGAATATCATGAAAAAAATGAGCCAGATATGGGGATTATTATTTGATAGAAATATGCAAATGTAATTGAAACTACATACTTACCATATTTTCCTGCATATAGAATGCATTGGTATATGAGATGCACTCCCTTTTTTTAAATGCATTTTTGAGAAGAAAAATTATTATCTATATTTTTACTTGGGCAATATTTTCTTTTTAAATGAAAAGATGCTGCAATATTATTCCATCAGTAGAGCAAGACAACAAGGATGTGTAATGTGTTTTCTGATGCCGCTAATAATTGACAATAGCTCATTGGGATCCTTAAGCCCGAATCAAACGATCATTTTTCTCGTCCCTTTAAAGGGATCATTTAAGCTATAGCTTTCAGGGACCCCAAAAATGATAGCTCAAGTATTCATTTCGCTGCTCACACGATCATTTTTACCATCCCTTATCGTATCATTTCTTTTCGCGAGATACGGTAAACAACTTCGTAACTATGGATGATTTACATCATCGTCGACTGCTTTTGGCTGCAGCCAAACATTTCTTTCAGAACATGCGCTCTGATTGGCTAAATGACAGGCCCGAGGGACGGAAAAAAGGAAGTGCTCAAATGACGAAAAAAGGGATAGCGATCCCTATCATTGCCAAGTGATATCCGTGAAGTGATCAAGTCAGACGATCATTTTTAAGCTATCATTTGAGCTATCCCTGAAAAGGGATGTAAAAATGATCGTGTGATTCAGGCTTTAGGAATTGATTGTTTTGTTTGAGGGTGATTGAGGAATGTCAATAGGACCTCATCTGTATTAACTATGTACGGTGAATCATGTCCTAATCGGTACCTTAATTACGCGGAATTCTGTTTTATAGTGATGGACAGATCCAGGTTTTTTGTCAGATCCGGAACCGGATCCTTGCCTGGGTTTCGGATATTTGTCTCGGTTTCGGGCCTTAGTTTCAGGTACTTGATTCTGAATTTCATTCATTTTCTAATCCTAGATTTTTAATATATATATATATAAACACAGCAACAATAGAATTACCAATCAAACAATAGAAGTAAATTTATTGTAGAAAAAATCAACTTCCTATCATCTATGTGGATATTAACATTTTCCTGGATCAAGATTTACGAATGCAATAACTATATCTTATTACTTCTAATATAAAGATCACTTTCCTTATCACATACTCATCAAGCAATACATTTTTGAAACCTGTAAAACTATTCTTTAGAGTGCATTTAAAAGAAACATTATAAGTTCATTTTCATTAATAAAGGAATAATTTTCCAATTATTAATCAAATCCTTGAATGCTTTCAAATTCTTTTTTATAAACACAAAATAATTTTAATGCGACCAAGAGATCCCATTTATGGAATATCCAGGGAATCCATTTTTAAGGCAAAAAAATTATTATAGAATATTACATTGAGAATTTTATACTACTAAGAAGAGGTTGTGTAACCCTGATCTTGAAATGAGATTAGTCTTTTTTCATGCTACTAGAAGCAAAATTTAAAAAAGTCTTGGATTTTTTCTCCATTTGCAAGAAAAAGGGTTTGCAAGAAAAAAGTTGAATGGCATATGGGGAGCATGTATTCTTTGAATGGGTAAATTACCGTAATTTTCAATTGAGGTAAATTACCGTGGTAAATTATGGTAATTTTTGAAAATTACCGTAATTTTCCGATATTTTTAAGTTTTGAGCTTCAAATCCTTATCAGAGGACTCCAAATGAAATCAAATTGCATTGAGATATAAATACTGACGCTTATATCAAACAGATCACAACGTTTATCTATTATAACTAATTTAAAAAATTAAAACGAAGTTGGCAGCAACACGCAATAACTCTCTTTTGTCACACTATGAGAAATTTTAGTTCCAAAGACATACCTCGGCGCAATGTGCATTTGTTATTTTACTCTGAATTAATTGGAATTAATCATGGACACAATGTAAACAAAATAGTTTTAGCTTCTTAATTTATAAAATTACCCATTCCAATGGTTTCTTCGTGAGGAAGAAATTTTCTGAAAAAGAACTTTTCTGAAAATTACCGTTTATTACGATAATTTTCAGACTTGTGTTGGTAAGTTACGAAAAATACCACGGTAATTTACGAAAATAACCGCGGTAATTTACCAAGTTGCCCATCTCTATGTACTCTCCAAAATCAGGTATGCAGACATTATCAGAGTAGGGTAGTGAACTGCAGGTAAAGAAGTTCGATTATTATCTCTGTTTAAAATTATTCTTTCAGCTTATGAATCAAAAACTTTATCATCCTTCATTTCCTACCTTTGTGTGTGGATACTGACTTTTTTGTACTTCTATCGTTTAAACTAGATTTACAAATATGTCACTCAAAAGTACACTGTAAAGTTAACACAATGATTCCACCATTTAATTTTTTAATAAAAATTTTTTCCAATCATTTCACTAAGGCCAAATTTTATTATTTTTTTGACTTATAAACTGACATGAAATTTCTGATAATCTACTTTTTTTACTGCCTAATTGCATTACCCTAGGAATACAGCATGGCCTGTATTCCTAGGCAGTGTTAAGGATCGAACTCACGACCGGCAGTACACTAGCCCTCATTTTTAACAACTACGCTATTATAGGTTCACAGGAATCTGGCGAAATTCGGCGACCCGCGTGACATTTGGCTTTATTTTTTTTTCTCGCGCATCAGGGAGAAAAAAGTCATGACGAGTATTTTTTTATTTTATTTTTGTGGCACAGAAAAAATCTTCTCATTTCGTGACCGAGTTACACAACCTATCCTTGTCAGTATCTACCATACGTAAATTCCATTCACGGGGCGCATTGATCACTAAGCGATTTTTTAGAATTAAAAGAAATTTTAAAATCTCCGATCCGGGTCTGAATTTTTACTGTCTTCGCATATGATTTCAGTAGTGAATGAAATGGAAGACCCTGGATCCGACCCGACCATCCTTAATTTATTAATGGTACATTTGTAAATCTAATTTAAACAACAAAAGTATAATAAAGTCAGTATTCATATGTAATGGTTTGAAATTGAAGATGATAGCATTTTCGATGAAATGACTGAAAGAAAAAAATTAAACTGCAATAGGGATCGAACTTCGCACAGTACACTAGCTCTCATTGTCTTCCGGATCCTGGCGAATGTAGGCTACCCGCGTGACACCCTACGTATTTTTTCTCGCAATACCGGGGTAATGGAGAAAAAAGTCATATTTCTTTATTTTGCTTCTAGTTGCATGGGAACATTTTAATCTAATTTCGTGGCCTGAGTTACACAGCCTCTTCTTGTCAATATCTACCGCACCTACATTCCATTCACGGGGTGCTTCGATTGCTAAGCTGCAAAAATTTAAAATTTACGATCCGGATCCGATTTTACTCCATGTCTCTGGATTTGAATCCGGAACTGAATAATGGATCCGACGGATGCAATGAGGCCATCACTACTGTTTTATCCAGAAAAAATTTTTGTTCCGGCATGAGCTATATGGTTTTAATGCATTTAAATGTTTTTTTTTGCATTTTAATGCGTCAGAACCTCATGTTAAACGGAAACTACCTTATGCAGAAATGGAATTGATTCCTGTACGTTTGGACCTTGGTTAAGTGGAATCCCAAAACAAAGTTCCATGCAAACATTTCATCTTAAGCTCATAAAATTGTACTCCCTCTTTCACTTCCCCTCTCCTCCTGAACAACCCTGGGGATCAGGTTGGTGTGGTGGCTAGAGTACTGGCCTCCCATCCCGAGGGCCCGGGTTCAATTCCCCGCAGTGGCGGATTTTTCAGTGGAAAACCGGTCCCCACTTGAGTGCCTAGTGGGGGGCATTTCAAGTTCAGTACTCCGTCCGTCGGATGGGACGTTAAGCCGTGGTCCCCTTGGCGCCTTTCGTTAAGAGTAGGCTAATGCCGACGCCGGGTTTCTCTCCACCCTTCCTCCGTTCCCTGAAAACTCCTACCAATACCCAATTACCCACCTAACCTAAATGGCGCAAATGACCTCAGCTGTCGGTCGCCTCCCCTAAATAACCAACCAACTGAACAACCCTCAAAACTGGGCCCACCAGTTGCTTGAAATTGAAGATGATATTGAAGAAAATTGCCAGTGATTCTCTGGTGAACATTCATTACTTCTAGAGATTTATCCAATGTTACTCTACAAACAGTAGGAAATGATAATTTAAGATGCCAGTGGACAAGCAAGCATTGAGTGGCTCTGCTACAACATTTTAGTGTCTTGTACTGTAGGTGATGTCCCAGTGACAATTCCAGCATTTTGGTCTGATACGTGTAGACTGTTCAGTGAATACAAGCCAATTGAAGTAAAGAAAATTGAATAAAGTGAAAGAAAATTTTAAGAAAGAATAAGAAAAAAGCCAATAAAATAAACAAATAATTGAATAAACTTGCTTGGGGATGGTTTGTACAGTGTGGTTGACAGCTATTCCTTTATCTTGTCCAATAGTGCAATAAAGAACATAAGAGTTAGTAATTAGCTCTAAGAAAACCCAATTTAAATGGTTTTCTGGGAAGTTTCAAAGTGAACAATGCTGGTTGTAGCATCATAGGCAGCTAATTGTACAATGTGGACATGTCCTCCTCTTAGGATTCCAAAACCACAAAGATCCATAAAAAATGGTTATCACTCGTCACTCTCCCAACCATAAACATGCAAATGTCAACAGTAAAATTCCTATAAATAAGCTGGTAAACAATTGAGCAACACCTTTCATTCAGATTTCTTTCGTGACATAAAAGAGATTTTTCTTCCCTTGTAGCAGGCCTGTATATCGAGACGGCATTGCAAGATATCAAAACTATGCGAGTACCAATACTTCCCGACATTAAATGTTAGACAACTGCTTAGCATTAGCCTTGGGAAAGTCTGAGGTGAAAAGAAAATTATTAATTAAAAAGCACAACCTCCTTCGAAAAGTAAACAAAAATTCACGTACAAAGGCCGCTTTACACGGTACAAATTTTTGTACAATTTCTTGTACAAACTCTTGTATGAGGAAATTGTACCATGTAAAGCGGAAAATTGTACAAATGCTTGTGCGATTGTCTGAATGACTGAACGGGAAATAGAACCTGTTCTAATTCCATTCAGACAAACATACAATTTCGTTCAGGTTATACAAGCGTTTGTACAAAAAATTGTATCGTGTAAAGCGGCCTTAAAGCGTGTTGAAATAGCGGCAATAATGAATTTCTGCCATCAATACTGAACTCAAGATCATTCTACTCAATGCATACGTTGTTCGGCATTTCCACCTTCGCTCTCGTTTTCAAAAATATAAAATTCAAATAAAGTATTGCAGCATGGTCAAGTGTTATGACATTAATAGATTCTCATTACAAATTTTAAAATGAAGACGAAAGTGTTTGCGTGCTTCTAATGTTGCTTGCTTACGGAGAAAACCCGTTTTCATAAATTTGCTAGAATAACTTAAACGAATATAAGTAAATCATTTGAAACTCAAAGGACATCATGAAAAAAGTACAATTCATATTCTATCATAATTCCCTTTCATTTGTGCATTTCATATTGTTATGATAACCGTCAAAGTGACGCTGCCCTCTGCAACTCAAAAAAAAATTGTGCAATTTTTCATCCTCACTGCAAAAAGATGCCACAAAAGTGATTATTAAAAAAATTCCTACCTGCATTTTACGAAAGAGTGAATTATCTACACGCTGATATGCTCTGTATGAATATTACTTCTTCCGTTTTTGAGATATAAATCCTTCAGATAGGGCCTTTTCACGTGGACTGTATATACAAAACATGCTTTTTGGTCATTATTGTCATAATTAATTACCGAATGCCCATCAATGTAAGGTATCGTACGTATTTTCTTTAGAGATGTAACTATTGTTGTTGCAAACAGTTGTTACAATGAATGAACAACGGATAACTTGACGGTCTGCATGCATATATGCCCCCCTCTAAGTTATGCAACCAACCTCACCTTCCCCCCTCTCTGCTTTTACAGATTTTTCAAGGAGTTTGCCCCCCTCATGTTTGGGGTGTTGTTGCGCCACTATATATGTGAGCGAGAATTAGAACACAACACTGGAGAAGTCAAGGGTAAAATATTCCTCCAAAGAGTACAAAAGATTAACTACAAGCCAGTTGTGAAGGACTCTATGGAACAATTTGTTGCCAGCAGTGCTGACTGTGTTAGGCAGCATGTTGCAGCACTTGATAACCAGGTTTTCAGCATCAAAAGACTTTGCCAGCTGACAGTGAGGCATATTCAGTTTCTGCTTGGGTCTGGTTCGATGGTGATGCATTGTAGAATGCATATGCAAGTTTTTCTTAGTATGCAGCAAAACATGAAATATTTTAAATACAAGTTTTTTTCCTAAGTGCAGAAATGTGGGCAAATGAAAAGTGAGAAAGGTAGTTTAAGGGTCAAGGTAGAAGCCAAGAATTTTTACAACTTCGTTTCCAGGTGCAAGATGTTGAAGAGAATATGTTTCATCTGGTTACTCTATGGTATGAGGAATATTCTGAGGTTATTAGCATTCTAACGGAGTAAAAATTTTAATTATTAACACCATAGGGATATAAATGTCCATGGGTTTCGTCAAGTTTAGATACAAAGTTACATTCACAAAGACAAAGCAACTTTAGTTACAAAACATCATTAAAAAATTCCTTAACACTATACATAATAACATTTGACGAGTGGCATATTTTTTAATTCATTCTTAAAATCCCTATGAGAGCTTAGAGATTTTATACCTGTTGGTAACTTATTATAAACTGCAGCAACAGAGTGGTATGGACCTATCTGGAATAAGCTAGATGAATACTGATTATTGTGTATATCATTCTTGTAGTGTGTCTCATAGCTGTGGAAATGAGAGTTGACATGGAAGAGATGGGGATAACATTTTACGAACATGACACAAGTGAGAATGTAAATCCATGGAAGTGTAAGGATCCTAAATGTGGCAAACAGTGGTTTACCATTGGTACGAATAGAAACTCTGCAGATGGCCTTTATGGCCTGTTTTTGGAGAGAGAAGGCCTTAGTAGCAGTTAGTGAATTACCCCGAAACATGATACCATAGGACACGAATGAGTGGATTTTTGCAAAGTACACAGCTTTTAAGGTATTGAGAGAGATTGTAGGAGACAGTTTCCTTATCATAAATATGCCAACAGAGAATTTTTTTGCTAAGGTCAGCGATGTGAATTGACCAGTTTTAAGAGTGCTTGCAAGCTGTAGTCCTAAAAATTAACAGATGAGGAGGTGAAGAAAGTGGAATTGTAATAGCTCTAGTGTGGCATTTTGGTACCCCCCCTTCTCCCATTGTTGGACATTACCCCTCGGCAGAATAATTACCCTTCGGACTTAGCCGAAGGATTTGCACGACAGGCGTAGCTAACGACAGTCGAAGCCAACAATGCTTACGATTCCAAATTGCATTGATTCACGTCTGCACCAATTCACGGCCATACCAATCATGGCCACCCTAATCATGGCTGCACCAATCACCTCATCACATGAGCCCTCACTTATATAGTCCCCTGAATGCGGATGAAGACCAGAATTTTGGCCATCTCTCAAGCCATCATTTGGTGTGCTCCCACCAAAGTCAGAAAAGAGTCCCTGATGCTCCTGCAATGATGAACTTCCACCTCGCCCACTTTACCCATACCATTTTCCCTCCCCTCAACATCTACCTATCGACTATTTCCATTTTAAACCCCATTCCACCTTTGACATTTCCAGAAAACCCCCTCCTTATGCCAGAAAATACCTCCCCTATCACACCCTCTGTTCAAGTTGAGATGACTAGGAGCTCACTTGCTGGGTGTGTGTAGTGGTCTCGAGTTACTTTGCTGAGACTTCGCTTTCGAGGGTGTCCTAGTGGCTACTCTCTATTGTTCCAAGTTGTTAGGGATTTCCCTGTAGGGAAGAATATTTCAATTTGTTGGTTTGTACTTGCTTTGTCTATTTGTTGAAATGCATTTTTTCGTATTGTTAGATTCATAATTTTTGTTTCTTGTTCTATTTGACCTCATCTTGCTCACCCGAGATTGGAAAGAATATTGTCCAATGGACGAGCGTTTCTCACAGAGTCTTTATTATCATTCGGTAAACACTGCAGTAGGTTGTTTCAAAGACTGAGGTTATATTTATCATTTAATTTAGAAAACAGCACACATATATTTGTAGGATTTTATGGTTGCTCCAGAATGTTTTTGTCCTGGAAATCCCCTGGGCATTGCTTGGGAAATTTTTTCTACCACATGCTTCTTGCACAGATCGGCCTGGAAGCCTCCCACACCCTCTTAAATATACACCATTATCAGTTTTTAATAATGTTGACCTTTTCACAGGTGTGGTTACACTACTCGACGAATATACAGTATGCAAACAGGGTGATGTGTTAACACCAGAGCAATGTCAGATATTGGTATGTATGAAACATAAAATTAATTTAGCATTCATATTCCCTTGAAACATTTTATTTTTTCTTCAGTGTGTGAAATATGCCACCTTCATGCAATCTGTAAAGTACGAATATTTCAGGCTGTGCATTGTGCATTCCAGGCATTCAGTCAGTTTCTAGAATATTTTACATGGTTAAATACTTACAGATAGATATTTATCCTCTAAAAGGCATGTTAAAGCCCTTCTTTTTTCTTGGCTTGTAATTTAAATTCTCCAAACTGAATGAAATCACTATAGTTAAGTTAATGTCTTATTTTTTGGACCTATTTTTTTTCAAACTAAAAGGACATTGAAGGAGAAAACATATGCATTTAATTAATCAAATTATTTTTAAGAAAAAAATGTGCAATGGATTTTGTGACTTGTCTATCTTATTCACAAAAAAAATAATGAATACAGACTTATTACTTATTCTATGAACACAATTCCCATGGTTGACTCTTCCTAATTTCCAAAAGATCATGCACAATTTTCTAAATTACCTGTGGATATGGTCTAGGAGTAAGCTAGGTGGTGGTTGGTGTGGTCATCAGTTGAAAAACCTAACGTTTTAGTTCATGTCTAAGTTTTTTGGCTAATGGAATAGCTATTTGTCATTCTGTCATCCTTGTCTATGAACCCATGTTCAGGTCATAGTCCAAGACAGTGGCTAGTTTATACATTTCCATGTTAATCTAAGAAATGGCCATTTCAGGTGTATTATTTGAGTAATACACCTGAAGAATATATAATGAGTAATAACATAACTTCACTACCAATTATGAAGTGTTGAAAACATCATCTTTTATAAGCATAATTAATAAGTGAGCATAAAATTTTAATACACCTTCAAGTTCTGTCCAATTTAGAATCTAACCTCAAACTATAGTGTCGAAGTTCAAGTAAATTGAAAATTTACAGAAGTAATGAATCTTGGCAATATTAACCTCAGATCTGACGGAATGAACTACTATGGTATTACTATGGGAAGGTAAACATTTTACGTGTATTTGATGCAAAATTTGGTAAGGATCTAATGTCAATTAATTACGTTGAGAAACCTGAGTTTGAGAAGCTCTCTCCTCCGAGAGAGAAAACTAATTTTAACGTAGATAGGTAATACCAATAATTATTGTTTTTCTACTTCTCTATACTCTTCATTTTGACCACACTTCAGTCGCAACAGTCTCACTTAAGTTTCAGTCAAGTCATCAAGTTTGTTGTAGGTTTTTATAAGTGCATCACAACTTTGTAAAATTTGAAATAAATAAAAATTGTCATCTTCAAATTGCCAAAAATATCATGTTTTATTTTGTTGAAATTTTAATTTAATATGAAAATAGCTATCAGATAACAAGCTCACAATTTTTGGTCATCAGATTTAAGTCCCGAAAACCCTTTTTTTCAAATAAAATTTAGTAAAAGCTTATCTAAGGTTACAAAAAATATTATTTACCTGAATGAGTGTATAAATGAACACTATAATACTCATTAAATTACATTATAATTGGTTTCCTCTTTTGGAAGATATAGCTTGTCAAATTCGGGCATCTCGGCTTATTATCGTTGATGTCTATTTTTCATTAGGAGCAAGAAAAAATGAAGAGAATGCCACAGATTGTACTCAGCTGTTGCATTATGTACCCATTAAGATTAAGGATGTAGATAATAAAAGGCAATCAGTTACTCACTTAGCCCATGATCAAGAAAGTCCTCTGCAGAATGAGAAGAGGGGAATTTCTTAGGGTAACTAAGTAAAGTTTTATTTGTTACTATGGATGAAAAGGATGCAAAGTAATATGCAGAAAAGATTAATAAATTAGAAAGTGAACAGACGGGTACACTACAGCTCACTAGGAAACAAATGATAGCTGTGAAGGCCACGTTAAGAACTGTGAACTCAACTGTTATGGAAGTACAGGAGAATGAAGGCATGCTATTAAAGAACTTAAAAGTAGTGGAAAAATGGGTTGATCAAAAGGATGGTAAGTTAAGAAATAGACTCTGAGAATTAACGGCCACGATTAATATTGAAAAGCACATGATGAAAAGAAGAATCATATCATCCATGAGATTGAAATGAGATTATGAGATGGAAGTGAGTGCAGCAGTTAATGTCTAGCAATGTATTTTGCAACCGCATATAATTACTCCTATGCAAATACTTGAAACATTGAAGAGCAGCCAAGATGAGAATCCTAACGACCTATCCCTTCCCATCCCTATGAGTGTGACTTATAGTAGTGTGTTCACTTTCACTGCAGAGGACGCACCGGTGCGTCCACCTAAATACTAGCCCCTATATATATTTTAAGATATATATAGGGGCTAGATCTAGATAAGAAGTAATCAGAGTATAGGATTTGCAAGCAGCACACCACCAGGTTGTCAGACTACCCTCCAAGGAGGCAGTGGCTAAGAGATAAAATGCATGTCATATGTGTTTACAGATAATTGCTAGATTGCTTTCTCTTCTTAAGAGAAGAGGTGTCATATCCTAAGGATAAAATGACTGCCCTATGAAGGGAGGAAAAACACGTACTCACTACACCCCCCTGAGGTATAGACAACAGATACCTGATGTGATGCCTGTGGTACGTGGAGGAAGAGGTGACCTTAAGGTTTCAGAACATGCCAGACATTGAGAGACACTGGAAGCCATAGAGACTTCCTGTTGCATTGACTAAACCTTTTCTGGAGATCAAATCCATATAGCTCTCCTGTAACAAAATAAAGATGCTGCAGCTTTTTGAGTAATAAATATCTTGCAAATCTGCTTTCAAAGGAAATACATATGTACTAAAACCAGACTCATAGTTACTGTTGTATCCTAAAGAGAGGCTCCACCCTCTCTACCTCCCACAGGCTTGTGAGAGAGCATATATATATATAAGGTTATAGACCTTAGGGTAAGACCTTATAAGGTCTGAAAATCCCTCAACCAGGGGAATTTACCATCAGAGTGGCCCAAGGCTATGCTCAAGTCACTTACCAAAGATTGTACTCAGATTATTGAAGTCTCTCTCTGTCAATTGCTAGAGATTTAAATCTCTTTGGACCCCCAAACACAGGAGTAAAACACAACATATCATCAGGAGAATGTAAACAACTCAAAGAAAATGGTGATTATCACGAGTTTCTATGTCTGAAATTGCAGTCTCAGTAATGGAAAAAGTGTAAATCAAAATTGTAGGCATTGTCCAAAATCAGTATGGAGCCCTAATGTGCAACTAACAGAGTGAAGATATGTTCAGTTAAAACTCTTTCCTCCTGGCAGAGAAAAAAATTGAGTAAAACCCTTACTTCTTATTTGTTGACAGCAGCTTTAAATTCATTACAGACGTAATATTTTTGGATATCTACATCAACAAATCTCCTAATTTGGACTCCCATATTAGTTAATTTCAATCGCAATTGTATCTGGCTACTACTTGATCATACAAATGATGATGTTGATAAATATAGAGGCATCCAGTAGGCACATTATTTTTAGCCTGGTTATAAATATTTATGATGTGTTTATCGGTAAAACGTTTTAAATTTTTTACATTAAATATATTCTGGAAAATGCTACTAGTATACATTGCCTGCAAATGGTGCTGGTAAATAAACAAATGCCAATTATAGAATACGAAAAATATCTGTATATGTTTCAAGATATACTAATTCAGTATTTGTATAAAATAAAAAAGGGACAATGCAGCAAAGATTTGAGCGAGCAAATTAGTTCACAGCCATCAGTCTGGCTTTCCCACGCATCATTTTACATTGTGTATCACATTCCGGTAGGTATCCTGTTGGCTTCTTTAGATCAGTATTGATGATTATAGACTGGGAAGATACTTGCTGTGTTGTGCACTCATTCTGTTGCATATGCCATGCAGTTAGGAGTACTCAGGATTCTGCAAATCCTTTAGAAACCTACATCACAATATTTGTTCAGATATGATCGTCATCAAAATAGCTGTAATAATAGAAATGAAGGTTCAACTATTTTGTTTGGAAGATAGCATAAAAAAGTAATGGTAGTTTCTCAATACACAATCAGTGGTCAGGGAAAATCTGGAAATCAGGGAAAATTCAGGAAATTCGAAAAAGAAAAAAATGTCAGGGAAAATGAGCCTGGAATTCTGCACCTGGAATTCAAGATACTCAACCAGTCCATCTCGCCAACAGTGATTAAACAAAGATTTGAAAAGGACAAGAAATTCTCGAAAATATTCACTGCCTTGGATCAATACTTGTGGCCTATGGTTGACATTAAAATTTACTAAAATTAACTTAGCATGGATAATCAACCTCCAAAACTTCTGCAGATCATTATTCCCTCTAGAATATTAAAGTCCCTTCAGGATTTATAGGAACCTGGAAATCCTGGAAAAGTCAGGGAATTTAACGTGTGGTCAGGGAAAAATTGCAAAACATTCAAATTTCGGAATTAATCACCTGAAAATGCCAAGAGATCGAAAACTGCACATAGGAGCAGAGGGCAGGGTGAAGGAGGGGACAACTGGCCTCAGGCTGGCTTCACTGTGGAGGCAGCCCAGGGGCCCTATTCTGGTTCTTTCTGGCTATAGCCTGCGTGGTTTGGTGAAAAGATTGGCGAAAGGTATGTGCATTCATATTCTTATTTTCATTCGCTAGCAATTTCACCAGGAATGCTTCGCTTTGTCCCTCTGGCGACGAAAAAGTTACTCTGTCAAATTTGAAGTCACTTAGCCAAATTTGTAGAAGAATGTGAGGAAGAAAAAATCAAGATTGATTCAAAGAGCTACTTTAACATGACATCAGGTTTGAAGGAAAAGCCAGGTTAGCCTTCTTTGCAAATATTTTTCTGCAATTAAAACCCTTTCTGAAGGCATATCGATGTAAGTAATGATAATTTTTATTTTGTTGACTTAAAGTTTTTGATCTCTTATTACTGTAAGTTCATATTATTAATATGAAAATAAACCTACAATTTTTCATAAGTTTAGACTTCTTTGCTTCCTCACTACCACTTTTATCTCTATAAATGACCGAAATCTTGGAGTATTCAGGCGCTCAAAAGTCAGGGAAAATCACTAATAATGGTCTGGAAATCCTGGAAAAGTTAGGGAAAATGAAAGGGAAAAACTCCTATAAACCCTGCCCTTGTTAACCTTTATGATGTTCACAGTCAACCTGCCTACTCCACTTCTGACACCAACCTGTCACAAGGGTGGCAACATAACGGGGCACCATTGTTGAATAGAGTTTCAGGACAACCGTCCCGCTGCCTTTTCTTCACAATGATTTGGAGATATTAGTTAGCAGCTTACCAGGGCAAGGGCCTAGCTATGTTGACTCACTGGTTCCCGTGAGATCACTGAAGTTAAGCAAGTTGAGCGTGGACTGAGGTTGGATGGGTGACCCTCCTCCACACCTCTACTGCGGTTCTCTTGTTCTCTGTCTGCAAGTGGTGGGCAGGTTAAATGTGGGTTGACACCATGGATCATAAGAGGTCTAAGTGTCAGGGAGGCTCCAGAAGGCCCCTGCCCACCCCTTCAATTTACATTTCACATTTTAGCGGCTTACTTAAGCACTTTGTTAAGAAAAGTATCTTTGATGAAGCTACAATTTCCTTCAAATTGATTCGACAAATTCCAAGAACTTGATGACCAATAATAATGTTGACAATGGTATAGTAGCTAGTGAGGAACGACGTAAAGCAGACGTGTTTGAAAAAGAAAAACTACTCTTTAGAAATGAGTGTAGGGCATTTCTAGTCAAAGCAGCTGAAAAGGTTATGGAGAGAAGTCCCATGAGGTATAAACTTGTAAGGGCAGTGTCTTAAATTGTCCATTATGCTCAATGAACCTGAAAGGTGCAAGCATTCTATGAAAACTTGTCTGACAATATTAATGGAGTGCAAACAAACTGTACCTCAGTTCAAGCTGAACATTCAAATCTTCAGTTTTCTAATTGTCTTGATGACACAACTTTGCTGTTGTGAGCGGGATTATTTTGGAATCTTTGTTGTTGGGAGATTTCCATTTATATATTTTTCACCGAGAAAGTGAATATAGTTTCACTTTCAACCTTTCGCTCCTGGCCCTCAGCCTTTTCCAGTGGGAGATAAGTTATTGTATATCCCGGATTTTCCTTGCATGTTTCCTAGTTTCCCAGGGGTGACCACCCGTGGGGAAACATCATCGCGGGGGGTCACACCCAAGAATTTAGAAAACCAGTCTCTTCGGAGGTGTGGGTTCAGATCCCACCGCTGCCACCAAATTCTTGGGTGCAACCCCCCACAATGACGTCTTGCTATCTCCTACGAGATAGCCGGACACAGCAAGTGCCGCTAAGAATTAAATATAATTAGGATTCTTGCCCTTGGCATCAGAATGATGAGAGTAATAGACATACAACTTCAAGTTTTGGAAAGAAAATTTATTCACATGAGGTAAACTATAATCTTAAGGGAGTATGTTCATGGTGGGAGCCAAAAGAAGTACAAAATACTGGGCGAAATGCATAGTACAGGGCGAACAGTCTTACCAGTCAGTGTGGCACAGAGTTAAGCTGCACTGTGTGTCGGGATCTTGAGCGAGCGAGTCAATCAGCGTGCATGTACAAACCGAACCAAGCAATCAAACGACAACGCCTGCAACAATCATGGAATGAACCACCAACTAACCCCGATACTAGCCGTGCTAGCTGATATATAGGGTCTTCCGCAGTTCTTCCGTGCAGGAAGTGATAAGAGGGGAGGAAGCAGGAAGTTTCCATAACTAGAAAACATGCAAGGAAAATCCGGGAGATGCAAATAACTTTTCTCTCACAGGAAAAGGCTGAGGGCCAGGTGCGAAAGGTCGAAAGTGAAACTATATTCACTTTCTCGGTGAAAAATATATAAATGGAAATCTCACAATTGAAATCTCCCAATGACAAATATTCCAACATAATCCCACTCACAATAGTGCTTAGAAAAATTGTGGGTGGGTTTGACAAGGAAAAAGATCATTTAGATCACATTTTGTACTCAGCCATGGGCAAAAAAATTTATGAAATATATTTTTTTAATATGAGAATATAATTTATGGGATATATAGTCCAAAAATATTTTGGACTATATCTTTCATCATGATGGTGATGTCAAATCCATTGTAATCACTAAGGACATGGTGAGGTACGCGTGATCAGCTCATGTGCATTACAAAGCTCCATTTGAAGCTAAGGCTCAGGTAGAAAGGGATGGAAAGAATGAGTTACAGATCCAGATGGAGGGAAGGGCAGAGGAATTAGAACAGTTGAAGCTAGAAAAGAAAAAAAGAGACAAGAAACACTCGGTAAGCTAAACAAAGAAATTATCAAAGTATCCAAAAAGTAATCAAAGTACATATGTCTATTATTATAATCCAACCTACAGATCTCCATGACTGATTTCCTGTTCTTGTTTGCAAGTTCAGATTTGAGGCCTAATACATTTTTGAAATGTTTTCAATGTTTTTATGATTTTTTAAACTGTAAATTGGTTTACCTGTTATACCTGAAACTGGATTTTACACTGAGACACCATGGAAAATGCATGCATCTGCAGATTTATAAAAAAAATGCACCCTGAAATGGTTCAAAAGTCAGGGAATTTTGTAAATTTTGGTCAGGGAAAGTAAAAAACTAAAACTGATGGGCACCCTGACAATGAATATGGATTATTTTAGGATACCCAGTGGGTCAGATGAGTATAGCTACTGGCGAATGGCAGACCCTGCTGTTAGGCATTTGCTAGCACCTACATTTGCTGGTGTGCATGTAAGGTAAAATATTAAAAATGCATTCTGGATAAACACATTAAAAATGTTAATAACCAGGCTAAATCATTGACCAAAAATGCAGAGGAAAAAATAATATACCTACTTGATCCAGGGGTTTACACTTGTAGCAAAGTGCTTTGCCCCTAGTTTACACCTTACACCTGGTCACTGTATAATTCTAAAGGTTGTCTTTCCAGTCAAAATTTTCAAGCTTTTTGTGTAAACTATAGGATATATAACCCAATAATGGGGGTGATTTGTAAATCAGTAATCAAGGGCCACATGCCTGCTGATTTTCGTTAACATCCTAGACCCGATTAACGGACACTTCCCTTATTAGACTAATCTGATGTATTAGTCCAGTATTCTTCTCATGTATTACAAAGTGTGTGCTTTCCTCCTTGTTCATTTATTGAAACATCCAAAAAGACCAAGAAACAGTGCTGATGATGATCTCGGGATGAAAAGAAAGAAGACAATACTTTTGCAAGTATACTTATACAACAATGATGGCTTGGAGCATGACAAGGCTATTTGAAGAATGGTTTGATCATTCCTTAGTTCACAATGTGAAAAAGTACTTGAAGGAAAATAATCTGACATTTGAAGTGCTCCTGCTGAATGTGCCACACAATCCAAAATCACGGTGAAATTGGGATGGAGTTTTTTCCACCCAATACTACTTCTCTTTTGCGGCCCTCGGATCATGATGTCAATGCTGCATTTAAATTGTATTACATCTGAAGATGTTTTGTCTACATTCTTTCCACATTGAAGGCATCTTTGTCCCTTTTGGTAAGCGACTTCTGGAAAATTTTCGATATTTTAAAAACCATTGAAATAACTAAAGAATTCTGGGATGAAAGGAGAACTAAAACAGTGAGCTGTTGCAGGGAAAAACTTTGTTAGATGTTGTTCGCAACTTCCTAGGGTTTCCTGATAATGCCAAGGACTTAAGGGAAATCAGGGGTGAGAGATCACAAAATCTGGATGAAATTACAGTAGAAAAAGTACTAGAGTCTCTTGAAGAGGAACTGATCACTGGTGAATTATATGTATGGTGTAGTTGTCGAGTGAGGATGAAAATGAAGATGGTGATTCAGAGCCTGAGAAGCTCATCTTCACTGTTAAGCTGACGGAAAATGTTTTGGCTGGTACCATTGGAGCTCAATCCATCAACTGCATGAAGGTCAAAGGATCAAACGACTCTCAAGAGAATTTAAGTCTACAGTGAATGTTTATTAGTATTTATTAGTGAAAAAATATATTTTTCGCGTAATTAGTTGTAAAATTGAGTTGGCATTGCGTAAAATCAAGCAAATTCTTAAACTTTTGTTTCTATTTTATGGTTAAATGTTTCTTGTCTGCCATAAGATAGCTCTTTAATAGTGTAAGGATTGTGAATTATTGCCTTCTATAAAAAAAGAATAGGTAATGTAAAACTGCATGTACTAAAGGAATATTTTTTTCAATCTGTGAACAGAACCCCCTCATTGCCATAAGGCCAGTGCTTCCCCCAAAATGGATTTGTGCAACGTGGTTTAGCTCCAGAACATAACACCCAAATTCAAGGAAGTTTGACTGTACTCATTTACTTTCTTGATTTTGACAGCTATTTTATATCCATTAATATCGCCTGTGGCCAATAACAATATTATGTTGTTTATTTCTCTAATTTTTCAGTTTGATGGCTGATACTAGTTTTTTTTCAATTTACAGGTTAGTTTGATTACTCCCATGACTGAGTTCAAGGTTCGCTTGAGGAGTGTGTGGACAAGTGATGGAAAATTCCAAATTCTCGATCAGGGGAAGATAACATCAGCCCCTCCAGAAGCACAAGCTGGAGTGAATGAACATGAGGAGGTGGAAATGGAGGCTGAATACCCTGGAAGTGACGAGGAAAATGGAAATAATACTGATTATGATGACTGAATGCTTTTGTATGTAAATGTATGTATTGTGTGTGAAATGTTTGATAAAGTTCAAAATATTTACCTGTATGAATTTGTATTTTCCTTATTATTATAACCTCAAATTCATGGCTCTCATGGTATACTCATCTCTAAATTTTGTTATCCATGAGGCATATTATAGACATATAAGCAAAAAAATAATCTGTAGACATATAAACAAAAAAATTATCTGCCTGTATTTATGGTACATGTAATTTGGTATCAGTTAGAATTCTTAAATCCTTAAAGTGCCACTAACCTTTAGCTATGAGTGTGAAAAGTAAAAAGGATTTTAGCAAAGATGAATCACTTCAGATAAGAAAATACTCTAGAAAACTCAATAGTTTTCCTATCCAAAAACCAATTATATAAGTGCATTGGTATGGTGGATTGTCATGAAGGAATGTTACAAATATATTTAATTTTCATCCCATGCCCACTTTTACATGAATAATGGGATTTATCAAAAAATACATAGAGTTGATATACACACATTTTTTATCAAGCCGGCTTCGTGTGCGGTAGGGGGTGGCACGCGTCACTCTTATATATCAATATAATTGTGTGCAAATGTCAGAAATGAATCAAATGGATAATAAGAGTCAAGCAAATTGCAATACAGCAAGCAAAAATATTTCCTTTGTATACAACCCTGCTGACACATTAAAATTCCTAAGTGAACGTAGTCACATTCGTTGGAACTCAAGTTGTATATCAAAGAGAGGTAGGTGGCCCAAGGAAAGAAAGAACAATTACGAATGAACCGGTGCTTACGTATTGCTCGAGTTCAAACGGAGATAGTGGTGTTGCACTAAGGGAGAAAAATATTCAAGGCATGCAGACTTGAATGAAGCTTGCCATGAGACATGATGCAAACTTGAATCAAGCTTGCCGTAGAAAGCTTGCCATGGCAAGCCAATATCTAAGCTTGCGGCAAGCTTACATGCTATCTGGGCCTGTTCTTTTGACACAATTATTATTATTACATATAAATGGCAGAAAGTAAAAATACTACAGTAATACGTATTATATGGATACAGTAATACGGATTATATAACATGTACATGTTATATAATCTCTCTTTATAATACTTAACCTTTTTATTTATTAGAACTCCCTTTATATATTTTGTATCTCACTCTGTTTATTTATTTAGCCTCCACAACAACCTCATTATTTCCATCTCTAGGCATAACTACAACACAACAATACATTATGTTTTGGATATATCCATGGATATTTGGATATATCAATTTGAAATTGGCAAACAAGTATCTGTTAAAAGTTTTCATCAAATATGGTAAAATAACATTATCGTATAGCTATAAATATATTGCTATATTTCGTTTGTATAAACGCTGATATATTGGCCTGAGTCTTTGATAGGGGTATGTTCCACATGTTCCCTACTCAAATGCCCCAATTTGGTGTACTTTCCAGATTATTTCTCAGTTATATATAGCTAAATGGTGCAATAAATACCTGCTGAATGAAATGATTTTTTTAACATTCACTTTAAGATTTTGCATATTTTCATACTACTATCAATCATATCAAAACTTGAAGAATAAAATTTCTTTAAGTAATGTGGAGTATGCATATTGGTAAATGGCTATTGCCCAAATACGTATTAATAACAATGTAAATAGAATAATATTACACAAGCTGGGTTTTGAAATGTGATGTGAACGACAGCAAAATGGAATGCGTGGGCGAATAGAAAAGTTTTTCGGTTAGTTTTACTCATGCTAAATTCAGTGCTTCAATGACGTGTAAATTGGGTTCAAACGGACACAGTACCTATATCATGAAAAGTTAGAGGTGGACTTTCGTGCGGGGAAAGTAATACAGAAATTCAACCATTACTTGTAAAAGTAATTCGCACACAAAAACTAATTATTACTTTTTCATTTTTACCTAATGCGGAAAGGTTAAACATTTTTCGGCAATGCATGCGAGATTACGGGGCACTTGATTTTCGCGGTCATGAAAGAGAAAAAAAGTACGTATTGCGCACGGCGGCTTTACGAGTTATCCCAATGATTTACACAAGGAGCCTGCATGTAATGTAATATTCGTGGATTTACATGCTATTCCAAAACATAGCCTTGTTCATTTCTCTCGATAAGAGTATGCCCATTAATGATGGGATTTTCTTGGGATGAGAAGTAGATGTTCGCCTGCTGAATCCTAAGGGTCGCAGTTCTTACCTCAAAATGAGGCTTGTAAGTAGTCTTACCGTCATATATGACTGTTGAAAGGTACTATAGCATGAAGTAATTTTTAAATATATTTGTGAAATTTATTAATTCAACCATTTGCTGTATAGAAAAGGCACGCCTATCCCCATACAAAAATTTCTATCAAGGTTAAATGTAAACAGAAAAGTCTTCCCCAATATGAAGCTATACCTATTTGTCTGTATGAAAGTTTACCATCTTGGTCATTCACCAAGTACTAAGTGTTGCGTGGTACATTCGGCATTTTAAGGTGTGAAACCACATCATCTTAAGGCAAGTTTTTAGTTGTGTTCGTTGTTTCTAAATTGCGATGCTTTTGAGTGTTTGTATCCGTCTCATACGTTGACCGGCCAGTTCGGTTTATGGGTAATCATGACACCGCTTGAATACTTGAGATATGATTTATATCCATGTATTTTATTTCAGTTTGCGTGGATTCTATTTATTTTTCTGTTATTATAATATCATTGGTTGGGCATTTCCGCTACAGATTTGAGTTATAATTATTTTAACCGCCTTTAACCAGGTTGACACCTCCTACTGTCTCTTCCTGACATAATTTCGCGCTCATCCCAGTTATGAAATATTTTTCCAGAGGTAAAACGAATTCAGGGAGTAAGTACATCATAGTTCTTGTACTCTGACATGTTGTATGAACATAGTATTCCTTCATATGGAGTTGTCTGAAACTAGACGATTTGCCTATGGGAATCTAAGGGCAGGCTTTTTTTAAAGCTTTACTTTACCATAACCTGGCTGTGTTGAAATAGGATTCCGTCATAGGAAACTCTGAGAGAAAATTGAGCTGAAATATTAAATGATCATTCAATTACAGCTCTAAAATAATTAATTTTCTCCGAGCAATGCCTATTTCTTCATGGAAGATTGAGGAGAAGGCACTGCCATCAGCTCCTCTTCCCCTGAAATATTTATTCCATTGCTACGTTCATTGTTTGACCCCATGTATTCATCATCATCATCATCGGTCAACAATCCTAGGATTGGTTTGACGCAGCCCTCCAATGGATTCTTCTATCGGCCAACCTCTTCATATTGACGTAGCTACTCTCTTTTACATCCTTCACAACTTGCCCCATATACCTCATACGAGGCCTGCCTTTTCCATTCTTCCCGTTCACTTTTCCCTTGATGATTGTCTTCATAAGGCCATTGTGTCGTAAGATGTGACCTATTAAGTTGTCCTGTCTTCTTTTTAAGGTTTTCAGTATACATATCTTCTCTCCCACTCTTCTTAAGACTTCTTCATTTGTCACTACAATGTGACTATATATGGCAGGAAAGAATGGACTATAAACGCAGCAGATAAGTCAAGGCTGGAATCATTTGAAATGTGGTGCTACCGAAGAATGATGAAGATAAATGGATCGACCAAGTGACAAGTGAAAAAGTCTTATAAAGAGGCTGAGAAGAGAGAAGTCTACTGAAAACCCTAAAAAGAAGACTGGATGACTTAATCAGCCATACCTTAAGACACGATGACCTGATGAAGGCAATCATCAAGGGAAAAGTGAGCGGGAAGAATGGGAAAGACAGGCCTTGTATGAGATACATGTAGCAAGTTGTGAAGAATGTTACAGGAAAATTATGTTAAAATGGAGAGGTTGGCTGATAGAAGAAATGAGTTGAGGGCTGCGTCAAACCAATCTTAGGATTGTTGACCGATGATGTTGATGACCAGTTTCAATGAGTTTATAACCTCATTATCAGAGATCATGTTGAAAAGATGAACTTGCATATAATCTCATGTATCCAAGCATCAAGTTTATAATGGAGACAGATAAACATTGGATCCCCTTTCTTGATATCCTTGTCTGTCAAAGTATAATGAAAGCTTGGGCATAGAGTTTATACTGCAAGGCAACACACACATCTGATCAGATGCTAATGGCTTCAGTCATTTTCACCCCTCCCCAAGGATCATCTATCATGTCCACCCATTATTCCTACCAATTCCATATCTGGTTCCAAGAGTTTGCTTAAGGAGTTGAAACACCTTAAGAATACTTGTCAAAATGGTTGCAGTGAGCATCACATCTCTTTGGCCCTAAACAGGGCCTTTGAACCAGGAAAAAAATATCCAAAAGTGAAACTGCACAAACTGATCATTAGGGTCAATATGGTGCATGTCTCCATAATTTGTGGAGATTTCTCCAGAATTCTCTGGAGATACAACATGGAAATGACCCATTAACCAATGTCAAAACTAAGAGAACAACTCATGAGTACAAGGGCCCCCATTGGCCTTATACCACCAAGCATATTTTTGATCCCTTGTGAATGCAGCCAAGTCTATGTGATAGAGATGTATTATGTGATTGCCTTGATACCGAAGGAGCATTGTAGACATTTTAGTCTTGGACAACCAGAAAAGTAGCTGTAGCCAAGCAGAGCATTCTCATCCTTAGCTTTAAATGGGATAGCTCAAAGGTCATTTAATAAATCGAAGGCTTCCATTCTTATGTCTTGTTATCTGCTTCCATTCTTATGTTACTGCTGCGTGGATCAGTGTAGAGTGACCACTCAATGCTGACCCATGCAGCAGTACTGGAAGAATGAAAGCAGATAACAAAGATAATTTTCTGCTTAACATATTGGAGTTACTGGGTGCTTTTCATGATTCCAATCCAGTACATTTATTAATTTTGTCCAGTACTCTATCAAATGCCTTCTTGGAGACAATAAAACAAAAATATGAGATCCAAACCATGTAACTACTTGATTTAATGGCATTTTCATTTTCCGTATGGTGTCACACATTCCCATCCCTCCCTTGAACCCAAGGTTATCCTCAACTAGGTATTCATTTGCTGTAGGCTCTAACCTTCTACATATTAATAACTCTAAGAATTAGCTTTAAGCATGTAAAATATCAAACATATAGTCCTATACTATAGTCCTTGCACTATTTTTGGCTTTGGATGAGAATCAAAATTGACCTCATACAGTCTTTAGCTCCCATCCCATAATCATGTATTCTTGGAATAAGCCTGGAAACCTTTTATTTTTCCAAAATTCTTTAGCAATACTCCAGAATAATGTTCTCTTCAAACTAGTACTTGGATAAATGAGATACTTTCAGTCGTAACTTTGTGGAAATCCATGACAATAGATTTATTTCAAACTTTTACAAACCACAATATAATGCAAACTCACGACCCGGGTTTCGGCGCTAAGCACCATCACCTGATGATGGTGCTTAGCGCCGAAACCCGGGTCGTGAGTTTGCATTATATTGTGGTTTGTAAAAGTTTGAAATAAATCTTAAGTACTTGGAATTTCCTTATAATTTGATGGAATCCCTAGGATTTAAAAAAAATGTAGTTTGGTATCTTCAGAGTTGGGATGTTGTGATGTACAAAATCCAAGCATTATATTGACAATGTTGGTCATTGTATTAAAATGAAATATAAACTAGATAATATTTAATCCTGACAATTTCTTCTGTGTACTTTTTTTAGATACATCCCACATAGCAAAGCCAGTTGGAATTCACCAGTATACAAGCGTTTATCCAGCTGGACTAATCAAGTGTAAAGCTGGAATTCAGCTTCCAGCTGTGCTTTTTATATATTTTTTTTCCAGCTGGATTCAAGCTGAATAGCAGTTTGGATTTTAACTGGAATCCAGCTGCATACTCCAGCTGGAATTTAGCTGAATTCAGATTTGACTAGTCCAACTGGATTTAAGCTACATATTCCAGCTGGATTCCTGGCAATTTTGTCCAGCTGGCTTGCTATCTGGGATGTAAAATTGTGTAAAAAATGGAAATTTTGAGTAAAAATGCAGGGGGTCAACCAGTGGCCCAGGATGTTCTCCAGGGGGGGGGGCAAAAATAAGTAAACGTTCAATAACTCAAGTTTGTTTTTGCCCCTTGATGAAAAATGTTAAGATTTCTTAATACACTTTGTATTTATTACAATTATCCCTCTCGTTGAATTTCAACGGGGACCTTCAGCTAGTTGACCTATAAATTTTCATTTGACTAATGAGCCAGGGAGGGGAAATTGCGGCGTAGCCCCACCGTGGCTACGCCCATGGGGTCAACCTATACACTAATATATGCTGCAATTCATTTTCAATTTATTATTTACTTTTTCTGTGTCATCTAATCCTTGCATACTTGCTTTCCCCCTTTTCCATCCAATTTTTATTTATTTATTTGGTGCTCTAATGCCCATAAGATTGCTTGTATTACAGCATACAAGAGTTCTCTCCTTTGCTTTATAAGAGTACTGAGCCCCTAAAGAATGTATGACTGTCTGTTATGGTTTTGTCACACAGGCAGTTATTCATTGAAATGATAATGGGGCATTTACTCAGAACCGAAATCGCAATTTTGTGCACGAAATCGTTAGATGGAAACGAAAAACGAATTTTAGTGAAAAAATTAATCTTCTAACCACAACCATTCACCCATAAATCAAAAATTAAAATAACCAAAAGGTGACGCCCACTGAAAACTTTGATAATATTGACGTAATTTTCCTCCCGTCCTTGACTGCTTTTAAGGGAAGGGAGTGGATGGGGGTTCTCAGAAGGTCTGCTAGCACAGATGCTATCACTACTGCTCCTATTGGCAGAGTCAGCTGTGTCCCCCTCATAGCGATAAGGCAAAGTAGCTTTGCAGGCTCAGTTATCATTGGACGAAGTCGATTATGTCAGAGGTTGCACCATGCCCACTTTTCCGAAAGGGTTAAAAACATCAGTTTTTCGCAGCTTACAACTCGAGAAATAATTGACGGATCAAAAAAAAATGGAAAAATACATCTCTTTTTATTTTACAAACTTTCAGATTCGGCGATAAAAAAAGTATGGTAAACGACCCCATTGTGAAAGATATAAATGACATCAAGATGCTGTCATCTCATTACCTACATAGAACCTATAATTAATGTCAAAAACTGAGCATATTTTTGTTATTTTATTTACAAGTCATAAGCTATTTTGCTTGGGGCAAATCATATTTCTCCACCCTAATAGCCTCACTCTCCATCCATCCTCAAAAGACCTGAACAAGTTCAGCCACCTAGAGGGAATATTAGAAATGGCTAAAGTATGGTGAACATTCTGGACTAAAATAAAAGAAGGGGTTTCATTTCTTGAAAAAGTATGGCACCTGTTCTCTTCTTTCCTTTGCTCAGCAAAGGAATCCTCAGAAAAGTCAATCTTAAGTTTTTATTGTCAAGATTGTATCCACCCCATTATTATCTACTTGCCCATTGCAACTTTTTCAATTGTTCTTTTCCCTATAATTTGCAAGTTCCATGATTTGTTGTTCATTCCCCTCTGTGCTGAGATACGTTCTTTTCTGCTCTCTTAATTTAAAAGGCAAAACATTGTTATCAAGTGAAATGTGTTCATTTTCAGTATTGCTTGAGTAGTCATCCAAACAAACCATGCAACATCCTCCAGTTCAAAGAAATAACTATTATGCTGGACTGTGGGCTGTCTGCTCACACTGTCCTCAACTTCCTGCCATTGCCATTGGTACCAAGCACAAGACTCAATAATTTACCTAATTGGATGCCACGAGACAGTGTTGATGCACAGCTGGAAGGCGTAAGTACTAATGGTATTTTCCCTTGACTATAAAGCTTTCTCTTCTGCCCAGATTTATTTTTGAAAATTCAAGTTTAATTAAATTCTGCATTAGAGGCCTTGATGAGTTATCCATCATATTGTTATTTTTTTAAATAATAACATGCAAATAAGAAATAAAGTGCTTAAGGAATAAAGAAAACCTGTTGGAAGTGGCTATTGGTGAGAATGAATAGGATATTCTGTGTATTTGTGAACATTGGATGAAAACTGAGGAACTAAGAGTTACTATACCTTCCCAAATTATTCCTTAGTCTCCCCTTTCTGTTATGCAAGAAAAAGAAATGGTGGTGTGGGAATATTTTTGCATGACAAGAGTAAGGAGCACTGTTAAGTCCTTTGATGTCCCAACAAGGGAAGAAAAAACCTTTGAATGTGCTGTGTGTTTTTATGAATCACCGGTTTCTTTTGCTCATTTCCCTTTATCCCTAATGGATATTTCTGTGTGTTCATTACTAAGCTTGACCAACTCATTAGTTCCTTGTATGCAAATAATGGAATACTCGTGGTGAATGGAGATCTCAATTGTGATCTCCTTGTAAAATCTCCTCACAGAACTGAGCTACTGAATTTGTTCAATACTTATGGTATGAAATGTCTGAATAACAAAATCCTACCAGAGTTCCTCCCTCATCTGCCACCCTAATTGAGTATGTTGTGACCAATTTTGATCAAGACAAAACTGTATCCACTGTCTATGACCTAGGAATATCCGATCACAGTATGGTTAAAATGTGTATTGATCTTAATATATCAAAGGATTTTCATAATGGAAAAAACTAACTACCTATATGCAATCATTTTCAAATGAAAATATTCATCATTTCTGGATCCTACTTAATAGCCAAAACTGGGACAATATATATCTCCAAAACAGTAGACAAAGGTTTCAATTACTTCTATATAATATTTATACACTATTTTGATATGTGTTTTACCATAGTAAATCATAATTCATCCCAAAAAAACAACATGCAAGCCATGGTTAACTGATGATATTCATTGCTACTCAAATATATGTAAAAATCAGTCTATCTCTCTTAAAACAAGTAGCAACGATGAACAAAATATGCTTCATAAAGAATTCCAAAAGTACGATCATAAGTTGATTTCTATTGCCAAAAGCAAATATAATGACATATATACTATTCAATGCCATTATCAAATCTAAGGCAGCTAGGGAAATTGTTAACAATTCTAGAAGAAAAAAAAGTCTCAATTAGTTCTTCCAAAACACAGTAACTCTGAAAATAACACTGCTATCATTTATTCATGAATAGCAAATGACTTTAATGGGCAATATATAACCTCTCCTGGCCCAACTGCTTCACAAGCTAATGTGCCTATTGCAAATGCACCCTCATCATTATTTGTCAAGCCCCGCTCTGAAGCTGATCTCAAAAAATATTATTTCCAAACCTAGAAGAAAATACAGCACAGGCTTAGATGAAATTCCCGGTAAAGTTGTTTATCATTGTTTTGGCGTTATAAAATCTCCTTTTTTATCTTTTTCTTATAAAAAACTCTTATATTTAATGAATGAATGATTGATGCAGGGGATTTTTCCTTCCCAATTAAAATAATCTAAAATAGTGCCCATATACAAAAACAGTGGCTGTGCTAAGGATTTAAATAATTATAGACCAATAGCCATACAAAATACATATGCTAAAATATTTGAAAATGTTGTTTATCTCCAAATGGTGTCCTATTTAGAAAAATCATTTACTTTCCAATTTACAACATGGGTTTAGATCTGACTCAAATCTATTATAACCTCCATGCTTCAGGCAATTAATGGCATACTTGGCTCATTTGATGCTAAAAATGAAACTCTTGGGTTGTTTTTTGACCTATGTAAAGTATTTGATCATGTTAATCATGATAGACTGCTAATTAAATTAGAAAGGATGGGAATAAGTGGAAACCCTGTTCATTGGCTAAAGTCTTACCTCAAAGATCGCACTCAGAAAGTAACACTGTCTGTTGATCGGTTAAAATTTTCATCCAATGCCTGCCATGTTTCCAGAGGTGTACCTCAGGGTTCAACCTTGGGGCCACTTCTCTTTTTGGTATGTGTTAATGACTTCCCTAATTATCTACTGAAATTTGAAGAAACAATGTCTGTTCTGTAAGCTGATGACACTAATGTTATATTATCATCATAATCTCATCTTAGTCTTTTGGAAAAATCAAGATCTGTTACTATAAAAATAAATAAATGGCATATAGATAATTATTTAGATTTTATGTTATTTAAAAATAATAGTGTACTTTTCTTGTGACAAAAATGCGATTGACAGTTTGCATGTAAAAATTAATGGTCAATCAATTGAACAAGTCCCAGAATGTAAATTTTTAGGCAGTTTCTTGAGTGAGAATGTTTCCTGGGGTAAGCATGTAAAAGTCCTGCAGAGTAAGCGTAGCTCTACCTGCTATCTATTAAGGCACCTAAATGAGACTACCAGCAAAACAGTACTTACTATTAAAAGTATGCTATGGGGAAATGTATTCAACTATAGCCTATAGTATTAGGGGGCTCAGCTAGCATTTCTCTAGGCATTTTCAAACTACAAAAGAAAGCTGTGAGGATATTCACTGGGAAATCTCATAATGCTCCATCAAGGCCTATATTTCAGGAATTTAAATTACTACCTCTTCCATGTATATAGACTTGTACCTTGATACCAGTGGCCAAACGATAGCATTATTTGCCGATACCTTACTTATTTTTCTAAAAAAATTGATAAGTGCTTTCCTACTCGTAAAGTTAACTCAGTAATCAAAAATATTTTAAAAGAGCACCTAATTATTGAGAGAAATTACATTTTGACAACTCTTTTATTTTGCTACTCTTACAATTATCACTGGAATTGGATTTTATACACTAATCCCTCTTTTTTTTAATAATTAATTTTGAGGTATGTTTTTGCTGTGAGGATGAAAAATGGCACATATTTTTGAGTTGCAGAGGCCAGCGTCACTTTGCAGATTGTCATGACAATATGAAAGCACAAATGAAAGGAAATTTTGATAGAATATGAATTGTGCTTTTCCCATGATATGGAATAAGTTTCATATTTTTTTGAAGAAATATAAGTATATTTACTTATATTTAAGTAAGTAAATATAAATATATTTACTTACATGTTTTGAAGTTATTCTAGTCAATTTATGAAACTGGGTTTTCTCCATAAGTATGGAACTTTGGAGGCATGCGATAAACACCTTCGTCTTCATTTTCAAATGTCTAATTCAAATCCATTAACGTCATAACACTTGACCATGCCACGATATTTGAATTTTATATTTTTGGAAAATGAGCTGAACGAGTACTTTTGAGTAAAAGTATCCTAAAAAAACGAATGTTCGAAAGTATCGGGAAAATGGCCGATAACCGATAATCGCTATCGGTGTTGGCCCAAGTCTACATGTATACATATTATGGTTTTAATCCTTCATATAAAATATAATATTGGAGACTATTCCTGTAATTGTGATCATCACCACTATTACACCAGAGGAAGGCACAATATCCATTATGACAATGTAAGAGCCAAAGCAGTAAAGATAGGGTCAAAGGAAATGGGTTTTAGGCTATAAATAGTTTTCCCAAAAGAATTGAAGATATAAAGGGAAAACTGACTTTAAAAACAAATTAAAAAGATAGGTATTTCTTAAATAACATGTTCTATTCCATAGATGAATATGTTAGTGTTACCTCTACTGACTGAGTCCATTACTATAATACTGTTGTGTACAATTTGTGGTTTTTTTAAAAATTAGTGTGGCTTGTACTATTGTATTCCAAGAAAATCATGGTCCTTGGGCAAATAAAAATACAGTCAAGCCCACTTATAACAAACCCGTTTATAATGAAGTTCTGGCTATAACAAACTGAAGTCTATTCCCCATCAAAGAGAGGCTCAGAAAAACTGGTCCACATATAATGAAATTCGATTATTACGAAGTAAATATTCAGCCCCCTCAACTTTGTTATAAACGGGCTTGAATGTATTATTATTATAAAATAAAAACAGTAGCAGATTATTCATGCCTACTTTTAGTTTTCAAGGTTGGTTTTGCTTCATATAATTATCTATGTGCCTACCAGACTGAGACTCTGTTATGAGACTGCCTGCATGAAAAAATAAAATAGGTAGAAATAATTGAATAAAGAAATTACTTTTGGTAATCTTTTGGTGGTAATGAAATAATCTTGGTGTAAATAATCAAGGCTAGTAGTGTTGCAATATGATGGTGTCAAGGTATGAATTTCTTACTACCATGTACATACATACATACTTCATTTATCACTATTTATATGAGTCTCACCCCTATATATGGTGATCGTACCCACTAATATTAATGAAAGATTGCTTGAGTGGGCATAATGTCATCACAGGATTCAGTTCTATGATGAAGATGGATTCAGGTAAATGAAGTAGTGTAGTT
Organism: Platycnemis pennipes; assembly: GCA_933228895.1. Classification (NCBI taxonomy): domain Eukaryota; kingdom Metazoa; phylum Arthropoda; class Insecta; order Odonata; family Platycnemididae; genus Platycnemis; species Platycnemis pennipes. Next base: position 49,927,658 of record OW121849.1, on the reverse strand, counting down.
TCATTTCAAATTCTTAGGGCCTGAGTTATAATCCTGGAAGAGGCAGAAATTTTTCAACCCTCTGCCATTTCAGGTTCAGTTCTCAATTTGTCAGCAGCCACCTAGACATTTATGTGGTAGCCATCTGAATGGGCACACAGCAAGTGTAGATTTGGCCAACTGCGTAGCTGCTACATAGCTGCTAAGTATTTTAACAGCTGTGTAGATTTCTGCCCAGGTGTGTAGTTTTTTAGCACAGCTTGTGTACAACCCTACCCTGGCTCTGTCACCATTTGTATAGCCACTTATGTGGACTCCATTGCTCTTTGTGCAGTGATTTCCCTATTTATTCACCATGGTGTTCTTTCCTTTGCATCTAGATAAATTGTATTATCAGTCTCCATGGTTCCTACTTATACCTGGCTCCACATTTAATGGCCACTAAGTGTAATGAAAAGACACTAAGGTAATGTTTATTGTTTATAATAGGTAATTAGCTTTGGAAAGAAAATTATTGTATGTCAAGATTGGTGAAGCAATATTTGTGTATGACATCGAGGTTTATGATGCAAAATTAATTGTGATTCTATCTCACTTTCTAGCATTAATATAATAATATTATTTATTGTTTCCAGGATCCATAACATTATGTGTAATGTATTGGAAAGACTCCAATTTCCATATTAATATAATATGTCATTCAAGGTATTAAAATTAAAAAGTTGATTTACATTCAATACAGAGTAAAGGCATTTGATCACAATATTTATCTGCACAGTTTGCAGTGAGGCAAAAATTCATCCAAGGTTCTTAGAAACTCTTTCAGGTTCCTTTTAAATACATACATTCCTCATATATTTAACATTATATGTATTAAATACAGACAACATGTAAGTATAAAAGAAAACATTCAAGGAGTATATTTTGGTGTTGGAAGCTGTGACTGACTTAAACCAACTCAAGTCTACTCATGCATTAAATTAGAAGAACACTCAAATAAACATTAAAGGTGAAAAGAATTTCATGCCAAAATTCTGTGCAAACTTGATTGTATATTTTTCACTAATCCCTATAATTTGAATATAACGTAATATTGTTGTGTCATCATATTGTATTCATAATCTAGTGTGATGTAGTTAAGTGTAATGAAGACATGTTTTTAAGCACTGGGGAGAGTTCATGATATTATTATTGATTCATTTCCTGCATAGGAATTAAAGGACTGTTGCGGTAGGGTCTTTGTGGACTCAGCTCCTGAATTTGGACCTCCTCAAAGTAATGTTATTGACTTTTCTGAAGTAGATGTCATCCTTATTTCCAATTATCTGTGCATGCTTGCACTGCCATTCATCACTGAAGGAACTGGTTTTGAAGGAGTAGTATATGCAACAGAGCCTACTCTACAAATAGGAAGGTAAGGAATTTCATTAAGGAGTTTATCTATGTATATTTATGTATAGAGAGAGGAATTTAAGGAGTTCTTTACTACTCTGTGACATCCATGGAAGATCCTAAAGACATCGAATCAAGATGTGACATGGTTCCAGGTGTGTTCCAAGTAGCTCCCATGTCATTCCAAGCAGTTCCTCGGGATATCCTGACAGTCTCTCGTGGACATCCCAAGGAGCATTTGAGAACCCCCTTCGGACATCCCAACATGAGGAGAGGTCACACCAACCTCTATTTAGTTATCTGCACTAAATGCTCCTCTTTGAATCATTGTTTGCTTTCTTTCAAATATGTCATATTAGGAAATTGGGAATATAGCAATTCATTCATTTGCACACCACAATAAGACCACACCGTAGATAATATTTCCACATTCATGATTGGTTTATTAACTATGTTTGGTGGCCTTGTTTGTGAAGTCCTACATGCTCTCGGAATGTCGAAGTTATCCTGCTGGAGATCCCTGAGACATCCCGCAAACTATGGGTGCTGTATGGGTTAAGTTTCTCATGCCTAGCCACTGTGGATTATGAATTTGTTCAACTTCAGTTTGTGTCTTTAGAGTTTTGATGAACCTAATTAATAAATATTATGGTGTGTCTCATCTCATGGTACTAATAGTTTCCAAGGCATCATTTTCAGCATGGAATTGCAGAACTCTCATTATGACTACAAAACCATAAGCTAAAACTAACTTGTGGTGAAACAGTACTAAGGTTCTGATAGTAAATGTATACCATTTACCATCTCACATAAGTGAGTTGTGAAATTTGCCATGGAGTCATTCCTTTCAAAGGCTGCAAGGGGTTATTAAATCTTGAGCAATTTTCTGTATCTGCAATGACATGTGACATAGGATATGATTGCCAAGAATTTTAATTTAATTTTTAACCGTTATGAAGTTATATGAAAAGGATTAAAATTAAACTTCACAAGTTGTACTTTCCAGGTCCACTCTGATGATGACTCCTTAGGTGCTGAAACACAATGGGGTTGTTTACCATATTTTTTTATTGCCGAATCTGATAGAGTTGTAAAATAAAAGGACCCGTATTTTTCCGTTTTCTGATCCGACAATTATTTCCCGAGCTATAAGCGACGTAAACTGATGTTTTTAACCCTTTTGGAAAAGTGGGTGTGGTGCAACCTCTGACGTATATCGACTTTGTCCAATCACAACTGAGCCCGAGAAGCTACTTCATCTTATCGCAAAGGGGGGGACACAGCTGACTCTGCCAATAGGAGCAGTAGTGACAGCATCTGTGCCAGCAGACCTTCCGAGAACTCCCCTCCACTCCCTTCCCTTCCCGTAAGAGCAGTCAAGGACGGGAGGAAAATGACGTCAATATTATCAAAGCAGCTTTTTCGGTGGGCGTCACCTTTTGCTTATTTTAATTTTTGATTTATGAGTGAATGGTTGTGGTTAGAAGATTAATTATTTCACTAAAATTCTTTTTTCGTTATTATTATTAGGGTGTGTATTAAAATAAGTGGACAGTACAACTTGTAAAGTTTAATTTTAATCCTTGAATTGCTGTTTCACCTTGTTTTGCTGGGTGTGGTTGAATTTATAAGTTATGTGAATATGAAAAATGTGTTAAGGCTGTGAGGTAGCCCAGTCGGAAGAGTATTGAGCTGCAGACCAGAGGCTTGAATCCCCTGAGAGTATTTTGATGTGTTCAGGTAATCACAAGTTGTTTTATTTTCTGGATATCATATGTTTCTGAGAGACTGCAGATGGTGCAGGGGAAGGTAATGGCCCCCAAACCCTGGTGTGTGAATTTGTCACACCCTTGGACTAAGTATTGGTCAGTTCTAAACTCACTACCCAGACCATTCTTTGGGTTGAGCACTACTCTCGTAGTGTCGTAAATATTGATATTTCAGTAATTCATATAAAAGCATGGAAAATGCAATACAGTAAGTCTTTGACTTACGCGGATCCGAGTTACACGGATCCAGAGATATGTGGATAAGCGGTTAGGCCTGCACTAACCGGCGTGGGATGCGGGAGTGAAATTTGCTCTGGAAAAAATCTCTTGGCGGGATACCAGTATGCGCAAACCGACTCGAATCCCACCCGGAGGAACACGGACCCGCCGCGAATATTATTTAGTTCGCTGCATGCTGCATTTCCCTCATCCCACGACTCTTCTAGCACAAGTTTGCTGTGAGAAATGTTGACAGGAGAGTTCATCGTAGCGGTTAAGAAGTATCTGTTACTCAATCTGAAAAATTATGATTAGGGCAAATACTTATAGATAAGCACGCTTTTGAACTATAATAGCAAATAGTATTTTTTTAAATTAGAAAGTATTGCTTGCTAATGTTCCTTTCTTGGTATTGTCTTCTGCAAATGCGATTATGAAGAGAGCTTCATTTTTGTCAGATGACACTTCCATAGTCGTAACACTGAAGCGGAAGTACTGACGCCCGCACGTGCCCTGAAGTCCCACGAATGTATCGCTTTGGTCTGATGGACATTAAGTTCGCCCCCTTGGTGAATTTCACTCCCACATCCTGCACCGGTGTGTTCAGATCACAGATGTTTAGACCTTATGTTTTTCTGTCACGATGACAGAAACCCGAAGAAAATGTAAGCCTGTCACCAGCCTTACATGCCATCAACATCTTTTTTCGGTGTAGTTTGACCATCCCTCGTAAGTCGACGCGTAGTTAACTATCTACTTCATAGATGACGTCTGTTATCTATCACAAGAAAAAAAAACATGTTTTGAGTAATTATACTTACTTCAGATTTAAATATCCAATGAAATAAAGATTGGATTTTTGTTACTCTTAGAATTGTCATGTTATGATAACTTAACGGCCTCTCAAAAGATGGCATTTTCTGTAATAGTGGCCGATTGCCACCAACCGTGGTAAAAGTGGAACCGCTAATGGTTCAAAAATGGATAGGTATGTAGTTGCGTTTCGACTTACGTGGAAATGTTTGGAACGAATTAACCGCATGAGTCGAGGACTTACTGTATCCTGAAAGGTGGATGCAAAGGAATTGCCTTTTTATTGTTGTCTGAGTGAGCTTACTCATATAATTGTTATTTAAGAACCAGTGGTTGAAAGATTATCTTTTATGGGGTTTGACTTCTGTTTTTCATTTCTTTTCAAATCCGTAGCGTAACTCAAATGAAATAATGATGGTATTCAGTGTTTACTCTCGGCTAGTACAAATTTCTTTCCAAGCTTGGGCGAAACAGGATGAGGATGAATAGAACGAGAAACAGGATAATGAGAACCAACCATACAAGTAAATGTATTTCAGGAATTGACATGCCAAGCACAAACCAACAACTGATGGAATAATATTCCCCTCCGAAATCTATAATATGTAGTTTGGTACAAAAAGCGAGTAGCCATGATGACACCGTCTAAAAAACAATGAAGTCTTCGATTCTGACTTCAAGCTGCTGTTGCTCAATGTGTACTTCCTACCGACTCAACTAGGACAGATTGCATAAGAGGGGAAGGTGTGTTGATGTCAGGAGGGTTTTTTTTGCAGGGTCAAGAGTGGGGTTGAACATGGAATTAGACAATAGTTAGCTTTTGAGGGGAGGGAAAAATGGTATGATATAGCAGGCAAGGTGGAAGTTTTTTATTGGAGCATTAGGAACTTTTTTGCTGACTCCAGCTGCAAAACATCATCTCATGGCCTGTGTGCTTGCCCAATTTTTGATCATCTTCCGCATTCAGGGGGCTATATAAATGATAACATACCATTCTTAAAATTAATATATATTAGAGCCCTCTCCTGGTATTTTTATCATCTAGTTTTTTTTCATATAATGCTCAGTACGAAAGGTAGTGGTTCAAGCCACGGAAGTAATGTGCATAGTGCTACATGAATATTATTTCACCATTGAATGAATGCAAAAAAAATCATTAATTTTCCAGCCCAGAATAATGGTAAAGCTTTTGGATTTTAAAAGAAGAATGTGTAAAAAATGATGGGGTGTTGGGAATTTGACCTTTTCATATACTGTAGAATACATTTTTCAAATTTATCAAGTAATAAAGTTGTGATGAAGATATTATTTTTGCAATATTCATTTTATTTGAGAATTGTGGTTTTTGTCATCAACTACATCTTCTGGACTTCTAAATAGGATCTTGAACATTACACTTTTACTTTTAAAAAGTCTTCCTTGGTTTTCTTCTTTCTGAAATACATCTATTCTTTTTTATGCATATGTCAATATCTGAATTTTCATTGTAGGCTCTTCATGGAAGAATTAGTCAAATTTGTTGAAAGTAGTCCTCAGGCAACTTCTGCCAGGCATTGGAAGGATCTCTTACACCTTTTGCCACTACCACTCAGTGATGCTGATAAGCCGCGTTCATGGCGCCAGATCTATGACACTGCCAAAGTGAATGCATCTTTGGCTAGAATCCAGATGGTTGGCTATAATGAGCAACTTGTAAGTAATAAATGGCTGTCTCATTTTTTATCATCAAGAAATTACATATGCTGTGACTGAACTGAAAACTATAGACTCATTGCTGTTGTGATGGTTGATTTTGATCAGCCTATGTTGAAAGTTTATTTGAAAATGGCTGCATTTTGTAAGTGCCCTATGTCACTGTGAATCTCTTGGTTTGCTCTATTAATTTCTAACTTATTCATGCTATAATTTTGTGTACAAATCCTTCACATCTCAAAACATTAAATTTGTATTTTTCATCCTTTATAGGATGTTTATGGGGCTTTACATGTTATGCCTGTCAGCTCTGGCTATTGCTTGGGTAGTAGCAATTGGATCATTGCTTCTGAGTATGAAAAGATTGCCTATGTGAGTGGATCTTCTACTCTAACAACTCATCCAAGGTAAGTTCAAGTGGGATATGAGAAATGGGATTTAAAACTCTTTAGATGTACTAAAAAAAAGTACATTGACCAAAATTTGTTACTTGGCTTAAGTAAGGCTAAGTGAGTAATTGGAGTTTGGCTAACTTTGAGGTGAAATTATCTCACATCTACATAATATCCCACAAGCCACCACAAGGGTGCAAGGCAGGGGAATCATACTAGTACATGCATAGTACGATGGTTCCCAACCTTTTTAACTTTTGCACCCCCCAGTACTCCATTTCTCTAATCTGTACCCCTTATTCATGAGTCATGTTTGTAATTTATGTAGATAGTGTTCATCTACAGTCAAATGCGTAGTATAGTCAGTAGCAATATGATATGGGCATTCATCAATAATGCATTGCCAACCATTCACCCTAAACTGGATGCAATTCACGCTTATGCATACTGTTACTTCTGCCATTATCATACTTTGTTCACGTATCCCTAAGTATCACACATAACTCGGAGTGCCACATGCTCACCTTGTAGGGAATTATTGTAGCTTTAGATTGGAAGGGATGTATAGATGTGTTAAAGTATTGTTTCTCAGTCAGTGCAATAAGTAGAATAGTGATTTTCCATAACCTCGACTGTTGTATTATTACTAGCTCTGATTTTAACCTTTTTACTCTCATCCCCCAGTCCCTTGCAGGTAGACAGTGTGAATACTGACTAGTGCATTTCCATGAAGTTTGTATGATTATTGATTATACTTATAATTTTAATTTAAAAAGTATGTATTTATCTCAATTTGGCAATATATTGATTTAGGAGCATGATGAAATCATTTGTGCTTACCCTGATTTGAAGGGAATTAAAAAAGTACTAATATGTAATGATGTAATGTAGAACAGCCTGCTAGTATTAAAAGGGTTAGTATTTTTACCAATTTTTGGCACACTAAGATTCCTTTGCAAATGATGGTAGTCTTTTTTTTGAGAAGGCTGGGGATAATGGTAAGGGGACCTCTGGTATTTCATAAGGAAGTACTAATGTTCCCACGATTCCCATGTTCAACAATATCACCTACAAACTTTTCAGTATCCTGATATTATTTGCTGATGATCAGGGTCGTCTATTGAGAAATAAATAAAAAACAGGCTGAGTTTCTCACAACCAATCTTAATTGCATCAAGTCTTTTGTGTCAAAACTGGGGCTAGAACTAAATGTAAAAAAAGTCCTGTAATACCCTTCTGGCATAAAAAGTAAAACCTAAAAAATCATGTATGTATTATGTTGGCAGAGAAGACAAAGGTGTGGCAGGTAAAGTTAATTATCTGAGTATCACTCTTATTTCAAATCTATAATGAGTGCATTGTATTTCAAATATTCATGGTTCAGTGCTGGAAAGACTGGGATTTATTAAACAAAAATGTGGGAATGTGTTCATGTGATGAAGTCGAAGAAAGTTATTTCGCTCTAGGAAGGCCTGACGTGAAGGTTGCCTCAAGCATTTGGAATCCATTGAATGAAGATTTAATTTGGGAACTAAATAAGCAGCATATTTTGTAAAAAAAATTCTATGAATGTGCAGAAAATGTCACTCACTAACTTAATGTTTACTCAGGACCAAAATCATTGTTATGCACTAAGTTGTTGGATAGAAATGAAATATGAACTGTGGTGAATAAATTAACCTCCTAACCAGAGCTGTTCACTCATAAATATAAAAATGTAAAAGGTGATGCCCACCGAATGAGCGGCAATAGGACTTCCATTTCAAGGGGATCGGGTTGGTGTGGTGGCTAGAGTACTGGCCTCCCATCCCGAGGGCCTGGGTTCGATTCCCGGCAGTGGCGGATTTTTCAGTGGAAAACCGGTCCCCACTTGAGTGCCTAGTGGAGGGCATTTCAAGTACAGTACTCCGTCCGTCGGATGGGACGTTAAGCCGTGGTCCCCTTGGTGCCTTTCGTTAAGAGTAGGCTAATGCCGATGCCGGGTTTCTCTCCACCCTTCCTCCGTTCCCTAAAAACTCCTACCATTACCCAATTACCCACCTATCCTATGTGGTGCAAATGACCTCAGCTGTCGGTCGCCTCCCCTAAATAACCAACCAATCCATTTCATCCACCTCTCCTCCCTGACTAATTTGGCTCAAATACAGGAGGGTAAGCAGAGGTGGGGAAGGGAGGTCTGCATACAATGCTCCTGCACACCCTGAAAATAGCCCAGAATAACAGAACTAAATTCACTAGGTACTTTTTGTATATATTTTGGTGTGAATAAATGTGTGGTGAAGTTTATACTTTTTCACAAATTATGATGTAGTCGAGTATTCAATGCCTTCCAAAATACCCCACTTGATGTTTAACTGCCACTTCCATTTGCAGAATCAGCTCTGTGCCCCTGATTGTGATTGGCAAAGTAGCTGTGCAGTCTCAGTTGTGAGTGGACTAAGAAAAGACATAAGTCTTTTGCATGGCCACTCAACCGAATGGGTGAAAAACATCACTTTTTCACAATTTATATCTCGGCAACTACGTGACGGATTGAAAAATGTAAAAATACACATCTTTTTATTTTACCAACTATCAGATCCGGCAATAAAAAGATGTGGTAACAACCCTTTTGGAATAGCTTGGTTGAGAAACCCTAGAGACAAGAAGGTTCTTTTCAAGATTAAAGTTACTTGAAAAAATTCATATCCTACGAATTTGAATCTAACAGTTTAAACACATTTTTACCCCCGTACCACATCAGTAGGACAGACAGAAGCTACCAATGAAGATAAATCAACTGTTGGACTGAGCAATACAAGAAATTGTGTTTCCCAAGCACAATGTATGACTACAAAACTAACTAAGTATAATTCTTTCAAACACATTACATGCCCTATTAAATTTTTTAAAGATTGTTTCAGCCATATATGGGCTCCATTAACAAACTCTGCGATATTTCATTATTAATCAACAAAGTTTTTTCAGCTAAACTCAACTTCATAGCCGGTCTCCTACCACCCCTTGCAACATGCCCTTATGATGCATGCATCCGGGTACTGCATAATTTTAATGTGTTGGTAATGTGATAAAGTAATCATAAAGCAGGTTGTCCAGCCTGATTTATTATTGGCTAATTCTGTTATGACTCTACATCTATTTGAAATTTAATGTTCAAGGTAGTCCATACAAGTCATCTTTGTATTTGATGCTTTTGTATAAATAAAATGCCCATACCATTGACACAACTTGAGCTTCCAACACTTGTGTAAAAATTGAATATCCACATGCCCAGGTTCTGTCTATGTTGAGCATTAGATTTGAGGTTACATTTTTGAAATCTATGTTGAAGTGGTTCATGCCACAATGAAGTGCCATGATGAAGTGCCACAATGTGTGGCTGACCTCATGGGGATAGTGAAATTTAAGGCTTGGAAGATTCAGTGACTGAATATTTCAGGAAAGCCTGGAATCCATGTAAATATTTTTGGTAACTTACAATGCAGCTTTTTATACCAATGTGATCATGACTTTTTTACCAGACCAATGGACCAAGCAGCTCTGAAAAATGCAAATGTTCTCATTCTGACGGGACTCACTCAGACACCAACTGCAAATCCTGATTCAATGCTTGGAGAACTCTGCATGACTGTAGGTGTGTATCCATAGTATCTTCTGAAGATGTACATATATGTGTTTGAAGTTTCATTAGTTATGATTCTCAAGCCTGGCTTTGTAATACCTGGTTAAAAATTTGTAGGTTTAAGAATGTATGTGGATTCACTCTCCCTCTTCTAACATCCATGTGACCTGGTCATTTGTCTGATTTACTTTCTGTAACTAGGAATTTCATATACTGCCGTGTCAAACAAACTATGTTTATTATGGTAGCATCCTCATAAGCTAATACTTAACATTTACATGATATTGTAAACCTGATACTTATATATTAGTCAAATATTACTAGCCAGTCGTATGCACTAAGAGGGCTATGTGCTAAACTATGAATGAGTTCCACCAAATTCCTGCAGCCCTTATATCCTGGATGTATATAATAATAATAATTTATTTTCCAGTGACCACGCTTACACAGAAGTAGGTATAGGATTCGTCATAGTACATATATATATACATAAAATCAGAAAATAAAAAGAAAATAGTCACAAAACATGCATAATAATGATGATTACAGAGATACATTATGCACTTCCAGTTTTATTGGTGTTCACAAAATATTCATTTAATGAATAGTACCACTGTTCTAATAAAAATTGTTTTATATTTCATGTTTCTGTGGGCTTATGATGGGATGATCTCTATTTATATCAAACTTTGACTTGGTCGCTAAGAAAAATGGTAGGCATATGGATTGTGACACTTGGTCATGAGTTTAAAGTAAATTCATAGAAAACCATATTAATTTCTTATTGTTTTATTTTTTGGAATAATGTTAAAAGAATGTCCATGTACCTTAAATTATGTAAAAAAACATGAGTGTGAATTTGTTTCTTGAAATGAAAATTTTATAGCTTTATGAGTAACATGTAATAGATTGAATTATAGTTTCAAGACAAACTGTAAATTCTTGGAAAAGACAGAAGTCATCTGAACCCCAGCCAAGCTATCAGCAAAGATATTTGCCCTTCGTGCTCATATCTGCTGTATACTAAAATGGTAACACATACTGGGTTTTCTTAGTTTGTGGAACATTGTTGGAAGGCAATAGCTGGTTAAATATTTTGCAGACCATGGTAATATGTAAAATGTTACTATTACTTACGGGCTGTATTACATGTCAAAATTGTAAAAATGTTGACGATTCCCTTCCAATGCCAGAGGCTTCTCAGAGATAACTGGTGGGTTAGTTGCTCTTGATATCCCTTAGGCCGGGATTACGATGAACGTTTTCTGACGTGATGGAAACGGACGGTGGCATTGTTGAAGTTCGGAGAATGGAAACGCAATGAAGCTAATCATGACGGACGGACGTTGACGTGCCGCATTGACGTATGTTGAGGAAAGCTTGTCTAGGTCTAGCTTTGCCGTTGCGTTGGTTTCCGTCAGCCTATCACAAGTGACTTGAAAATCAAGTGGGTGTAAATGCTCGGATGAGGGTGACACTTTCCAACATTTTTTTCGAAGACTGAAAATAGTCCTTTTTCGATGAAATTTTCACAACACAACCTGCCACAATGTTCACACTTCACTCACGCTAGAAAAGTTTTGGAAAAGGGTAAAAACTTATGGTTTTACACCGATTCGAACCCAAGAGGTGACTGTCCGCCACGCCGCCATATTGGAAAATGGCAGTGTATCCAATCTACCATCAATCGTGATATACTACCAACAATTAAGCCGTTCACCGCCACCATCCATTTCCGTCACGTCAGAAAACTTTCATCGTAATCCTGGCCTTGGGGAGGCGTTGAATATTAAATTATTAGGCACCCATAGACCTGAAATTTGAATGGTCAGCCTTGATGGCTGAAATAAGCTGGATATATATTTTGTTTTCATTCATAGCCCATTATTTATATTTTAATTGAAGTAAATTTACAATTTTAATATTTTATTTATTTTCTATTGATCAGCTGTGACATTAAGGAGTGGAGGCAGCGTTTTAATTCCATGCTACCCATCTGGTGTGGTTTATGACCTTTTTGAATGTCTATCAAGCCACCTTGACAATTCTGGATTGGTCCATGTTCCAATGTTTTTTGTTTCACCTGTTGCAGATAGCTCACTAGCCTACTCCAATATTTTTGCAGAATGGTGAGTTGTAAATATTATTTTGTGAATTTTTCTTCATGATATGCATATAAATTCTTACTGGGGAAAAAATATGAGCAAGATTCAAAATGAAATTTTAAGTTCATATGTGTTGTGAAAATACTTATGAGAGCAAATGTATCAGTAGAATCCTATTGTTAAAAAATTATTTGATAATAATTGCTCCAAACATACTTCTTAATTAACATGAAGACTTTCATGTAGTAGTTGTGCTGAAAAATTAACTTTTCCATGATTGTTCCTTTTGATGATGAATTTAGCCAGTGTTCCAGTTGACTTATTCAGGTTAGCCAAAGAGTTGATGTCTAGTTTTTGTCAGTTTTATATTGGTCCTTCATTGTCTCTTAATAGTTTCCCAATTTTCATATTTGAAAATCCATTTCTGGTTGACAAGCATATAAACATCCTCATGGTTAATGTTTCTTGGTATTTTTAATATCTCCCTAGACTCATCTTATCATTCTTGGGAAAAGTAGGCTTCCTTCATAATTAATTTTGCTTTTTCCAAATCAATGTTGCGTGCATAACTGGTCCATTAGTGTTTTGTCATTGTAGATAGGTGGCAATTTTGATTTTTAATGAACCCCTGATGTTCCTGGGGCCGTACTTTTATAGCTCTGGAGGTCTGACCAAAGTGGGATTGACCACAGGGACATTTCACCTCTAACACTCCTTCGTAAATGCTTTGTGGAAGTATATATGTCTTTGGGCTTCAGGAGGATGCCCGCTGGTACGGTGTTATGATTTCTCTGTAGTTTCTTAAAGGCCTACAGAAATCCTACTTAAGGTGATTGGAGACATTTTTATTTTTGTGCTTTTCTTAGAATGTAATTTCCCTAGAGAGGCTTTCAGTAGATATTTCTCATGGGAAATTGAATCATTATTAGAAATCTTAAATATGTGCCATCCTCTATTGTGATTCTGGTGCAACAGATAACATTCTTAGCTGCCCTTGAAATTCAGAAAGAAGGTGGTTTATTTCTAAAAAAAATAAGCTTTTATCTTAAAGTCTTTTGAAAAAGTGCAAAGTAGATGGTGGCCAATGTTTATTACTTGTAAGTCATATCTTATGGGATGTTGTAGTGTTTAATTTGAAAGAACTTGTCACTCAGTGGTTCTTAGCAATGCCACCCATCAATGTTGGACTTAATAAAAAAAATTACACAAAATGTTAGTGCAATTCATTTTTTTCTCTTCCCAAACCATAATCATTCAACATTGAATACTTATAGCTTCATGAGGAATGGGAATAATATTTATTGTGCCTCTTTCATGTTAACTTTGTTCACATAGTACTTTTGAAGGTAGAAGGAAGAGTGAAGTGCTGTAATAGATACATTATTTCATTCCAGGCTGTCTCAAGCAAAACAAAGTAAGGTTTACCTACCTGAAGAGCCTTTTCCACATGCATTTTTAGTAAAAAATGGCCGTTTGAAACATTTCAAGAATCTCTATGCTGAAGGGTTCAGCACTGATTATCGCCAGGTAACTACGTCAAAATTTTGTATCTTTTGGTGTTAGGAGAGCATGAACAACAAGATTACCCATTATTTATTTGTATTATGGTTTATAAAAGGGTCCAAACTTTTGCAGACCATGTCAGTTTATTAAAAACAATACTTTCGGGGTACTTTTTAGCTCTAACTTTTGACTGAAGAAGCCTCTGGCATTGGAAGGGAAACAAAAACATTTTAAATACCATCCCTATGCAAAAAAAACTGTTGAAAATTTCAACAGTATTTTGGGCCAACAGTTATTTCAAATAGTTAATCTGTAAATATGCAACAGTAAATTGGGCCAACTGTTGAAATCTTAAGTTTTTTTGCAAAGGGCTGACATGGAAAAGTAGCCTAAAAGTATATTTTTGTGAAACCCTTTATATTTTTCAGAGATATGGAATTGTATGTTGTTTTTCTGTTAATTTAGGGGAAAGAAAATTTTAAGTCCATGTTAATACCATTCTGAAGTCATATAATTTTTAGTTATTTTCTAGTGAAATAACAAAACTTAATATCAATATTAATTATTCTGATTTTTTTGCTTTGAAGATGTAACTTTGAACCCATATAAAAATAAACTAAAGGTCAAAATAAATGTCATTATTAAAAATTAAGATAGAGAAAGACTACGTGAAGTCCTAATGAATTAAAATTTGTTTTACAGCTTATGTTCCATCTAGTGATTTGATTTTCAAGGCTGTGTTGAACAATGGTACAAGATGCCCTTGGAATGGCTCAACTATCTTTCATACTCTTCTCTGATCATTTCTTCTAAAAGAAGGCAGCACTGATTCATATGAATGTGTACTATCCAGTGTTGATTTAGCTATGTGCTGAATGATTGCCTTACTCTTTGGAAAATAACAAAATCACTGAAGCTCTCGTATAAAAATCATTTAAAATGAATATTACATTTTTAATAAAAATAACATTTATTTTATTTGAACTACCATGTAATATTTTACTCTGTGTCTTTTTGTGAGATAGAGCATATTCTTATCCCCTAGATGCTCTCCAAGAAGAGTGTAGATAATGGAGGTGTTAGGAAAATAATCTGAAGCTCAATACCATTGCTACGGAGACTACCCACTATGGCACAGCTTACCTCTGGGAGTTGCATCTAGTACAAACATAACTCGCAACACTTCATGCTAGCTTTGATTGAAAACTGTCAATTCTATCACTAATTTTATAAGTCAACTGTTTAATCCATTCATCCTCTGGAGTCAAAAACTATTTAATTGGCAATAAGACTGTTCTCTCAATACACATTCATTGCTCGTAAAAGCCATAGCATTACTGATTCATAGGAAAGGGAGGATGCTTTTGCAGCATGGACTCATGAAGTAGAACCACAGCAATTATAATATGATGTTAATGCAATTGGTGTGACTTCTCACACAAATTTATTCATTGCTTCCTTTTTTGCATTTCAGCCATGTGTTGTGTTTTGTGGCCATCCTAGTTTACGATTTGGTGACTCAGTTCATTTTGTGGAATTGTGGGGGTCCAACCCACTTCACACAGTTATATTTACTGGTGAGTTCTAACCATCCATTATCTTGTTAAGAGTTTTTTTTTTGTGTTAAATAATATTCATAAATTTTATTTTTGTTTCAGAACCAGACTTTCCATATCTTGAAGCTTTAGCTCCTTTTCAACCACTGGCAATGAAAGCTGTGCATTGTCCTATAGATACAAGTCTTAACTTCACCCAAGCAAATAAGCTCATCAGAGATTTGAAACCGACAACTTTAGTCCTCCCTCACCAGTACACTCAGCCCCCACCTACTGCAACACATCGATTGGATTTAGTCGTGGAATCGGTATGCTCATCTACTGTGTGGTATAAAGTTATTTTTCGTAATTCATTTTATTCTGTTCCTTGCCTGGATATTTTAAATATTTTGTTTTGCCTACATTCAGCCAAAAATTAGCGTCGAGTGAATTGTGGAAGAATGCTTCATGTAGATAGATAATTATTGTGTTGGAGTTCCTCAAAGGAGGCTGTAAGGCACTTAGACCTATTTGTCCATTGCGCCAACCACCCTTCTGGAGAAATCACCCATAGAGGCAAATCGCCTTGCTGAAAGCCAACAGGTCCCGTATGGGAATCTCCCTTACCTCCCTGGGTTAAAAAAATGGTGAACCCAGGTACCCAGTCCTCATCACATTGGGGCACTCGCATAATATGTGGATGTGGTTTCATATCCTTCTCCGGACCACCTCCTAGGTGAATCTACAATTCCCAGGAGGTGGAGGTGCCTTATCACCTGGTAGTGCCCAGTGAGGAGTCCCACTACTGTCCGTAATTGATCCGTTTAGTGACAGAAGTCTTTTGGCAAGCCCAGACCTAGGTTCTCCAATATGTAGTTTGGCCTGTCTAACATTTGATGTGGTTTTCCAATTCTCAGAATGCCGGCCTAAGCCCCAAATTCTAATGTCTTCTATCCCTATTGAGGTAGCAATAGGTATTATTGGCTCTGGTCCAATTGGATTGCAGCTGAATCCAGCCCTTGCCAGTTCATCAGTCTCTTGTTTCCAGATATGCCCGCATGACCAGGCTCCGAGAAGAGTTCCATCTTTCCACATCTACGTACATATATCATTGAGTGCCTTACGATACTCCTGCGGCAGCTGTGATTTGCACCATGGTTATGTCAGCACAGTTAGAGCTGCCTGACTATTGGTGCATATGTGTATCATGCTTTGTTTTTAGCAGGTTTACATGTGATGTAATGATTGTGTAGAGGATGGTAGGAGATGTAATACAGCGTCAGTCTTGAGGTAGTGGAACTTTGCAATTTTCCACTGTTTTGAAAAAATAATTTATTGATGACTAGTTTCAAGTACAACCAGTACAATAATGAGTTGAGATTCAACATTTTAAAGTTATTCTTCCGTAGTCGAACCACATTATATGTGGGGAAGGGGTATGAGCAGGGGAAGCTGGGATTTAGTCATGTGGTGGCTGAGATGTTACGTGAATGGATAAAGGAAGGGGAGGATGGAAAAGAATAGGTAGGTAGGGTAGGGTATAAAGGATAGGTTTAACTGAAACCATTTTTTAAAGACAATATTGAATCTCAAGGAAACTAGCCATCAATAAATTCTTTTTTATTTTAACTGGAAAATTGCCAAGTTATTGTTTATGGTGGTAAGAGAAGTGAGAGGAGACCTCCATCCTACCAACCTTAGGATTGATGACCATTGATGATGAACATTGTAGTGTGCTTAACTCTCCTTTCGATTTGTTTCTAGTGTCTCAGATTTGGCAGATACTTGTGCTTCAGAATTCAGGTAGGCTTTGAGAGATTTCAAGATGCAGAAAGCATGCTCATAGCTAATTGCAGACTTATAAACATCAAAGTTAGTGCCTGTGAAGCACCCATTTTCGGATGCTATGGCACCATAATTTTGATGTTACTATTATTACTAGTTGCCAGATAAGAGGCTATAAAGCTATGGAACAGTAAGACAGTGCCTTGTAATACTTCATGGAAGCATCCCAATGTCATTTCAAAAGCAGAAAACAGGTTAATTTGCTTTTTACTTCAATAAATACAACATACAACTGTTTCTTGGGAACATTAAGTACCAAAATGAAGAAATTAATGTCACTCAGGTGATTAGACATAATTTATTCTAATAGTTTCCTTTCTATCTACCCTTATCTCTACTAGCCATACCTTCATAATACGTATAGGATGTCATTGCATCCATGCATTACAAAGATGTGTGCAAATGGTTTAGAGGAGTATTTTCATTTTTGATATCATACGGCCAATAACCATTTAATACAAATATAGTTATGGAAATACAAAATACAAATACAAGTATAGTAAATACAAATATACAAACCTACTTATGCTATTATACTTATGTACTTATAATTAAGTATAAATAAATACTGTATCGAAGTATCTTGCTGCAGACTGGCTAAATTCCAAAGAATGATAACATTTTGCATTATGTTCTTCAATATGTTGCCTCACTCTACACATAACCCTTGTATAGATAACTTTGCAATGGTATTGGAGAAAAAATGGTACTTTCTAGACTGATATATACTAGTATAAGGAGTATTTAGAACTTAAATTTTATGGTGTACATTTCTAATGCTCAATGCTATGTAATTAATGACATCTATCACACCTTGGTGTCTTTCCGATGAATGAAGATGTTACATTTAGTAACATGCACATCTAGTCCCTGGAAGCATCGGGTTTCAATGATATCTTAAAACTAGAAGGCCTGACATTCTGGACTACCATCACTGCCACTAGAATGACTGGGGACGGTAAATTGACCATTCATGTTTTTCTTTCGCACACCACTTCGTTATCTTACAATTTATAACGGTGAGCTTTTTTGACTTTTTATATTTTGGAACAAATAATGCAAAATCGAAGTTTTTTTTTTGGGGATGCTTCAGGTCAAGAACAATCCCAGCCAGCTTTTACCTACAATGAACGCGAGCAGTCAATTGACCTTTCTTGTATTTTATACCGCTATTTAGATCTCTTTGTCGATTCTTAGTGTCATGTGTGTCAAATATCATAGCAAGCACCTGACTACACATGCACACAACTCAAGTTTGACTCTCATGTCTTCAAAACAGTTTTTACGTATGATTTTACTGTCTATGTGAAGGAGAGACACATTAGCAAAACCACAGTATGTTGCATCTTAAAGAGTCACTACTAAATATTTTATGGGCAGTGGTGATCACTCTATTAGCTGAAATGCGCTGTTATCTTTGTAAGTAGCTGCTGGCAGCCAAGCCAAGTGCTGCCGCACCCCGCTACCCCTGCCCACCGTGTAGCCTGCAGGGCTGTCCGTGAGAGCCCGGGGAATACCCTTCCACGACGTGTTACAACTTCCATGGCAGTCGGTGTCTCATCATAGACGCTGCAGTCACCCATGCATCTACATTTACATCAACTCAATACCCTGAAAGCCACCGTGAGGGTGTGTGGCAGGGGGCGAAGATCACCAAGCATGGACTATAGACATGCTACTATAGGGTCTCAGGACTCTAGATTGTTAGTATCTAAATAATAATTAAGGGATTGGTTGTTAATACATGCATCATGCACTACAGAATATTCCAAAATATTTCCCCTACCTATCCCTTTGCTATGCTGCCTATTGTGTTCTCTTATAGTACGGGGGAAAAATGACACTTTGAATCTCTCAGTACGACAATCTATCTCTTCATACTTATTTACCTGGTTGACTCTAGCATAATACGCTGGTGTTTTTAATATATGCCTAACATCTTCAGTGAAGCTATCCGATTTAAATTTATGTTATAGATTTAATCTGTACTTCAACCTATGCTCTGATAATGATTCCCACCCTAATTCTTGTATTAATTCTGATACACTACTAAACCTATCATAAAACCTTTTAACAAACCTAGCTGCTCTTTGCTGCACACCGTATAGTTCTCTGATCAAACCTAATTCATTCGGATCCCATACACTGGCTACATATTCAAGGTGGGGCCTAACTAGTGAAAAACTGCTCTTTTGTCTTCTCATCATATTTCCCAATTGCTCTTTTTATAAATCCTAGCTTTCTCTTCGCTCGGCCACATATTTCCCGGATGTGCCTTCCCTACAATGAATCTTTAGTGATTGTTACTCCTAAATACCTTATGGTTTCGACGCTTATGATCTTCGTGTTACAAATTTGATAGGTTCACTGTATGGAATTATTCCTCCTCCAAAAATCAATAGCCACACACTTTTTAAGGTGAAGTTCTAACTGCATTTGTTTCCATTCGCTTAGTTCAGTCTGCACTGTGGTAGGGAAGAGCACAATGGCTCGTCGACTTGGGCAGACAGAGGCAGAGATCATTCAGGCGCTCCAAGATATCTCGCCCTCCCAATGTGTCCACACGTGTGGATACTGTGAAAGTAATCAGAAAATTTGCAAAAAAGTGCTCACAAGAATAAAGAAATACTTACTTTGAGACCACATTTTAATGCTTCATTGTAATGCTGTCTTTTCCAATAAATTTTTCTCTGATATCATGTTTTTATCCAATAAAGATACAACAAATAATCTGTATTGAAATATTACTTATAAATTTTTTTATTTTACAATAAAAAAATTTATAAGTGTAATTAATATTGTTTTCAGTGTACAATTTTTTTCTAACACTACGCCTAACCGTAAACACGTTATCAGAACACTTCTACACTCGATAGAAAAAAATTACGAAGGAAAAACGTATGTAAGAGTGCAAGAAAAGGGCAAACGGTCAATTGACCTCTGGGGGTCATAGTAGTTATGCAGCTTACCCCAGTCATTCTAGTATTAAGGGCTCATTTTGACCCCTCCCCTCTTGCATGGTTAACATCACCTCGAAGCACATTATTCGTTTGAAATTTGTTTTTGCGACTATCATTGATTCAATCTTGATCTGTATTTTTTCTCCATGGATGTTCACTCTAGAACACTTCTCTTTGATTTCATTGATAGCTCTCTCGATGTAAACAAAAATTATGGCAGACAGTGCACAACTTTGTGTCACTCCTTTCTTTATTTTTGCTTGTTCACAGCTGGGTCCAGATTTAATCACAGCTACTTTTTTTTATACAGACTGGATAATTCTTCGGTCGGTGTAGAACACTCCAATTTCTTTCAAAATTAGCATTGAATTCCAATCCACGTTGTAAAAAGCTTTCCCTATATTCGCAAACACAAAGAAAGTTTGTTCTTCTCCATTCTCTTCTCTATTAGAAGCCTAATGGGGCATCCATTAATTACGTGAGGCATTTAGGGGGGGATGGCGTCGAGCCGAATCTCACATGGGGAAAGGGGGTCTCGGCAAATATCACATAATTTTTTCCACAAGAAACAGTGTAAAATTGCGAGAAAACTGGGTTAAATTACGTAAAACATGATTCCCCACAAATATATGTCTAAATCCCTCACAAAAATGTTTATCGTATTTATGGGAGTGCCATAAAGTAGCACAGTAGCCCCTCCATTGTTTAGCCGCCACTGGCCGGCCAAACGCACGATTTTCTCACTGTGATTCTAGACTAAGTTATTAGTAGTCTTAAATACAAGTCTTAATTAGTCTTAAATAAAAATGATCAAGCAAATGATAATTGTTTTTTGAATAAATCCAATGCAATCAAGTACAGAATAACGTATGTACACTAAATATATGCATTTTGAAAAATCTCACGTGAGATTGGGGGGGAGATCTCTCCAAGGCGGGAGGGGGGATTGAAAAATTGTCTCATGTAATTAATGGATGCCCCCTAAGGGGCAATATTGATTCTCGTTCCTTTGCTTTTCCTGAATCTGAATTGGTCTTCATTCAGGAACTCCTTTGCTTTTCGTTCTATTCCTGTGCAGGTGTTCCTTGTAACTTTGATACATGTGTTGTTTGGCTTATGATCCTAAAATTTTCACAGTTCTCTGCTCTCCTCTTTTTGGGAATAGGGATGATGATGTTTTTCTCGAAGTCCCTGGGTATTTCTCCTGTTGAGTACATGTTGCAGACGGTTGCCATTAATAGAGCTTTCAATCCATCCATCTGTATTTATCGAAAGAAAAATGGCAATTTTCCACAAGAATAAAATTTAATTGACCGGTTTCGGTGTACAACACCATCGTCAGGTGGCCTGACGATGGCGTTGTACACCGAAACCGGTCAATTAAATTTTATTCTTGTGGAAAATTGCCATTTTTCTTTCGCTATGATATTCCACCAAATCAAGCCTGATACAACTACCTTTATCTGTATTTATTTTTTGTCTGATTGTTTCTCCAGAGTGTGAGTGATTTACTTAACTTATGGTGTGAAGGCCCAGTAGGACAAAAGATATTCCATTACACTGAATCCTTGATGCCTCTGGCCTTGGCATCCTGATTTGGCCTTCTAGGTGTTTTAGCCTGTTTGTTGCTTTATTCTCACTGGTGGAATTTGCCTGGGAGAGGCTAGCCATTTTGCATCACCATGAACCTAACAGTCAACTTCCTAGAGGCTAAATACGTCAGCTAAAGTCATATATATGATGCCACTTGATTGGGATAGCTGTTGGTCCCACAGAGAATTTTTTAAAATGTACGTTTCTTTTCCTGGTAAAGGCCTCACCGTAATGTAACGTGCTTTCAAAGCACATTTGTAGGTCATATCAGGTCATCTTATCTTCCTTTGCCAGAATATTGGCAACAGCTACAGCAAAGGGTGGATGATCGGCCTTTGTAAGAGATGGAAGTTTGACTGGTTGTGTACTACTCTGACCTTGCTGTTGGTTTATCATTCACTTGTAGGTGGTTGGCGTAGTCAACCAGATTCCATTGCAATAGATGGTCATGTTCTGGATACATCTCACACCACAAAGAGTGCATCCTTGCCGTGTACCCCCTGGAACAGCAGGGCACTGGCAGTATGGCAATCAGGAAGATCCCTAATCATCTCCTCTTTTGCCATAAGTTTACCAATCATGATTAAGCATTTTGGTTTCTTTTTTCGCTGAACCATTATTACATTTAGCCCGCAATATCTCCCATTCACATTTTAATTCTACATTTGTATGCCTCAAAAAGTATCACATCAGCCTTTAGATATTTTATGTATGTACCCTAATATCCATTTATTTTACTACTTTTTTAGGAAACACCACCTATTCCTTTCAAAAGAGGAGAGGTTTTAAGCCTTCCTTTACGTCGTAGACAGGGTCGAGTTGGCCTTGAAGTTGATCTTGCTGGACGCCTGGTCCCTTCGGAGGTGAAGCCTGGAATTGCCTTAGCTACACTAACTGGCGCCCTACACGTACGGGATAATAAGCACATTCTTAAGGTATTTTTACTACAGTAATTCACTCATCTACTTTTAAATCTCATTAGTTTTTAACTTGAATGCTGCTAAATAAAGAATCCAACAGGTATGTACATTTCCACTTAAATTTATCTGGTAAAACTAGTTACAATGCATAGGCGTCATCTTCAGGCAGTACCTGAAGATGACACCTATGCATTGAAACTAGTTGTACCGAATAAATTTAAGTGGATAAATAGGTACATAGTTGTTGGATTCTTTATTTGACCATGAATTGCCACATTGTTACACCGCAAAGTATTGAGTGAATGCTGCTCTCATATATTTCTTGCTCTTGGGACATATTCATCTTTATTTTGTTTCCCATCTTATAAGATTTTTTTTAATTGTGTGGTTTTATCAAAGCTTCTCCTCTTTGCATTTGTAGGTTGTGGAAGATCCTGAAAAAGCATATCCAGCTAAGAAGAAAAGGGTAGAAGACGTACTTAAAAAAAAGCCTTCAAGTTATACTTGGGGATCTTTGGATATTGATGATTTCATTCAAAAAATCACGCAGGAGGGCATAACTGATGCCAAAGTTGAACAAGGCTCAAGTGGATATATAATTCACCTGGTGTGTGGTTTAGGATGTACTACTAAATGGCATGAAAAGGCCAATCCATCGCTGTAGCTCTTAGATTGTTTTCATAGAATCTCTGAATTAATCAATTTTACTTCCAGTAAGATGTAGGAATGAATATTAACTTCACTGCAAATATTACTATAAAAATTGAAACCTAATTCTGTCAAATGTTTTAAAGGGGATGAGCTCATAAGTTTTTGTTTTATTCCTTTAGCAAAATGAAGACACCTTGATTCAAGTAGAGGACCATTCAACACATATTTACTGCGAAGGTGAAGAGCATCTCCGATTGAAGCTGCGAAATATTCTTTTACAATGTTTAAATAAATTTTAATAGTTTCATATTTACTGATATTTTATTCATTGATACCTTCCTGCTTTATTGGTAAGTGAAATTATGTTTATGTTATGCGTCATGCAATAGATAAATTTCAATAATCTCACTATGCTCGATCATATATGCACACATGCTGTTTATATTGGGACACAATGTTTATTCTTGAATTGTCATTTATCTATATATTAGGTACATATTTGAATATCTCAATGAGTCTGTCCAATATATATCTTGAGACATTAAGGCTTGCTAGAAATTTGACATTAATAGGTCATGGGTGAAATGGATTAACCAAAAAATAAAATCATAGATTTAATGGAAATAAAACATTTACAAGCCACAATAAAATGGTATTACTAGACCAAGGTTTTGATGCTTGAGCATTATTCTCAGGTAATGATTACTTAAGCATCAAAACTTTGGTCGGGTTAAGCAAGTATTATACTCTGGTTTATAAAGTTTTATTTGCATTAAATTTGTTGAAATATAATCTTCCACGAGTTTTCAAAAGAGCTAATTTTATTCAATAAAATCACAGAAAAAATTAAAGGGATTGTTTTTATTCTTTAATCGAAAGGGAATGTGAGTAAATTTAGGGGAAGAGGAGAATTTATGTTTCTTCATTTTTTAATAACGTACAAAGTATGTTTCAAGCCAGCTCTTCAGTTCCACCCTGGATTCGGGCGGAACTGAAGAGCTGGCTCGCCAAGAGGGATGCCCTATCCCACCACCTCTACTACCTTCATCATAGAGGTCTGCACACGGTCGCAAAATACGGGCGAGGGCCGCCCGCCCTTGTGCGAGAGATAAAGAGAGAGGCACAACCCGAAGACATTTGACGGACTTTTCCGATGTGTCACGAATGTGTCCTAACGGAGAACTTGCCGAGAAGAGGCGGTCACCCGTCGGCTGAGCGGGCACCCGCCTCCAGGCCGGGCGACCGCCCTAAGATCGTCACCGCTGCGTATCTTTCTCAAGGGTCTTAGCCGTTTGCAATATTTTTCGCTCACTCTTTTACCACCCCTCCCCTCAGTTTGGGCGAGCAACCCGGGCACCCGGGGCGAACGGGCACGGTCGGGCGTCAACGTCACACGGGCGGAGGCGAACACGGGTGGGGGCACCCGGCACGGGCGGGCGAGGGTCGCCCGGATTTCGCGACCGTTTGCAGGCCTCTACTTCATCAGGAGTTGGCACATCGGCTGAGCTTCCACATCTGGATTTCCTATCAAGACGTCGTGAAGGACTTGTCCAGCCGCATCGCCCACAAGAAACTCTTGAGGATGCAGACAAAACTCTGTCGTCTCCGTGATAAACAACAATACAAGTCAAAAACGCAGGTACCCCCTCCGGTAGTGCCTTTTCATCCAAGACTCATTAATCTTTCCAATCATTCATTCTCCGACTCAGAGATGGATCTCTTAAACAAAGGGTATAAATTCTCACCCGTGACTGTTATTAACAAAAAGGCTGTAACTAACCTCCTAGCTGACTGTGAAGTGGCCCTTTGTCGGGAATTCCCCGGCAATAAGCATGTAATAGCAGAAACCATCTCCAATAACTTACATACGAACATTCTTCCCCATCATTTATGTGCTCATCAGTTACTCTCCAACATGAGGAAAACAGCAGACCGCAACAATCTTATTTTTACCAAGGCTGACAAGGGCAACAGTATAGTAGTACTTAACAAAACTGACTACCTAAGTAAATGCAATGATTTCATATCATCGGACAATTTTGAAAGACTAAACAAGGACCCGACCAAAATATTCCAAGATAACTTAAAATCAACGTTAAATGGTTGCTCCTCATTACTTTCACCCAGTGAGAAACTGCATTTGATAAAAATGAACCCCTTGCCACCGAAGATGTATGGACTTCCCAAAATCCACAAACCAAACACCCCAATATGTCCAGTGGTCTCTCACTTCACTGCCCCCTCACATTTTCTTTCTTCTAAGTTAAATGTCCTCATCAGGAGCTTCACCGACTTTAAACCTACACACAGTATCAAGAATTCTATTGAATTAGCCAACCAGTTAAGTATCACTACTCCCCCAGCTAACGGGAAATTGGTGTCATTTGATATTCGCAACCTTTTCACCTCAGTCCCAGCCAACATAATAAGCGATTTTGAAAAATTATTGAATGTTTGTATGGAACAAAATTACTTCCATTTCAACGGAAATTTTTACAGACAGAACCACGGCCTATCCATGGGTTCCCCCCTCTAACCCATATTGGCCGAAATCTTTATGAATGCCATGGAATCTAATCTTTTTAACTCCGGACACCCGTTACTAAAGAACATATTTTATTATTTTAGATATGTTGACGATATCCTATGCCTGTGGACGGGGAGCAAAAGACAGCTTGACTCATTCTTAGATATTTTAACTCACTCCATCCCTCCCTCATATTCACTATGGAATTCGGAGGGAGCTGCATGAATTTCCTTGATTTAACAATCTCCCTACAGGACAGAAAGCACCTATTCTTGATTTATAGGAAAGACACTTTCTCAGATATAATTATCCCAGCAGACTCCCAACACCATTTTACTCATAAACTAGCAGCGTTAAAATCTATGATCCACAGACTAGTGTCTATTCCCCTCGATACTGCCAGCTTCGAAAAAGAATTAAATACCATTCTAACTATAGGGAATAATAACGGTTACAGCTCTCACCTGATCCTCAAATTGCTAAATAAAAAAGTTTACCAAAATACAGTTAAATCTTCAACTTCCATTCAAGGTGTACACAGTGATAAAACCACAAGGTGGTGTAAATTACCCTATCTCGGCCATATTTCCCACAAAATTTGCTCACATATTCCGAAGGACAAATATCGAGTGTGTTTTTACTCTCCGACTACAGTAGGGAAAGTGCTTTTTAATTCTAAAGACCCAGTGGAATTGTTAGACAAAAGTGGAGTGTATGCTCTTCATTGTGGTGAGTGCAACGGAGTGTATGTGGGACAAACGGGTAGGAAATTTAAAACCCGAATCAACGAGCATAAACTAAGTGTCAACCTAAGCGAGTGCAAATCTTACTTCGCCAAACATCTCCTTGAGACTGGCCATAAAAATGAATTTAACGTAAAAATTTTGCATTCATGTGAAAAAAGTTTTAAGTTAAATTATTTATAAATCATTGAAATTTTAAGACATTCCATTTCACCTGATGTATGTATCTTAAACGACTTAACTAATTTTAAATCCTCGCAGATGTTTTTAACAGTTTTAAAATCTGACTTGCTCGCCTACCCTAATTCCCGCCACAATACCCTCACCACTAATTGTGACCCCACTGCTGTCCTTGACGGTACCCAACTCCCTCACTCACACTACCACCCCCCTCACTCCCATCCAATACTCTCCCTCCCCCTCAGTTTGAGTCCTTCCCCCACTCCTCAGTGTACTATATAATGCCTTGGTTTGAAATGTTCTGACAGTTGGCCCCCCCTTGAAAATGACGCTGAGTCGTCGAAATCGATCGGGGAAGTTATAAAGCTGAAAGTGGATAGTACAAAGTCGTTTCATTTACAATGTTTAACGTTCGAAACTTCCACAAAGTATCGCCTTCATCCATTAATTCAATTCGATCGTGTTATAAGATAATCACCCTTGGATTCCATTCTTCCTCCTCTCAGTGGAATCCTAAAAAATCATGTTTGCTGTAGTGCTAGTGCCCTACATAAATATTATTTCAGTATACCTTTGTCTTGTGGATTTCTCTGGTAGATTGAGAGAAGAGGAAGAACATCACTTTTCATCATTGCCATCATTTGACTACAATTTTGACTGCTCTGGTAATTCAATACTGATGCAACTTTGAGATAACTCTTAAGTAAGTTGTGAATAGCATTGTGTTACTAGTGATTAAAGTTACAAATTTTATCATTAAAAGCCAAAGAAAAAGAAATAATCTACTAAGATATAAACTCAGCCAATGAATAGAAGCAGAAAGACAGGCTTCAGTGGCCAATATCAGTTGAATAAGTGAGTCATAAATAGCTTTCATATATGAAAGCATACATTTTAACTTTACCCTTTTAAAGTTTCATGCTAAAAAATAATTGCACTCAAGTATTTCTCTGGTAGATGCTTGAGGTGTATACATGATGGTGGTGTAGAAAAAGAGATTCAACTTCTCGCTGCCTTCAATAGTAGTCAGGAAAATGGGAGAGATTGTATGGCATGGATGGAAAGGTCAAAAGTTTAATGTTCTATGTTAAAAATGAGTTGTGACTCTTGGGGAGATTAATGAAGAAATACCTACATATCTAAAGTGCCAAAAAGGGTGGTTCCTTTGATGTTTACCCACTAGTCTCTTCACTGTGCTTGATAAAGATGGAATCGTTGAGACTTATGAATTAAATAGAAGAATGAGACAAAGAATAATTGGGATGTGATGGACAGGATGCTTAAATAATGGACAAAATTATAGGGATGTCCTTAGTTGACTTCATAACATGATCTTACACATCAGAAACATCCCTCCAACCGTTTTCAAACATATTTTAAGCATTAGTTGTGACCTCTTCATATTTGCCCTGCAACCTCCTGTTATGTTGTCCACAAATCAAAAATTTTCTTCGTCGACAAAATCTGAGCCAATTCACCACCAGCCATTTTCTTCTTGAACAGGCTCTCTATAGCCTCTTGAGAAATGAAGTTTACAGATCATTTGGAACTCATTCCCATTTCATTATACAGTGCAATACACTACTCCCAGCAAGGTTCTACCAAATCTGATTCCTAATTATCCAACATTTAGAACCTTTGAGTTTTGTTCTCGACCACCAAAACCTGGCATCAGATTTAAAAAATCCATAAATATGAGCACTTAAGTATTTAAAATGTGATATTAAAATTTACAGAAATTACTTTTCCCCGCTTCTATTCATCCCCATTCAAAATTTTTCATCAGTTCCTTCCCTTACCCTGAGTTTCTCCACTGGTGTTAAGAACTTTGATATTTGCTTAGCTTGAGTATAAATCAAATTGAGCTTATGAATTTCAAACAACCAAAATACGTATGCTTGAATAGGGATGTATGGAAGACATTGTAGCGGAGCTAGTTCTTCCGTGATTAGTATTAAGCTTTACACTACACTTATGCTAAAGGGAATAGTAAGTAGGGTATGAGTGCATCATATACATTTGTAATTACTGAGAAACATCACTTTCTGGTATGAATCATTGATCAAGGATTCATCATGACCATTGCAAGTAATTTACTCATAACAGCAACATAATCAATTAAAATGTACTAGAACAGATCTCTTCTACCCTCCCAAGGTGAGATTGTGTACATATAGCAAGATACCTACACCCCTTCCATTATCACCCCTCATGAAATTTTAAATCTAATATCACGGAGACGATTAAATGGAAGCAACTCTTCAGGAGTGGTTCTGTCACCGTGCCTGAAGAGTACATTTCTTCTCGTGTTCTGTGGATAAATCACCATCATACGGGGTCATGAATCTCGAAATTGATTCCGTGCCTTTTACCAAATTAAAAAGAAAAGACAGGGTAAGTTGATTTCAGTCGAGAGAATCCATGAAATTCCGATGCTTGAATGTTAACACTCCCGAAGGAAATTATTATAGGTACCATCAATACAGGGCCAGACGTGATTGACCCATCCTTTTCTTTGTTCCTCTCAATTTTCCCGCATGTACTGCAAAATCAGCTCGAGGAAAGTCCCGTTTAATAATATTAGCCGGATAAACAATCCCGATTCAGGCGAGCTTTCCTTTAATATTAGCCGGTTCTACCCAAGTGATTGGACTACTTTGTCAGCTGCAGTAATCTGAGAACATTAACACCCAAGCATCAACTCTAAGTACATACACTAGGCCCCAACATGATGCTAATTTTTCACAGAAAAAAGAACGAATGTCACCTATGGAGGAAAATGCATAGTTGTCGGTCTAAAATTGGGAGGTTGATAATTGATATTTCGTGACAGTATCCAGGGAATATCCATTCCTTACTTAACATATACGGCCAAGTATTCGGTGAAAATGCGATTTACTCGTTCAGAATAATCATTTACAGAAAGTACTTTAGAGAAGAAACAATAAGGGAAGCACCATTTCAACTTGAAGCCTAGTCGCACAATATGTTATTCACTCTTCATAAAATAAATATATTCCGACTTGCATCTCCGGATGCAGGACAAACGATGCAAGCAAGGTAAACACTTATCAGATAAAGACAGCTAAATTATTCACTATGCCTATCACAACAGCGCGTCATGATTTGAACTTATTTCAGTGCCGCCTCGGCATAAACAAACACTAGCGTCGAAGGGGTTGATACGAATCGGAAAAGTTGAGAGCAAGTGGAAATAACCTTCAAAAAGCAATTTGCGATAACAAGAAAGGATATTTCCTCTGAAGTCGTCTAAAACTGGTCACATATTATGTGGAGTTTAGCGAGTATCACGTTGTATTAACCCAAATTTGAATTACCAACTACATAAAATTCCAGCACACTCACCCTCTTATGCCAGCATAAAATCTGGGTTCAATTTCCGCAAACCGATCACTGATGGTTTCAGTTCAAAAACATAATTATTTCAAGTCATACTAAGGAAAATTTTAAAATATACAGAACTGTTATCAGTTAGTTTTAGCTAAACGGTTCCTGAATTTCACCGGCCTCTTGTTGAAACAAAAGTTAATAGTCAGTGGTCGGATATGCTTGATAATTTTTGGGACATTAACATCCATACCAATTAGATGTTAAACTGAGGGGAAGGACATGAAAAACATGGATCATTTCGGATAATTTCTTACCAATTACACCCATTACCAAAATACATTTCGATAAAACATACCAACCAATCCAGGGACGAGATTTCTCGGTGACGTCAAAATTACGACTTCTGCGCGTGGGCTGTCACACGTGGTAGGATTGGCGGGCGACCGTGAAACAGTAGGGGTGAGTACTACCTTGTTATTTTTGCTGTGTGGTTAGTTTTGCCTTGCATGACGTTCGAGTTAGACGTATGAGAGTTCATTGAATTCTAAAATAGTGTGAAGACACTCAATAATTGGCATTAAAAGCCGTAATTTTGCTGAAATATGCAATATCCCAAGATGGCCGCCTGCCGTGTAGTAGCTGTCCGTGATCGCGGCTGCTGTAGCCGCCACCTTGAGCGGTGGTCCCCGTATAACAAAACACTGGAATTCACTCCCTTCCTGACGTTCTCTCTCATATTTCTTGTTGTCATTAGATTCTACGGTCATCTCGCCATCCTTTAGAGTACATATGTCACATTAATTATATTTCGTTTATGAGTGGAACGCGAATTAATATCTGTCCCATCCGCCGCGGCTGGGAGGGTGCGTCGGGTCGAGGCGTGATAGAGGCTGGGCGGGTGTCGGCGTTACCCGCCGCCATCGCTGGGTAGGCGGCGGGCGGGGCGGACGGGAAGCCTCTTTGCACACTGCGTCTACCGAGTCGATGATGTTGCCGGGCGGACGGTTGGCCGTCCGGCGGGGTTCCAAGGGGCTGGTCTTGGGGCTGCTCTCTCCTATTCGCCGATTGCCCTGGTTTGGCTGAGTTGACTGGGCTGAGGAGTTGGCGTCCGGGGCGAGTTGTGCCGTTGGTCGGGTAGCAAGATTCGGTTGGCTGGCAAAGTTCGAGGAAGTTACCCGTGCAATGTACTGAAAATATTCGATTTTATTCGTTTTATGGCGTGACTTACTTTCACTAATCTCAAAATGTCGGGTTTATACCGAATTTTTGACTGATTTCGCGGAAATGTTAGAGTAAAGTCAAAGTGACCAGTCTAAACAGAAGATATTAGTATGCTTGGCGTAATCAAGCTTGTGAAATTTGAAATATAACATAAGTTTTCGATTAATTTCTGGTCGCAATATTGTGTTCATGCTAAATTTAGAGCGAAGACTAAGGAAATACTAAAATTAGCGAAATAATAGACTTTTTTAAGTTAAAGGTAAATTTAAATATTTCCATTTTAGTTACCTAATAATATGTATTCTCGTCAATTTAGCCCCTTAATATGCAATTTTTGTTTATTTTCTCGAAATACGTTGAATGAGTTTATTTTTAATTTACGTGAACTGCATAAACATGAAATATAAGGTAATGTGAAATACAACTGGGTGGCTAATTCAATACTTGTTATGCTTGTGCCTTGTTTTGCAGTTTAAAAATGGTGTTAGACCGCAAGAAAAGATCGGCTCCACAGCCGTCTGAAGAGATAGTTACAAAAAAACACAAAGCAGAAGAATCTCGTGTCCCACCACCTCTACCGGTGAATGCCAAAGAAGGCAAGGAAAGCAAAAGTAAGAAGAAAGGCTCTGATAAAGCTCGGTCAGTTAAAGTTGAAGCAACGGTGGAGGATGCTGTTCCCGTAAAGCCGGGAAACAATAACGGTGAGAGCCTCAAAATTGTTTTTCCTTAATAAGATTGCTTGGCATTTTTGTTTGGTTTTACTTACACAATATGAGTGCAAATCGTAATGTGGCGTTTTTCTTTGCATGGACGGGGACGTAAACATCGTACTCAGTTTTCTTTTTTGATGCATAACTCATTTCCTCTTCCAGCATGAGACCATGTGAGAACCGTTGTATTTTGTTGTCAAGATTGATATTGTCATTTCTCCTATTGAAGTTGTATGTTTAGTGAATTGATGTTGGCTGTACATCATTCGGTAGCCTAATTATTTCTGGTAGTTCCATGTATTGCACATATTCATCGGTTTTCTCATAGTTTAATGATGGAATGCATTGCTGTTTATTTTGCTTTTACTTTCTTGGTGTGTGGCCATAATGAGTACGACAGTCCTATGCTTCTAGCTAAAAAATCCGTAAATGATGGCGATAGGCTCATCCTCAATTTAATATAACGTAATGAAATGTTTTTGTTTCATAGACATTCCATCGTGGCCGGAAGATCATCTTTGGGAACTAATGAAGCGAATGGAAGCTTCAATTCCTGCCCGTGACTCTCTACGTTTCGACTCTCGCGTTGAAAAGTTGGACTGGGAAGAGGTAAGATGTATTTTTTTAATATCATTATTTTATCCGCTCTTACAGCTATAATGCTTCGGTACGAGACAAAAAAAAATATAAGTACCTACGAGCTATTTTTTGTTTTCCCAATGGTTGCAGTTGCGTTCAATCTCGTTGTTTCTTATCCTGCGCGCGACTTGGCGTTCTCTTAATTTTTAGCCCGTCCTATTGTTAATTGGCAGTCATATGGTGAAGTTCAAGGAAGTTTGGGAATTTTGTACAGTTGTTTCGTACATTTTCGTTCCAATGCGATGAAAATGAAAAGAGAAGTTTTATGGCAGGAGGTCACCGTGCCCAAAACATTATCTAGATTTATAATTAAATATATCTACAAGAGCAAAAAACTCTTCTTTTATTCTGCATTAAAAGCTGGTTACTTATCAATTATTTGTCATTGGTGATGACTGTGACCTGGAAAGTCACCAAAGCAGTCTTCATGAGTGAAAGTTACACATGATGTCATGAGTGAAAGTTACACACAATGTAATAATGCACAGGTTCAGGACCTGAAGATGACATTGAGAATCGAAACCATATTCATAGTCTTATGAAAATTTATTGTGGAATAACAAAGTCTAACTTTTATCCATGATGAATACAAGAAAGTTCCATAAGTCATGCTTGAACCAACGACCCCAAGTGAAGCTATCCGATTTTTAAAAAAATTATTGTATTGCATGGCACTCTTCATGTTTGAATTATGTATAATGTATGGTTATTTTACACCCATGCCATGTTTTTGCTTTTGTCAGGCCTCTGTGCTCTTTGCCTAGTAAAGCACCATATCTTGTGTTGTTGCAGTTCTGTTTTCATTGTTCCAAGAGTAAGTGAGAATATGGTTAACAGGTAGGGTCAAGTGATTGATAGTCTATCCTAAACGTTGTTGCATGCAGTCATATGGTCAGTGGATGAGTTTTTTGGCAGTAATATGTCTGAGGGGATTGGAGTGTTTTCAGGTTAAGGTCATGACTTAGGGGGTCTAGATCTCCACTCCATACAGCTTCATGTGCTGTACACACATTCTTCACTTGACTTTATACCTTTTGACTTGAAAATTTTGACTTTTCCTTGTAAGACTAAAATTGATGGTTATATAAGCAGTTGGTTTCCCAAGCCACAATTTGGGTGTTGAGAAGTTATTGGTTCTGCAAAGGCCGTTTTAGACAGTACTTTTTTTTGTACAATTTCTCGTGCAAATGCTTGTATGAGGAAAATTGTATCGTGTAAAGCAGCAAATTGTATGAACACTTGTGCAAATGTGTGAATAACAGAACATAAAATAGTACCTGTTCTAATTCCATTCAGACAAACATGCAATTTCATTCAGTTTCATACATTCGTCTGTACAATAAAATGTACCTTGTAAAGCGGCCTTAAGATGAAAGTTGCATTTTTTAGAGACCTATGCATAATTGTTAATGTTTTTTAGGTATATTCCATCTTCAGAAATCCTTTTTCCAGTTCATGGAAAGAATTTTTATAAATGTTTCCATTACTATTTTTGTCGATTTCCGGTGCATTCATTTGGAAATTACATTTGGCTGGTAATATTGATGTAGAGTTTGTGAGCATAGGGTATAACCTAGGTGATTATTAGAACAAGGTATGTAAAAAATCAGCCATATGGAAGGATGAGCCTCTTTTTACTTTTCCAGAAATACTCTTTTGACAAGCATCAAAACTGATAGCGTGAATGTTTTGGACACTACTGTCAGTCTGCAATATCGGAATGAGTATTGCACTCTTCAGTGATACTTATTGCCTGGTTCGCTTTCTTGTTTTCAAATTTTTGGTGATTGAGAAACTCTTATTTTCAATTCCATTCTTATTGCAAAAATCTTTATTATATATTTTTGGCATTTTCGGTATTTTTGCTAAACCTATAACAAGGGATAAATGCAGTTTTCATGTGGAGACAGGAGGAAGAACTATGATGCCCATTGTATATTCTCACCCATAAATATTTACATTTTGGATTGCAATATTCTGTTCTATAACATACATAAGATGTGCACATGCATACTAAAAATGGAATGCTTCAGTGAAGATAACAAAGAGTCATGTGCAAGGATGATGCAAAGTTTTGAATGATTCCACGTTTTTTTGATAGCTTCAGTGGCATAGAGGTAAATCCTCTGCCAAACAACTCAGTACACTGGTTAAAATATTGCTTGGGTAAGGTTTTATCTACAGGCTGGTTGGATTTTGTATTCGGAGTCTAATTAAGAGAGGGCTATGCAGTCAAATAATCGTTTTGTTGATGAAGGCATGATTATTTTTATTGTTCTGGTCATGTTTAAAATTCCTAATCCATGTCTGCCCATATCTGCTAAATAGAGAATTCTTCTCAGCTACTACCACTCAAGAAAAAATTTGGGCATGATTTTCTATGCATACAATACGTTTTTGCTAATTTAAGTCATGTCTGTAATAACCTTCCCAATTTTGTAAGTTCTCCATTTTACAGTTGTATTATTTCTATGTCAGCAATGTATTTCCACCTCTTCATTTTCAAATCACCCAGAATTGCTTACTGTTCAGTATGCTCCATTAATGATACAATATTTTACCTTTATTTTACATTACTAATTCTTGAGGCTCCTCTTCAATTTTTATCTTTATGCATTGATTTTTACTTAAATTTTGCAAGTTGTTAACTTTGCTGACCATCCCTTGGTGGACCATAGCTTAGTGTTAATAAAATTTAACTGATTTATTGTAGCCATCCAATTTTTATTCTAATGTTCATATCTTCCCCGACAATATGTATTCCACTGTTTTCCTTTAACAGACATAATCCTCTCTACGCACAATATCTTCCAAATTCAATCTGAATCTGCTACACTGTTTCAGTGTGTGTCCATTTTCAAGGAATGTTTCATGTTTGAATGAGTTTCCTATTTGTTCGTTCTGCACACAAGTTGCTCATTTTTGCTGTTCATTTTTTAATTATCTATTTCACTGTTAATTTGCAAAGTATCTGATGAGTCAATTTTTATTTGTGTTTTCTATCTAATGCTGCAGTAATATCACACATTTCTCTCCTATACCGCCTCTGATAATTACGAATAAGTTATTATCCCTGGTCCCTGCTCTTTTAATAGTACATTTTCCTTACTATAAGCTATATTTGACTTAAGTTCACCACTATACCCTTCACATCATTCTGTATTGTAAAAGTTGTTGAAAGTTATTGTTGCCCCAAATTGTGTGCTCAAGTTGGTATAATGCTCCTCAAAGTAATCTTTATTTTTACTGCAAAAGTCCACATATCTTGCCAAGGTTTAGCACTGCCCTGTTAAATCTCTTTTGACGTTTACAATAAGTATGTTTGCTATCTTTGGAAAATTTTATTTAGTGCAAATTTATTGTGCTCATTGGTGAAAGCCTACATAATGCCGTGACACATAATTAGACTTGGGCCGATACCGATAGTGAGTATTGAGCATCGGCCATTTTCCTGTACTTCGATACTTTCGAGTATTCGTTTTTTTTCCCGGAAACTTTTACTGGTAAGTATTCGTTCGGTGAAAATCATCTAAAGGCATATAATTTTGAAATCCCGCCTTCTTCAACTGACTTACCAACATGTCGTGTGTTTGTTTACTTAGCTGCAATCTTGGTGACAGTAAAATTGAGACAAGTGCTTAGAATCGGCTATGGGGAAGCCTGAGGTGAAAAGCTCAACCTCATAAATCATAGACAAAAATCCACATAAAAAGAAAGTTTGCTGAAATAGCGGCAAAAATTAAACTTCTGCCGTCAACTCAAGTTCATTCTGCTCAATGCATTTGTTGTTCCACGTTTCTGCCTACGTTCCAAGCTCATTTTCCAAAAATATAAAATTCAAATATATCGTGGCATGGTCAAGTGTTATGATGTTAATGGATTCACCTAAGACATTTGAAAATGAAGACGAAGGTGTTTATCGCGTGCCTCCAATGTTGTATACTTACGGAGAAAACCCCGTTTCGTAAATTGACTAGAATAACTTCAAAATGTGTAAGTAAATATATGAAACTTATCGGACGTCATGGCAAAAGCACGATTCATGTTTTATCAAAATTTCCTTTCATTTGTGCTTTTCATATAGTTATGACAATCTGCAAAGTGACGCTGGCCTCTGCAACTCTAAACAATGTGCCATTTTTCATCCTCACACAAAAACATGCCCCAAAAGTAATTATTAAAAAAAAGTCTGGTACCTGCATTAAACGAATGGCTAAATTATCTACACACTGATATACTTTCTATGAATTTTGCTTCTTCCTTTTTTGGGATATCAAGCCTCAAAGTCGTCTATGTATACATTTTTGTGTGAACAGTATACAAAAAACGTGCTATTTGGTCATAGTCATCATTAATTATTAATAATCGAGAAAACCATGCTGCATAATTGAACGAGCTTTTTACCCATCAAAAATCAAGGGTCCAGAAGAGATGGCTGTCCGAGAGGTCTGTCTGAGATGAGTTTGATCACGGAACTCGCACAAGATCTTTCTCCCAGTGTCTTCCGGGCAAGAGCTATGCCGGACCAAATTTTTTTATTTGAAAGGTTATCAATCTGTGAAAAAGCCGAAACATTAGGAAAGCGTAATGCTCCTTTGAAGAACATACCGTACTGAAGATGTATTGAAAAATAGGATTCCGGAAAGGATCGAACTTTTGTTAGGACATCATCTTGGGGTACAATGCGAATCGCAGTAATTCCACCACATGCCGTATATTGCTTCACCAATATGAGTAAGATGTGACTTTAACGTGCTGTGGTAGTTTTCCCTTCTGCGGTGGAGAGAATACCCAGTCCAGGTTAAAAGTTGGGTATTAGTGATGAGGTGGTCGTTCCTTCAACCACGGACAGTTCAGCATGCCATCATCTCATCGTGGATCCCAATGAAGGAAGCAAAGTTAATCTATCCTTAGTGTCTTTTCATCTGGTTAATATTTGCTAGAGTATTATATACCTGCTGATCAATTTTAATATAAGACATTACTTCGTTGGCCATTAATTTGCATAACTTGTTGAGCATTCTGACAAAATTTGACAAGAACGAACCTTATTCGTCTCTGCAAAAATGACTCCCATTTATCCAGAGATAATATTTAAAGTGAAATATCTTTACTTTAGTTCTCTCATATATAGCACATTGGTAGTGCTGATAGTGTATTTCCAATAAAATTCAAGCAGGGGAGGACTTAGGCCCAGTGGGAGGCATAAATTCTCCTCTTTCGGCTATGGAGAAGAAGAAGGAATTTCCAATTGTGTGGTGAACAATACTTGTGCCAACCGTAGTCTGTAGTTTTTGTTATTGGAATCGAAATATGCTGAGATTGTGGAAAATGTGTTCTTGTCATGAGAATTGTGTTAACGGTTTTGGCGCTCTGTATCAATTATGCGTCGGTGCTCAAGAATAATATTCATTGCCGCATTAGATAAGCATTAACTTCGGTGTTACGTATAATCGTGTTTACACCTTTGGCCGATTATTACGCCTTCCTTGTTTTACTCGAGAGATGCTAGAATTAATTGTCTTTAATTTAGCGCTTATATTATCGGAACGTGAGATATATGCCCCTGTATTCGTAATATTTTGATAATCGCAAGAGGAACGGTCATCAACCGATTTATGAGATCCTTTTATGTATATCGTGGACCATAAATGTTAGCATTTAACAGGTGATCGTTTTTTTTTAAATTTCGTATCGCGTAACGTGAAATAAATTTTTCTATCAAAGGTACACAGTTTAGACAGCGCGAACATTCACCTCTCCCGTCCGTCTACTCCGTGTTCCTTTCACTTCCATCCCACCATTCAGCTCGACGTCTTTGGCTCGGGTGTCCCTCTCATAATTGGCGGTAGGCACTACCCCAGGTTGCTTGAAAATTGTCGCGTTGGGTGTCAGGTCATATAGCCCTAAATATTATAGTCGACGAGCGGTTCTTCGATTTCAGATTCATTTACTGCCCCTTACCTTAGTTCTTTCAGACACCTATTTCGTAGCTGTATGCTTCTCGGGGAGAAAGATTTTGAATCCCTTTCTTATTAATTCCTAAGCTGTAATCAGTCAGTCGAGAACGTAAGGTAGCATGTAGTGGTGCGAAGTGCTTCTTTCAATTCAAATTGCCTTGGAGGAGGTGCATTGGGGTGTGTGAACGCGCACTTTGACACGTCCTCTTATGTTCCGTGATCGTTATTTTACGGTGTGGTGCTTCATAAATTTAGACTGGCGGAATCGGTAGACACCGCGCTTGATGCCGAGATTTCTGTTGGGGCTCATCGGTCAAAAATCCCTCGAAGATGTCGCGAAGGTCATAGCCTCCTCCAGACAGCGCGGGAGGTTCCCTCGCTCTCGCTCGCACTTTATTTTAGTGAGTGCGGGTCCGCCCAAAATAGAGACCAGTGTTCCCGAGTGCGAATCCTCTGCACGACGCGGGAGGCCAGCGTGTCCCGCGCGTGGGAAGGTTTCATCTCCCGGCTCCCCTCGCGGCGGCAATCCTCTGCGTATGCGAGCCGATTGGTGGCGT
The DNA here is from genome assembly GCA_933228895.1 of Platycnemis pennipes. Lineage (NCBI taxonomy): Eukaryota > Metazoa > Arthropoda > Insecta > Odonata > Platycnemididae > Platycnemis > Platycnemis pennipes. Next base: position 49,888,780 of record OW121849.1, on the reverse strand, counting down.
TATCGTACGCACTGCGCAGTGCACCAACCGCGAGTGGCCGTTCGCCCCCGCGCAGTCTGAAATGGATCGCGGGCAAGGCCTGCCCCGGCTGCTTGGGTTGTCTCGCGTAGCGGTCGGGATATCACGTTATGTTTGAATGCTTGCTCGCCATCCTGAGGGTCTGGGTTCGAATCTCGACAGTGGCGATGATTTTTCCTGACAGTCATACAGGTTATCGTAAGGTCAATGCTTCGCTCATCGGATGAAATTTGATGCTGTGGACGATGTCGCCCATCGTTTGATGCTGGTTAACGCCGTCGCTGAGTTTCTCTTGGCCCTTTTCCTTCTAACCCTATCCGTGCCTCTCTTCACGACGTCGACCTTATTCCAACACCCGGGAGTCTTCCACCGGTGGTTATCCGTTTTCCTCCACTAAAGACTTTGGGAATGCTTGCTTGGTTACTTATTAGTTAACAGTGATAGGCAAGGCTCTGAAGGCATGATGTTTGTTCAGAAGGACCGAATTTGGTGGCTGGTTGCGAAGTCTATTGCTTATTTATCATAGAGTCATTAAGTGGGAATTTCGTGCTTCTGAGATCGTAAAATTTTTATTTAAAAAATGTAAGTTAACCCCTGACTAATGAAAGAATTATCGCGTGCTCGGACGCCGTTACGAAAATAGTCGGTATGGAATTAAGGGGTCTCCAGGCGTGCAGTTCGTTTCGTTGCTCAGTTTCGAATTCTTGGCACGAATGAGATTCTTCCGTTGGGAGAATTGGTGTGAGGAAAGTAATAATTGTGTCGGAGTTTATTGACTTGCGGATTTAAAGACGACACGGTTGAGCCGTTAACCCTTATAAACTTTGCATTAATCACTCAATACCGTTTTACAAGAGACTAGTCATTGCGAAAACTGCATGGCAAGATGCTTGATGAAAGCTTCATCTTGTGATGAAAAGGTTTGCATGGAAAACCTCCAAAATGCTTGAAAGAACCCCGGTTTTATGTCAGGCTAACAATACTTTAGGTTGAAAAACTGCTATATGGATGCTTTTCTGCTAATAATGCTCACATCTAGGCGTCTGATGAGCATGCTGTTACAATAGGTTTTGAAAGGAGCTGAAGTTTCTCAACGTCAATTTACGGTCAAGATTAACCGGAGATTAGAAAACCAGGTTTAAGAGTATAGTAATCCGAGTGCTATTTCTACTCTTACATTCGTGCAATGTCCGCGGGTTGTTGCCGATTCTAACTGCGCAGTTTATCGCCTCGCGTTCTGGGAGAGAGTGTGTCCCCGGCCTTAGTTCGCCGGGGGATGGGTGGGATGCCGGCCGCCCGCCGTCGCGTCGAGGCTTCCCCTAGCGAGCGGAGCCCGGGCTCGTTTTCCCGGGGGCGAGCAGCGGGAGGACTCACCCGTCGAGAGGTGGAAATCCCCGGTGGAACGTTTCGCCCGACGGACGCGGTCCCCGCCCCGCGCTCTCTCTCTCTCTCTCCCGGTGGCGCAGGCGGCCGTCCTGCGGGGAGTGGCTCGATATCAGGCGCCACGGGAAGGCGTCTCCCCGGCGCGTGCTCGGCCGTCATTTCCGGCAGGGGACGCCCGAACGCTCGGCTCGGCGGACATATTACGAAGCAGCCGGGGAGCGTTGCTCTCAGTATCGCGGGAGTCGCAGGCGAGCGTCGCATTGGGTTCAAAGCCCGGGTTTAGGGGTGCCAACTGCTTGGTTTATATCTCACCGTCTAACATGAACTTGAAATATAGAAAATACCACATATTTCTAAGACGGGTGTCAGAGCCACTGCCTTTTCATCGGGCGCTTTACCGCTCATGCCACCGTGTGCTGTTTGTCGTTAGCTAAGAGCGATGCTTAATATCTTAGGCGTCGATATTGGTTGCTAAAATATGCCTGAATCGTCAGTATTTAGTTTTAAATTAGTTTTGGTGGGCAGTGGTATTCTGAAGTTGGTTATAGAAAAATGATAGGGAAGCGGAAATTTTGGGGTTTACATGGGAGGGAGAATTAAAAATGGATTGAAAAGAGAAAGTGCTATTCTATATTAAGATACAATTAGTTATTCAAGTCTTGTGTGGGCGGGGCGGATCTCTGTAATGGGATACTCTTTCGAAACATGCCCTTCTGTCAAACACTTGCAATTTTTCGCGGAGATATCTCTGTAGATAAGTTTAAGTGTTGTTTGGTTAAATAATGATAATAAAAGGTCTTTATTGGGGCGAGATTGAGACAAAACTGCCCCTTCTGCCATCTAACCCCTGAATGAATATCTTGATTCCACAACATTAAGTCTTATTATCGACAAAAACATCCCGCAATTAATAGAAAACCAAATATTAATAGTATTGATGACAGTGCAAGACAATTTCATTACATTTTTTAACGTCTTCGAAGGACCTAGCCACGATAAAGCGTGATGGAATTGCGCTCTCACATGAGAACTCAATTGAGGATTATACACAGGTATTACTTCCTTGGCCTCTACTCCGGCCGAATCCCTGGATGCCGCAATTGAGCCTTGATTCCGTCACCAAACGCATTGCATTCAATTTGCACGCTTGGGCTGATTCAGTAATTGGGTAATTATGCTTCTTGGTACCGACTTTCACTTTTTGCCTAATTCCACTTGCTACGAGCTACCTACCTCAGAGAAGACGAGTGAATTTTACTATTTTAATTAACTTTTTGGAGTAAATAACCATTGATTCCTTAGAGATTTCTTCCTATTTGCATCAGGATTACCCCATATTTCATTCAATACGTCATTCTTTTATTAGTGGAGCCTCTGTGGCTAATATTGGCTTCAGCTACTAATGCGACATGGTTTTTTCATAAACGCTAGATTTATGAATTTGTTATTAACATAATAAAGGAACGAGTGCGCTGGGGGAAGACGTGAAAACCGCCATCAGCCTGCAGTACGAAAAAATATCTCAGGTCCAGCGGCCTCCACCCCCTCCCCCTGCTCTAGCGAATTCCCGAACATGGGTATCTTCACTCTCAGTGATTCAACCCGAAGGTTGGTTTGGGTAGGTGAGGATAGAGCTCACCCCGGACTAAGCCACAGGCGTGTGAAGTTCACACATTCAGGGTAGGGGACCAATTCCTTTTCCTGGGACTTCCACTCAGAAAAATCCCTAAATCGAGAGGATTTTAGAAGGGGGCAGAAAGGCTCTTGCCTGGGATTTGAACCCGGGACCCTCCGGTCAGTAGCTCAGTGCTCGACCCACTAGGCCACCACGACCCCAATAGGTATCTTATGACTTGTAATTTATTTTTTAAACGTACACTACTGATTTAAAGGTCTCTCTCAGCTCTTCACGGTCACGTAAGTGGTTTCGATGGATGGGTACTCTTATGGAAGTTTCCTTCCCGATTGATTTGTGGTAAGCGGCGTTTGGTGAAGTTATATCCGATGGCAACTTAATAAAAGTGTATTTCGCAATGGTCGTGAATTGTTTGGATTTCTTTAAAATTGAGGGAGATCATTAGTCAGTGTGTCCTTATTTTACATCGGCATGATGCCCTTGAATCCATTGCGTGAATTGGGCCACGGGGACTCCAGATGCTGTGCCAGCGAGTAAACAGTCAAATTATTCGGAACTTAATGGTAAGCTTCGACTTTGAGACTTCAAAACTTCCCTTGGGAAACGAGGCAGATTAATGTGCAATTCCAGCTTCCAATTTCCTATCATATTATGTTCTATCAACGGCAAAACCGTCTACAAATATATGGTTACCTGCCATCAATGCAAGGATGTATCTTAAACAATTGGCACCCCGTATTTGATACACAAAGAGTTCCACGCTAAAAGCCCAAAGTATACATAATCACTCCTAACTAATTTGCATTTCTGCTAAATTCGAGCATACGTGCAGTGTACAGTTTAAGGAGTGATTTAGTCAGTTTTCAAATGTTGCTCCTTTGCTTTTGAATATTGTGGCTCTCAAAGTATGCAAAAGAAAGAATCCTTATCAGTCAAGAGGTTTTTTTTGTGCGATCAGAGAGTCTTGACCGAAGATTTGAAGATTTCCCCCTTGTATTTTTCCTCCAATTCATCCACAAGTGTGCCTAATTCCGCGCAGAGTAGTCGCATGCACACGAATATTATTCGCGGTCGATGATGGAAACCAAATCACTACACTGGTCACTAAGATTTTCCATTCTATAGTCATGTCGGAGGTATGCCTTTTGTGAGGACCGGGTAGGTGTGTTCGTTAGAGTACTGGCTTCCGGAGGACCCAGGTTTGATTCCCGGCAGTGGCAGAGACTTTTAATGGTATCCCAGGCCCTAATTTAGTCCCTTGTGGAAAGTCCTGGAGTTCGGTACTCTGTCCGTAGGATGAGACATTTAAGTGTGAACCCTTTGACGTATTTTAATAACAGTAGGCTGATGCCGACACCGGGTTTTTCCACTCTTATAGACCTTAACTGTCAGTCGCTTCCCCAAATCGCTAATACTACTATGCCTTTGGTTCGTTATTAATACAGACATCGAAGAAGTGCTTTATATTCCTCAAGAAGGGGTTAGCACACGTATATAGCACATGTTGGATACTAACTTATTCATTGGACTTAAGTAACCATATTTTGTAATAGCGCCAAATTATTAGCATCTATTTGAATTGGAGGATACGGCAAGTTGATGATGTAACAACAAGAAGTTAATAATATTGACTGTTTTTTTATTATTTCACCGTATACTTACTACAGGTCTCTTGAGTGCTAGCGTTCGTGACCGCGTAGCGTACCGCAACCATACTAATTCTACCAGATGAATCCCAATTTTGGGTTTAATTCGTTATTGTGGAGTTCTTAGAACGGTAGAAATATGGTATCTGAAGCCTTTATTGATTCCATGGAAGAAGACTTGATTTCAAAATCAGTAAATTCTTAATACGTTCACTGCAAAATTTTGTAAAATCGTTAGTGGGACAAGATGTGTTTTTGACATAGTTGACTTTTTAAATTTTTGGCCGCTATTTTACGTTCATTTTATTATGAATCGTTCTAATTAACTTTGGTATAATGTCGCATTTATTCATTGATGAGGCTTACAAGACAAGATCGCGAACTTGACCCGAAAACCGTAACGGCGTTATCCGCTGACATTGCACTATATAGCAGGTTTTCCGCAGAGGAAAAATGTCATGCGCCGTGACCGGGGCTCAAATCCGGAACCCGGCCATCGTGTCTGAAGGTATAGCACCTGGCCTGAAATCAGGGGTTCGATTCCCGATCAAGGCGTATGATTTTTTCTCTGTGGAATTTCTGCTAAGGCTTAAGAGTTCGTTGCTTACTTACGATTTTTCATGGTTGATTTAGTCTTCTAATAAAACAAGTATTCCCTTTTGAGAACTTTGCGGTTGGGAGGCACGCTATTATATTCTTGCGTGTGTGCCCCTTTGGTCAGAGCTTTCACCGCCGACAGCTTTTTACGTGCCAACCCTATGGTTGACGTGCCAAATCGGTATGCCGTTGCCATGAAATGGACGGTGTATAGAGGGAATACGGGAAAGAGGGGCGAATATTTTTCATCGAAAATCGTCATCAGTCCACGATCCTAAGATTGGTATGACGCAGCACTCCACTGGTTTCTACTATCTACTATCTCTTCATATTCGCTTCGTTCTTCTTTTTCACATCCTTCAATTCTTGCTCTTATGTATCGCATGCGAGGCTTTTCTATGTCATTCTACCCGTTCACTTATCATTCGATGATTGTCTTCATAAGGCCATCGAGTCTCAAGATATAGCCGATGAAGATTCGCTTCGTCTTTTCCGAAAAGCCGTCTTCTCTTCAAAGTGTTCAGCACACTTTTCTTATCAGGTCTTCTTTATCGTTGGTCACTATGTCGGTCTATTTATGTACAATATTCGTCGGTAGCACCACAATGCTTCGATTCTTTCCTTTGCTGCTTTTATCGTCCATGCCTCCTTCGAACGTTGTAGGCAGGGATGAGCTATCCGAGAATGTCGTGGGAGTCCGCATTGTCTTATCTCCGTACCTCCAAAAGGCGCGGGACATGTAATTTGGATGCGTGTTTCCCGCCGGTCACGCACGAAATTGCATTATCGTATTGAGGCAACACGGACAGTGGCCACGGGGGAAGGGGGGAAATTGACAAACGATTTTAAAGAGTGTGATCGAAGAATGTGAACATCGTAACACTGTCTACTTCAAAGTCAGACCATGGATCCAGACAACTTTTAAACCCTCCTCGTCAAAAGGCATTAGTAATTAAAATTTCAATTTTTATGAAATTGTTAGAGAATTACTCAAGTACGAGTATTCACAATGATAAACATGCTGGCTCATAGACACTAGGAGACCCATACAATATTCAAATGTTGGCTCCGACAACCTGAGCGGCATACCACACCCTTTACGTAATATCTGAAAAATAATTCATCCAGACATATAATGAAAACAGTAAATCTCAGAGAGTGACACCTCACGCGTATCTTCAGCGACGAGCCTACAAGGGAGGTCAATTTTCATTCTTCTTTATGGCAGTAAGTGTGCGATGGCTTAAACAAATTGGATAATTGGTGTCATTTTATCGATACCTTTTTAATGCCTTTTTCTTTAGTTCTATCTCGTCTTCTGCGCAAGCCTTTTTTTTGCTTGGCCTCTCAGCTGAGAGGTGATGCCAGTCGACCTATTAAAAAAAATTCGATGCCGTCGGCGAGGCCTAAGAATTTAGCCTCTCACGGAATTTTAGGTTCTCAAATCTTTTCCAATTGCTTTCCGTTATTCGCGTTAGTGCTGAGTTGGAAGTGCTGCCCCAAGAGCATACAAATGGGAGCCGGTATATCAATTAAAAAGTTCTGCCACTTCGGGGTTCGAAACCGAGCCCTCGGGAGGGGAAGCTTGTATGTACATAATCCACCCCACCGGTTGCATGAAATATGCTCGTTGTATCGTGGGAAGTGACAGGAGAAAGTCAATAGGAATGAGTGTAGAAGGGAAGCTGCTGGAAAATGCTTGTTCGGTTCGTATTGCTATTGTCAGCCAAATGAAGTGGCTACCCTCGTGATGAGTTCACTGTAATGGGCACCACACTAAGGCGCAAAGCGTATCTGAATGTTTATACTTGCTGGTTATTACCAGAAGCAGTTCATTTTTCTAAGGGCCGTGTTATTTATACTCATCCAGTGATTCAACCCGAAGGTTGGTCTTTGATAGGTGAGAGTAGAGCTCACCCCGTACTTAGCCAATGGCGCGTGAAAATCACGCATTCAGGGTTAGGGAGCCAGTTCCTTTGTTCCCTGGGCCACCTGCGATTTCCTACGAAGTTCTGACACGCAGGAAATCGAAGTAAGTAAAGTGAGTGTAAAATTCAAGCCAGTGAAAGGAATTGGAAAATAGATGGTAAGTGGGAGACATGAAGGAAACGCCGGAGAAATGAAAATTAAACTGGGTGTTTTTTTAGTCGCGTTTTAGTAGATATTGAATCGGGTGATAAAATATTTGTGTATGGATGGGAGTGTTGGTCTTTAGGAATAGGGAAACATACTGGGTAGAACAAATGTAATACTGAAAGTTGATTGCTCGGTTCACCTGTTTTCAGTGAAAGCAATTCCAAGGAAGGCACTGGACTGGAAGTCTCATGGAGAAAGGCATTCAGAAAAAACATTGCGCATCAAATGACTTTGCGGGGTAGAAATTAGGTGAATTGTACAGGGTTTATAGGAAACTGGAAAACCTGGAAAAGTCAGGGAAAATGAAAATGGCCATGGAAATCCTGGAAAAGTCAGGGAATTTAACGTTTGGTCAGGGAAAAATCGCAAAACATTCAAATTTCGGAATTTATCACCTGAAAATGCCAAGAGATCGAAAACTGCACATAGGAGCGGAGGGCAGGGTGAAAGGGGGGACGACTGGCCTCAGGCCGGCTTCGCTGTGGAGGCAGCCCAGGGGCCCTATTCTGGTTCTTTCTGGCTATAGCCTGCTTGGTTTGGTGAAAAGATTGGCAAAAGGTGTGCGCATTCTTATTCTTATTTTCATTCGCCAGCAATTTCACCAGGAATGCTTCACTTTGTCCCTCTGGCGACGAAAAAGTTACTCTGTCAAATTTGAAGTCACTTAGCCAAATTTGTAGAAGGATGTGAGGAAGAAAAAATCAATATTGATTCAAAGAGCTACTTTAACATAACATCAGGTTTGAAGGAAAAGCCAGGTTAGCCTTCTTTGCAAATATTTTTCTGCAATTAAAACCCTTTCTGAAGGCATATCGATGTAAGTAATGATAATTTTTATTTTGTTGACTTAAAGTTTTTGATCTCTTATTACTGGGAGTTCATATTATTAATATGAAAATAAACCTACAATTTTTCATAAGTTTAGACTTCTTTGCTTCCTCGCTACCACTTTTATCTCTATAAATGACCGAAATCTTGGAGTATTCAGGCGCTCTAAAGTCAGGGAAAATGAAAGGGAAAAACTCCTATAAACCCTGTTGTAGGCAAGGTTTGTGAATATTTTACTGTGGTGTGTAAAGTGCTCCGAGTATGGGTACAACGCTGTAGTGGAAATATCTCTTTTGAATTCCTACCTAATGTATTAAGGTTAAAACGCTCGAAAGGGATCCATCGGTAAAGGGTGTGGCCGGAAGACATCGATTAGTCGGTTTTGTACCCTTACCGAGGGTTAAGAATAGGGATGTAGGAATGCCGTGATGGTTATTGGGTGGTAAGTTAAGTTTTTTCGTTTCTTAAGCAGCCCATGAATTATTATTGTCATTTACTGTATTCTGTAGCATAATACGAACGACCACATAGCTGAGGAAGGGCTTTGGGCAGGGCATGGTGTCACGTAATGCGGTTCAAGTAACTCGAGAGTATTGTCGATCGGTCAAAGTCAATGTGTTGCAGAACTTGGGGATATATAAGAGAATCAATCGTCTTATCAGACTTCACAATGCATCGCGGGGCTCAATTAAGGGTATCAGGTTGAATCGGAATGGAAAGCGACAGGGGATATAGTGCGCCGGAGATATCCGTCTTAAATTACGGATGCGAACTCAGAAAACATCTTGAAGAAACGATGTAAGTGAGAATTGAAAGTAGACTGTGGGCGATACTTACATAAGATGATAACTACGTCTCTCTTTCTGTGCCCGAGGAATTTCAGGCTTTCCAGGTGTGTTGCCGATTAAGTTTTTCTGTGCACCCTTGGATCTGTGGTCAAATGTAAATGGTACATCGTGACAGCTATGACAAGATAAACGTGCGTTTGCGTGCCTGATTGCCCTTAGTTTATGAGATTTTCCATTTATCTCGCCCTTTATTGAAGATTTATATTTTTATTAGTTTGCAGGAAGCAAGCTGCCTAGGTTAAGTTTTGCGGCGGTTTTGCCTCGGTTTGCAGCTTCCTTTGGCCCGTTTATGGTACATTTTGCCATGCCTCTCATAATACGTCCTTATTCCACGAGAAATACGTTATCAATCTAAGATCGGCGTGTCTTAGCTTTCCACTCGATTCTTCTATTGGGTCCATCTCTTCATATTTATATTATTCTTGTTCTTATTTGCATACTGCTCCTAATTCTATGTATATAAGTCCTGGTATTTCGCTGTTTTTGCGTACATGAGGTTTTTGCTAGTACACCAGCTCTTAGGTTATTGAAAAAAGTATAGGATCTGATTTGCCATCCGCTAGGTGTATATACCTATTAGCGAGTCTGTTAACTTCTAAATGCGCCGTTTGAAATGTATCTTTGCGATTTCTGCCCTTATGATTTGATGAAGATATTTTAGTGAATTAAGCCACCGTTTTCGGGTTGGGAGTGCCATCGCCGACGCGGGACGGATAGAATTTGTTGGGTCCTGTGGTTGCGATGCGGGCGCGTATTGCGCACCTCAGTCAATTTTCCCGTTTTACTGATTTTTTTCCCAGTACTTCCTTGAGTTTGCGCCCCGGATCGACGATCAAAGAAGTCGCGAGATTTTTACACTTTCTCTGATATTGGCAATCCAGTTGCAACGCTCAAGGAGTTTTCAAAGGAGTGCTGTACTCGGTGAACTGTATTGGCGCTCGGGGGTTTCTTGTAAATCCTTCTTAAATTCCTACGTTACACTAATTACGTTGCCTAAATTGCACAAAACAATACATTTTACTACTTGAAGCAACGTCAAATAGTTGATTTAGCATGGAAGAATGCGTTTCGAATAGAACGGGCCATTTTCCGCATTTCATACTTCTTGTATTCGGGAAGTTTTTCATGCTATTATTTTTACACGGGAAGTTTTTCATGCTATTATTTTTACACGATGCAATTTTCCCCGCGTATCGTATAAAACGACCAAAAGAGTCGGAAATTCAGGGTATCGTAGTGGTTCGGGCGATGGCCGATAAGTCTAAGGTTTGTGGTTTGGTATCCTATCCCGGAGGTCATTTCCTTCTGGCTTTTTTCTACGCCATTACGTCGCGTTAAAAAATCTGAAATGCTTGTTTTGAAATTTAAAACGCATCATTATTTGACGCGCACTGTGGTCGACGCAACCACGCATTGCATGATATGACTTGCGTTCGAGCTTCTTTCATAACAAGATGCCTCCATGTTGAATGCTGGAAAGTACCCATGGAATTTTGAAGAATCCTTTGTCGGCGATAATGTTGTCTTATTTTCGACGGTTAACGTTAATACTTGTAACAACCAGGTGGCCCAAGTACGGTACCAGGTAGCCAAAGGTGATGGAGGTTTTCAAAACTAACATATCTAGGGAGGAAAACTTAGAAAGGGGCATAAGTCAAGGAAAATTTGGGTTAAGTGTGAATGGTTGACTTACGTGAAGCAACCTAAATGCAGTCAGCGAGCTTTCTGCAGAAGCAGATATTCGAACAGTCTTCCTCTCAACCCATAATTGCTCTCTTATTATTTTTGTATACTATTTCTTTTGCACCCAAAGAGCACACCCAGAATTAAGTTAGAGACATTTTATGCTCTTCAAAACCTACCTCGACCGGAAAATAAAGAATATAATTTTCATATGAATGGTTTTATTTTTATCTTCTATCCAACTTTTCCATAGTGGCATTGGCTTAAACATAGTCTGATGGAGTTATTATGTAAATCTCAGTATTTGTCATGAACTTGTGTACATTAACATCTGTCCCAGCTGAGGAAAGTAATTTTGAATTTAGCCTCTACTTACACACCATTGCTTGGTTTATAAACCAGGGAAAAGTACCTGTTATATGCAAAGTGTACTTACCTGAACAGTGAGTGTATTATTCCTCTGAATCCATGAAATATGATATATTTTTAGTGTTCCATTCTCAAGCATCTTATTTATCTGAAAGTTGTTATTAACCTAATGACTTTTATTCTACAGGTTAGGTTCGGACTATACACAGGGGCTGAATGTAAAGCCATGTGGAACAAAATCCAGAAGCGACTCCGACGTTATAGGTTACTGAGGGAGTTGCTGGAGGATGCTAAAACTTGGGTGACTCAACCGTGGACCAATTTTTATCGAAGTACCAAACAGGTAATTGTCAGTTTTCTAAAGTTATACAACATTCTTCCCTTGTTGTGAATTGCCCATCGTAGACGTTGATGAGTCACCCTTTATGAGGCTGCAGTGATGGTTGTGCTATGTTCCATGAATTCCACCAAGAGAACTCTTTTTTGGTCTCAGAACACAGTAGCCATACACTTTCTAATGGAGAAGGTTCTCTTGCACTTCTTTGGTTTATTCAGGGAATGAGTATGCACCCACTGTTTGGATTGCTCTTTAGTATTTCCTCATTTTTGTAATGGATCCATGTCTCGACCTCTGTGACAGTTTTGTTCAAAATATCTCCTTCATTGTGGTAACGCAGGAGAAAAGTTAAGCCGGTGCCCATTTGCTGTGTTTTGTGATGGTTGGACAGCATCTTGGGAACCCAAGTCGCACACACTTTTCGGTACTGAAGTTTATCCCTCACGATGGTATAGAGAGCTGACCTTGAAATTTCGGGAAATGAATCACCCAACATAGAAATTGTGAACCGACGATCTTCTCAAATCGCCTGATTCACTCGATGAACAAGATCATCGGTTGACACTCACTTCCTTCCCTGTCAGCCTGCATTATTGCCACACATTGCTGTCACTCATGAAAGGTTCACCATTTACTTTACACATTCGTCTATAAATTTTGGCTGCATTGCACCCCTCAGCATGAAGAAATCGAATTACAGCATGCACTTCACAGTTGGTGGGAGAGACTATTGTTGTAGACATGTTTATGTGCTCACTGCATGCTCAGAACTGACAAGTGCGATGTGACGTGGTCGATGGGTATACTAGAGACATTGTGCAACACATGTGCACAGAAATTCATCAGATTTTCACTGTAGTTTTAATTTTGCGACTGATCGGACCTTGAAATAATATATAGCCCTCGTATCATGGTATTGTGTTGAAAGGAAGAATGGTTTTAAGTTTCATGATGTAATGTGTACATTGCATAAAAAAATGGTGATAATAGAGTAAAGTTTTATACCGTGTTAACTTTGTTTTATTTGTATTACTAATTTTAACTTTTTTGCTAAAATCTACTCCCCTAACAGCTTAGCAATCTTTTTATTTTGTAGAACTTATTTTGCAACATTTATATGTGTAGCCTCAGTGTTCACCTTTGCTGGGGTTAGTAATAATATGCACATTCGTATTCCATAGCATATTTAAGGATTAAATGGTAGTTAATGGGGAATGCATTTTTTCATAACTTTCAAATAAGGTTTAAATTTCTATTAATCTTGCTTTTCACTGCATCAAGTCAATGTTAATTAAATTGATTGTTGATGTAACTTTTTTATAGAACCGACATCCAGATCTGCCAAGGCGGCCACTGTCAACATATATGTTATTTTATTTGGAGAAGAAGGATAGGGTGGCGAAGGAACATCCAGGGCTGGAAATGGTAAGGACTTTAATGGTAACCCTCATTGTAGCGTGTGTGTGAAATCTAATTAGTTACTTTTTTTATATCAATTGTTATCTGAAAAGTTGTTTCCTATCCATGCTAAATAATTACCATGCTCTAGCAGTGTCTTTCAAGCAGATTTTAACCCTTTGAGTACCAGCCAATATCCTAGGAACTACGCTATAATAACTGGAGTATTTTGGCTGATTTTGTAGAGCTTCAGGTATATTTCATGTAGTACATGTAACAATGTAGGCAAATGAACGCTAGTGGTCAATTGAAATACAAATGTTCCGTATCTAAAGTTCTCTGCATTCGAATGCCATCAGATAACAATAAGTGAACTACTATTAACTAATAGTGGCATGGCAAGAGGAGCACCATAGAAGTCTCTGGCACTTTTTGCTAGTGTTGGAAGGAGCACGATCTAGCTCCCCTGTACTCTTAGGGTTAATGAGTTATTAATATTGGAATTTTATTCAACAATGCTGATAGTCTGATTTTCATTTGCTGTGTAACATTAATTCTGCAGTTCCCTTTCTCTGTCATATCTAATGCACACCATATAATTGTTATATTAGACACTGTAATGGGTCATCCAACTCTGCTGCACTAATTTTGAGCATATGGTAGCAAGGTGCCCTTATTGATATTTCATTTTCAAATTAGGGACAGAGAGTCATGTATCATTCAAGATTTTTCGATGAAATTGCATCAAAAAATTTTGTCGCAAAGTACGTAAAAATGCTTCATGTGCTTTTTCATCTCCACTTTGCCCACTGTGCAAACATGGTGGAAGTGCATGTAACTGGGATCGAGGGTAACCTGAGCTATTTCTTTTTTTGGGAGTAGGAGTAGGTTCTGACCTTTCATCCTGCTGTTCCAACTACCCTGGGAGATTGTTATTTTAGAATGGAGTTCCATAAGCAAATTTATTTAGTGTAGTTATATTTAGTTTTTGGAAGTAATAATGTTGTTAACAAGCGATGAGAAAGTAGGTGCTGCAATGAGCTTGAGTGTCGCACAATCAGCAAATATCATAATCTAATACGCGTGTTTAATGGTGTATAGGTCACTTGCATCCTATACACCGGCAAATAAAATACATCTTTCTAGAAGGACATATTGATCCAGTCTTAATATTAAGTGATTGGTGGGAATAGTTGATGAAAATTCCATGTTCTCATTAAGTCTACATGTAATTTATTTTGGTGACCTGGTTTGGAAAATGCATCGTAATCCACCCAGCCATTTAACTGGCTTTTATTGAGACTTGGAGGTCGAAATATTAATTAATGCAGAAGTTTTATCACTTAACAAGTGTTTTTACTCAATTAGGTTCCTCTTTTTGGAACTTCTCTCGGTAACGCTTCACTTACAACACTGTCTTAGGCAAAACCTTTCTGGAAGTTAATCATAGTAGGAGAGAAGGTATCAGCTTTATATTTTCCTCACTGACGTCAGTTGATACCTTCTCTCCTGCTAACACAACACTTCTTTTTCTGTTTCAATTTCTTTCAGTTATTTTAATGGTATACACAATGATGAACCAGTAATATAATCTACTTAATATACACCATTGTTATTCTTTTATTCCAGACTGCAGTATCCAAGCATATAGCTTTAATGTACAAAAACTTATCAAAGAAGAAAAAGCAGAAATATATAGATAAGGCAGCTGAAGAAAGAAGAGAATATGAAGAGAAATTAGAGGAGTTTTAGTGAGTAATCTTATGTGCCTGTGTCATTTTTTAAATGTGCTATATATCCTCCTTAAAAGAATTTCATGATAGATTTCTGCAATCCTTGGTGTGGGGATAGTGGCAAATGTTTTTTTAATCAAAAGCGCAAGCAGAAGCTTGTTAATTGTCAGCACCTTTCATGCAGAATTAATAAATGAGGGAGGGTTGGTAGATAATGTTTCGAGCTCTACATTTCTTTTTATTGCCTAATTTACTTTATTTACTCTTGAAACTAATTTCCTTTAGAAATGTTCCTTTTTCAAAATTTTCAATACGCTTTACCTTCCTCCCCTCCTTTTGTTTCCTCTTCTTCCTTCCTCCCCTTGGATCCTTTATTATAATCTTGATGTCTAGAACACATTAAAAATATTGGCAATGCAGCGTTTTGGGGCTGTATAAATTAAAATAAAAACTTCATCTCATTAAGCCTGGTCATCTCACTGTTTCTTTTAATGTTTTGTACAGATCTTGGATTGAAAATGTGTACTTCTTTAAGTATCTGGATTTACTTCATTTTAGCCGCCTTCATCCGGAAATGGTACCCAAAAGTACTCCCAAGGACAAGCCACCACCGCAAATGGAGCCTGGGCCACGTAGACCATGTACGCCATTTAAGGTGAGTAGAAGTAGCGGGGATTTTTTTCTAATCCGTAATTCACACTACGCATGGCTAGCACAATTTCAAATTGGCCTATGTTTGTAACATTACATATTGGGTGTTGTATAAATTAATGAAGAATTAATTGGTGTATCAACCACCAATCATTTGGCCAGCCACCCCACGTTAATTGTTGATTCAGGTGTTGTTCCTCTTGCAATTTTCAAAGTATATTATTTTTCATGTAAATATTCGTACGTAAGGATTGGGCAGAAGATTACAAAAATATGTTGTTGACAATGTGAAGCCTATGATGTAAATTCACTGCTTATGCTGAAATAAATGGATTATATAAATGAATGTTCTAAATTTGAATATTGAAGTGTAGCTCTATTAACTCTTCTCTTATTTTTGCCAGCACTGTTTACTCGACCGTATTTTGAATATATTCCTTATGTGTTTTTGTTTTTCTTTTTCATCCAGTTATATTACTTAGAAAAGTTGAAGACGCATCGAGATGACCCTGATTTCAGGCAAGAGAAGTGTAAAGAGATGTGGAAGAATGTTAGTGATAAGAAGAAGCTTATTTGGATTAATCGAGCCTTGGAAGATGAATCACGCTATCAAGTGTGTTTTATTTTTTTATATTTTAAATGGGGTTGCTAATTTCATGGTATGTTTTATGGCACTTAATCATATTATTTCTATTATAGGCAGAGCTGAAGGTTTACATGAAAGAAAACCCTACTTTTGTGCCTCAACCCTTAAAACCAGTACTTACCAAAGATGAAAAGCAATTGAAGGAAAGGTTAGTAGATAAGGATTAGCATTAAGGGTCACCTTTCCTATTCGCATATTACTTAATATATATAGCTAAGGATGCCTGGGCCCATTAGCACAGCGAAGGATCCCCCTTTTTGGGTTGAGTGTGTGTGTCTGTGGTGTGTCACTGGCGAGGAAGAAATTGTAAAATTCCTGTAAACCACCACAGGAGTTTTCTGGTCGAGAGGTTCTGTTTGGTCACTGGCGTGGATTTTCCCCATTTTCTCCGCAAACCATCACAAATTTGTGGTCTAACATTGACAAGTGTGCCAATTTATTACAGCCATTTGAGATTTTTATAACTTGTCACTTTAAGAGGCCGTAGAGCTCACGTCCCTTAGTTTTATATATATTATATGGGCCATTTTCCCGGTACTTCGATACTTTCGGGTATTCGTTTCTTTTTCTTTCAGATACTTTTACTCGACAGTATTCATTCGGTGAAAATCATCTAAAAAACTATAATTTTGAAATCCCTCCTTCGAAGCGAAGGCGAAGAGCTCAACTTCCTCCAAAAAGTAGACGAAAATCCACATATAAAGCAAGTTTGCTGAAATAATGGCAAAAATTAAACTTCTGCCGTCAGTCTCAAAGTCTCACCTTAATCCTCAAAGTCGAGTCTATATATATACTTTTTTACGTGAACAGTATACACATAACATGCTCTTTGGTCATACAGTCATCATTAATTCTTGAGTGCACATCAATGCAAGGTATCGTACACATCTTTTGGGTGGCATAATTATTGCAAATGAAACTTTGTTACAATAAATTAATGCCAGCAATGAACTAACTTGATGGCACGCATATTGGTCCCCTGGAAGTTAATCAACCGGCACATACATCTTCATCATAGCCAGAGAAGGCCCAACCTGTTCAGCAAGTTTTCCTCATTACCATGTTCAGGATTTCAGTCCTTACAAAAACGTGCTAACGAGAGTCCACTGTATTTGGGTGTACCTGCAGGTTTAGTTTTCTGAGCAAATGTTTTCAGAAACTAGTGCTATGGTCCAGATAGAAGAACCCTATTAACTGCTGAGCATGTTCAGCAGCCGTGTCAGTACAATGTCTATGAGCAGTACATTCAAATATGAGCATGTTAAGCAGCTCTTATTTCTTAAAAAGAATTTTCAGTATTTACAAATGCAAGAGGGCTTACAAGGAGACATCGCGAGAGTGATGTTCGGGATCCGAATGCCGATGTTATTTTCTGAAACTATAAAGGAAATGTAGAAAAAGTGTCACGGCTTTCTTTCCCATAGGCCCGGGTTCGAGAGATAAAAGCAAGTAAAGATTTGGCACGGAATTAGTACCTTTGAGTGAGGGACGGTCTTCAACAACCACTGTGGCCGAGTGCGTTGAGGTGCGTGGCCAATAACTTTTGCCCCGAGCGACCTGGGTTCGAGTCCCGGTGAAGTCAATTTTTTTTTCTTTCTTATAATTTAAGGAATCAATGTTACAACCCATCCCCATTCATTTAAGTCAGTTACGTTAGTATTTTTTCTTTTTTCAACTCATTTTATGGATTTTCAATGGACCGACGACTTACGACGCGAATTAGGGGATTTTATTTTCCCATTACAGGCTCACATGCTGCCCGATGCATTAGGTTTGGATTTCGAATATCCGTGAATACTTCTATGAATACCAAGGGCTTCAATTGTTCGCTGGACTACCCGGGCCTATGGGAAAGAAAGCCGTGACACTTTTTCTACATTTCCTTTATAGTTTCAGAAAATAACATCGGCATTCGGATCCCGAACATCACTCTCGCGATGTCTCCTTGTCAGTGCTAGAATTAGGAAGTCAAAGTTGTTCAATGATACAGTGATGTTATTATGACTTTCAAATAAATTCCCTTTGAAATTCACTTAAATTGTGTTATTATATGTATGTGCATCATTTTGTATCACATTGTTTATCAGGTCTTTCCATTATTACTATCAGAAATAATGGAGTGGTCTCACAAAATGTGTTTCTAAAATTAGTGTCTCTTGTTAGCAAAAATATGGGTATTCAAACCATTGTGTTAATTTGCACAATTTCTTTCTATGGAAAATATCTAATAACCTTTTTTCTCACTGCAGATTGGCTGGTAAACCTGAGAAGCCTCCTAACTCTGGTTACAGTTTATTCTCTCGGATAATGTTAGCCAGTGATGAAATGAAGAAGTATAACTCAAAAGGTAGAATGTTGGAAATTTCCAAGATGTGGAAGGATCTATCAGCAATCGACAAAAAGAAGTACCATGACAAAGTAATTTTTATTGATTTTTGTTTTAATTATGATATCAGTTGCATGAAAAGAGGGTTATAGTAACTGGGTGACTTCTTTTAATGTTAAAGGTGCAGCAAATGATAGATCAATACAAGTTAGAATATGCTACGTATCTGGAATCTTTGCCTGAAAATGAGAGGAAGGAAGAATTACTTTTAACAACTCATAGGAAAAAGAAAGTAGTTCCAGAAAAACCAGCTGTTGAAAAGCCTGTTCCCATCAAATCAAATAGTGCTCCTGCCAAAGCAGCACCTGCAGCTTCTGCAAGTGGAAGGAAGGTAAACACCTTTAACATATAACAATATTGTCCAAGACTCCAAATTGTGGTTCTTATTTTAAGGGGAGTTTTAAAAGGCTCTTTTACTTTGGATTTGCAGATGAGCAATTTATGTTTCCGTTTCATTTCTCAGCATGCCTATAGGTATTTCTGATTTATATGTTGTGTGTAAATGTGAATTATTTTGACCTGATTACGTGGAGGAAAAAAAATGCGAATGTTCACTGTTATCCTTGAATTTCTTGACATTTTTAGGATTCATGTGAAGTATTATATATAAAATAACCCTTGTTTCATCTACAGAATCAGGAAAAAGAGCCACCAGCTCCAGTTAAGGATAAAAAGAATAAAAAAGAGTGGAAGCAAACTCTGTATCAAGGAGAACCTGAGCCTCCGCCAGTGTAAGTTTGAGTTCATACTTCCTGTTTTAGGTGACAATGTGGCTATTGGTAGGAAAATTTTGTAAATATTTCCTTGAGAGCATTCTGCAATTCTCTGATATTTGGTAATTATGGGAAATATCATAAAATTCGTGTTAGTTGCATATAAAATAACTAGAGTAACTTTGTAGGCTTCACAAAAAATAATTTATTGAACAACCTAGGTTTTGTCTGATATGGCATCATCAGGTATATATCCTTATGATACCCTTACATGCTAACCTTGGTAGCACAAAAAAATAATTTTTTAGAAGACTTTAAAGTTACTCCAGTTTTTTTATATAATGCAGTAGATCTACCGGTTAACATCCAGCAACATTGATTTTATTGCATGGTCGCAGATACAGAACTATTTGATTTTTCTCTCTGAGGATGTTGTGTACAGCAGGTTGGTTATCTGCCCAAGGGGTGAGCAGTTTTCCTTTGTGTCCATCTGCCTTATTACTAGTAGGCTCTTGATATGATTTTGGTTAGGAAATATTTGTGGGGCCATGTGTTGACAGGAAGAGAAATTGATGAACAATTAGGAAGTAAGTATGCGATGACTTGATTTTTTGTTGCTTGTGTATGCTTGCCTATCACATAATTAATAATATTCTGCTGTGAGGCCAATTTTCCCACCAAGGAAATACGTTTTAGGCAAAGGTTGAAACTCAAGTACAGCATTTTTTAGTAGCTTAGTGTAACTCTACAGAGACACTCCAGTTAAAAACCATTTTGGATCACAATGCTGTATCATTACTCCTTTTGCTGAGGCAAGTCTTAGAATATTGCTTCTTCTTGGCCTTAGTGAATCTAGCTATTTTGGGCTTCCAGCTATTACTTTTGTTATTATATGTACTTATTTTCACTGTGTTTAAAAAGTTCACACAGTTTTTAAAAAAAATGTGAAAACCACCTTTGTTGAATAAAATACTTTCACGATCTCCCAAAGAGACAAAGATGAAGGGTTTTAATTGTGAGCATTTTCAGTAGGTGTGCTCTTTTGAGATGATGGTCATTGAAATTTATGTGAATATTAAGGAATGTGCTTGATGTACTTGGAGTGAAGTCCCAGTATTGTGGTTGATTACCGTACAAATCCTTCTAAGATACACACCACTTTTCCCATAAATGACAGCCGACAATGCATCTTCGTGTGCATCTTACATGAGTTCCTAATCTGTCTACCCTACTCAGAAGTGTCATGGATAGCTGGGTGCCCTTAAAGCTGAGCTCGATTCAGCTGAGGAAAGGTTTTCTTTTGTTGCTTAGGGTGGGAGGGGTCACCTAAAACCCTTGGCAGAAACAAGGGGGAAAGAAGGGGGTTTCACAGTTATACACAGTTTAAAAGAGCTACAAATGATCCACTTACAGCATACAACTTGTGGTTGGAATAATGGTGGAGGAAAAAGACATTCAAAATCAGAGCTCGGTGTAACTGTCCACACTCAACTCACCGCCTGAATATCATAGCGAGGTCAGGTCTTGTTTCATTTGAATGAAAACCAATCACTATACTATTTTCAAAGGGCAAGAATTGATGTGTTGTAAGGTTAGCCCTCAAGCTTTTTTTTTTGTTGAATAATCTGGTCAAAAAAAATGTATTTTTTTATCCTTGAAATACGGAAGAGGGAAAAATTCATGTTTATTCATGCTTCAAGAAGTGAATGTAGATATCATCTATAGCTGTAAGTGTAGAACTAAGCCACACATTGAAGCAATGTGTGGGATAGAAGGATCAATGGGGAAATCATAGGATATGCAGGACAAGATGTAAGGAAAACTAGGAGCCTGCGAAAATAGTGGGATCTGCAGAGAATGGAAGGTTGCCTAACCTGTGGAAATCGCAGGTTATCCAGCTGGAGGGTTAAGGGTATAAATGAAAATACTTACCTCTGAGTTCGGTGCCTATAAATAATGCTGCATAAATTATGGTCAAGTAATACAAGTGGAAGGCTTTGATAGATAGATAGTGTAACCTATGTGGAGTTCGAATGGACACGGACCTATTTATACAATCAAGTATGCAACACGATTTAAAAGGACAGATATTCAACACACAAATTCAAATTATAGAATATACTCTCCCATCCGTGCAACAACATATAGCTACAAATCAATACATGTTCCGCTGGCGGAAACAAAGCAAAATATCTTCAATACCTCCAAAACTATCCACGTCACTTTATCAATCCAAATACCATATGCTCCGCCACAGCACCGATCGGTCCATACAGTTCCACACTTCGCCTTCCCACTCCTGCCAGTCAATGCACTTCTCACTTGGTACTCCCACCTCCAAAACTTCCTCCTTCCCCCAATAAAACAGCCAAAATTCCAACACCAATCTCCGCCTCACTCGTGCGACGTGCCGCTCTCGCTCCTCTTCCTAGACTCCCCGCTGTTGATTCTCCCCTAGCGACCGCGAACTACTATGGCGGCCTTGCGTTATGTTACATTTGCCCCGTCGAAAGAAATTTAGAAAACATTGAGAAATTCTCTTTCGAAACCTCTAAAATGATCTATGAAAGGTGGCCCCGACACCTCTAATTTTGACTTAGGCTAAATTTCATAGATAAATTAAACCTCCTTATGGTCCGTGACTGTGCATCTTACAAACATGTATACACTAATAACATCAAATAAATATATATATACACTGATAACATCAAATAATAAGCAACGTAAATCCTTACTTTCTAATTTTTACAAACACCAAATAAACACTTCCATTTTATCATCATCATCATCACATATCATTACTTTCACAAATTTCAGTGGTCACCAAGGTAACCTTTGTCCTGCTCTATTCATTCATGTCCACTGTACAGCTGATCATTTGACATACCTCACTTTTATCACCACAGTTCACCAATCTCCTTCATTTCATCTCAACCTCAGTTACATGTTCATACACCCATACAAGCCTCAGAGGTAAGCCAGGACAATGTATACATTCTAAGACATGTCTCAATCCTTACAACATCAACTCCTATCCGTGCCAAAATGAACTCCTTATCTTAAAACATATCTCGAAAGGCATTTCTAATTACCTTGTGACTATTTCTTCCGCTACATATTCGCTGCCTAAGTCCTGCCCCTCTTACTATCTTCTTTCTCTTTCTATATTCTTTCTTTCTCTATCGTCTTTCCCCTTCCTATATCGTGACGTATTCACGCGAATAGCTAGTATTCAAAATGCATTGGGTGTTGTGTGGTGTGTTCGATTGAACTCCCCGCGATACGGCTTTAGATTAGATACATGGAAAACACCTCGGTCTGCTCCAGTCTCCGGATGTCGCAACATAAATGAAAATTTTCCCCGTGTGTCTTTTATCTCATATGGTCCTTCATACAATGGTAAGAAACCCTGGTAGATTTTATTTTCTTTGTGTGATACTGGGCAAGTACGGACCAACACTCTGTCCCCTACTTTTAAGTTTATTATCCCTCTTCGTTGTTTTCTTTCATTCCTCATTCTTCTTTTTTCTCCTTTTGCTGTGATACGGTCTCGGATCGAATCAATAAGATTTTGGATGTCCTCTTCTTCCCGCATGTTCACCGAGGCCAACCACTTATCCCATACGCGCTCAGGCTTCCTCCTGAAGTGTGCCTCTGTAGGCGTTACTTCTATCGTATCGTTAATAGAATCGTTCATGCATGTTTCTACTGCCGGTAACCATTTTACCCAGCGATTATGTGTGCGATGACAGAAAATCCTCAACAATGTTTTTACTGTTCGATGGTAACGTTCCACCTGATTTCCTTGTGGGTGGCGAATGCTGCAGAATACTGGTTTAATCTCGTTCTCTTCCAATTTCTCACCCAATTCCGACTAGTGAACTGTGTTCCCCTGTCGCTCAATATTCTTTTATATGCTCCCAGGCACGGCATGTGTTTTTCAAAAATGGCTTTAATAATTCCCTTGGTTGTCGCAACTCTTAGCGGGTACAATTTAATGTATTTGGAAAATGCATCTAAGGCTGATAATATGTATTGATAACCATATTGGCCTTTCGGTAATGGACCTACTAAGTCAACACAGAGGAGGTCATTACTCCTTTCTGGAATTACTGTCTGCAGATCCGTATAAATACTGACAGTGGGTGCCTTCAAACGCTGACAAACTTCACATTTCGCCGTCAATTTTCTTATCTCCCGATGGCATCTGGGGAAAGTAAATCTTTCCTTTATCATCGCGTATAATTTAGCTGCCCCCAGGTGGCCATACATCTCATGTGTTTCCTTTATTAATCTCGGGAATATTTCCTCCGGGACACAGATCCGCGGTTTGCCCCTTTCTTCTCGCACTAATCCCGCCTCCGTCATTCGGTATTCTTGATTCCTTTGTTCTCCTCTCTCCAATGCGTTAATGATATCTCGTAGCTTCGGATCCTCCCGCTGTCTTTCCTTAATATTCCGCAAACCATTTTCTAAGTCTCTCGAGGGTTTTTCCGCGAGTATCATCGCAATCAAGGGCTCGTCAATAAGTATTCCTTCCTTTTCTTGAGCATCATACGGGTGTCTACTGAGTATATCTGCCACTATATTGTCTTTTCCCCGGCAGTATCGGATCTCAATGTTGTATTCTTGGATGCTCAGAATCCATCGCGCCAAGGTTGTATTTAATAACTTGCATTGAAATAAGTATGATAGTGACTTGTGATCACTGATCACTATGATCTTGGCACCCAGAATAAAACTTCTGTACCTTCCTAGAGCATGGGTTATTGCTATTAACTCCTTTAATGTAGTACTGTATGTAAGCTCCGCACCCCGTAAACATCTACTTGCGAAATAAATAGTCTGTTCTTCTTCCTTCTCGTTCAACTGGTAGAGTCTGCTCGCGATCGCGTATCCGCTGGCGTCTGTCTGAATATAATACGGTTTATGCGGGTCAGGGTGATGCAATATCACTGATCTGCAGAATTCCCTTTTTAGTTCATCGAATATTCGTTGGTGGTCCCCATTCCATTCCCACTTTCGGTCCTTCTTGGTGAGATCATTCAGCATCGCAGTCATCTGTGCATGATCCATGTGGAATTTTGCGTAGTAGTTTATTAGTCCTAGAAATGACTTAACTTGTTTCCTGCTCCTAGGGCGTGGGAAATTTCGGATCGGCGCAAACTTCTCCTCCGCAATCGTTATTCCTTCTGTAGTAATCTCATGCCCAAGAAATTCTATCTTCTGTCTACAGAACTTTACTTTGTTAAAATTCATTGTAATTCCCGAGGCTTTAAGCTTATCCAAGACAATTTCCAAATGCCTTAAATGTTCTGTAAAATTCCGGGAAATTATTAATAAATCATCAACGAAGTTTAAACAGAAATTGTTGACTTCATCCCCGAAAACATGATCAAGAGCTCTCACCAATGCACTGCTACTAATGGCACATCCAAAAGGTACTCTGGTGAATTGATAGATTTTTCCCTCAAATGAAAAAGCACAGTATTTGCGTGAATTTTGATCCAATGGGATTTGATAAAAACTTTGCGTGAGGTCCAATGAGGTCATGACTTTAGCATTCGCACATTCTTGAAATAATTCTTTCGGTGTCCTGGAGGTAGCATAGTCTGGCCTGATTATCTTATTAACAGCTCTGGCATCCATACACAATCTTATTGAATTATCCTTCTTAATAATGCAAACTAATGGCGAGATATAACACGACGTGCTACTTTCAATTATTCCTTCGACTAGCAGCTCCTTAATGGCTTCCCTTGCCTTCGTACGTAGATTTAGCGGTATGTTATAATATTTATTATTAAATTCTCGTTTCTCCCTTATCTCTAACTTGTACGAATACCCTTTTATTTTCCCAGGCGTACTCGAAAATATTTCCTTCCTCTCCTTTACTATTTCCGCTAATAATCTTCTTTCTTCCCCGGACAATTCCGGTATTTGTTCAATGCTGCTCTCTATTTCCTCCTTCGAAATGCTCGCTTTCTCTCGCTTTGTATGGTTCTCCTTTATCCTTATTTCTTCAATGTGCATCACCAGCTGTTGTGAATATATTTTTGGATCTTTGAATGGACATACTACCTTCTCCTTCCCGTTCCGTAAAATCACTTCATGATCATTGTAATCAACTAAAACCTCTAACATGTCTAGAGTATCTGTTCCCAAAATCATTGTTTTGATTAAACCGGGGACTACGGTACAATTTAATTCCACGTGGATGCTCCCTATTTTTATTGATGGGAATATCTGTTTCTTTATTCTGCCACTCCTTCGGCCAATCGCTCCCATTACCTGAATCCCTCTGACTGGTAGTTCCATCACTTCCTTAAAATAAATTTTGTTTTCTTCGTAAAATTCTTCATTAATACACGTAATTTCTGACCCTGTATCAACTAGTGCTCTGATTTTCTTGCCGCCTATCTCCACTTCTATTTCAGGACATCTTATTTTCGTATCTTCCACGTCCACTTTTTCCTCCTCCAATAATTCTTGGGGTGACAGTAAAATGCTTGCTATTACCTTTTCTTCTCTTAATTCTTCCTTTCTCTCCTTCCCCTCTCTCACATTCGTCCCTGTCCTTTTGGTCTTCGATGTGTTGGGACTCATCCAACATCGCGACCTTATTAGTTTTCCTGTCGTCTTTCTTCGCTCACCTCACTCCTTTCTCTCTCGACGACTATAGTATTAACTCGATCAGCTGGTCCACGGCGGTCATCTCGTTCTATCATTTGTTCATTCCTCATTTCGCGTCCCCTTCCACGCTCTTCCTTCCATTGTTGCCCTCGTCTCTCCGGTAGACGGTTCGGCATATTATATCCTCTTCTATCGTCAGGTGATCCGCGGAAGCTCGTCTCGCCTTGACGTTCCCGTTGATACTGCCAGCGTCTTTGAGGTTCCGATCTCATCTCCTGCGGTTGCTCGTATACTATGTTATCATATCTTCCCAATAACGTCAAAAATTGTGGTAATAACGTTATGTGCTGCGCAATGATGGCTGCATTGACCTCTGGCCCGAAATGATGCTCCAGTCTGTATATGATTTCGTCGTCTTCCATCGCGGGTTGCAATTCCTTTGCCGCACTAATTCGCTTGGTCGCGTACTCCACTCTACTTGCAGATCCCCTCGTATTATACTGGCCAGAATCGAGCATTCTTCTCACCTCCATCTGCTGTTGTCTACCCCAGTATTGTGCCAAGAATACCCGCTTGAAATTATCTAAGTCTGTGTGTAGATGCGCTGTGGCGGTCATCCATTCGCCAGCTTGTCCTATCATGCCTTGTCTGATGATCTTCAGCATATCTTCTCCCGTTAGTTGGTAGATTCCCATGTACTCCTCTAGTTCGCGGATATAACGCATCGGCCTTGCTCCTCGCCTCCCATCAAATTGTGGTATTCTCATGCTGACTGCCGGGACCTGTGACACGTTCACTCCTCTGGTTCCCTGCACCTTGATCTTCTCCGCTTCCTTTTGTGCAACCATTTGCCTTTGTTTTTCCCATCTCTCCCCTTCTGTAGTATACGCCATTGCTGATAGTTGTTCTATTTTCTCATCGTTATCCTTGAACCTATCAACCATCATATCAAATATTCCCCTTGATTCATCCTTCATGATTTCAAACCTTCTCGTCGTCCCTTCCTTTAATTGTTCTATTTCTGTACGAACCTCATAATTTTCCTTTCTATTCTCTTCTCGCAGTTCCCTCACTTCCGTGCGAATCTGACTCTGCCCCTCTTCTACTCTTGCTATGTAAGCGTAGACATTTTCGTTCCATTCGGCTTTCGCTTCCTTTATTCTCTCCTCAAAATGAGCTGCTAGCCTTTTTTCTATTCTCTCTCCCAATTGTTCGGATTGTTCGACGAACATGGCTCTTAGCTCCTCTCTTCTTTTCTCTTCTCGCTCCATCCTTTCCTTCTTTCTCTCCTCTTCCCTCACTCTTTCTTTTTCTTCTAACCATGCAATAATGTTAGATCCGACTGCGGGAAACTCCATTATTTTAAATTGATGAGTATCGATATTTATTCCCTTCTCCTCAAATGCCGATCGTAATCTGTTAATTAATTCTTTCTTAATCCCCACGGTATCTAAACCCAGTTGTTTTAATTCCTCGACAATTTCTGTCTTCTTTAATTCACCCAAATATTTAACAACCGTGGCCATTTTGCCCAAAACGAACGCCTCGACGAGAGAATTTACTTTAATTGTTGTGAATGCAATTTTTTGTTGACTGGACGCGCACGAAACTAAGCGTCCTTATTGACAAATTTTCCCGATATTGTTGACTCGCCTAATGGTTGCTAAATTCCCGTATTAAAACGCTTCCATATATTCCGCTTTCTCAGGTCTTCCGCGTGGTATATACTACTAACGTTTCCCTTATTAATTTTCCTCGCAAACGTTAATTTAATAAATCGTGCCCTCGTTGAGCGCCAAAATGTAACCTATGTGGAGTT
The DNA here is from genome assembly GCA_933228895.1 of Platycnemis pennipes. NCBI lineage: Eukaryota > Metazoa > Arthropoda > Insecta > Odonata > Platycnemididae > Platycnemis > Platycnemis pennipes. The sequence goes on along the minus strand of OW121849.1, from coordinate 49,861,320 downwards.
CGAATGGACACGGACCTATTTATACAATCAAGTATGCAACACGATTTAAAAGGACAGATATTCAACACACAAATTCAAATTATAGAATATACTCTCCCATCCGTGCAACAACATATAGCTACAAATCAATACATGTTCCGCTGGCGGAAACAAAGCAAAATATCTTCAATACCTCCAAAACTATCCACGTCACTTTATCAATCCAAATACCATATGCTCCGCCACAGCACCGATCGGTCCATACAGTTCCACACTTCGCCTTCCCACTCCTGCCAGTCAATGCACTTCTCACTTGGTACTCCCACCTCCAAAACTTCCTCCTTCCCCCAATAAAACAGCCAAAATTCCAACACCAATCTCCGCCTCACTCGTGCGACGTGCCGCTCTCGCTCCTCTTCCTAGACTCCCCGCTGTTGATTCTCCCCTAGCGACCGCGAACTACTATGGCGGCCTTGCGTTATGTTACAATAGTTTTGCGGTGGAGTTCCTCCAAGGAGGCCCTGAGGCACTTAGACCTATTGGCCCATTATGCCAACCACCCTTCTAGAGAAATCGCCCATATACCATTCGCCTTGCTGAAGGCCAGCAGGTCCCCTATGGGGATTTCCCTTACCTCCCTGGGTTCGAAATGTGGTGCCTATAAATAATGTCTTATAAATTATGATAGAGTAATACAAGTGGAAGGCTGTGATACTGGCCGAAAGTACATGCTTAGGTCCCCAAAACCTCGTGCTAGGAGAACAAAAAAAGCCTCTAATATGTTTTTCTTAATTTTGACTTAATAAAAGAGTTGTGCACATCATATGGGGGTTTATAACCTATTTTAGATGAAGTTTTGTAGATAGCGTTTTTCAATTTCCTCCCATTTTCCAGAGCTACAAAGATATTTAAATCATATATTTTGTCTTGTGTGCTTTTACATTTTTAGTGTTCTTACTGTGTCCAGTGGTGTAGAAACCTTGGGGGTTTTTTTAATCTAGAAAGCTTAATCCATTGTGACACTGCATCCAGTGGAATTGATTGTAGGCATCTTTTTTAAATTTCTATTCTTTTCATTTTGGTTGTAGGACTGCATTTCAGTTATTCCTCAAGTCCTTCATGAGTGATGCAACACACATACCTCCAGCAACTCGAATGAAGGAAGCTCCAAGATATTGGGAAATGCTTCCAGAGTCTGAAAAGGCCAAGCACCGGAAAAAACTTGGTGAACTGAAACAGAAGTACATAGCTAATTATGAAAAATTTTTAAAGGTAAGGACTGACCATCTTAGAGTAAAATGTTTCTGGGGGTAAAAAGGAAGGCATTAAAAATTGAGAAAATTGCTCTTCACAGATATTACATATCAGTGGAATTACAATGTATTTCCCTTGACAAGTTCTTATATGAAAGAGGTACTCATAATAATGCCTTCAACTTTGACTTATTGTAGTACTGTAATTAAGTTTTATTTATTTCAATATAGTTTTTGTTCTCCCTATGAATTAGCCATTCCAGAAAGTCGTACTTTTTGTGTAAATTCTTCACTGTGCATTTGCAGTGATTAATGCTGTTAGTGTTGCATTTTTGTTTTCTTTTAAACATGCCAAGGAAATGACATAAGAGTCACTTATGAAAAATGAAACTGAAAAATGTCACTTATTGGCAGGTGGTGTAATATTGAATATTTATTTGGCTGTGAGAAGTGTGTTTTGGTCACAAAAGGTCTCCTCTTACATTTTACATGTAAAAGGTGTTTGAACCACTGATGGGTCACGCTGCTCATTGGCATGACTGCCAGTGACCCATACTAGGTTGGTATGGTTGTTTTATCCATTATGCCCTGGATTTCTTCTTTTGGGCCAAGGATGGCCCAAAAGAAGAAATTGGGACTCCAGATGCAGACAACCTTGCACCCAAGAGAGCCTTCCTTCCTTACGTCCGGGACGTAATGAATAGAATAGGAAACATCCTTCGCAAACTTGAAATCAAAGCTGTACTCAAGCCACATTTAAAAATTAGAAACTGCCTGAGGAGTGTGAAGGATGCAACACCATTTCAAGTGGAAGGAGTGTATGAGATACAATGCCAAACTTGCGAGAAGAAATATATCGGCGAAACCAGACGCTGTGTTAAAACCCGCTTAGAAGAACACGAGCGGGCTATTCGACTGGGACAACCCTTAAAATCAGCAGTAGCGGAACATGCAGCCTCGGGACACCCGATTGACCTCAAAGGAACAAAGATAATCGCCAAAGTGAAAAACTTCAAGCCCCGGCTGATCCGGGAAGCTTTGGAAATATGAAAATGCCAGCAAAATTACAATAGGGACTGTGGCCTCCGAGTCAGCCACACGTGGGACCCTGCTTTGAACCTAAATAAAAATGCAATGACTACTCCTTCCACTCCTCCCCTTCCCATCCTTTTCCCTCCATGAAACCCCTATATAAACTCCACCAACTCAACAGATACCTCATTCCCTTTGATAAAGTGACCAGCAACGGCCACGAAACATCAGGTATCACACCTGGTATAGAACGCGGGGTACACCCAAAAAACAAACATACATCTATAATGACCCGCAAGAGTTTTAACCAAGATAATATAATTTGACATAGAGGTTCTTTTCAATTTTTTGATACAGCCCATATGAGCTGAAATATAACCATTTTTCCTTGGTCGAAGAACGGCAAAAATTTTTTTAATTCCGAATTATGGTTTGAAAACATTAATTTTATAAACAAATTTGAACTTTTCTTGTTGAATTCGAGTTTTCAGTGATGATATCGCACCATGGCAATTCCATTATCTACATCCTATTTTTATGATAAAAAAGTTATAGTTAATAACAAAAACAAATTAGACAATTTAAAATATATAATTAGCTATTGAGGAAGTGTAATATTTTATAAGGAGGAGACCATTTATAGCGCTTCAATCCGATCAACCATTACCGAGAAATTGCGCTAAATATGGATGACAGAAAAAATTACTGGGATCAAGATATTGTCATATCGGATACTGAATATCATGATATCGCATTTCGGAATATTGACTCCCGATATCAAGTGCATATCGAATATCGTAATATATTGTGGTATCACACAGTAGTGATATGTATTCATTTTTCAATCCTTATCATTCTTTGAACTTAAACAGTACATATTACACATTATTGCAACTCAACTGAACACTTTCAGTTGAGTTGCCTCCCCATTATTTCTAGGTCTAGGCTATGTGTAACATGGTGAATTTTTGTCGTAAAGAATTCTATTCACACAAGGTTCCTTTCATCATAAAATGATTTTAAATAGAAGTCAAAAATAAATTTAGAAAAAGTATTGTATTATCCTTTTAACTGGTTTGCAAGCATCCTGCAATGTGAAGCATAATGTGACATGTATTTGTGAAAAAAATAATGTGAAAAAAAAAGGATTTTTTCCCTCATAGAAAATCTTTTTAAAAGAATTTTCACTTTTAAATGTTCATTTTGGTGTCCACATTTTCTGCCAGTGTTAATTGTTATATATTATTGTAACAGTTATTTTTATTACTCTTTTATTTATTCATCATTCTCATTGCTATGTTTACAGGGTCTCTCTCAGGAGCAACTAAAGGAGTACTCAACTCTTAAGTCAAATTGTACCAGGTTGGATGAGATGAAGGAGGAAGAAGATTCAGAGGGTGATGATGATGATGAGGATGAAGAGGAAGATGATGAAGGGCGGGATGGAGAGAGTGTGGATGGTGGGGAGGAAGAAGAAGAAGATGCAGATGATGCAGAGGGTGGTGAAGAAAGTGAAGAAGAAGAAGATGATGAATGCCAGAAGAACCAAGCAAATGAGGTAATCTTTCCTGATTAAGTATTTAGAGGGGTGGTTGTGAGAATTCAATGGTAATATGTGACATTGACTTAACCGCTTCCCTGATGCATTAATTTTTAGTATCTGTATTACTCTAGTATATATAATTATATTAGTATATGTAATATAATTTTAGTATATGGTCAAAAAACATCACATTTTTTAATTTTAGATTATATACAAGCAATCATCACTCTCAAAATTAAGGGAATCGAGGTTAAAATAAAAACGAACAGTTACTCACACAATCACTCACTCAGGTTTGTATACAAAATACAGTCACCTTCGTGAGTTCAATCACACACACAAGCAGGGTTTACGAGAATTTCTCCAACGCCAGTGACCCATTATACTCGCAAGATAAAAATAAAAGTGGGGGATAGTATTTTGAATACAATAAAAAGAAATAACTAAAGTACATAAAATAAAATTCATTTTAACTTTCAAGCTCTCCTTCATGTGTGTTTACAGTCACCCTCGTGAATCACATTCACACACTCTTCACCTTCACAAGTGACCCGTCACACACACAGGGAAAAGAGGAAAGACGGAGAAAGGATGCCTAACATAAAAAACTGAGACCAGGTGTTTCGCCTGCCAAGCTGGCCTCATCAGAGGAGTCATCTTTTATTTTTCAACTGTAGATTTATTTGGTATCCGGCATTAGTAGCATAATAAAGATGTGTACTTAAAAATATATAAAAATTATTGCAATATCAAAATTCAAAGGAAATACATTCTATTGGTGTACATATTAAAATTTACTTCGTGAACTGCTGTTCAATGGGGTCATTTACCATATTTTATTGCCGAATCTGATAGGGTTTGTAAAATAAAAAGGCTGTATTTTTCCGTTCTTTGATCAGTCAATAACTTCTCGACTTATAAGCGGCGAAAAACAGATGTTTTTAATCCAATTGGAAAAGTGGGCGTGGTGCAACCTCTGACGTCATCAACTTCGTCCAATCACAGCTGAGCCCACGAAGCTACTTCACCCTATCGTAATGGGGGGACACAGCTGACTCTACCAACGGGAGTGGTTGTGACAGGATCTGTGCGAGCAGACCTTCCAAGAACCCCCCTCCACTCCCTTCTCTTCCCCTAAAAGCAGTCGAGGACGGGAGGAAAATGACGTCAATGATATCAAAGCAGCTTTTTCGGAGGGCGTCACCTTTTGCTTACTTTTAATTTTTGATATATGAGTGAATGGTTGTGGTTAGAAGATTAATTTTTTAGCTAAAATTCTTTTTTCGGTTCCATCTGATGATTTCATGTACAAAATTGCAATTTCGGTTCCGAGTAAACGATCTCATTCTTGCTAGTGTGCCTAATGTAATGGTAACTTAGTAATTTACATTTCAATGTTTTTTTATTTTACTTGTGAAGTAGTAAAATAATGACAGCCAAGCCAGAAATATATCAACGACAACTTCAAAGTTGAATTTATTGAAAAAGTTTATGAATATTGTTAACATGGGAAATTTTCCACAAATGGATGAAGTTGCATTCAATATTTATCATCAGCATTGGAATGAATAGAATGCAAATATTTAATAAAGTGTATTTTTTATTTCTCAGGGATCAGATTCCAGTGATGAATCATCATCTGGAAGTGACAGTGACTCAGACTCATCAGATTCTGGCTCTAACAACTCTGATTCGGATTCTGATGGATCCAATTCAGACTGAAGTGCTATTCTCTTGTAACCCTAAAGACTTAATAATTGGGTTTTAAAAACCCTTCAAACTCAGGTGCAGTGGCCTGCCTCTCATTAGGACTTCCTGAAGACCTGAAAGTGTGTTTCCTGGTGGAAGAAGGAATGAATTGTGTGGAAAATGTTTTATTAACCTCTTGTCATAGAGGTTGTGTTAGAGAACGGAAATAACTAAGTTTTTTACGGAGAAACTATGAACATAGTTTTTAGGAATTGTTTTTAATATCGAAGGAATTGATGCAACTAGGGCTATGCCGAAATAGTTTACCATTTTTGTTGCAATTATAATATGACCTGTGCTTATATTATATTTTATCGTGTAGAAATATTAAGTGGATAATTCTTTTAACATATAACTGGCATGTAAATTTAAGAATCAACAATAATATAATTTCTACATTCCACTTTTATTTGCACCAAAAGTTTGTTGACAACATTTTCTGCAGGGTATCTGTATGTTGTTAGGCAATGTAAATAATCCGTCCATTTTAACAATCTGCTATGGAAGTCTTTAAGCTGCCACTTTTAAAAATTTCTAATATAATTTTTAGATGTTTGAACTATGTGGGTAATTTTGCATCCCTGCTGAATAAATTTTAAATTTACTCAATTTTAATTATACTAATTTTATAGTTGTAGGTTATAGGACATAAGCAGGGATTACATTACTTTCAGGAAGCCTTGTCACTAGCTAACACAGTGCCTATTTAATGTTTTACGAAATTATCGACTCCCTCTTTTATATGATAAAAATATACATAAAAGCCTGCGATGATGAGTTGTAATATTTTCTCAACAGCAATCAATATGATTAGTATATCTTACTGATCAATACACTTATTATTACTTAGAGGTACCAAATTTAGTAAGTAAAACATATGTGGAGAATCATGATCACTTATTGTGTATTCTTGTTAGGACATTAAATAACTGAAGTTTGATTCAATGTGTCCTGTGAACGTGTCACATGTTTTGGTGATGCCCATCCTTGCTTTATCTTGAGTAATGTTTCCCTTTTTTGTAATTGCTAGTCGTATTTCCCCAAATTTTATGTTTGTAGATTTTTACCATGATTATTGCCTCCTGTGCTTGGGTCAGATTTCTTCTTTTAAGCACCACATATTCATTCATTAAATTTACATTTCTTATTTATTGTGGTGCTAAATTTTTCTCTGCACTTATCAATGCAATTTAACATACCTCAGAATGCTCGCTGAAATTTTAAAGGGGTGAAAGATCTTGAGGAAAATGTACATTTCCTAGAATTTATGTTGAATGTGTTTATTGTGATAGGTGGTTAATGTGGCTTTTTATGTTTTACATTACAAGTCTTATGAATTTATCTAGTTTTGAACCATAAGCAGCTGAGACTTGTTTGTTCTTGGGCAGTTATGGTGGTTTTTATTACCATTTCAACCTACTCATTGCAATGTTTAATCTGTATGTAAGTGGTTCTATAATACCTTCTTTTATCTCTGTAAATAACCAGTTGTCAAACTATCCCTTTTTTCTCAATTCCCCTGAGAGAGAACTAGTCATTGTGCTAAAATTGTCCCTTGGAGGAACAAATCAATTTTCCATTCTCATACTCCATCAACCGAGAGTAGCTAACTGTGGCTAAGTGTTTACTCATAGTGGGTGCATTATCTGTTTTGAATGGCACATGCAAAATTGGGAAAGGATTTGTCTGCTAGTGCCCATCTGTTACCGTGAGAATGTGTGGCTAATTAGTCTCAGGATATGTTTCCTGCTAATGTAAAGTTCCATCCCCAGATACACATTTCGTTTTTAGTATTTTCGTGAGAATTATAAAGTTTATATATTTGGAATTACCTCTTCCCTCAGATAAATCTCCTAGTTTTCATCACTCAAGAGAGCAGGAAACTTGCCTTGGCCAGAATTACTCTTCCTCTGTGGATATCTTTTTATGTAAAGGGATTTACTTGTTCTCATCTGAGTAGTGGGGTCTTATATGGTGAGTTTTATCCTTAGTCTGGTGTTATAATTAAACAGTGGATTGAAATTAATTATGCAACACTTGTGGAAATTTGCACAATTTTTGATAGTTGTGAAAATACTATCAAACTTTATTTTATACAACTTGAGGTGCAATACGATGTTAGGCTATCCAACTCCACCAATGTTTTGATGAATCATCATCATTGGTCAACAATCCTAGGATTGGTTTGATGCAGCTTTCCACTCGATTCTTCTATCGGCCAACCTTTTCATTGTGACGTAATTCTTCTCTTTTACATCTTTCACAACCTGTTCCATGTATCTCATACGAGGCCTGCCTTTTCCAATCTTCCCATTCACTTTTCCCTCGATGATAGTCTTCATCAGGCCATCATGTCTCAAGATATGGCCGATTAAGTTGCCCGTTCTTCTTTTTAGAGTTTTCAGCAGACTTCTCTTTTTTCCTACTCTTCTTAGGACTTCCTTGTTACTACTCGGTCGATCCATTTAATCTTCAGCATTCTTCTGTAGCACCACATTTCAAATGCTTCCCCCTTTTCTTCTCCCCTGCTCGTATCGTCCATGCCTCACTGCTGTAAAGAAGCATGCTCCAGATATATGTTCTGATAAACTGTTTTCTTACTTCTACGCTTGTATTTCCTGCTGTATCTTTTGGTAGAATGCCCTCTTTGCCTGGGCTATTCTACTAACTATTTCTTTCTTGCTTTGTCCATCATTGCTTACTCAGCTTCCGAGTTAACAGTCTGAATGAATCACTCATGAAAATATTGGCAGAGTTGAAGAGCTTAACCCCGAATGATCCATGAAGATTTCACCCAATATATATGTTATATTGGGTGAAATCTTCATGGATATGAAATCTTCGAAATAATGTTAATGACATTGGTTTAATGGTTTCACATTGATCATCCTTACTCGCCATCTTTCACCACTATTCTTACTTAATACAGCTGACTGGTGTGGATATCTAGCCCTGAAGCACTCGTTCATTCATCAGGTTGGTCTTATGACTAGACTGGCTTCCTTCCTCAAGAGCCTAGGTCCAATACCCAGAATTAGCTGTTTTTCAGGAGATTCTTAGTTCATACTTTCATGTGGCATTCAAGTGACACAATGGCTTAGTTCATCCATCGGGTAGGGCATTGAACTGGGAACCCCTTGGTCCATAGGTAAAGAGTAGGTGCATGCTGATTACAGGTTTCTCTCCACCCATGTTCACTTTTAATCATACTGATGCCTAACTATCCAGTTCTTAGTGTTGGGCATAACTGTCATAAACTTCACTATACAACTATCAAAAAAGCTTGCTCATTTTATCCTGAATGTTGTTCTAAAATTCTTTTCCTTCTGTAATATCTTAATATTTGAATGTCAAGTTCAATTGGCTTCATTTCAGCATGCAATACTGGATATTTAATAGGTGTGCTCCAAAGGCATTTTTACACAAGGTATAAGAATCTCAGAGATTTGAGCGTCTAGGAAGGACGTTGACCAAAGAAAGTAATTAATTACACTCATTTTATTTGGTTCTCTTCTTCAAAATCCCGTGGCATCCAGGTCCATGTATTGAATATCTCTGTCTTATTCTTTCTAACCTTTAACCCTCTGATGGAGTTTACCATCAGGTGTCACTAATGGAGGGAAAATTGTACTACTCTATGACAAAGCAGTGACACTTGTATTCGTCGATTTCCATGCCTAATGTTAACATACCCTTTTCTGATGCCTTCACTCTCCATACCTTGATTTCATGTTATACCCATTTAAATTAACTAGGTATATATTCCAGTTTTGGTCTTGGGGCATTATTTTATAGAATATCCTAATTATTACTTACTGAAATGCATTAATTGGGGGTAGCCATGTCAGTTTGGTGCAGAGGATGTGAGGAGAGCTTCAATTATGTATTTGTGAAACATTAAAATATCATTTGCTCTTAAGCTGATGGTACTTTTTTAGCTGTTAATCCTAGTGGATCAGTCTCTACGTAGTAAATTAAGGAATGTATTTATTTCCAGTTGGATTGGAACTCTTGTTTTACTTGCACTGGTGATTCCTGCTGTGTGATCCTTTTTAAAATCCCTGTCCATTTCCCAGTAAAGAGCGGGACTTGTTTTCTATCATCCATCTTGAAAAGTTGTCCACACAGGAGCAATGATTTCCATGTGCCTTGGTACACCAATTTCTTTAGTGTCTCCGCTATCGTCATTTTTAATGTACAGTTGTGTCCACGCAAGAAGCACTATGCTACCACAGTGCTTCTTTGTCTTCGGGGAAACTGTTAACACATTCATTGAGGACAACAATTTTTTTTTCCTTTCTTTGAGCCAACCAACTCTGCAAATGTCACCACTGGGGTACAGTTGTTGCTGGCTGCCAGACGTAGGTGAACATCTCTTGCATCCACATGTGCTTTGCCTATGCTGTTAGCTACTCGTGTTGTGGTTTTGTCTGTGGTCTTTGACATTGGAGACAAGTTTTAATTCTTCTTGATAGCATTGCCTCGTCTATAGTCATATGAGAAGTGAAATGTAATTAGTTAAATCTTCCCCATTTTCCCCATTCCCATTAGTTGAATTTCACCCTGTTGTCTGCCAGATTTTTGGCAACATCTCCGTATGGTATTGGAATATGGCTTTGTGATGTTGTTTGGCTACCCAATGGCATCATATGGCAATTGATATTTCCCTGCCTTCGTTTTCCTTCCTTTACTGAATCCTTGTTTTTTGCGTACATATTTACCAGTTTGTTTAATTCTTTGCAAGTGTAACTAGGTGTTGAGAACATTTCTGGAAATTTCGTAATCAGTTTCTAAGCCACATAATGAAGACTACTTTAATAATAAATATAATAATTGCTTTGTTAATAGGTGCTCAATACCAACAACTATATAATTATATGGATGTAGTTTGAATTCGTCGTTTATTTGTTATAACTCGGTTTTATTCTGGATGCTGAAAGTTGCGAGGTGGTTGCAGGCATTAAAGGGTCAATAGAAATAGTAAAACTGGCGTGCTTTCTTGTGCAAGTGCAAAAAACTTAGCTTGGATAATTTAATGTGATAGGCAATTTGTACATGATTTAGTCAAAGGGATGAGATGCAAGAGGAGCTGAAATCAAATCTTATACATTCTCCTTTGTTAAAAATTTGTACTTGATTATATGGTTTCATCTATGTGCGTGGTTTAAATTCTGTGTGATGTTACAGTTTTACCTGTGTATTGAAGCCGTTAAAGAGATGAAAGCTTTCAATCCTTGTCTAATGCCTTGCTCATTTGTAAAGGATAATTTATATGGTTTATTTTATTATGGGCTTATAGATGGGAGAGGTTAGCTAAAACTCAGAAGTACCACCCTCAACCAGTAATCATTCTAAGTAAAGATTGATTACCTTATGTAGTCTACTGGACTACTCACCCATTGGAAATTGGAAAAGAAATTAATTTGATAATTTTTGTTTCTCTAGCTTTGGGTAGTATGTAGTGACTAGCTATGATATCCCAATTTGTTTCACATGCAATGAATTTTTCAGTTTGATAAATACAGAAATTCTTTCCTCACAATTTCCATTATGGAATTTTATCTATGGTAAAAATGTTGCAGTGGGGCTATGGTTAATATTTCAATTGTTGATGTGAATAGTTTCCCCTTGTTCAGTCAGTCTTCTTTATTAGATTTTCAGTGATTACTTACATGGCTAATATCCTTCAGCTGCTTTTTTCTATCCATGAGGTGGCTATTTTAAAATGGTACAAACAGGTTATGTATTTGTTAAATGGGGCTATCAAACCAAATGTAGCAAAATAGAAATTTTCCTTGTTACCTATAAGCTGGAACTTAGGAATATGTAATATGTGGAACAAATTCATGAAGGGGAAGAGAGCTTATCGATAGCAATATTATTCAAGCATTCTAAAAGGTGTAAGTTATTTTTAATCTGTGGTGGTAATAACAAGGAGGTGGCTTTTAGCACCTGCATGAATGCTTTCAAAAACACTGTGCTTCTAAAGAATTTTCTCTGTGGCATCAATTTCAATGATGCTAAGTTTACGTTTTATGCTGTTCTCATTATTGTGGGCTTTTATTGTGTACTTTCCACGAATTTAATGCATAAGTAAAATTTTATACCCCTGCCAATGGTGTGCCTTCGGCTCAATTCCAGAGGTTACTTTAAAATGAAAATTAAAAATATTTCCTTATTCCAGAATTTTATATTTAGTTTTTATTATTAATCATGATGAAATGAACCATGCATATGTTAGAGCATCTGTATAAAGATTACCATGACACCAATTTATAGTTTTTATATGAGATATGTATTCAACTTTTTTCTTATTGTGGAGTAGCGTCATAAGCTAAGTATGCTGAGTGAATGATATTTAGAACAGTGAAATGAATAGGTAAAATTTCGATGAAATTTTGGGTGAAGAATTATTTAAGTGATTATGTACAGAGAAAGGTGTATTGTAAATAAACTTATTTTATAGTGGACTTAACTGTTAGCAGTTTGAAAGTAACTAAATAGGAACACCCTGCTAAAAAAATGAGGATTTGTATTTATGGAGAATATGAGATTTCATTTTCACATGCAGTTTGATAGGAACAAATTGATAATGACACCTCAAATGGCAGATAACTTTTTTCAATTTGAAATGATGTCCTATATTTAATAAAAACGGTTGTTTGTAATTGTAATAAAAATGGACTTAAACATTTTATTGTGACATTTACATTTTGTTCTAACCAGTGAGTATGTATTGGACAGTGGAATGAAAGGAAAGCATGTCAGTTGTCGCTGATCATAGGAAAATTTGACCCCAATCCTTATATATTGAAAACCGTAAATTTTGAACTCTTCCATGACATCACATGAGATTTGATATGCTTGCACAACCTGTACTATTTTCCATTATCTCGTTTGGCTGCATTGTGAAAGGTTAGTGTGACCCAGAAATATAGGTTGTCATATTTTGTACTTTAATTTGATATATTTGAAGGTGGTATTTAACTTGTCATTATCTGATGTTTGTTTGTGGTTGCATGGAGTGAAATGTTTTATCATTTTGTCCCTGAATGTTTTTATTTCATTTACAATTTTGCAACAAATTGTCGTTTTATGTTTTATCTGAGCATGGGCTAATGGTAATGATAAAGAGCTAAAAAAAAAGTGAGAAAGGTGACTTTCCTTGATTGCACACCTTTTACCTTATTCTGTAGGATCATTTACCACATTCAGAATTATCTCTTCTTGAGATTTCAGGGGGTTGATGATCCCAATTAGAGGTAAATGCTGCCTGTAGTTCAGCATTACATATTTAACGAATGATGCCTGTTGGCCCCGTATCTTATTATTGGTGGTTAATATTCATGCAGAAGATTTTCCTTCTAAATTTTATTTTTATTCTACGATGGGATTTGGGATAAACCCAAATAATTATATTTGATATAGAAGGAACACAGTTTTCTAGGAGAATAAAATGTCCTTTCTACTATTTTTTAAAATTAGAATTCATATTTAATAATTATGCATAAAAATTACAATATCGCTAAAATCGGATATTTTTATGCGAACTTGTGGTGTCCACAATTTTTTCTTATAAAGAAAATTATATTTAAAGGTATTAATAGTAAGAACAAAATGTGGTTGCGTTGTGAGGTATGGTGAGAATCATATTTTATGAATGGAATTATTCTGATTTTATCAAGTATCTTAATTTTTACTCTGGGCAATCTCAGTAATGTCGTCATTTCAGTGTGAACATGAGCTGATGAAAATTTTATCTGGGGTCGCTATAGTATTTTCTTCCAGTTATTGCAGTTGATTATCTCCTTTCCTCTTATATTTGCAACGTGTCGTGTGCTGAAGGTTTATAGTATTAAATTTCCTAATTTATTTTGTTGTCCACTCGCAATCGATTAATTTCTTTACGCCGAAATTGAGTAAGTTTGGCCCGGGAATTGGTGTAGATGCTCGAGAACGACTTCCATCATGAGTAGAGCTGGGTCGTTCATGAATGAATCGTTCAAAATGAACGATTCATTGGGAAGAATCGAATGAATCGATTCTCACTCCTCGTTCTAAATGATTCTTAAAGAATCAAGTCATTCGTGGTTCATGAAGAATCGTTGATTCAGAATGAATCAGATGAATTGCGAGCAGTTGATTCTTGAGAATCACGCGTCGTTCTGTGACTTTCTTAAATAGCTGGACCACTATTTTATGAATCAATTATGATTGTAATGAGTTATAAATATGAATACATCTTGAGCCTAGCTTTATATATAAAGCTAGGACCAAGATTTATATATTATTAAAATTCCTTCATTTTCCCCTAGGATTATAGAGTGAGAGCAGATATTGAAGAGCTGGCAGTTTTCAGGTTAGTTATTTGCAGTTTGTAAGGCACGATTTAATTGATTTTAAATGGCTATTCAGTTTCTCAGCATAGGAAATTCGTTAGCGGGTTAGAGGCAAAAAACTTGAGATGTAAGTAGGCGATGCAAGAGGAGACAATCATTTTGTTGATGCAGAGCTCCTACGTTTATCTCTAAGTTTCTCGAAATTTGTTTCTACCTAGGATAATGTCAATTGACCGAAGATCGTACGTACAACGATAAAAATATCGGTAGTAAAGAACGTTCGCCTGACAAAGTTTCTCTATTTATGCTTTCTTATCCTACAGGAAAATAGAACTCTCCGAGATGATAACTAATTGGAAAAAAATTGGAGAAATTTTACGCTTGACATATTTTCCGCATATGTTGATAATATAAATTTTCTCAACATTTCTAGGGGGCTTATGCTCAAAATATGCCCGGTGTGTGTTCACTGCATATGTGTCTGGACAACTTTTGAGCGTATGTTCAGCATATGCTCACGTCATGTGAAACGAATATTTTCCCCTCACATCCTGAGCATATGCTCGACATTTCTTGTGCTACTAGTGGTGGAGTATCACGAATAATTTCGTGGCTACCCAGCTAGCACACTCAAATCGGTTTACGTAAACGTCCGTGTCAATAGTGGAGCAACAGTTGGTGCTCGGCCGTTGCGCAGAGGTTGACGCTAAAATGACGTTAACCGTTGCGTTATACTTGCTCCGTGCAGATTGCTGCATCTCGCATCGTGTGTTTTGTGAGCACATTAGCTATAATTAATCGTATTCTGCGAATGGTGAGGACTATGACTTATTCAGTAAATTTTGCGGAACGATAATTTGGGGTAATTATGGTACATCATTGAGGATTTATGGATTGATTCACGGAAATATCTCCAGGCGACGCAGTGTCAACGGGTCGCAGATTTAGGAATACGAAAACGTTACTCGAGGGAGATGAGTGACCTTACTTACGCAGTCCACGGCGCACAATGACTTAACCACAATTGCTAATCCCTCGGTTCGATTAATAGGTGCAAATATTTTCTCTTATTATTACATTATTATTTCGTCTGCTATCAATATGTTAATCAATATCGTGTTATATGCTATCAATATCATGTTATATATGCTATCAATAATGTGTTATATGCTATCAATATCGTGTTATATGCAGATTACTATAATATTATTCTTACATTCCCAAAAAAGTTTCCCTAACCCAGATAGCATGCAAGCTTACGACAAACTTGTCATAGGGTTGTCATAGGCTTGTTATGACAAAGTTGTTATGGCAAGTTTGCATCAAACTTGCTGTGGCATACTTTTACCATAACTTAAGGCTGTATTTCGGAGATTCTCTCGAAGAGGAAAGCGAACGCTGACATACTGTAGTTTTTTCACCCAGTACCACCTAATACTCCACATATTGTCATCGTTTCTCTCGTTGAGGTTACTGGAGGGGGCACTTTCAAGGGTAGATTATGTAAAATTCTACTAAGCAAATTGCATTACAGCTTGAATAAGTATTTTGATGAGAATCTCTAAATGTGTCTTTTAATTCTAATTATTTTTTTACATGTTAATCGTATATGTTTTTATGCTCGCACAATGTTTATACTTTTATAAGCTTGCTTTGTATACAGCATCATCGTATATGTTTATGCCCGCTCTGCGTATAATATTATTAATTGTATATTATTCTAGCTCCCCTGTGCTACTATTGTTTTAATCTTATTGACGAGTTCTATGTTACAAGACCAACCGAACCGAGCCGAACAATTAATTTATTATTATTATAAACTCTGCGGTGAAGCGTACATATAACTAACATCGGTATCCTTGAGCGCTTGCGCCGCCTTGCGCATTTAGCCATGTCGTGCTACGATTTCGTGAAATTACCGTGAGCGACGTGCTTAGAAAATATCAAGTTTAAATGAAGCATGTGACTGGCGAGGTATTCTGAAGGTTCGTAAATACTTTAAAGTGTTTTTATTCTTCTGAAAATTATTATCTTTACCCACAGACTTACTGTCTGGCGGGAAAATGCAATGTTTATTTTTCACTTGCAGGTGTATTCCTGCTCGATACGGGTTTGCTCAATGGGAACAGTAATCGCCAAAATGGAAAGAAACGGCCCTACCTTCCACCGGTAAGTTGTAAAATTGCATGAAATGGTGTTATTGCTTCCTCTAAAGCTTCCTCATTGGTACAATCTGAACTCTTCAATTGCGTGGTTCCTAAATAGTCTGCCACCGGTCGCCTCAAAAACAAACAGGAAATAGAGCAACTCAACAGCATCGTTATACTTCTGCAGTCTCTGTCAAACCCCTCTGAAAGTAAGTTTTTCTAATTTTAATATTGTTTTTCCTTGTGTCAATTGGCTATATTTTTGGTGGACTGGCTTCCAGTATAATGCAAAGGCCTCAATGTAAAAAGATTGGAAGGCCACTTAACCACTTCTTCCAAAATAATTATTGGGTGGCATCCTAACTGAAGCATTAACAGAAGCCTCAATTCTTGGCTTATCCTGCATCTAGAGGTTGTATGGTTAAAGTGGCTGATTTACTCCATTGTAATAGAAATTTACTTCAGTTTTAAAGGGAACTTGACATTTTGTTCATTTGTAATGTACAAATTTCCATGCCTGCTGTGCACAAATTTCAAATCAAAGGAGAATTAAGTAAAAACTTTATATACTATCAAATTAAAAATTATATAGGCATGATCTATCATATCATGTGTAGTAATTTTTCATGTTTTTTTTCTAGGAATGAAAGGATGAACAAATTCACTGGAGACGATAATATTGAGGATATCATGATTGATAAACATGTAGAACGTTAAAGTTAATAAATTTCTATAAGTATTATTGTTCTATTATTTAATTTTTACATTTCATTTAACGTTTGCAGCAGGTGTGATACGACTAGTCTGAAGCAAATTTGAAGACACGTAACTAGGAGGTTTGATTCAAGCTTGCATCAAGTATGCAGGCTTGTTACGACAAACTTTTTGCAAAGTTGCAACTTTGTCAATACAAACCTTCAGCAACTTTGCTGCAAGTTTAGCTTGCTATCTGGGAAAATGTTTTACTCCATTGCTGATATTTTTAATGATGCTTGATATGTAGTATTTGTTTGGTAACCATTGTGTGCATATTTTTTCATTGCATTCCCTGTTTTATTCTTTTATGTCGTCTTATATCAGGGACAAATAGAGTATTATTATTAAAATTCCTTAGTTGTTCTATGCCCTTCTTCGCAGAAAAGGTACGCCTTTCGCGAATGGAATGCTGGGTAGAACAAACTGAATGTCGCGCGCCGTACCATTGCCACCATCGTTAACTCAGCGTCACTTTGTTGTCCTCTGCCTTTCTGCCCAGTCAGTATCGTGATGTTTTCCTGTTTTCGAGTGATCGCATTATTATAAATTATTTTGGTTAAATCATTTTAAGTACCTTGAATGAGTAAGTCCTTTCCTATGTAGTAACTCAACTGAAATTAAATTTTTAGGTGAATTTTTTAATGGCGTCTCTTTTATAGTGTTTTCCTTTCAGGAGGTATTGGTCTATTAATTTAATCAATATTTATTCTCTTTGCTGATGTTTTGCATTTTTAATATCTTCAGGGCTACATTGAAAGTTATTGGGTATATTGCACATCACTGGAATATGGTGTACAATTAATTTTTGGTTAAAGTAACTTGAAAAAATCATATTTGTAAACTTTTTAAAGTACAGGTATTGTAAACTGTTTTCCATTAATGTACAATACGCCCAATAATTTTCATTTTAGCGCAGCGTACAAATGCGAAACGAACTCGGAGAAAATAAATATTTTTTCAATTAACAGAGCTGGCTCATGAAAGCGGTTTTAGAAATTTATCTGTGAAGGAGGGGTTGTAGCTTATTGCATCGCCGAGGTAATTACAGAAAATTCCGGAAGCTGGCGCTGTGATCGGTTTCATGGTTCATCCTCTTGCTACATGGTGGCGCCACTAGTGTGTAGCAGTACAGTTAGTTCTCCTAAATGCCTGTAGATGTCACTCTTGTTGGTTAGCGCAACGGTTGCCCTTAAATTGGCGCCATTTTACGATGATATTGTACTGTTGTTGCACCTGTGTTGCCGTAACGTCGACGTCAACGTCTGAGGCCGTTGCCTTCCCGTTGCTGGCATATTAACGTCAATTTCAAGTCAACGTGCAATTTTGTGCTAGCTGGGTACTGCGCCCCAGGTAAACCTGTCTTTTGAAATGTTCCGTAGAATGAATTACGCCAATTTTTAGGCTTGCCGAAAACGAAACCATACTTTTGCCTTAGGTATTAATTGTTATCTCAAATTTTAATCAACAGCAAACAATAAGGTTCATTTCTATTAAAATTGTATGCATCAATTAAGGTGATATATAAAATAAAAACTTCCAAGAATTCCTGGTCGAATTTCTAGTGGAGGTTAACAAAAGAAAGCTAATGCTCTACCATTCATCGCACTCTCCAATTTCAATAAAATCTGCATCAGCCTGATTACCATATTGATTCACCATCAATATAAACTTGCGAATCAAAGCGTATAGTCTTCTACGTGATTTTCGAATTATTATGATTCGCGATAATCATGTGGTCCACATAGTTCATTTAGTTCGTGGTATTCATTTAGTTCGCAGGATTCTTTTGGTTCGCAGGATTCAAGTGATTCATTTGGCTCACAGGATTCGTTTGATTCGCAAGATTGATTTGATTCCCAGGATTCATTTGGTTCAAGCGATTCTTTTTGAACGATTTCAAAGAACGATTCATTCACATGAAATGAATCGCATGAATTGAATCATCGAAATGAATCGAAAGTCCCACCTCTAATCATGAGGCCCCGGATCCCCATGAGAGCTTAGATTTCAGTAGTCCGTCCGGATTGGACCGTTCCTCCCGGTATGAACCGTCCCTAGGGTGCGGGGCAAGCTTGAAACCACAGATGAGCCAACTATCTCCTTCCGAGCCAATTGAGAGAAACGTGGCCCTGTAAAGTATATTTTGCCGTGAAGGGTTATTGATATTATCCACTACGGCCTCCGTAAGTTTTCCGTCGAAGAGGCCACGTCATACCTTAGCAGGAAGCAAGCGCCCCGAAGGCCGCAAATCCCTGTACTAATTGGATTCGATCGGCAAGAAGAATGTTTTTCCGTTTCGCAGGACCCGGGCAGTGGTTTTTTCGGTAATTCGTTCACGCCCCGCTGTGGGTAGAGCTTATTATTTCGCTCCGGGCTTCTCATCCCCTTTCTCAAAAATATCCTAGAAATGCTGTTATTAGCGCAAATAATTCGCCGTCGTATTTCGGCTTCATACAATCGATATCCTTTCCGTATAATCGGGTTACTGTAATCTTCCTTTTTGAAGATGGCCGAGTAACTCAATCCGCCGGTGAAAATAAAATTAACCTTAGCATCGAAACTAGGAGCTCGCACCATACATTCTAGCACCTACTTGTAAATAATCCGGAAAACGTTAATTGTGCCTAAGGCATCCGATCTTCATATTGATTGTTGTAAATGCTGGTTATACTCTGGGATAATTGCCATCTTTCGTCGCAATAAGTTATGGAGGAACTTAAATTGAGGGTGTCAATGATACCTTAATAGATAACACGCATCCGAAGTGTGTATTTTGTCTTGGTTCTTCTCTAATTGTAAAAACTTGTAATCGATGGCCAAACAAAAAGTTACATCAAGGCAAGATAGTGTGAAATGTGCTAATTACACGAGTGCAAAATCATTGATTTTATTTTGTCGTCCTTTTGAAGGATAGAAAGCTAAATAGTGGCCACTCGGAGGGTGGGATAAAATTTCGCCTTTTCCACGGGTCCCGTCACCGCTGTATTTTGGTGGAACCTTTTTGTTTAGTGTCTACTGATGTAGTATGATTCATAAAATTCGACTCGAGGTGTATCAATAGCTAACTCAGCAGCAGAAATAATTGAATATATCTAAATGTAGTGAATAATATATTTTCACTGTCGCTAGCGGAGAATTTTCTTAAGAATCGGAAATCGCTGTAGATTACCTTAGAGTAAGGGTGAAAGTTGATTCAGTAGATTGTCTGCTCTCCATATTTTGATATCGGACGCAATTTCCCTGCATTCCTAATTCTTATCGAGCATTTGTTAGATTCTTCGAGGAACTCGGTTATGAGTCCTCAGGATTGTCTTAAAAAGTTACCCACCTAGTAAATAAATTATTGCGAATAGATATTACGGATCGTAAAATCGGGTCAATTTCTTCATGTTAAGCTACATAATAACCGCCGTATGTTTCGCATCACTATGAACTAATACATGATGTGGGGGATGCATCAAAACTGTCGCGCATCGTATCCCTAACAACATGAGATAATTATAATTATTTCACGGAGAATAGTAAAAATTCAATGTTTTAATTTCGTTAGATGTCATTGGAGAATTCGGAGCAAAATCAATATTTTGTTGAATAGCTGTTGCGCTTATGGATTATTTTCCTATCGCTACATTACATTTTTCTTTTTATGCGAAGGACCACATAAGCAATCCGACAAAACCATAATGTTTGATTAATGGTACTCTTTACCTTAAAAATATGTTGGAAACTGAAAGCTGTAGAAATTTGAAACCTCATTCACCTTTCTGTCTACTCGATACATTCGTAATCTTTATTTTATTTACTGTGACTTCCTGTGCTTTAATAGACGATTAAAAAATAGCGTGTTAAAAAGGCGAGGGGAATAGTGTAAACACTTTTATCTTGTAAAAAGTATCGAAGCAGCTGATTACAAAATTTTCGTCAGGTTATGTAACCATATGTTTCTTGAGATCTTGGCATGAGAAGTATCAGAAACGAAGTACCTTGCCAGGTTCTTCGCAAATGAGAAATTCGGGGGTGTAGATACCAAAATAGCTAACTTTTGACCGTGAGTGAGATCCTCCCGGCGGGAGAATCCTGCCTGTAGCCATGAAAACTTGTGAGCTAACTCTGACGTGAACTTTTCATTTTTCAAATCTAGAGTTAATAGATATTGAACATTCTGTATTTCCGGTGCAGAATTATTCTAACGTGCTTATGATACATTTTTGCTTCTAGATTCCGCAAATCATGGTAGTTACATCTAATACGTGATAATAATGTATTGGTAGTACCATACCGCAAGTGATACCACTGAGGCTATGAAACCAGCAGGATTGGCTTTCACTCAAGTGTAAGAGCATTTTCTTATCGTGTACGACGATAAAATCAAATATGATAGTGTTGTCTTTCCTTACGTTTGCCTTTGGTTACGTCCTTTCATCATAGTTAGAAACGGAGCAAAGCACGTCATTGCACGAATGAATCGTTTAACGCTGGAAATGGCAATATTTTTACCATAGCACTTTCCATAGCATTTTTCACTGGCAAAGGGTTTGGCTATTGTCATCATTTACCATTTTTTTTCTAAGTTCCCTTTTTCCCCTAGAAAAATCACCATAACCCTCAGGTTGGGTGTTCATCAGGTTATCGTCATATTCGATAGTACATGTGTAGGTACTTGATGATACATCTATTTATCTCACCCGTCGATTACTCAAAAATTGTCTAAAGTCATCATGCATTACGTAGATTATTTTTCCTTCTTCTCTTTCACGCTTGTGATTATATATTAAAATCGCCCCGATTAACATGGAGAAAGTTTATCATCTTTGTATAGCTCCTGATACTAATCAAGTCACTCTTGGATTACTTACCTTTTCACATCCCTATTGCATTTACCTAAAATTATTGAATTTGAACTTTATATAGGTACCGTAATACGTTCAGACCTAAAAATTATTCTTGGCGCCGCCAAGTACTCGCAGAGATATATTTTAAAATTGTTGCTTCCATTTGCGACTCCTCTTGCATTATGTTAACTACGAACACAGTTGTAATGAAAGCAAAAGTATTTTTACCATTGGTAAAAAATCACCCGAAAGAAAAAAAATAGTAACCTAAAACTAACGAATCTCCTTTTTTGTTCCGATTCATACAACGTGGGATATGAAAGGAGTAGTATTCCCACAAATGATAATTGTACTCAGCAAGCGATCCTTCTTATCCAATTACTGGCTCAGAGAGTTGCTGCAACAAAATTATGCAATTACAGGGAGACACAATCGTTGTGATCACCATAGTCGCTAGTCATCAATCCTCAGATTGGTTTATCGCAGTTCTCCGCTGGAGTCTTTAAGGCCGCTTTTCGCGATACCATTTATTGTACAAACGCTTGTATGAGGAAATTGTACCCTGTAAAGTGGCAAATTGTATGAACGTTTATGCGAATGACTGTACGCAAAATAGAACCTGTTCCAGTTCCATTCAGACAAACATACAATTTCGTTCAGTTTATGTTCAGCTTTTGTACAAAAAATTGTATCGTACAATGCGGCCTTTATGCCCGCTAAGCTCATATTTATTTAAATCCTTTATGATGACCGATATTTCACCCGTGGCCTTACTTTGCAGTTCTTCCCATTTACTTCTCTCGACGACTTCTTCCAGCCTTCGGGAAGCTGTGATGCATCCTCTGCCATCTTCTTCCATCAGCGGCGTCGGAAGTGAAGGGCAGGGGGGTCATTCGCCCCCCCCCCCCTCCCCCAGAATTTGCCCCGGGCTCTTGAGAAATGAGTCTTCATTTATAAAAATTAAATTTCATTTGTTTCCAGCTTGCCTTTTCCCTTCTGACGCATATTCTACCACCTTCAAATGAACTTTTAGCGACATTCTAGTCTCTGGCACCTCCTATCCACAAAAAAATGCGGGCCCTTTTCATAGGAGCCGGGCCCTTTTCAAGATTGGCCCCTCCCCGCGAAAGTAGTTCCGACGCCCCTGTCTTCCATGGTTCCACCCTCATCCCAAACACGTTTGACACACTCGGTGGTCTTCAGCCGAACGCCGAGTAAAGTTTTTCGGATTGTATCTTTTTAAATTTCGCGGGTATCCCGAGCGATAGATTTCTCTTCGCAGTACATATCTTCAATATGCTTCAGAATATTGCGCAAACCCCATTTAGTTATGCTAACTAATTCACATAGATTTTGAGGGGGAGAGTAAATGTCTTTTGGGGAAGATCTGTAGAGTCGGCGAGGGGTACCCTTGAGGGATATGCACCGATTAAATTGCACACATGGTTACCAGTATTTTTCATCCCTTCCTTTTTAGTAGCTATTCATTGGGGAGGCGACAGTCAGCTAAGGTCATTAGTGACATCTAGGATAGGTGGGTAATTGGTAAGGTAGGAATTTTGCAGGGAACAGAATTGAGTGGAGAGAAATTCGGCGTCGGTATTAGCTTTATAAACGGAAGGCGCAAAGGGGTCCACGGTTTACCGTCCCATCCGAAGGACGGAGTACTGTACTCGAAGAATTCCTCACACATCATTCAAGTAGAACTGGTATACCAATGAAAAATATCTATCATTGCCGGGTAGTAGAAGCCAAACACATGGGATGGGATGCAGGTACTCGATCCATGGACGAGAGAGTATTCTGGCGCCCCTCCTCCCCCCGATTTTAACCCCTGTTGTAACATGTATTCACCAGTTAAAATTTGAGTAGTAAGAAAAATTAGTAATTTAGCTTTTTGTACAGGAAGTAAGTTGTCAATCCTCGAAAACGAAAAAAAAGCTTTTTCTATTGCCACGGCGACCCTTCCTTCGTGTTGCCCCGGGTCGCCCGGATCTTAAGACGGGCCTGTATGTGACGTCTACCCTGTTAATTTGAAGAGAGGACTGAGTCCTAAAGTCGCAGGTTAAATAAAGACAATATCCAGAATATCAACACCTAATCTCCTTTGCCTCTTTCCCAAATTGAATTTTTTTGCATCCCTTCCTTCCATTTATTCCTTACTGCAGTGTATACTAGGGTATGTACTGCAAAAACAATTTACGACAACATCAAATGGATATCAATTTACGACAGAGTGCCTCACTATAAAGGGGCTACCCATATTTACGTTACGCTGATTTTCTATTTTTTTGACCCCTCTCTCCATCCTATAAGCTCCATAACATTACTAAGACTCCCCCTCCCCTCCCTGGCGATGGTTATTTCGTATATTAGTGACTTTTGCGAGAGTATTTTCATCTCATTTTCTTCGACTCCATTTCACGATCTTTGATAGCTCGAATAAAAAATTCAGACGCGTGAAAGGTAAAAATGTTGAATTTTTAGTTTTCCCGTACCGAATACTCTCGACGACCTGCTAACTTATCTGACCTCTCTCAAACCTTTTCACGCACCTGGGAGCCGTCTTACCTTACGCATTGATATATCTATGATCAGTTTCTGCACCACGTTTACTTTTTAATTCACTAGTGGCGAATGGTGACATTAATCCCACTGATGTTACAGACCTTTGTTTGAGCTACTCAGCACATAGTGATTGATAAACATTTAACCAAGACAAGGTGTAATGAAGATATGCCTCTATGTCTGGGGTGAGACGCCAGTGGTGAAGGTGTGTCAGAAGCGCTTGAACTCGTGGGACATTTCGCAATTTGGAGAATGGTCTATTTCGTGTACGTCTATTCCATCCAATCCCATCGTTATGACTCATCGCTATGAGATCTCAATGTTACGGAACAGCGAGACCCGCGATTGCCCTTTCATCGCTTGGTGCTGGAACATTCTCTTACCCTACTACCTCTCTCAATTAAACATATGCTATGTCGCAGTTACTCTTTACTTTTATATTATATCTTTTCTTCGCTCTCAATTCTTCGATTTTATATTCTCCATTCTTAACTTGCACCCATCCCCGTAAGGGAGTGCGGCCGAATCTGAACAAGATTGGAGTTGAGAGTCTCCAATGGTAATGCTCCCAATCCGCTGAAAACAGCTGCCAAGTCAAATGAATGTTATCTCGCTATAGAAAGAATCTCCACCCCTCCAGTAACCATGTTGGTCTAATTATTTAATATTATATAGTATTACTTAGCATAGAATTAGTTAGTACAGTATTAGTTTAATACTATAAGCATATGCTTTTTATACTCTCCCTTTTTCGAATAAAAACAACAATGGGGTTAATTAATGTGAGGAAACGCGTCGCTCGAGATCTCCATCGTCTTGTATGTCGTCAGTGACTCGCGGTGTCCTGTCCCCTTTTTCGTTGTTGTTTTTATGTTGTTATCTGGGTGAGGCGACCGGCAGCTACTATTTGTGCCATTTAGGAGGCAAGTAATGAGGCGGAAGGAGGAATATTTAAGAGTAGGGCGGAGAGAAACGAGGCATCTGCCTACTTTTAAGCAAAGACGCCAAAAGATCCGTCTTATCCGACGGACAGAGTACTGAATTGTCCTCCACACAGCACTTTTGTGGAGACCGGTGGCCCTAGAAAGATCTTTGCCACTCCCTGGATTCGAATCTGGGCCCTCGGGGTGGAATGCCAGGGCGCAAACCACCAAACCAACCCGATCCCCCCTTTCGTTACCTTTATTTAATGCACCAGGTCGTGGAGATGGGATTACCCTTACCCCGACATTGCGAGGAGCCACAAACTGTAGAGATATGCGCGACGTGACAAAAAAATCTAGGTAGGAAATTATGTAAACACGAGACAGTAATTAATTCGAGCGCACAGAATACAGAAAACAATGAGACGCATTCCCTACGGCTTCGAAAATGAAAGCCAAAGGAAACTAAAATTATTTGTACGTTGTTTAAGTACTATAATTGTTTATGCACCTACACGAAAAGGGAATTCGAGACATTCGAATTTCGCTGTATGTATGTAATTATGGAGAAAAGTTCGATGCCTTTTCACTCTCCAATAACGGGCAAAAAACCATCATTACGCTTACTGGAAATTTTTATAAGCAATTTCATTACTTAGTGAGCGAAAAGATTTTTGCTGCGCATCTCCTTTATGTAGCTGCGATGGATTTCTAGAGTTTAATGCAAAACTTCACCGGGGACCTACGTACTCTTGTAAAAAAAACCCAGAGCATGATGTGCCCGTTGACATTTTTTACTGAACGCCTAGCTCATTTATAGGTCTGGTGGTACTAGAGGGGAAGTTTTCTTCCGAGAGTCCCCCATGCCCTGAGACCCCCTCGGTTAAAGTCCCGCCCTTTCGACTCTACCATGTCTACAGTCTCCAACTCAAGTATCAAGTCCAAAATGGACTTAAATTTTTTGGCGATTCCAGTACAGGTATATTAATGTTTTTTCGAAGTGACGAAAAAGATATCGACCATTTCACGTCAATTGTATAGGTCCTCCTTTGATGCGTAGACGATCCGATAATCACAATTGGCTGTGCTAGAAACCACTGCCTCTCCCCTTACCCCGAAAAGTGTCTCTCTCGGCGAAGATTTTTGTAGGCTTTGTAGGTATGCCACTAATGCACGACGGTGCATAATTGGCAAACATACAGAACGGATTTCTTTTTTATTTTTAGCATGGCTCTGTAAGCTTACTAATTTCTCCATGACTCATATCTTTACATCATACTTTGCCTTTTCCACCCGTAGTGCAAGCATCCACTTTCTTCATTGCGACCTTATTTACTTTGGGTTCGTCTGTATCTTTTTGTCCGTATATGGCAGAGCACGAAGTTTTATAGCTGTTGCGAAAACTCAACTGATTGAGTTTTGCGCCTTTTAATGTCGCATTTACTTTATAAAATGTTTGTAATACATGGATTCCAAATGTTATGAATGGAATTCATATAATATTTTCCAATTAATTTTACATTATTTATCTGATTATCTACCGCTCACTAGCCTCTTCCACGCATGTTCCAAGTGCAGTGCCGATTGTGCCAGAGACGAGACGTTTTGGTTTTGACTAGAGCAGTACTTCTGCGAACGCCCAGCAGCTGACACTCCGATCCAGGTAAGTGCCGGATGATATTGCTGTATATTAATGAAATTATTGGTTTCGATTCCGTATTTAGCTGTGAAAACGTAGTGCAGAACTTAATCATTTCTGTTAATCTCGTATGATTTTAAGAATCAATTCCAATTGTAATGCGTTTGGATTTCATGACTCATCCTACCCTGGTTCAGTATTATTAGTAAATAATGGTATATTTTAGTGATTATAATGTGACTAACTCGTTAAGTAGGTGTTGATTGTAGGAGCCAACAGCTCTTATGCCAAAACTATATTTGCCGGTCAGATCGCAACGATGTAAGCGTTCGGATGTCTCATATCAAAATCCTGCTTCAATAAAGGGTTATTTTATGTCTTTTGCATTTAGGGCTTATGTCCTATTCTAGTTGAACTTTAGGCCGAACTTAACTATTGAATTTAGTTATATTTAGTAGTCAGACGACTTTTGAGGTTCCTTTGAGTTGTCGGCGTAACCAGAAGATGGCGTTCCGCTGTAGCTTGAAGGCGTGTTAGTGTTGGTTAGCGTGAGGGAATGCAATAATCCACGTTGTGTTGTTGCAGTGTTGGTAGTTACTTGGCGTAGGATATATTTTCATCCTTGATTTGAATTAAGTTTTTTCTTGGAAGCAGTGTCATGTTGTGTTGTGGGTGTGGCAGGAAACGGACGGTGTCGAGTGACGAATCCAAAGTTTCGGGAGATAAGGGGAAAAAATGTAGCGGGGACGGAGAGGATGTGGTAGTGTGCGGTTTACCATCTGAAGACCGAATAATAGAAGGAGGCGACAACAATGCCGCAAAGGAAGTAGAAGTTGCAGCTGTGTCCCAAGAGGGCGTGGATGGGAAGCTACGAAAGGAGTCGGATCATACCGGCACGGATGACTCAGATTCCTTCGTTAACAGGGATAGTGAGGAGAATGCCAAGAATGAGGAACATGGAGGCAAGAATTTTGGTCGAGATGACCTGGCCATCCGACGCTATCGCTTCTTTGCTGACATGACGACAGGGAATGTCAGTCTCAGACCAGTTGTGCCGCCCGTACGTCCCGACCCAATTGGTCAGGAGGTCGCGCCGTCGACAGGTACTTGGTACAAACATTCTAGAGTCATAGCTTTGCCCTACAATTCGTTTGCGCGTGAGAAGGGCTCATTTTAGCTAAGAAACGTTTTTTGAATCCTTACTTTAGCCATTGCCACACTGTCAAGTAGGTATGTAGCAGATGGAGTGGAGGCACACATTTATCAGAGAAAAATCGTTGGATGATGTCATCGTTATGTTTTTCATGGTTCGTGGGCACTCCCTCTGGAGTAGCGAGGCGAAGTTAGACCGCTGGAGTATTCCAGTTCATAATTAAGGGTGAATTGTCACCCTTGTCCATACCGCATGCTTTACTGCTACTATACTTATTTATGTTATTTTATCATCATCTTCGCTGAAATTTATTTGCTGCTAACTTTAGTTGGGGCGACTCCCAATAGTTATTTATATCTGTGTACTATGCTTATTTCAGCATAGCAGTCTTTTTTCCCCCCATCCATAGAAGATTGAGGTCAGTAGGCCTTTGTGTCTAAATTTGGAGTTCCTCACCGCGTTTTTATGAAATCAAGAATTTAGACGCGTTAAAGATAATATTCAGAATTTTTTCTCCTGGTCTCGTAGAGTAAAAGTGAAAAAGAATAAAACTCAGGGATTTCATTTTTTATATAACTTTTGCTTTAGCCAATTTGCCTTTAGTTCCCTAATGAGTGAAATTACATACGCATTAGTTATTGAGAGCTATTTTACTTCTATTCAGGTTGTTTTCTATCTCATAGGGTGAAGTGCTATTGTTCATCGGTGGAGGATGTGTTATTAGTATTACATTGGCTATCTAGCATGATTAGGCTTGTACTTTTAAAATATTAATATCTAGAATGCACGGCTCTTAATTATGTCCATGATTCTAATTAATATTATTGTTACAGAAACAATGGCCTATGTGTCATCTTTTGAGGCAATCCTTCAAGGGCCATTCACAACATATAAGCAATGTTCTTCCAAAATTGGTGGTGATGTTGCTGCTCATGCAAAACTTGTGGAGGCTACATTCAAGTATGTTTATTTTATTATGTTACCTGTTATTGATCCCATTGCCAAGGATACTCCATATCGCAAGTGGCAAAAAACTATGTGCAGTAAATTGGGGAAGAGGGTAAAACACTCATTGGATGCATGTTTGGGAAGGGGAAGGAATCATGATTGAGGCTAAGATTGAAGAAAATTGTTTGAATTTACTTTTTGGTATGCATACACCATTTAACTGAGGAGGTATAATTGAATGTAGATAATCTTTTTGCAAGATTGTTTATTAGTTGAGCAAGGTTAGCTAATCTCATTTTAGTGCCGTCTTGGGAGGTGTCTCCATTCTGCCACTCTCTGACTCATGAATTGGTTTTGTTGTGATGTCCTGGTCCAAAGTATAATATGTGATGTGAGGGTAGTTTACATTGTACCTTCTGGGTGTGTTGAAATAATGTGTGCTGCTGAAATACTAATATTAAAATGGAGTGATGGTATTGTAGAACCCATTGATTTTCTTAAGTCCCCATTAGTTGTGATATAATTCTAAAGAAACTATGTAATCTACCATATATACCTACAGTTTTTCAGTCAGTTGCAGTGATAAAGTTGCATAACACAATTGAGTTTTGAAGATAGATCTGATGCTTTCCCAGCATATACTGTAGGTGAAGGCTATTTGATTTCTCCACCGGGTCAAACACTCTATTTCTGCTGTTTTTGCCACGGTGGAGAACCTGAATAGCCTTCACACTCTTTAGTTTTGCATTATTATTTTGTTTCATAAAGTTAAGCAATTAGCCTTGGGCGCCAGGATGAGAAACAATGATTTATGCAGTAAAACATCACCGGTGTAAGAAAATCAACAGATAATATTTCAAATTTCAGAAATAAAAACAAAGTTGTTAAAAGTCGTTACAAAGATGATTTGTTGCTTATTCAAAATATGACATCAAAGTCCCCATAATACACACTCCCATATGAATGTTAGCACCATTTGTAGATCCAGTAGAGGTTAATCAGAACTGTGGTTGATAGCAAAAATTGCATGGTCACTTAAGTTAAATCTTACATTGATGTAGTCTGACTACCCTATCAATATCATATTGAAGAAAATGATTATTATGTTTTTAGCCCCCATAGTAAAACTATGGGGGCCAAAATTAACATTTATTCTTTACTATGCCCTGTAGGATGTGCACGAGGTTCTCTTTCCCCTCTTAACCCAAGAAGTTTTCATGAAAGTGTAGCCAGGAGATAGTAGGCTCTTGCTTACCCTTTCATAAGAAATATGGGTCAGGTAGGGGGAAGCTGATCTTCAGCTTTAATCAAATCATAGGGGGAGCCGAAACATGTCGTGACAATCATTCAAAATTCATATAATCTCATCCCCATTTCAGAATCGTAAACGAGCTAAAGGCAAGTCCCCTTGGCTCACAAATGACTATAGTCACCTTTTTCAGTTGATGTGTGAGAGCCCTTGTTGTACTCATGTCCCTAGAACATGTTTCATTGAAAGCAATGAGAGTTTCATTGAAACCAATGAGGTTTCTCAAGATCAGTTCCTTGAACCTACACCTGACAACCCAACAACTTGTAAGACTTAAACCCAATATTAAGATTCAGAGTAAGGCAAGTAATAATAATAAATTCTACGTATAATCAAACAAAAGTGATGCACATTAGGGATTGAGATAGAGGTTTGACTAATCAGAGGATTACGTTTGGTATTTTACATTTAGTTTTTCTGGGCTGTGTTAACCACTGAAAACTTTAGCCTTGGGTACCATCACTCCACTCCTTATAATTTCCATAATAGAATGTCTGTAGTACCCATGGGATTCTATAATTTTGGAATTTGCTAATTAAGAAATATTTATTTTATGCTTTAAAGAGGGTCTAAAGAAAAAAATTAGCAAAAAATTACCTTAGCACTGTACATTAAATTACGACTGTAGAGAAAATTAGTGTGG
Organism: Platycnemis pennipes; assembly: GCA_933228895.1. Taxonomy (NCBI): domain Eukaryota; kingdom Metazoa; phylum Arthropoda; class Insecta; order Odonata; family Platycnemididae; genus Platycnemis; species Platycnemis pennipes. Next base: position 49,830,507 of record OW121849.1, on the reverse strand, counting down.
GCTGGACGCAGTCTATCCATTTTTTTAGGACTAATTGTGAATGCTCAGTATTTAGTGTATTCTTCAGTATTCACTGTCAGAAAGATTCTGGAAATCTCATGTCATATATCTGGGAAAACTGCTGTACAGTCTGGAGGAAAACTGAGTAGGCTTCTATTACATATTTTTCAATCCACAATGTTTTCTCCCCATTTTGCATGGCAAATATTAAGAAAACTCTGAAAAAAGGTTTTGAAATAACTGTGACACTGCACTTATAAGTTAATGTCGTGCTAATTCAAATTCAATAAATTCTTACGTTAATTTTTTCTAACTTAAGACAGGTTTTGCGCTTATTTTTTCTATGAACGCCACCGTTGCCGGTAGGGCTTACGAAACTCACGCTATGTCTTCGCTAATGTTAATATCATACTAATTTTTTCTTTAAACTGGACTTTAACTTCATTTATAAAATTTTCGTTGTGCAAATTTGGCTTTGATACCACTGGACATAGAGCATGCCAAATTTTTCTCTAAATTAAGAGAATACTCACTTTGACATTGTTAATTTCAGTGAAAAGAATTTCTTTTCACTGCTTCCAAATCAAGTGCTCCTTCAAATCAGGTTTACCCCAGGCTCTCTAGTAATGGTGTTTGGGATGAGGGAACATTTACACCCAAGATCCTGCATACTGTCTAGTTTACCTGCTTTTCTTGTAGGCTCTTAAACTCTGTTGCACACTTAGAAAGGGATTTTACATATCCTTTAACATGATATTTCTTAGTGCCTATATGACACATTAACATTGCACGATTCATTTATTTTCCTCGTGGTTGGTTCATTATGACCATCTGTTTGTGTAAGAAAGGTGATTGTTCAATGTTATTAATTTAAGAATATTGTACTCACTATGGCATTGTTTATTTCAGTGCCCAGAAAGAATTTCTTGTCACTGCTTCCAAATCAAGTGCTCCTTCAAATTCAAGTATACTCCAGGCTCTCTTGAAACCAACCTCTGATGGAATAGGTGCTATCCAAAACTTTCGGGAAAGTCACAGAGGTTCACCTCATTTTAATCACTTAAGCGCAGTGAGTGAGAGTATTCCAGCTCTAGGATGGGTGGCTGTGGTAAGGATTTATCAAATTTTAGAAATGACTTTCTTGGATTTTTTTATTATTGTCTATTTTTAGGATTTAATCTTTGCTTTCCTTTTTTTGAAGCATTTCTCTTGTGCTGTGCTATCATTGGTTCTGTTCTACAATGTTATATATTTTTCAGTCCTTACATTGCATGAATTACTTCTGTTTTTTCTTGTTCCAAGTTTTTTTATTCCTTTGTGTAATTATGTATTGTATATAAAACTTGATTCATTCTAGGTTATTCATAGTGTTCTGAAATAGTGATTTTTACTTATTTTCAGAGTCCTGCTCCTTCTCCATATGTTAAAGAAATGAATGATGCTGGACAGTTCTATACCAATAGAGTTTTGAAAGAATGGAAAGAGAAGTAAGTTCTGATTAGGTTAATTTTTTCCCGGCAGTAAGAAATTTTTATTTTATTATCCTTTAGGTGTCTGCCTTGATTGCAAATATGCATGTTCATATCCTCAGCTCACAGTACATGTAAATAATACTGATTAGCATGCTTTAGTTGCCTCTTTAGAGCATTTGGAGTGGGACCAAACAAATTTGTTCCAGGAAAATAACCACCAGATGGGTTGGTTTGATGATGGATCTTGCATTACAAAAATTATTGTGGCTCACAAAAATATTTAAATAGGTATATTATAATTAAAAATATGTTAATAAAGAATTAAAAGGCACCTAAAAACCCAGCATTTTATTGCGATGTTCGTTTGTTTCACAAGTGTTGACTGGACATCAAAACTATGCAAGCATCAATACTTCATGACAGTGCAAGTGAGACAAGTGCTTATAGTTAGCAGTGGATAGGCCTAAGGTGAAAAGAAAGTTATCAATTGAAAAACCCAACCTTCTCCAAAGAGTAGTCGAAAGTCCATGTAGGAAGCGTGTTGAGATAGCGGCAAAAATTAAAGTTCTGTTGTCAACACTGAACTCGAGATCGTTCTACTCAGTGAATTTATTGTTTGGTGTTTCTGCCTTTGCTACTTGTTTTAAAAAAATATAACTCAAATGAAGTATTTTGGCATGGTGAAATGTTATGGCATTAATAGATTCTCGTTAGAAATTTTAAATTGAAGAGGAAGGTGTTCGTGCCCTCCAATGTTGCATACTTATGGAGAAAACCAGGTTTCGTTAATGTATTAGAATAACTTAAATTGTGCCATTTTTCATCCACGCTGTAACAAGGTACCTCAGAAGTTGTTGATAAAAAAAGTCTTACCTGGATTAAATGAAGGACTAAATTATCTGCACACTGATATGCTCTACATGAATATTGCTTCTTCTGTTTTTGAGATATTAAACCTTATACTCGAGTCTTATTGAGTGGACTAAATATATACTAAACGTGGTGTTTGGTCACTATCGTCATAATTACTTATTGAGTGCACATCAACGCTAGGTATCATACGTATTTTCTTGAGAGGTGTAATGATTGCATATGAAACTTTGTTGTAATGAATGACCACCAGGAATCTACGGAATGAACTAACTTTGTGAACAGCATATTGTATCCCTGAAAGTTATGCGACTCACAAATACGTCTTTAACCAACCTGGGAAGGCCTAACCTGTTTAGTACATTTTCCTGTATCCATTTCTGGTCCATACAAAATGTGCTAATGAGAGACCACTGTGTATGGGTATAATGAGGCAGAATTTTTATCATTGTAATCTTCAATTCAAGCTGTAGTGGATAGAAGTTAATGCTGAAAGGGGAATTACTCATCAGAGGAAGTTTAGTTATCAACACTGAAACCTATATTACATATCATTTTTGATGAGAATTAGGATCTTTGAGGTCAGAAAATAGCTTGATCAATTTCACTAGAATTGTTAAGGATTTTTAAATTTGTTAAGTTTCTGTTGAAGAGTATTACTAAATTTGCTTGATTTTTATTTTATACTTTACTCCAAAGGTGCTTCCATCATTGAAGTTTCATTATAAAAGTGCTCTTCAGCATCAGTTTGTGAATTTTCCCCAGCCCTTGTGAAAAGGGAAAGAATTGCTAGGGAAGGATCTCACCTTACTACAGCCTGGTGTTAAAACCAAGCCATTAATTTTCTTCATTTGACATCGCTATCATGGATAAAATTTCAAATTATGAGTGACTTGTTAGAAGAATTTGAATTTATCACCAAACTTCTCTAGATATTTCTCCTGCTTTCTTCTCCTGGTGCCCATCTTTTATGAAAGTTATAGGTAAAATTTTGTTAATTGAGGAAATCTTATTTTGGTGTGAATAAATAAACAATTCAGTCTACCTTAGCAGCAGTCTGGTGGGTGTCTGGTACAGTCAAGCCCAATTATAAAACACCCATTTATAACAAAGTCCCGGTTATAACAAAGTTTGGTTATTACGAAGTAAATATTCGGCTCCCTCAACTTGACTGTATATATAATTAATAAAATATTCTCTCATTGCTATGCATTAATCCTGCTTCCATTAATTAGTTAAATTGCCCTAAAGCAATTAATCATTGATCTCCACTTTGGCGTCTCCTTTCACAGGGACAAGGTTCATGTTGAATGGACAAAGGCTTGGGTTCAAACCCTTACAGAACTGCAGCAGTTTGTCAAGCAATATCACACAACTGGCTTGTCATGGGGTGGCCGTGGTATGCCTGAGGGTGCCACACCTGCACCTCCTCCACCACCACCTGGCCCCATGCCTCCTCCTCCACCACCCATTGAGAACCTGGATATATCTGCAGGGGGTGCTCAAGATCGATCGGCCCTTTTTGCTGAAATAAATCAAGGCGAAGCCATCACTCGTAGTGAGTATCCTTAACCATTTATCTTTTGTTTCCTCTGCTGATATTGTTTGTTCATCTATGCTTCTCCAATGACAATGCAGTAGGGGTTATACCTCCAGTCAGTATGAGACTCTTCACATAGGTTGGAAGACTAAGATGGTTAATCCCTTCTAGCTCAAAGTTTTTGAGATGATTAGTCTGATATTAATGTTGGCTATCCAGCCCTTATTTCACTGTTATGAGGTCCACCTCGTTAATGTACGAAGTTCCATGGGGACTTGAAAGTAAAATCGTGTGCATCTGATGATGTATTCTCTGTCATTTATCATCATTACTTATCCTAGATATTATTTCTGTTGTCAACATCCCTTTTTCTAACTACATAATACAAATCCAATAGCAGTGAATAAGGTATCTGCTAAAAGGATTTTTTTTACAGACTTCTGACATATTATACTTAATTTACATTAAAATACATAGTGTAATTTATGATAGAAGAAAAATCTTTAATGGTAATACAAAAAGAATACAGAGGAACCGCGCTAGTATGAGTATGGCCTATTGCGAGATCCCCGCCATTACGAGAGATTGCAGGGGCACCGTCAATTGACCCTATGATTACCATGTAAACAAATACGGTTTTTACGAGACCATTTTGGTGTTGGCCCCCGCCATTGCGAGACTTTGTCACCGGCAAACAAACACCAAAAGTGGCCAACCTCTGCCCTAGCTTGCAATGTGTTAGCAATGCAATGAATATGAAGTGTTACGTATAAACTGCACGTTATAAATCACCATCTGATTAATTTATTGTTAATATTGGTAGAAATACTGCAGCATTTGCATTTACAAATACGTATTTGATATTCTTTTGTTGCCTAGGCGGTCGATAGCACACTCACACGTCTGTGAGCTGAGAGCATTTCCAAGACAGACACCATGGCCCAAAACGCTAAACACTTACTGTCCATACAAAAAGTTGAGATACTCGAGTTTGAAGTGCTCTGTCTCAATAACTTATGCATCGATCGCAATGAAATAAACTGAAAATGAAATAAAATTTATTCCTACTTTTTGTGAATACCATCGGCGATTCTTCACCATATCAACAAATTTTTTATTTGGCTTTTTATGAAAAAAAGTACATTTTTTGGCACTCAGAAAATGGTAGCTCCTTTTTGAACGCTAATTTTTCAAAAACTTCTCAAGTTATCAACACAAGACTTCATAAGGTGCAAGATTGATCTTTTGTAATGCATATGCTGAAGGAGAACGTCGTAACTATGTATTTACTACTCAAAAATTTTTGATAAAGACAATTCTGCTATTTTCGTTATTTTACGACCTACGAGAAATTTTAAAGTGTATATACTACCGTCGTGCATACAGCCAACAGAATTACTGTAAGTACCTACGTCGAGGGCCTAACTAAATCTTTAAAAAAGAACTTTTTGGGATACAACCACCATTTCAATGAAATTGTTATACATGTTAAAGCAGATTGTTTTTCAATGTGGACATTAAATAAGATGGAAGAAAACGCCCTTCAAGGCAGGATCCCTTCCACTGTCTCTTTTCATCTGCTGAAACAAATGTGATACGTTATTCCAAATGGCTTCCACAAAATGTGGTGAAGAACGTGAATACACTGATCATAAAAATTAAGACCAACCAAAGGAAAGAGTATAGGCTAGTAATAAAGGCAATACAATTTTGATTTATCAGTTATGGTTTAAATTTTTGGTGAATTATCAAAGTTATGGAATGAACATTAGAAAATGGAATGAGCATTAGAAAAGAGTAGCTTGGGTCAGTTGTGTATTTGGGAAAATGGCCAGCAATTCAAGGCTTTCTACGTTTTTTGGAGGAGGTACGGTGCTTTTTGATCTAATGGTTAGTTGATGAATTATGTAGGAATATGCTACTTTGAAAACTTTCCCCTTCTTTCGGGACTTGTGCTCAGACTCTACAGATGGAAATACTTCTGCCACCGTACCAACCTGATTTAAAATTGTTGACAATAGGTTTCATGGCGATTACTTACTCCAACCCCGGTAAGACGATACTTCACTATAGCGAGGGTTTTTTTGGGCACTGTGAGGTCTCGTTTTATAGAGGTTGCACTGTACTCCCGTGGAGATATCATAAATTAACAATAAAGAAGAAAGTATTATTGACAGAAGCAAAAATAATTTTGACTTTTATCAGTAAATTAGAGATGTTTTTCCTGCTCTGCCTTTGTTTTATCAATGTTATAAACATTTAATTTAGTGCTTGTTATCCTTCCTTTTTGCCCTTGAATTTTGGTTGATGGGCAAAATTTTTAGATAGGCTTGCTCACTTAACACTAGAATGACCAGGGTGGTCCGCATACCTACTATTACCACAAGGGGTCAATCGACCGTTCGCCCTTTTCGTACGCTCTTTCGCACCTTTCCCTTTGGAATCTTTTTCTATTGATTGTAGAAGTGTTCTGATAATATGTTTATGGTTAGACGTAGTGTTAGGAAAAAAATTGTACTACACTGTAAACAATATTAATTACAGTGATAAAATTTTTTATTGAAAAATAAATAAGTGTCTCATTTACATTGGTAAAAATAACACGTCATGTGTATTAAAACACAAGTAACATTTCAAAACATGTTAATTGTCGCATTTGTATTGGATAAAAACATGATATCAGAGAAAAAGAAATTAGAAAAGACAGCGTTACAACGAAGCGCTAAAATGTGTTCTCAAGGTAAGTATTTATTTACTCCTGTGAGCACTTTTTGCAAATTTTCTGATTACTTTCACGGTGTCCACACATGTGTACACATTGGGAGGGCGAGATATCTTGGGGCCCTGAATGATCTCCGCCTCGGTCGGCCCACGTCGACGAGTCATTGTGCTCTTCCCTAATGCAGTACAGACTGATCTAAGCGAATGGAAGTGATTAGCTGTTAGAAATTAACCTTAAAAAGAGTGTAGCTTTTAATTTTTGGAGAAGGGATAATTCGATAGAGCGATCGTATATAATTAGCAACACGAAGATCGAAAGCATTGAAACCATAAGGTATTTAGATGCAACAATCACTAAAGATTTATCGTGGGGAAGACACATCTGATAAATATGCAGCAGAGTGAAGAGAAAGCTAGGATTTATAAAAGGTTCTTGGGAAATGTGATGAGAAGACAAACGAGCGATGTTACTTGTTACTTTTCACTAGTTAGCCCCACCTTGAATATGTAGCCAGTGCATGGGATCCGAAAGAATTAGGTTTGATCAGAGAACTAGACAGCAGCGTAGAGCAGCTAGGTTCGTTAAAAGGTGTTACGATAGGTTTAGTAGTGTATCATAATTAACACAAGAATTAGAGTGGGCGTCATTATCAGAGCGTAGGTTAAAAATTAAATTAAACGTATTACAGAAATTTAAATCAGATAGCTTCATTGAAGATGTTAGGCAGATATTAAAAACACCAGGGTATTATGATAAATTTGCCAGACAAATAAGATTAGAGAGATAGATTGTCGTACTGATAGATTCAAAATGGCATTTTTCCCCTGTGCTATAAGTGAACGAAATAGGAAGCGTAGCAAAGGGATTGGTTGGAGAAATATTTTAGAGTAGTCTGTAGTGCATGATGTGTGTATTTAAAACCAATCCCTTAATTACTATGTAGATACTAACAATCTAGAGTCCTGAGACCCTATAGTTGCATGTTTGCATGTCAATAGTGAATGCTTGGTGATCTTCATCCCCTGCCACACACCCTTGCGGTGGCTTGCAGGGTATCGTGTAGATATTGATGAAGATGTTTGGCATATATTAAAAACACCAGCGTATTACCTAGATTCGACCAGATAAATAAGATTAGAGAGATAGTTTGTCGTACTGATATATTTAAAATTCATTTTTCCCCCGTGCTATAAGTGAACAGAATAGGCAGAATAGCAAAGCGATAGGTAGGGGAAATATTTTAGAGTAGTCTGTAGTGCATGATGCATGTATTAAAAACCAATCCCTTAATTACTATGTATATACTAACAACCTAGAGTCCTGAGACCCTATAGTAGCATGTTTGCATGTCTATAGTCCATGCTCGGTGATCTTCACCCCCTACCACACACCCTTGCGGTGGCTTGCAGGTTATCGCGTAGATGTAGATGAAGATAAATGGGTGACTGCAGCGTCTATGATGAGTCAGCAGGGCTTCCACTGACTCACTTTTCTCACTTTTACTCACTTATTCAAAAACCGGGTGACTTTTCTCACTATTTTGAAATAATGCTCACTATTTTGTAAAATGCTCACTTTTCTGGCAAATGCGAGCCTATCCCACAAGAAAATCCATCCTTTCTGTGGAAATCACTTGCCTTTGCCCTTGCGCCACGAGTGGTGGACATAGTTCGCTGCAATTGCGTTAGCGTGGTGGCCACTCTGCGGCCATTGCATTGGAAGGGTGCTGGTGTTGTGGGCTAGCGGCGGTCAGGCAGGCAAGCAAGGAGATGCTACGGACCACTGGTAGGCGTATTGAAGCATGTTTGTGTTGTTGCGTGCCGGCTGGCCGCTGCGGGCATTTGTTTACTTTTGCTTTTTTTCCTTTGCAACCCCTGCGCAAACGCAACCCGTACCACAGTATGAACCGAGGGGATGGGGAGTGTAGGTGGAGGGGAACTGGGATGGGGGAAGTAGGGGAGGTTTTTATCATATATGGAACAGAGTTTCTGCCCACGACCACTGCCACCACTCTGGTGCTGCACAACTAGATCGTCTGCTATTAGACTGTCTCAATTGTTTAACGTTACCTCCTCGCTACTTGTCTACACAAAAAAGCGAGACTCGGCAATTGCATTTGGCATCGTTGGCTAATGTGCTGACGTCGGGGCAGGCCCCGTGCCTCAACTGATGCAGCATGTGGCTTGCTGACAGCCTCTGCAGTCTCTGGGCTGGTGCTCTGGTACGTGCGTTAGACCTGTTGCAGCGTTGTGGTTGAGTAGCTACTGCTCAAGCTCGCAGCAGCAGCACGCGGAAAGTATGAAGAGTACCTGGAGGTTCAACAGAAACTAAAGGAAGACGAGCTGAAGAGATTAGAGCTCGCCTGGAGAGGCAAGAGCTTGCCCAGTTAAAGGAACGACAGGTGTTGGGCAAGCTACAGGGTGACCTGCATGCGACAAGTAAGAAGGAGATTGAGGAGCGCAAGGCCTCTGATCAACTAGTCAACAAGGCAAAAAAGAAACTGGAGGAGGTTATTGCCAGCAAAGATATGACAAAAGTCAAGATCGCCCAAGGTATGTTGGAGGGTGCCCAAACACTGCGGTCACGGGCGGATGACTTGCTTAAGAAAAAGGAGCCTTTACAAAAGAAAGTAGAGAAGAGGACATCGTCTCTACTAGAGCAGCTGTTTAAGAATCACAAAAAGGGGCGGTGAAGCCACATAAAAGGTTTATAAAAAACATGTGAACGGTCAGTACAGCTTGATAGGCAACAATCGTGCTGTAATTAACTAGTCGTTCGAATACCATAGAACAGAAGGTAGAGAGCAAACTTGAAGAATTTAAAATTAACTTTTCACTTGATGAAGATCTTGATGATCTCAAGGAGCAGGTGGACCCTGCCTAGACTAAAAGTATTATTCTTTATTTAAATTATTATTGTTTATTTGATCTCCTAATGTATGGTACAATATGTGCCTCATTCTGATCTATTTTGTAGTGTTCATCTCTAGCCGAGTTTTATTTTATTTTTTTCATTCTTCAATCTTTCTTGAATCTGAAATACATACATGTTTTCACTATCCAATTCTTTGCTTTGTAATTTTTATCCCTACTGCTTTAAATAAGAGTTTCTGTTTAAAATATTGAATAATGCAGGGGTATAGTAATTGCCAGAAGTGTAACATGGGGTAAAAATCACCAATTTTCTCATTATTTTCTCACTTTTTCCACATTTTCCCCTCACTTTTTTGTCAAAAATCACTCACTTTCTCACTTTTCTGTATCAAAAAGTGAGTGGAAGCCCTGTGAGTCAGCGACCGGCATGCAAGTTGTAACTCGTTATGGAAGGGTATTCCCCAGGCTCTCTCAGGCAGTCCTGCAGGCTACGTGGCGGGCAGGGGGAAGCAGGGTGCGGCGGTGCCTTGCTTGGCTGACAGGCGCCGCTGCTCCCTGGCTGCCAGGCTACATACAAATGTAACAACGCATTTCTGCTAAAGGAGTGATCACCACTGCCCATAAAATATTTAGTAGCGACTCTTTGCGATGCAACATACTGTGGTTTAGCTAATGTGTCTCTCCTTCACATAAACGGTAAAACCATATGCAATAACTGTTTTGAAGACATGAGAGTCAACCTTGAGAGTTATGATATTTGACACATTTGACACCAAGAATCGACAAAGAGATCTAAATAACGGTATAAAATAGAAGAACAGTCAGTTGACCGCTCGCGGTCATTGTAGGTATAAGCTTGCATTGCTCTTGACCTGAAGCATCCTCCCCAAAAAAACTTCATTTTCGCATTATTTGTTCCAAAATATTAAAAGTCAAAAAAGCTCAGCATCATAAATTGTAAGATAACGAAGTGGTGCGCGAAAGAAAAACGCGAACGGTCAATTGACCATCCCCGGTCATTCTAGTATTAAGCCAAAATATATGAATTTAGTGTTATATGAGAGTAAATATGTTATTGTAATTATTATTATTGTATGCACATGCCATCGTTTCCATTGAAATTTCATCAGAGTAACTACATTAATGTCATTAATAAGCACACATTGTTTCTTGCAAACAAAATGTCGGAGCGTCAATACACTTAGGAAGTGATCACATATGCGCAGCTATTGAGGAGGTGATGTGATATCACCTTGTTTGAGATGAAGAACATCATCTCATCATGTTACTGAATCAGAAGAACATTGATAGGTGATGTTTCACCATCGGTTGAGGCTCATTACTGGTGATACGAGTAACAGAATATTAGCCCAAGTTAAAGTTTGTCAATGTTACATAAGAAGTGGAGTTGCTTGGAGTCCAGTTTGTAGTCTAGTTGTGGTTATAGTTCTAGTTACGTTGTTAGATAAATCTTCCAGTAAAAGGTAGCAGCATTCCGTTACCTCCAGTCTGTCTGTCAACAGCCGGCCATATGGGCTTTATATTTTGTAAGCCAAGTTACATGCTAGAAATGCAGTGATCATTACTAAATTTGTTGTCATGATGCTTAAATTATGTTAGAGGTTATGTTTTTGTTACCCAGTTTCATGAAATATTTCAGGCTTGAAAAGAGTCACACCTGACATGCAAACACATAAAAATCAAGCTCTGAGGACAGGCCCTGCTCCATTCAAGGCTCCGTCTGGTGATGTATCTATAAAAGGCTATGCCCCCGTGCGAGGACCTGGTGCTCCAAGTGATAAGCCTCCTGTATTTACCCGTGATGGGAAGAAGTGGTTAGTGGTAAGTAATTATTTCCAGCCTGTTAATCAGTAACTAATCGTTGTTCAGTTATTATATTGACACCATCAAATCTTTTCAGGAACACCAAAAAAATAACAGTAGTTTGCTAGTTGAAAATGCTGAAATGAACAATGTCGTTTACATGTTCCGATGTGAAGGATCCACTCTAACTGTTCGTGGTAAAATCAATTCCATTGTGGTTGATTCTTGTCGGAAGTCATCGGTCGTGTTCGAGTCTCTTGTATCATCTGTGGAATTCATCAATTGCCAGTCTGTACAAATGCAGGTAAGCATTATTATGAAAATATTTCACCATGTGTGACATTTTTGAAGCTGTTTCCATTGAATCTGATATATCTAGCATATAATGTATAAATTTTATGCATAAACATTGGCTCTAAACATTGTGATTGTTTTATGTCAAGTTTGAAACTTTCTTGTTACACTTACATACTATGAGAACTGTGTTATCATCTTTATAATTAGACACATTAGCTAATTAATAGTTAATGTGCTTCATGATACTTTGACTGTGAGTAACTTCCATGTTTTGTTAACATCACCTTTAAATAATGGTTAAAGTTAATTAGGCATCTTAATTTCTGGCCTTTATAGTATCTACTAATGTGTGCGCATGTTTATTGTGGATAAAACGAGCTCCTTTGATTGCTTGTGTTATTCCATTGCAATTTTTAATGATTATTATTTTATTATTTGCAGTAAATGATTCTTTTGCTGGTATTCATTAGACTGTTACAGTTGCATTGCTCTTGTTTCAGAGATTTGTTAGTGCTTATAGAAGTTTAGTACTGGACTGTTAAAGGAATAGGTGGAGGGAAATTTAAATAATAATTAAGATATGTCAATATGTGCATCCACTATAAAAATTTATGTTGTGGGCACATTTGATTTATCTTCCCTTCTTCATTGACAAACATACTGTTTCTGACTTAGCTAAGGAAGTTAAGGATCTATTTATTAAGAAAGGATCATATGTTGTAAGTTGTTAACACAGAATGGTGCCTCTTCGGAGCCCTAGCTCTCAAGTCGCTGCTTTAATACAGCAATCATGTCAGTAAAAATTTAGAATATGGATAGGGTTTTCTGTGTGTAGTGTGACTGATTTAACTTTTTCATGGTTCTTCTAAACACCATTGTCTGAGATATGACTTGGTGGAATGTTCTTAACATTGTTAATGAAATAAGTGACATTGACATCAACTCCAGTTCAGTTTTTTTGGAGTATTGCTTCTTCAATGTTGTTCTTAATGCGTGGAAATATTTAGGAAAATTAATTTATAACTTTTATCATTTATGTTTCTTTACTAAAAGTTAAGCAAAGCAGTTTTCTTGGCTGTTAGGGTTACTGTCGACCGTGCAATGCAATAAAGAAGTCTTACAGTTTAGCATCTTTAATCCGACACAGTCGGGACCGAAGTGAAACCGGATTAGGGATTTTGCTGGACTATGGGTCATGCATGGCAACTGGGGTATTTTTGATGTCTGGGATGTTTTCATTGAAAGGAGTCAATTATTTATAACAAAATATATTCTTATGCCATTTACTGAAAATTATTTTAAAGAGAGTCGCTGAGAATCAGAAAGAAATGGTCTCTTAATTCACATAGTTATTATTTATAAGTATCGAAGTCGATTAAGCATGATGTTCTGATGAACAATACCCAATTACCGTCCACCAATTCAGTTAATGTATTTTTTAGTATTCATTATGTCTGGGTAAAAAGTCATTTTCATTCTTCACAACGTGAACTTCGGTGCAGTTCAAATATACTCCCAAGGTGTTCCAAAGTTATACTTTTGTCCTATACTGGCAAAAGTATCACAAGTGTAAATAGTTCATCGTTCCCTTGCAAGTGCTTTCCCTTCAGCTTGCTGAAGAGGGCCACCTTGTGGCTGAATTATGCATATCCGATGCACATCCTCATCTTGTCCTTGCACCTTGACTATGCTCTTGTTGAGCTGGATTCTCCGAGAAGGTGGGCCCATTTGAGTGTGTGTGTGTTTTTCTGAGTGCTTGTGAGTGTGTTTGTGATCATAACCCAGGCATCCTGATCAGGGTCCCATCAGCCCTGTGAATGATCCCATTTGGGTTGAGTGTGTGTGTTTGTGGTTGTGTCACTGGCGAGGAAGTAACATTCCTGTAAACCACCACAGGAGGGTTTCTTTGGTTGAGAGGCTGTGATTGGTCATAGCCGTTGAATTGACCCTCACGCAAACGAACAATTTGTTGTTGTGTACCTTGACGAGGGTTGGCAACTTTTATGGCCATTAGAAATTTTTTTTGACGCTGTGTACTGCCCGATACACCGCTAAGTTCAAATACTTCGATAAAACAGAGCACATTACTACTTTCTCGTGTTTTTGAAGTGTATATGCACAAAACAATGTAAGAAAAGTGTTTCATACAGACTGATACGTATGGCTAAATGTCGTAGAAGGGAATTTTGTTTTTTTAACATATCGCATTCTAACCCGCATCTAATGCAAACTGTAGGAAAATGGAAAATTCATGGTGTAAGTACGGGGTTTTACATATGTTTGAGATATAGGGAATTGGATGGGACCCGATAAAAACGTTGTTAATTGTGGGAAAACCTAAATTCCGATAATGAAAATATGAGGATTTACTGTATGTAATATTTATATACATGGTGACAGATCACAGGACCTTCATTAATTAGCTTCATATTTGATAGTGCTCAATTGTTGAGGTGACAGGCACCAAATCAGCCTTGGTATATTGTAGAGATGAGTCGATACCAATATTTTTCGATTCTCGATACCGATACCATCCACCTATTTTTAGTATAAACCATATAGTTTTCTTATACATTATTATTAAATGTTCCATGAAATTTAAAAATGCATTTTACGAAACAAAAATTTGATTATACTATTTACTTTGGGAAAAACTTATGAAGATTATGAAAATAAAAAATGTTTGATGCACCGAATTATATATTTTTTATGTAGGCATGTTTAATAACAAAACAAGTTTAGTGTCAGATGAAAAAATGTCATAACAGATTCAAATACAGGGTTCATAGGAAGCTGGAAATCCTGGTAAAGTCAGGGAATTTAATGTGTGGTCAGGGAAAAATCACAAAATGTTTAAATTTATCGCCTGAAAATGCCAGGAGATGAAAAACTGCATATAGGAGCGGAGGAGGAGGATGGTGAAGGGGAGGGGATGGCTGGCCTCAGGCCGGCTTCGTTACGGAGGCAGCCCAGGGGCCCTATTCTGGTTCTTTCTGGCTATAGCCTGCATGATTTGGTGAATAGATTGGCGAAAGGTGTGCCATTCATATTTTCATTTTCATTCGCTAATGATTTCGCCAGGAATGCTTCGCTTCGTCCGTCTGGTGGGGAAAAAGTTATTCCCAGTCAAATTAGAAGTCACTTAGCCAAATTTGTAGAAGGATGTGAGGAAGAAAAAATCAAGGTTGATTCAAAGAGCTACTTTAACATGACATCAGGTTTGAAGGAAAAGCCAGGTTAGCCTTCTTTGCAATTATTTTTCTGCAATTAAAACCCTTTCTGAAGGCATATCAATGTAAGGAATGATAATTTTTATTTTGTTGACTTAAAGTTGTTGATCCCTTATTACTGGAAGTTCATATGATTAATATGAAAATAAACCTACAAGTTTTCATAAGTTTAGACTTCTTTGCTTCCTCACTAATAATAACTAATAATGGTCTGGAAATCCTGGAAAAGTCAGGGAAAATGAAAACTCCTATAAACCCTGAAATAATGACTGTCATGTCATAAGTTGAATTTTAATATGATTTATAATTAGTTATAAGAATAATAAAAACATTAAACTAAATCATAATTCAAACTTTCAACATTAAGAAATAAGAATAAAAAAGGTCATGACACAAACCCTTGAGCCTACTTTAGGTTTTTGTTCAAAAAAACAACATTTTTTAGCCTCTCTGGATCAAGGCGATTTCGTTTCTGGTTACAAATGTATCTTGCAATGCTAAATATGTTTCTCATTTTTGAATTTTCATGCTTCATATTCTGTTACGCTTTTTAATCTATACAGAAAACCAGCAACAATTGTATTTCCAAAAAACAAGTAAATTTATAGTAGAAAAAATCAACTTCCCATCATCTGTGTGGATAATATTTTCCTGGATCAAGATTTACGGAATTAATGGCTATATGTCATTACTTCTAATATAAAGTTCACTTTCCTAATCATATACTCATCAAACAATACTTTTTTATACCCGTGCAACTATTCTTTGAAGTGTAGTTAAAAAAACATTATAAGTTCATTTTCATTGATATTTGAATTATTTTCCAAAATACATATAAGATCTTAGTGGTGCCATACTATATCACCCTCTCTTCAGAAAGGTATAAATGTGATAATAGAGAAAAGATTTATAATTGTATCACATGCCAAGAATAATATAATATAGAATATTGAATAATAAACAAAATCAAAAACCTAAAATTAATTCAGTGCACAATCAGTTTACATAATTTGGGTTGCTGTTGTAAATCAAATAGTTGAATGTCTCCAATTCTTTTTTGAGAAATTTAAAAAATAGTTTTATGCGGTCAGGACATTCCATTTATAGAATATCTGGGGATTCGATTTTTAAGATGAAAAAATTATTATAGAATATTCCAAGCGGCTAAACTAGTAATTTTGCAATGTCTTATTAATAATAACCCTTAAAATTGAATTTGTGAGTTTTATACTCATAAGGAGAGGTTGTGTAACTCAGATCATGAAATGAATAGAGCTTTTTTTCATGCTACTAGAAGAAAAATAAAGAAATATGTGTCTCAGCTTTTTTCTCCATTGGTGCGGGATCCCTAGAAAAAAAGTGGAATGACATGCAGGGAGCCTGCATTCTCTGAACAGGGGTAAGCCCATAATAGTAGGGTGGGGTAGTATCCTGCAGGTAATGAGGTTCGATTCGTATCGGTGTTTAAAAGTTTTCTTTCAGCCATTGAATCTAAAATTTTATCATCCTTAATTTCCAACACTTGTATGCGAATACCAACTTTTTTGTACTTTTATTGCTTAAACTAGATTCACAAATTCATCACTCATTGTAAAGTTAACATCCTGTTTCCATGGTTTTAATTCTGTAATAAAGTATTTGTCCAATCACTTTCACTAATGCCAAATTATATTGTTTTTATTTACTTTGGTGACATATGTATTGACAGGAAATTTCTGATAATCTACTTTTTTTTTAACTCCCTGCTTGCCTTACTCTAGGAATACAGCATGATGGTATTACTAGGCAGTTTTAAGGATAAAATGCACGAATGGCAGAACACTAGCTCACATTTTTAAAAGCTTCATTATCATCTGTTCATGCGAGTATGGCGAATGTAGGCGTGACTCTGCTTAATTTTGTTGCCTCACTTCCGGGCCTAAGTAGAAAAGAAAGCCAAGACATGTATTTCTTTATTTTGCTTTAGTAGCATGGAAAAATATTCCTCTCATTTCGTGACCTGAGTTACAAATCCTCTCCTTGTCATTATCTACTGTACCTACATTCCATTTGCGGGGCGCATCGATCACTAAGCCACAAAATTTAAAAATTTTTGATCCGGCTACGATATTATAGTATTCAGATATGATTTCAGTAGCGAATGAAATGAAAGATCCTTGGGTCTTAGGATCCAACCCAACCATCCCTAATTTTTGAGTGATACATTCGTGAATCTATTTTAAACAAAAGTATAAAAAAGTGAGTATTCAGATGTAAGGGTTTTAAATTGAATGATAAAATTTTTGATGCAATAACTGGAAGAAGATATTAAACTGAGATAGGGATCGAACTTCCTTCAGTACACCAGCTCTCGATGTCTGCCTGATCCCGGCGAATGTAGGCTACCCACGTGACATTCTACGTATTTTTACTCACGATGCTGGGGTAATGGGGAAAAAAGTCATATTTCTTTATTTTGCTTCTAATTGCACGGGAACCTTTTTATCTAATTTGTGATCTGAATTAACCACTCTCTTCTTTTCAATATCTACCGCACCTAGTACCGCAGGGGGATGCTTCGATCATTAGGCCACGAAAATTTAAAATCTATGATATGGATCTGATTTTACTCTGTGTCTTTGGATTTGAAACTGTATCCGAGTAAAATGATAGTGCTATTTTTCATCCTCGCTGCAAAAACATGCCTCAAAAGTAAATATTATAAAAAGTCTGTTACTCTGCCATGCTCCCTGATCCATACACTTCAATCAACTGTTTATGAATTTCAAGTATTTAGATACCTTTTACTTTTAGCCTACTGCCGACCAAAAATTTTCCCTTAAGTTTTAGTGCTTTGGAGACCTTACTTTTGGGTCACCTCTGATGTATATTGTGATGTTATTGATAAAAATCGAGAGAATTATGTATCATTTATGTAGAAATTTCTTATTTATTTCAAAGATAAAAATAAGTCAGATTTAAGCAATATTGTTCTACTTGTAATGGTAGGTGCTGGGTAAGGTGCCCACAATCACAATTGACAAGACCGATGGATGCCAGATGTATCTTAGTAAGGATTCAATGGAAGTTGAAATCGTCAGCTCCAAATCATCAGAGATGAATGTAATGGTGCCTCTACCAAATGGTGACTATGTAAGTTGGTATTATTAGTTGATGTTATGGTATTTATATATTAGTAAAATATGCATGTAGCTTTATACTTAATAGATTTTGTGCCATTTCAGTGTTTGAGGCTTAAGGTGAAGCTATTTATTGCTGTATATTTTGTATTTCCAGTGTGATGAAGTGGAGGATTATGTAGATGTTTTACAGTACATAGTTGTGTTCATACAATCATCATCATCAGTCAGCAATCCTGAGATCTGTTTAATGCAGCTCTCCCCTCAATTTTTATATCAGCTAATTTTTTCATATTTTCGTATTTCTTCCCATTCATTTCCTTCATCACTTGTTCTACATACATATTCCCTGCGAGTCCTTCCTTTTCCTATCTTAGCATTCAGTTCTATATATCTCATTAAGGTTTCTTATATTTGGAATACAAAATGTTGATTTTGCACGCTTACCCCCACACGTTGCCATTCTTTTAATTGTTCTAAATGCGTCATGGTAGCAAGTAACATAGCAATGCGGTAGACTATAATTGGGAAAAACGTCTGAAACCAGAAAAATTGTCATAACTCTTTTGGGATATTTTCTTGATATTCTATCAAAATTTCTTGCGTGCAAGGCCACACACAAACAGTTTTAAGTTTCAAATAGAATTTCATCGAATTACGTATTATATCTTCGATCGGAATGACTTTATCATCAGTTGCACGATCTATTTGATAATAATGCCCTACTTTCATATTCATTAAATAATTGAAGTCTAGTTTCAGATTTAATGACTTAGGTTTCCCAGTCATGAAGTTGACTCTTGAAATGAACTAAACTTGGGGTAAGAAAAGTGGGAGAAAAAAAAGCAACTGAAGGTGCATGAACTATTGTGAAATCCATCAATTTAAGGGTACACCCAGAATTGACACATTGGGCAGCGATATTTGTTTTCATTTTAATGCAAATGACAGACATAATGAGCATAAGTTTGTGCACACGCAATGTGCTGTTTATGTTTCCAGATGTCTCTTTCGGGAGCCACTGCATGTGGAACTTTTGTTATTCAAGCTTTCTCGTCCATTAGGGCCACATCATCACGGTTAAAATAATGAAGAAAAAGTCTCTGCTAATTATTGGGGACACATTCCCCCTCCTGTTCCGTCCTTAGCCTTATTTGGAAGTGTTTCTCGTAGGTGATTTCCCCATTCACGCTCAAAGGCGATGACTCAGCCTGGACCCTGGGTTTTTTAAAAATGCTCTGCAGGAATACTGTCCATTCCAGAGGCCTTATTCATTTGAAGGTCCCTTACTGCTGTGTCAAATTCCAATCTTAGTATTGATGCTCCCATACCATTGCTTGCGGCTTCGCATTCCTCTTCGATCACTTTCATACTGTAATTTTTTCTGTTGTTTAACTCTTCCAGATATTCTCTCTATCTTGTCACTTTGTCTTAATTGTCAATCAAAATTTCTTCATACTTATCCCTTACAGCATTGCATCTTGCGCTCCATTCCCTGAAGTCGTTCCTTACTATCCTATAGGCGTCTTCCACCTAACCATGTGTGAGGTTGTTTTGTACATCTTCACAAAGATTCTTCATCCACATACTCTTAGGTGTCTTGGCTTTGTGACCTATTTTGTTACTTTTTCTTTTGTAGTAAGGTTACCCTTATTCAGTTTTTACATTCTTGTACTTTCTTATTTCTTCACTCACGTCTAAGATTTCTACCATAATCCATGGCTTCTTCTTTAAAACTTTTCCTCTTCCAAGAACTTTTTTGTGGCTTACTTTAGTCCACATTTAATGTTTCACCAATGCTCTTCCACTGATTTCTCAGTCAGATCCTCTCCTATTTTGTTTCGCACCGCTTTTGGAAATGCCAAAATGTTGTGTAGCCTCCTTCAATTTATCTACTTGCCTTATGTTCTTCAGTGTTTTCTTCAATTTATTCTATTTTAGATGGCATTTCATCATCATTAAATTATGGTCACTGTCAATATCTGACCCAGGGTAGCTTTTACAGTCCTTCACGTGGTTCATAAATCTCTGTTTCACTAAAATGTAGTCTACTTGAAATCTTCTTCTGTCTCCTTGCATTTTCCATGTGTAGGTATCTTCTTTGGTTGTTATGTTTAAACAGTGTGTTGGCAACCACTGGCTTGTGTTGTATGCTGCATTCTAGTAGTTTCTCCTCTTTCATTTCAGTTTCCCAATCCATATTTTCCAGGTATTCCTCCATCTTGACCTTTGCTGACGACACCATTCCAATCTCCTAAAATAATTAGGTTTTCTTCTCCTCTTACCTTTTTTATAACTTCCTTGATATCTTTGTAGACGTCTTCCACTTCTTTATCTTTGAAGTATACTTTTCTACTTGCCATACGTACTTCACTGTTTTCTTCAATGCCTTGAATTTTAGATGGAATTCCATCATCACTAAATTATGGCTGCCCCAGGGTAGCTTTTGCAGTCTGTTACCTGGTTCATAAATCTCTGCTTTACTAAAATTTAGCTCTGGCATTTTCTACATGTATATTCTTTGGTTGTGTTTTTAAATAATGTGTTGGCAACCACTAACTTATGTTTTATGCAGAACTCTAGTAATGTTTCTCCTCTTTCATTTCAGTTTTCTAATCCATATTTTCCAGTTATTCTTCCATCTTCACCTACACCAACAACAGCATTCCTATGTCCTAAAATAATTAAAATTTCCTCTCCAATGCCCATTTTATAACTTCCGTGATATCTTTGTAGATGTTTTCCACTTCTTCATCTTCGTAGTCCATTGTTGGCATGTAAACCTGCACCACTATGGTATCTACATGTTTGGTCTTGATCATCTATTATCCTTTCATTGTACTACAGGAAGCTCTTAACATGTATTCCAGTGCTCTTTCTGAGTATTATCCTACTCCAGTATTACCATTTAATGATCCCAGTGTGCAATCATGTAGTTTCCACTCCAAAAGTCTCCTTCTTGGGCTACTTCATTTCACTGATTCAGAGTACGTCAAGGTCCAATCTTAACATTTCCACCTTCAGTTTCACTAGGCTTCCACAGGTCGGAAGCGATCTCTCTTAATATGTTCCTACCCTAAAATGTTTATTAGACTTCAATGATGTCCTCTCTTGGATAGTCCCTGCCCAAAGATATGAATGGGGGCTGTTTTCCTCTGGAATATTTTACTTGAGAAGGTTGTATCACATCTTAATAAAAAGAAAATGGTAGAGTAGCTATGACTCCTCGAGATAATAATGTGGTGGTTTCCCCTTGCATTCCACATCACAGTACTGCAGCTGTTAAAGTTACCTCGGCTCAAGTGAAATGAGCGTCACTGTACTGACCACTGTAATCTCTATGGAATAAGAGGTGCTTGCACTCTCCTTGGGTGATGGAATGCATAATTATTGGCGGTCTCCTGACGCCAAGTAATTGCTTCTTCACAGGTTTCTGTATTGTTTAAAGGGTCTACCTTACACAGGGATGAACTCACCCCTTGGAATGTATCACTTATTGTCCACAACTGGTTATTCAGCAAGTAATTTTGCTTATCTTGTAGCTAAACTCTTGTGCATAGAGGTCGACCCACCGTCCACAACCTGGTGGACGTACTCAGTGACTCAGCCATGAGGAAGTTCATGCCATTATGTATATTAATTCGCAAATTGTTGTATTGAAAACAGGATGAAGTAATATTATACATTGTTGAATCTTATTAATTAAAATAGATGTACATTGGCAGTAATAGTGTCTCATTGATCGTGTGTCATTTTTGACCTGTAATTTTAGACACTTCCTTTCAAGCCACTTGGATGAAATTTGGTACCTGGCTAAGAAAAGGTTGTAAGTTTTGTTGAGTCTGAGCAAATTTTAAAAGTATGACCTTTTGACCCCAGAAATAGGGTCCAACCTAAAAGATAAATTTTGCCTTATGGGCTTTCAATGTTAAAATATTCAAAATACAAAAAAGACATTATTATTTAGCGAAACTTTCAACTCATAGGTTTTTGGGCATGATGAACATGATGGAAGAACTTTTGAGGTTGAAAATTGCAACCGTGACCCCTGAAAGATCACAGTCAAGGTCACAGGGGTTACAAAAAACTAATCACCGTTACAAACATGTCGAATCATAGGTTTAAAAAGGTTCCAAGGTCGATTTTAAGATCATTAGATCCCTCTTTTCTTCCCTTGATCTTCAAGGGTAACCCAGAGATCAAAGGTCACAAGGGTGACAAAAAGTGAAATGAGGCTATAAACATATCGAATCACAGTTTTAAAATGGTGCCAGGGTCGATCGTAAGGTCTTCTGATCCCTCTTTTCTTTCCTTGACCTTCAAGGGTACTCACGAGTCAAAGATCACTGGGTGGCAAATTTCGAATCAGGACTACAACAAGCATTAGTTTTATGTTTTTAAGTGCCCAATGCGATGGTAAAATCCCTCCAGGAATTCTCTGACCTGGAAAGGTTGGGCAGGGGCCAAAGTTCCCCAGGTGTAGTGAATAAAACATTTCCGGGCATCGAAGAAAGAAAGAAATTACAACGTGTGCAGAGTCCATATCTCCGAATATGCTAGAAGACACATTCACACACGCTTTTATTTGGGCGAATTGTTGTTCCTGGCATGGAATGTCGGATATGTAGAATGAATAAAAATTGATTTTTCATTCTTACTGCTTCGATATTTTCATTTAAAATTTTATCATTGATTAATTATGGATACTTAAAATCCGTTTTTTAATAAAACATAGGATAAAGTATTTTTAATTGAATAAAAGGAATTAACTTGAAATTACAATTGAATTTTTTCATTGAGTAATAAACTCCAAATCAACAACTACCATATGACCCAAAGGGTTAAAGAGATGGCAGTTGGCATCTGAGTACCTTAACATTAACTTAGGCAGTCTAAATAATCTCATTCATCTTATTTGTTGCCCCGTGTTGCCATTTTGAACATCTGTGACCACTGATCTCAGTGTAGCCCTTTGAGGTCACCCAGATAGCACAGCTGCCAACGTATACCCTTAGTATCTGGATACTATCCAATGCTGAAGAAGATACAGAGCCCTGCTGTCGCGCTTCGGCAATGGATACCATCCACTACCGGACAGTATGCAAACGGGATAACAAGGCGTGCAATGTCCGCTACGAAGGAGATACGATTAGATACGAGGCGTAGGAATACCACATCGGTCCCAAGATCTCACAATTGATAGTCCTCGATTCTCACAATCGATAATTCTTGAATCTGACGTTCGATATTCATCAAATCCCACAATCGATTATTCTCTAATCTCCCGTTACCAAGGTTACCAACTTAAGTTGACTAAAATGAAAAATAGAACTGTTGGTGATGAAACAGTATATTTCAAATCAGCATTTACATCTTTAACGAACGTTTCGATCAAATTACTAATAACAAATACATTTCATACATAACTCGCCGTTGGCTGAGAGCTCACAAGCTTCAGTGTCTCCTAGCAATGAACCACAACAATCAAATCACTGCGGCAGTAAAGAAGTTTTACTTAAATGGACCTGTGACCGTAAGAAATGGAGGCCTTATGAAATCACAAATACGAAGGCACGTAAAAAATAAGCAATTGGTAATAAGGAACTTTTCCACACTCAGAACATACCTTCGGCAAGAGCAATTAGAGCTTCCTGAAACAAAGTTTAAACTTTGTCACAATTGAGATTCTGGCCACGATCATGGATCTTCATAAGGCGTGCGCTAGCGTTACCGTTATTTTTTGATTTAACTTATGTCAGAGAGAACCTGATCTACATTCTTCATATTTCACATGGCACTTAAAATTGCTTATCACTATTAGTGGAGCGATTTTTATTGACAGTTACTGTTAGCCTTGTGCTACTTTAGGGGTAGGTAAGCGGTATTGATACAGATTGCCATAACGCGAAAGATGCATCCGTGATTCTACACCAGTGACTCACTGGAACATGCTATTTATACCTGTATGAGGAAGAGAGGAAAAGTTTTGGATCTCGAAAATGAAAAGATAATGCAAGGAGTTATGCAGAGATAAAAAATTAACATTAAAGTAACTAAATATACTCACCCTCTGACTTACGCCTACAACAATGTCGTGGTTCTACGCTTCTATCAATATCGTTCAGCAATTATTTTCTGCAGAGCTACCTATGCATGAGCTTAAAAAACTTTTATCAGTACATGCAGATTGCCAATATCCTATCACGAAGGAAAAATTAAGAGCTTGAAAGTTAATTTGAATAATTTTTTTGTTAGAGGCTCTTTAACCCTTTCGCGACGGAGCCACATGTTAGAAAATGCTACTTCCCTCACGAATGCCAAAAATTCGCTTCGCTACGCTAGGATCCTCTCAGGTACCTGTTTCCCTTGGGTCGTGGCCCAGAGGGGTGTCGAACCTTTTTCTCGGCCACTGGGCCGAGATAATCTTCACCCTTTCCCGCTTCATGACCCCTTAACAGCATGCCGTCGCGGTCAACCATTTGTTTATGCAATCGTTTTGCTAAAAACATTGTTGCTGCAGCGTCGATATTAATTGTATCGGAAACGAATTAATTTAGTTTTACAGTGCCTTTACAGCTTTTAAACGAAATTCTACCATTAATATTAAGCTCTCTAACAAAAAAATCGTATCAATGGTTAAGCAAATAATTTTGCCGTTTTATGTCAGTCTTAAATTATTTTGACCACTTTTCAACGATAAAATTATTATGAATATAAAAAAGCCTTATTCAGGCATTTGACATCATCAGAGCGCCAATCAAAGAAACGATACTTAGAAATCTTCAGCACGTTAATTCATGAGATGTACGGTCTACGGAACCCTTAATTTCGATTCGAAGGACTGCCAGAAATCACTATTCTTTAGGCGGAAAGCATTGACCAACGAAAGAAAGTGAAATCGTCAGCTGTCATGATTATATTAGATTGAGTAATTACAGGGAAAAATAAACATTGAAACTCACGAAAAATATGGCCATCAACACATATGAAAAAATAGCATTCAGTTGTTGAACCTAAAAACATTATAACTTCCTAACTAAATAAAAACATAAAAAATCACTCATAACCAACTAAATAATTAACAAAAATTTGTTCGGAGATTCTTTTACTCACGAACTACGTTAAAAATAACGGTAGAGCTCCGTTTAAAATTTGCAGTTGTAGAACTAAACATAAGGAATATACTTATAATGCTCAATTTTCCAATTAAACAATAACTTCTCAGTTTGTTATTCTACTGCACCTACAAGCAACTGACCGCGGACCCCTGCGGGGATTGGGTCGCGCAAAGCAACGAAGGTTCGGGATAATCCTCTCCCGCGGACCGAGAAAGGGTACCTAAGACGTCCCGAGAAGAGGGCCTTTAAAACACACACCTTTCTGGCCTGCTTGGTGCTAGCTTAGCGACTACGACTTGTTAACACGTCGTTCGTTCGTTTGCGTAGAAAAATTGACGCCGTTTTAACACGTCCTTCGTAGCGAAAGGGTTAAAGAGCTGACCTCCGCGTCAGATGCCCGTAGCGCTGACGAGTTAGACAAAAAATAGTTCCAGATACGAAAAGATAGGTGTATCCTGCCGTGATCCGATACGAGGAGATACTATGTATCTTGTGTACTTATTTTCCATTTTAAGAAAAAAATAACGCTCACGAGTATATTTCATCAACATATTCGTGATTTGCATCCATTTTCTTCATGTACAAGCTCATTCGTTCTTCAATTGGTGCAAAATATTCCACAAACGCCTTTTACAAATGACAAATGTGTGACTTATCTTATCCTGATTGTATCCTTTCGTATCCAGATACGAAAATGCCCGTGCTATCTGGGCAGGAGACAACAAACATGACCAAGGAACATCATCTAATTCTTCACCCTTTCGAAGCTAGAATTCGACGCATCTGTAGCCCTAAATCTAGGATACACCTAGTGACCTTTTACCCTTTCCCAACCACTCAATGTCAGATAATTCCTGGAGGTACTCTACCATCGTATTGGGCACTCTTTGAAAATGATTTGATATGTTTATAGCCTCATTTTACTTTTTGCCACCCTTGTGACCTTTGACCCCTGGGTAACCCTTAAAGGTCAAGGGATGACAAGAAGGATCTGATCACCTTTCCATCGACATTGGCACCTTTTTAAACCTATGATTCGACAGGTTGGTAACGGTGATTCGTTTTGTGTAACCCCTGTGACCTTGACTGTGATCTTTCAGGGGTCACGGTTGCAATTTTCGACCTCAAAAGTTCTTCCATCATGTTCTTCATGCCCAAAAACCTACGAGTTGAAAGTTTCGCTAAATAATAATGTCTTTTTTGTATTTTGAATATTTTAGCATTAGGTTGGACCCTATTTCTGGGGTCAAAAGGTCATACTTTTAAAATTTGCTCAGACTCAACAAAACTTACAACCTTTTCTTAGCCAGGTACCAAATTTCATCCAAGTGGCTTGAAAGGAAGTGGCTAAAATTACAGGTCAAAAATGACAAGATCAATGGGACTCTATGTATAGGTGATCCTTAGTGCTGATGATAGACCTTCAAAATTACTCTCCATAATGTTCTGAATGCCTAGACCTAGTCAATGTTTTTGTAAGAAAACTTAAGTCGATATTGTGGAGATTACATGTGGGATCCAATTTTTCATGCTATATGGTAGTTCATTTAGAGCTCTGGGACAAAGGGATGGAAATCCTTGAGGCAAAGAGCCAGTGATAAGCATATTCATGCTTCATTTATTAATTATGAAGCTTTGTGATCTCAGGGGTTGAAAGGAAGCTCATATGTTGTCTGGAAGCCTTCCTGTAACAAGAATTTTATTCAGATGTATTTAAGTAGTTGTTATA
The DNA here is from genome assembly GCA_933228895.1 of Platycnemis pennipes. Taxonomy (NCBI): domain Eukaryota; kingdom Metazoa; phylum Arthropoda; class Insecta; order Odonata; family Platycnemididae; genus Platycnemis; species Platycnemis pennipes. The sequence continues at coordinate 49,803,713 of OW121849.1, read as the reverse complement.
AATATATCGTTGAAGTTATATTTTAGCTTTTTTACTTTCAGGTGGAATATCCAATACCAGAACAGTATAAAACCACAGTGAGTGCCAAGGGCTTGAAAACAGAAGTGGTCGAATGCAAAGCATAATTAAGGACACAGACAAGAGTCATCAAATATCAGCATTCATGCTTGCTTTACCACATCCAGTTTTATGTCTGCTGACAGTATATCCCCATTGCTGCTCACTCAAATTGGCTTTCACTTGCTGAGTAGTGGATTGTCATGGATTGGCTCAATTGTATTCAGGCCACAGAGAAAGTTGATGTAAGAGCTATTTTCTTGACATGGCAAATTAAAACAGCAATTAAAATTTTATATATTCAAGTTTTGATTCCCGGTGATCAAAGAGTTTTTTGCATTTAACCTTTGGAAATGGCTACATATTGGTATAATATATTGGTGCAGAACTTTACATATTTGCACTGTGGGGAAAACTCAGTTCATTTGATAGTTCTATTATTTATATTTAATTCTTTTGGTTATTGGCTGCTTACCCATGAAATGGGTATTCAGAGCTTAATATGTATTTAATTGGTGCATTTTAAATACGTACTTTATTTATAGTCGTGAAATGCAGTGCTAACATTTTAGTGTTGCTTTTTTGTCGATGAACTTCATCTACCAGTTCATTTGAAATATGAAGAACCATGACTGTGAATTTGTAATGAATTTTTGAAATATTGTATTTGTAATATGACTTTCATATTTATGGGAAATGTTTCCTTTTGCAGTATTCTTTTATAGCAATACTTTCACAATACCTTTTCCTATTTCCTATGTATGTCAACTTGTGCATTGGCGTTAGGTTTACTCAACCCATATTTACTATGAGCTTAAAGATTTTATCAATCCCTTGTCTTTATTTAGCATGGTAGATTATTTTTTTCAACCTATGAATTCTCTGTGTCTTAAAAACAAGGGATGCTCATGCTTTACTTGGAGTTTTTATTTCGATATTGAAGTATGTACGTGAGAAAATTTTGCCATGACGACTGTAAATAGCTTGGATACTTTATAACTGGGAAAGATGGCATTGCAGTAAAGATTTTTATAAATCTCCAATTGTTGGCAAATTTTGAACCCACTAGTTTTTTTTCAGGCAAATTTGTATAGTAATGGTCCATAGTGGTCTGTGAGTGTAGTTCATTAAGCAGAGTTCATTTTTCAAGTTGGTTCAACTGACACCATTCTGTTACACCATTTTACCTATGCTTAATTCTAAGGCAAACTTAACATCCATGCCAGTGCGGAATTAAAACCTGTGGCCTTTCGATTACCAGGCCAGTGTGTTATTGGCCTGGCTTACCAGGTTCAGAGGTTAATTCAGAGTAAATAATGTCATTATTTCATTTTCTTCAGCCGAATAATTCCAATGATTAAGCATTCACAATAATTATTTAGCTTTTATTTTAAGAATTTTGGCAGTACTTGATCCCTGATACTGTTAATTCAGGATTTTATCAGTCATGAAAATTACTTCAAATCTACTTAAGTGAATTGTTATATTTAGAACAAGAGTAGATTATCTTATCTAATTATCAAAAAAAGAATTTGCTTAATAAGAAATAGATGTACTAATCTTAGCTGTGAGAACCCTATTAATCAGTTCTCCATAGATGTCACGTATGTAGTGCTTATGTCAAGTAGGTACTAAGTGGGCATGGTAATCAAATATTTCTGGGCCAGAGTATCCAAGAGCTGTAAGTGTTTTAAATAATTTTCCATTCTACTTTTCATCATGAAGAAAATGCTGAAAAACCATTGATAAAGATATTATTTTGGCTTAATTTTTTTCATTAGTGGGCATGGTGAAAAACTTGATGGTTGGAATATTTTTCCTTGACTTCATCAATGAAAGCTTTATTAATAACTTTTACTACTTCGCATTCTGACCATACCCTGGGCTCAGGGTATCGTGCCAAGAATGAGTTGGCGGCTGCTCATGTTATTCATTAAAATAATGCAGAGGTTGAGGATATTTAGACTATGGTCAAAATTTCTCTCAGAACTGGGAGCTGGTGACAAAATTAAATTACCACTTATAATAACAGAAACCATTTGAGGTGTATTTTTGTATTGAGTGTTCATCATCACCCAGCCGGCACAGGGTGGCGATTATCCCAAGATAGCCGGATGCTATCTGGGTATACCGGGATAACGCCTCACGGCGGAGGATACGACATCCTAAAAAAATAGATAAAAGAAGGCTAACGGGTAAAGAAAACAAGGATATCCGGAAGATAAATGTCCGCATAGGCAGGGATATGGTAGAAATTAAAGATAAGTCGTCCCTAAATCTGTTCCTCTCATTGGCTCTCGCGAACCAATGAGGACCCGCGCGGGAGCTGAGATCAGAGCGACACGAACGGGAAAATAACGTACTATCACTTGTGCCGGCGAGAAGCACCACCTAGCGAGCGATTATTGTACTTCATCGCCGCCACCTACCGGCAGTTTTTCAAACCATTTACTACCACAGATAAATAATGATCGCAAGTAAATTTGGAGCTGCCACGCTCCAATCTCCCCTCGAGCAGCATCGAACAGGACTTCTATACAGCAACTTATCTGAAAGCATAACAAATAAAACAACAGGGACCGCCAGCTGTACGGCCGCCAAAAACGAAATCATTAAAAGAAAAAGCAACACTAATTTCTCTATAATAGGAAAGAAATGAAGGCATCAACAACAAATCATTTTTCTAGAAAATTCTTTATTTTCATAATATCACAAAAAAACAAGGCAACAGAGTAATTAACAAGTCTGTTATTGCTGTCCCCTGCTACCTAAACAAAGTGGTTGCTTAGACCCAGGTAAAAATTTAGCAGGAAAATAAAGAAGGAACCAGCAGTATTAGCAGGAATTTTAACAAGATTAGCAGGAACTTTAGCAGGATTTAGCTGAGCCCAGCAGGACTAGAAGGAATATCTGCAGGATCTAGTAGGAATTTTAACAGGACTCAAACTTCAATTTGACTGATTTTAATTTACAGCAGGATTCTGCAAACAATACTGTTGGGTTTTTAATGAGTAAATTTTTTAAAAGAAACACTTAATGCATTCAAGTAAAAATGTAAGCATTAAATTTAAATTTCATATATTCCTACATTATTGTTGTGTAATGTTCATGTCTAGAAAATATGTATCTAGAATAATTACTCTTCAATGGATTTCAAAACAGCTTAGCAACAATTGTTTTCTATTGATAAATCAACTAGAAAACAATCGTTGCTATGCATCAGATTATCTATCAAGTAGTGTGAATTGCTGAATCTTCTATCATCTCATTCATCTCGTATAATGTAGAAAATGCAGTCCTTGACTTTGCTGATTAAAATTAGCGATTCTGAATGCAATTTATTTGAATTCGTAAATGAGGAGGAGGCTGCGTGTGTTGGCTTCTTAGTTTGGGTCTTTCATGATGATGATCAAAGAAATAAAGAGAACTATTTAAGAGGATTAGTGACCAGACAACGAAATTGCAGGGTGAACTGGCCTGATTGTGATAATTAAAGTTCATCAGCATTAAAAAAATAGTTGGTGAAAGCAACTTGGAGCGTCGTGCTGGCAAGACTCTTGGCATATGGTGGTGAGCACAATTACACTTTCTTTGCCCTAAGGTCCTATGCACGTACTGTCCCACAATATTGAGTAATCAAATAAGGGAAAGTAACTAATAAATGTTATCTCTGTGGATAATGTTATTCGTTTTCATATTTGTATATATAGAACTGTCCTGATGAATCCTACTATTCCTGCTGAATCCTGCTAAATACTGCCATTCCTGCTAAATGTGGGCAATTTCCTGCTAAACTTTTACCAACGGATGGTTCCCTTGAAGTTTTCTCTAGTTTCCAACCAGGAAAGAACTCCGTAGTTGCTGATGTTAACATCCCTGATGATGAGGATGAGGCGGCCCTCATAACATCAGCAACTATGGGAGCTCTCACCTTGTTGGAAACTAGAGAAAAATTCATCCTGAATGCATAATATTCTGAAAGAAAATAATGATAAATTCTCCTTCAAAATGTGGAAACCCAGGCCTGGGTCTACATAAGGGAGAAGGAGAGTTTAGCCAACACCAGTAAGAACCAACTTGCAGAAAAAATATACAGAATACAAGGATAACATGGGTGAGGTTAGTCAACATGAACATGAACCAAAGCACAAGTAACAGGCCAGCATATTAAAACAGCACATTGTGATAGTGCATCAGCCTTAGAAACAATTCGAAGGGAGTTCCTTCGGCCATGCCACATGATAGCAGCCACTGCATGCAGATGGATCACAGGAGAGGGGTTATAGCCACCACCAACATAAACAAAAACATAAGCACAGTAGGACTGTTTAGGATATTCTATGGGTCTGGTCTTGTCCCACAAATTAACTATTAAAAAAAAATATTTTACTGGATTTGTATTGCACTTATCACAATTCATTCCATAGTTTTCTGCTCCAATTTACTACAGTTATATTAACTATATCTATCATGGTATGGTAGAAACATTAAACAAATTAGTTCATTGCATATCTTTCAAGGAGACATCGCGAGACTGATGCTCGGGATCCAAATGATGCAATTATTTTCTGAAACTAGAGCAGGAATGCAGGAAAAATGTCAAGGCTTTCTTCCACATAGGCCCGGGTTTGCGAGAAAAACGTAAGTACAGAATTGTCCTCCCTATAAATTCTTTGTTGGGCACGCTTATATTAACAATAGCCTTGGCTGAGTGGGTTAAGGCGTTGTAAAGGTATTTCACACAAGGGTTCGAGTTCCAATCGTGGCAAAATTTTTCCTATTGAACATTTTGCGGAATCACCATAAAATGCCCTCTCTCATACATTTATGGCAAAATATTTATTTTCAAACTACTTGCTGGATTTTCAATCAACATCCATGAGGGACTTTCATAGCAAATTTCGGGATTATTCTTTCCCTGAAAATGGGCTTCACATGCCGGCAGACCTAATATGTTTACATTTTGAAAAAACAAGGATAATTCCATGAATAGGGTGGACTTTGATTGGTTTTGGGACACAATTTATAGGGAGGATAATTTTATAGTTCCTTTTTTCTCATGAACCCAGGCCTATGTGGAAGAAAGCTGTGACACTATTACTGCATTCCTTCTATATTTTCAGAAAATAATTGCATCATTTTGATCCCGAGCATCAGTCTCAGGATGTCTCCTTGTTAGCAAAGAAAAGGAAAATATAAACATGATTGTAATAGACAAAGAAATAACAGAATTAGGGTGCATCAGAAAGTGACTTGTCATAAAGTTGGGTTATGAGAACGCTTAGCATTGCATGTAGTCATTTGCCAACCAAAATATAAAAAATAAGACTTAAAAAATTTATAAACAATGCCACTCTAAAATGCCACCACTTAAAAAACAATAAAAAGACATACACATATAATCAAAGAAAATTTTACGCTGCTGAATTGAAAGCTTGAATTAGAGCTGATGAAAGGTAGCATATCTGTATGGGCACGTCAGGCACTGAACATAGTCTGAGTTTTTAAAGTGCAATACAGACAGGAATTGAACACTGCCATGATTAAATCAGAATTTCAGTTACCAAAACTTAAATGTGATAATTGATGATGATGAATGTGAATTTATCTCTCATTTACCTTCCAGTCACCCAAGTCCTACATCATAAACAAATGTACTGTAATAGGCAAGCACCCTTTAGAATATATGACAAGGGAGAAGAGGGTTTAGCCACCACCAGCATTAATAATCACACGGCCAAAAAACAAGGATCCTTGCAAAAAAAAATTCACACAAAGGAGTGGATCACAGGAGAGGGGTTACCCACCACCAATAACAATCACACAGCCGAAAAGCAAGTATCCTAACAGAAAAAATTAACGTAATATAGGAGTGGATCACAGGGGAGGGGATAGCCATAACCAACAAGAAAAAAAATCAAAACATTTGGTCCAAGACACTACGGCACTATAACATATCTACATATTCCACTTCCTCCACCATGTCTGAAGCAGATACCCTTTTACCTCCTCTGACTCTTGCTTGCCTCAGCCATTCTCCAATGCTTCTTTTAACTGTGACTAAATCAACAGGTTGGGAAGCTAAGGTCTTATTCTTGACAGTCTCTGTTTAAATGTACGAAAATGAGAGGTTAATAATGGCAAGGTACATGACACATTATTATGTCCATAACAAAGCACCTAAAAAATAAAATTTTCCCCTCACCAAATATGAGTTCAATGGTACGAGGGCCACATTCCTCCAGGCAAGCTTTGTTCGGACTCCTTTTTTTGAGGCACATTGCTCTAGCCATCTCATTTGTTAAGAGCAAGGAACATATCTCATTAACAGTTCTATTTAAAGCTGTAGAGAACATCCCTTCAGACAGAACTGTGCATAGCAAATTTGTTGATCTATCTCCTAGATACTGCAACTGTTTCATCATGAAAAGTGATGTAGATTATTTAAATGCTGTTTTAAAACAGAGGACTTGACTACACCATTTGCAAAGAATTCATGTTTTCATTTATATTTCATGAAAAACCAAAATTAATGTCAATATGTTTGGAGGAATACTTGCAATTACACCTACCATGAAACCTCTGTAAGTGGAATGAGAGGAAATGTCAATCTCAAACTCGCTAAGCTCCTCAAAAGATGGAAGAGGTAGGGTATGCATGGCCTCTAGTGTAGGAGAATGAATTGGTGCTGAAGGTGTATTCACTCTCACGTCCTTCATCATTGTCACCAGTACCTCAAACCGCTCTTTTTCTTCCAGAGCAAGTTGTGCCAATTGGGCCTTGAAATCAATTGAAACCTTCTCAACCAAAGACTTCAATTCTGAAGAAAAAGAATGACAGAGATGTCATGAAAACCAGATAACAAGTCTCCGACTGAAACAAAAAAACTCTTAAAGATGTATAAATAAACAAACCATTGATCAATGCCAAAGAGGTGGGAGCAAGGTTCACAGCCTGGTCCCTTTCCTTTACCATTGCATCCTTATTTGCCTGCACATGGGTATTTGCTGAAGAGGGTCGAGATTGCTGATGCGTGGGATTCTCAGATGCTCTTATTTTTGCAGTGTCATGGCTCCCACAAGGTACATATGTTACTGCTTTCTTCATTAGCAGGTTGCAAGAACTAGCTTTGGGGCAAGGATGTCTTCCTGGTGGGGTAGATGAAGGTGCTGATACATTGGATATTTTGGGCTTTGCACCATTGGGCTTCGCATTTGAAGTAGAGCACGGTTTTGGTACACACTTAAGGACACTTCTTTTATACAGAGATGCTCTGTAAGGTACTCTGGGAGATGGCAGAGTAACAACCCTAGTAACAGGATGCAGTGGTTTAGCAATAACTTCCTTCCTAGCCAAGGAAGTGGAGGGGGTCTTCTTTGTAGGTGGCACCTTATGTAGGGGGGATGCACTGGTCATGACAACCTGCTGAGTGGCAGGTGTTGGAGACTTCACTAGCCATGGCAACCTTGAGGATGGAGCTGCAGCTGCAAAATTAAGAAAGCTGTTAAAGAATTGTGAACAAATTTTGAGCCAATGAAACAAGCATGGAATTAGATCAGGGATAATTCCTAGCTCTTAGGTAACTTATTATGATTAGTAACTTCAGCAAAGGGAAGCATCATAACAAATTTGACAAATATACAACTAGAACCTTACTTGGTGATGATGGAGGATCACTTAGTGAATTATCACTTAGTGAGCTTTCTGGCTCATTTGGATAAGTTATACACCGAGGTTTCCTCATCCTCCGTCCACTTTTAATGGCATGGAAAAAACCTTCCAAATCCGTGTCCTCTGCCTTTGCAGCCTTCACTTCCACCTGTATGGCATCAATTATGTCACCTGAAAGCAAAATAATAGTTTGTTAAATGTATTGTTCTTTGAAGAGTTATCTAGAATTCAAAACAATATTGGTACCTTACCATATTCCTCCGAGGCAAATTTAACTGGGAATGCATCCCATTCCTCTCCGGGAGGAGCTTCTTCTTTTATAAGTTCCCTTACTTGTCGGGAGTCACTCCCCTCTGGAGGATAGTACCCCACAGTGATGTCACCCACTCTGTGTAACCAGTTGGCTGGGATTGTGTGCACAGTGTTGTGAGTGTAGCACCCGTGGGGATAAAACTCTACCACGACCCAGGGCATCCTAAAGGAAGCATTTTTTCCATTATTACATTAAATAGCATACATCCTTCTTATGTTTACAGTGATTCTGCACTAATGACATAAGGCAATTGATGACATAAGGCAATTGATAAGGCATGATAAAGGAGTGTGACATATGAAGGAGTAATGAACAAGAAAAATGACAAGTGCAACCAAACGACAGGTATATGTTAGGCCATAACAGCAGAAGTACTTAATAACAATTGGTGTGTGATTACTCCTGGGCATATTGTTAATCAAAGAAAATAAACATTATGTTGAATTGATGGAAAGGGAAGTTATAACAAAATTAGTCAACCTTGTTTTATATGCATTACAGCAAAAGGTTATGACTGATCATAATATTATAGAAAAGCTTAGATAATAAGTTGTGAGTTATAACAAATGAATAGAATATTAAAGCAATCCTTTCTTAGCCACAGAGAGTTATAAGCAATGCATGCTGTACACTTACACACCTCAATCACCACATTAATGGTGAATGAGCTCGGCCACGTAAAAAGGATGACCCTCCTCAGCAATCATCATGGCCTTGCTCTTGACCTCATCAATAGCCAGCAGTTGGTGTTCACCCAAATTACTGGCAGAATATATTCCTACACTCTGAGAGGGTGCTGGGGTATCATAGAATGCCAGAACTGTTTGGAAGCACCTACCCAGAACAAAAACTTCACCTTCTCTAGATGCTATCCATTCAACTACAATGATCTCCCCATCTTTGGAAATTATGCAGTTGTTCGGTGATTTCACAGAGATTGTGAAGAAACTGTGTCTGTACTGGGAGAAGCAAGGGGGTTCGAGGCCAAATGGAAGTTCTCGAGGATTGGCATATACCTCTCGGGTCTTATAAGTATCTTCTTTCTCATAGTGGAAAGATGAACTTTCCTGAAGACGCTTCACGATCTGTTGGAGTGGTAGATTAGGTTTCCTCACAAGTCTTTTAATTTGGAAAAGCTTGTCTTCAAATTTAAAAGAGCTGAACTTGTCCAGGGGGCCAAACTGTTGGGAATCCCCAGCCAGGTGAAGAAGTCCATGAACATTATAAGACAGGTTCTCCCTACCATACAGCTGGTCAAACTTCTGCACAAAGTACCCCAATAAAATCCTGGCATGCTCCATATGGTCCCGGTAATGCTCAGAGAGCAGTACTCGGATAGAATAGTGCAAGGAGAGGAAATGCTTGTATGCTGATGGAGACAATATACCAAGCATGAGAAAGGGTCCGGTATAAGCCAGGAATGTTCTGAATTCTGTCGCTTTCCATCGCAGCAAGTCTCGGACCAATCGAGGTTTTCTGGCAAACTCACACGGTACCTGTCTCATAATAGCCACTATTCGCTCATTTAAGAGAGCAACCTTCCTGGCCTGCAGCCTCACATTTAGATTACCCTTGAGCCAGGCCAGAAGGAGTTTTCTCATTACACCCAAGCAAACTAGGTGCATATACTCGAATGGAAATTGGGTAACCATTTTTGTGCCTGGTATCCCCTCCAGTGGTGAATTGACCACATGATGATCCTCATCATCCCTGCGGGTGAAGCTGTCATCTGTTCTCAAGGGTGCATTCATCTCATCAAAAATAACCCGATTACTATAAAATTCCCCCTGAACAGAACACTTCCCACAGCCAAAATAGCCTGTGTGGGACTTGATTTGGGCAACAAAGGCACGTGCTGGGGCATCACAAATGTAGGACGTGACAGCAACCTCACAAGTAATGTCATTATGCTCCATTCCTACTGCCTTAAGCTCTCTCATCTCTGCAACATACTCCTCCAGATATTGAGAACAGGACCTGGGCTTTTCATTCCCATGGAAGATGCCAACTACAAATGGTGGAAATGAAGGGAAATCTTCCAATTGCATGAGAATGGGCCAAACCTGGCTACATGAACTTTTGGTTAGAGGTAGCCCATCAATGCTGCACTGCAGGTTGATTATACCTCTTTCCAAAATGGAAGGGTTCTCCTCAATGAGAAGGCTAAGGTTCTTCTTTATGCCTATGTGGTAATATGTTCCCCCTCCTATTTCACGCACAGGAACAATCCTTGGTGACCTTAGGAGTGTCCTGGTATCTGCAGGGAGATGCCGAAAGCAGTGGTGTCTCTTCAATAACTTTAGAATTTCATTACTTTTTGTGGTTGAAACCCCTTTACTAGCCCAGCGAGCAAGAGCCAATTGAAATTCATGCAGATCATGAACACCGCCATGATCAGAATCATCTGTATCAGAGATCATGGCCTGCAGGCCAAGAGCATTATCCTGAAATAAAACTTCTTCTTCAGCCTCAACAAACGCATTGGGTAAATCATTTGGTTGATTTTCTTGGATGTCAGCATCCAAATCATCACGCATGATTGCATCTTCCACATTTCCATTTTCAGGAATATCCCGAATCTCATTGGCTCTAAGCCTACGCCTATGCCTATGACACAAAAAACCTAGGGGATATCGTCTATTAGGCATGATGATGTTTAAATGTGGAAATATACCAAGCCAGTAACGCAAAAGTGATACACCAAAAATTATTTGGTTTACAATTTCTGAAGTTCAGCCTGCAAAGTATTTGAAATCACCCCCCGTTAATGGCTTATTACAAATATGTAACATACAAACTGGAATTTAATTACCCCATATGCATCGCTATGCAGTACGTTCACAAACGATTCATATAGAAACATATGATGCAGCGAAAAGACCAAATGAAATCCCCCTATTTTTTTTTGAGATATTAAAGCTTTCTCATTCATTACCACAAACAAAAGTCTCCGCCATCATAATTATCACCCTACAATCTACCGATCCAGCTCGTTGAACCGAGTGCGAGGTGCCGGGTGTGGTGCACAGATACGGAACTCTCCGTCGCGATCATCAACACCCTGCTAAATCATTATACCACATCGTAGCACCGGGTGTCGAGCACGAATATCACCTTTCTGTATTCCCAGAGTAATATTCAAAACTACCGCGGAGAACACTCACGGGAGTTTTCATAAGCAAGGACTTTGCCCTTCAATGAAAACTACGTCAAAATTCAACATGCCCGTTCCGCCGCACACATATCCGCATGTTGGACATTAAATAATTTATGGAAGCCTTATTTCTGTAAGCACACAAATAATTGTTCGACAAGAAATATTTGCATTTTTTGGCACTGTGAATTTGTTGAATTTCATGCAAAACAAGCAAACTTTAGGTTGTGAAATTTTTTTTGATGAGGCGGCCTTCAGGCGAACATTTTCAACAATAAGTTTTCGACGGAGAAGTTCCACGTCTTTAGTTATACATAAAATTACATAAAGCAAAACAATAAAAGTACCTACTTTAAACTAGCAAAACTACGGACCTACTCTTAAATGGTTCAATAAACAGGGAGTGGCTAAAGATTAGGTAAACTAATTTCCATTTTCATAATCACATTGGATGTATGACATTTGAATTTCACTAGTTTAAAAGCCGAGTTTACACGATGCATTAACCCGCGCAAGTACGTTGCTGGACAGATGCGTGGACGACTACAAATTGCTCGCACACATTCACCAAAATAGAACAGGGGCTATTTTCTGTCCACGCATTTGCGCAATTTTGAGTGTTTACACGGTGCAATTTTGATAGTGAATGTGTTCACGCATCTACCCGCGCGTGTAAATGCATCGTGTAAACTCGGCTAAAGAGTTGGTAACTGAAAAGATATTTAAACCCCGAAATTTTCCTAACAATATATTGGACACCATAATAACGCTACATGGAATTAAAGTCATAATAACACAAAGAATTAATTATTAATTCGACGTAGGTACGTAAATAATTGCATGAACATTACGGATGATTTCCAATCAGTGGCTTAACAACGATGTACCCTTTACTGGTGTAATGTCAACTTCACCCAAGTGTAATATTGCATGCAACCTGCATACCTTTCGTGTATCGGTTACGGAATTGCATAAAAATAATGTTAGCACTTAAAGATTTATTTCTGGAGAGATGACGCTTCACCTAAAAATTGGCGCCAATGCCGTTCTGCAATGTCTCACAAATTATACCTCGAAAATAACACAATATCAAACATTTATACATTATAATGTAATTGGTAAAGTTAATAGCACTCAAAATATGCTATTCAAACCGGAACCCTTCTCGAAATCGAGTTGGCAGTGCTTAATACACTGGTGTTTTCGTCAACATAATAAGGTAGGGAAAATCAGAATTTCTTCATTAATGAGAAGTAACTTTAATCTTACCTTCAACAGCAAGAGCAAGCGGAGTTAAAGGTGAAGGTTTTACTGAAGTACCTCCCTAATTCTAGCAAAACACGGAAAATGTTGATTTAACAGTTTATCCACAATGGGCACAAGCGTATTCTTTCAAATTAGACTTTCACAGGGAATGCCGCCAACTTAGAGTACTACTGAAGTCACAGAATCACGAAATTCACGATTGTTTCAGTTGGCGATTGCAAATAATCATGCTATGGAGCAAGTATCAACGCGAAAATTTGTTTAATAATTAATATTTGGTAAATTTATTTTTACATACCGTATTGTGAGAAATACGGCTTAATTTGGAAAACCTCTTTCATATTGCATTGAAGATCGAAGTTCGTATCGCCCAGGGAGTGTGTAAATTAATATAGTATCCCTGGTATCGCCATTACTTCGCGGAAGTCACTATATATTACGAGTGAACGATGGAATCAATCTTAGGCTTGCACTTGAAATTAATTTTACAATTATTTTGCAGTAAATGTAAAATAAAAGATGACTGTGAGCCATGTATTTCCATCCTAAAGACTTGATGTTGTGTAACACGATAAGATAATCTGCTGAGCCGGGGAGATAAAAGCACTTATCTCTGAATTATCCTTTTTGTCCTTTGTAGTATTTATCCCCTGTGCCGGCTGGGCACTGGGATAAAAATCATGGACAATCTGAAAACAAATTTTCAATTTGCGTGGGAAGAACTCTTTTCAGTCCATTGGTGTATAGTCTGTGGAAACTCTTCAAAAGTTATTTTTCATTACTTTTTTCGCATTTTATCAGTTTACTACATTTGTGGGAAACAGTACTAATTGTGTAATCAACTCGGTGAAGCATTTTCATTGACAGTCATGACTAGTCACTCATGTATTGGTCTTAGGCCAGTTGTAAATATTCATCTATTTCTGAATGGAAGGAATGCCTCCGTTTCCTTTGAGAAGGCAAGATGATGACTTGAACCAGTCTCCTCAGTCAGTCTCTTTTGAAAGATGTTTGTGAAATTTTTAAAATTTTTAGCTATTATCCTCACCCATTCCTTATGAACTGTATTCAATAACACAGATTCCAATGTCATTGCCAAAATGTGTATGATTAACATGGTTGGTCACAGATATGAGTTAGTTTTTGTGTGGGTTACCAGCTGTGAGCTCACTTCTATGATAGAACTTCTGTATAATGTATCCTCATTCTTCCCCAGAAGCAGATATGAGTCAATTTTTACATCTACCAGCCTAGGGTAAACTGAATTAAGTTCATTAGTAAAATGATTTTTTATAGTAGAACAGAAAGCGAAAGGTAAGTGATATATAAATTGACTTACATCTAGTTATTGGAAGGTATGAAGATGTATAAAACAGCCTTGACAGCTGTTTTACAAAATTTACTTTTTCTTTTGAAAGGGAATGGTCACAAGTCTTGCCCCCCACACCTCAAGGAAAAGACAGTCCGTCTATATGTATTATTGAAATTATAGTGTGGGGAAGGTGACTGCCCCTTAGGGATCAGCCACTGCCCAGAGTCTGGGGACTAACCATCTAGTTGCATGAGACCCTATCATGTAGCATGTAGCTTCATGATCTTCACACCAGTTATAGCTTACATAACTGGTCAGCAAAACTTTAGTCCCAACTAGTGATGAAATGTTGAGAGAGATTCATAAATATTAAGTACCTATCCTTGAGGGATGCAGTCTATTTGAGAATAAGCAGGCATTTTCAATGGAGCTTTGAGGGATCAACATGATGTATTTTGCCTTGGAAAATAAGTATTCTTCCTTGATTACATTGCTTGCAAGAATTGTGACAACAATGCACTTTGTCCCAAGGTTTGCCATTGTTAATATGATGTACATATTTATGTTATCTGTGACAAGAGCAGGCTTACTTGCTTCGAGCAGAGGAAAAGTGGGACATCTAGAACAGAGGCATTCCATCTTTAAAAGATGGCAGCTAATACATTAGAATCATCAGTTAGGTACCGTGTAGTGCGTCTCAGTTCAGTGCTCCGCCTTTCTTCTTGAGGTTCGACCACTTATTATAGAGCATTTCATTAAGGGGGGCTAATGCAGATTTTTCTATGCCTTTCAATCATCCTAAGCAGGTCTGGGATTCAAAGAGCGGGACAGGTATGGAAGTACAGCTGTTTAAGGGTTCAATGTGCTGAAATCCGTGATCATTATACGTCGGGTAAAGAATAATAGATTGTACGAGTTCCCAGATAGCGAGCTGGCCAGATGAATCGAGCTGGAAAAATCTCCTGGAATATGTAGCAAAGTTCAGCCGGGCTACTCAAGTCTGAATGCAGCTGAAATCCTGCTGGTTGGGACAGTCTGGTATATTAGCTTGAAATCCAACCTAGAATCCAGCTTTAAACTGAAGAATTTCATTTGGATTCCAACTGGCTTTGCTATGTGGGTTGTGAAGATGAACCAGACGGCTTTGGTTTCGGCAAACAACCAGACGGAGCGAGCATATTTCAACATGCTAGCACGCGAGCGAACGGATGATACCAGTGATCCTCATTACAAACTTCCATTACGTGATAAATGGGTCGCTGGATTTGAGTACGTGTCAAATTATTGACGGAGGTTGATTTCTACGGTCGACATTTTTGTTTCGCGGGGATGATATTTGAAGGAATACCGCATTATCGTTATGCTTTTGTTTTTTTATCTAAACACAAAAAGCAGTTAATAAGATTTCTACAAATACTGTTTAAAAGCACAAAACTTCCTTAAGAAATTAAGCATAAACCAGCCGATTAATTAGATATTTACGTGCAGTTATTCACCCCGCTGTCTTCTAGCAGTTGAATGCTCTTGTCAGTCGCTGGACTCACTTCACAATTATTGACGCAGGGATGGCTATTTAATTCTCAATTATTAAATACAATCACCAGTGACCGAATGATAGAGAGAAATTTCTGCACATATTTTGTTGCGGAATAAATTAAAACCTGGCACCCAAATCCGATAACATCTGCTCACTGGAGAAGTCCTTGCAGTAGCAGACAACTTTGCCATGAGACATGATATGGAATAGTCAAACCAATGATTTTAGCTTTTTTATTGCTGATAAGTTTTCTATACATGGTATATATGCGATAGGATATGATTTTGTAAATTTCCTAATTTATCCTAACAAGTGTTTGATGCTATAAGAAAAGTAATAGTTGCATACCCTCGAGTAGTCGGAACTTGGGCAGGGAGTAGACCATCATGGCTGTATGATAGTCTTAATTTTCTTTACTGTTTGCCAACGTAGGGTGTAACGGTTTGGGCAGTTCACAGATATCTTTATCACGGCAACCATAGAGTCATTATTTATTGGTTGAAGTGATTAAGAAGTAACGGTACGTATTGTATCACTTACAAGGCGTGCACAAAACCGGCAGTTGACGGTGTGGTGTACACAGCAAAGTTCACTTCGTGAATCTTGTAATCATTAAAATGATGTCGTTGATTTATTTAAGTTTTACCTTTCAGTAAGAAACATAATCATCGCACCTTCTCATATCTGCCGGCATGCTGCATCATCAGCACGCGGTTCCCATTCCGCCTAACCAAATAAGAGATCCGAACAGGTGAATTATTCCCTCAGGTCCTGGACGTGTAGTTTTTTTTGTTTATCGGCGATTTCCGATATGTATTTCACGCAGAAGTTATATCCCTGTAATGTTATTTTGCAGCGTTGATGCGTTCAAATACGAATGAGCCACCCGCCTTGAGAATCAATTATAATTTGGAACATTTATCTTTAGAAAATAAGACTAGTAAAGAGTTTTCCAGTGTTGTTTTTCTGGGAAGGGAGAATGAGTGTTTTTCAATGTAACGTGTAATGTGGCAGGGATGAATGTCAGAGTACCTATTGACTGGCAGTTTTATTTGGTGTTTGTGATAAGGTTAACTAATATTGTTTTGTAGTTTTATGTTATACACAGTTGACACTATTCTACTAACATGTTTTTAAAGTAGTGCAGTGCTCATGTTGCCCTAACCACTACAGCTTATGAGAGAAATGATCACTCTCCGAATCATCGTGGTGTTGCTACCTGATCTTCCCTTGTAAATTGTAGTGCCCACACAGCTACCTTCTTTGTTTTTGTGGGAGAAGTGCCCTGAGGCATCATCGAAGTGTGAGCCTCTTACCTAAAGGGTAGTTTGAACGTTAGCTAAATTATTTTAGAATTATTTAATTTGAAATCCTCAGAATTCATTCCCTTATCTTTTTTACTTCTTATATTATTGTTTACTTGCACTGATACTTGTGTGCAATAGTGCATTTGAGCTGATTAAATTGTCTCTAGGACCTGGCAACATTCTCCTTACAACTGCAGGGCACATAGATTGTATGATCAGTTTTGTATTGTACAAAGGGGTTTTCAATGGTGACACATAGCAATCTTATGTATTTGTCTCTTAAAAGACTTCCTTGTTTTACTCATTATGTGGCAACCCCTGATTATCTAATCCCTTTAGGATACGCAGAAAGATTATGGAGAGTTACCTGAAAGAGATAGAGGTATCCTTGATGTTTTTACTGGTATGTTTCATAAACTTAGATGGCTATCAGAATAGGACTTTGGTTTATAATTTTGGTTCAACTTTGAGCAAATTTAAGCCTAAATACATGGAAGTTACAGTGGAATGGCTGGGCAGTAGCCCAAGTTTGTACTTGTCTGTCCATGTACACAACAAATTGAAATACCTACCCTCAGGTTAATTGACAGAGTGGTTTCGGTTGCTTAAATTTCTGAGGCTGAGAAGAATATCACTCTATAGTGGAATAAAGGTATTTTCAAGAGGCAGAAAAGAAATGTTGACACCAGTTAATTGAGCTGAGGCTGGAAAATGCTGTTAGAACCAAGTAAAATAGAAAAATTAAAGAAGGAATACTCAGTGGTGTACCAGTAGTGGTGAAGGAATACTCAGTGGTGGGGGGGTTTAGGGTTTAACCCCCCAAAAACATTCCCATACATTACTATATGTTGTATATTTTGCACTATAAGTGTTTAGAATTATTGCTAATTGGGCTGAAAAATATAGTTGAATTGCCTTCACGAAAAGAGAATGTTAATTTTATTTTATTTGTTACAGTAAAGTAACATCCACCTCTCTCTGAGTCTCCGGCTAGCATCAGGTTTCGTTGTCGTCATAATTGCCGGAGACTCGAGAGGGGTCGTGCCTACGGGTAGCCATGTCCAACACCATCAGATAAGTAACTATGCAGCAATAGGGTCATACGCACAAAGCAGGTGTAGGTACACAAGGACAGCCTTCTGCATTGCACTTGCAAGTGCATCCACTTGTGCCCTGCACGCTGGGATGCACTTGAGATTCTCAGCCAGTGAGCTCTTGACACCACCAAGCATTCCCACATTGAGGACTACGAGCTTCACAGAGTAGCCTGTGTACATTTGCTGGAGTTCGCGCTGCAGATCTTGATATTTCGTTCTTTTTTCTATCGCCTTCGCTGCCATGTTCTTGCGGCCAGTGCAGATCTTGATAATTCGTTCTTTTTTTCTATCTCCTTCGCTGCCAAGTTCGTTTCGGCCGGTGCCAAAAACTCGATTACGAACATGGCATGGGCGGGATTGTCGAGGAGAGCAATATCAGGCTTCGTTGCCTCCAACTGCCTGGTGGTGGGGAAGGAATAATTCCACCAGATCTTACACTATCGTTCTCCACGACGGACTCCATGTCTCCAGGGGCGTAAGGCAGCACCAGATTCGCATCTGTGCCGTAAAGGTGTCGTAGGTGGTAGTACAACACCCTCAGAGCTGAGTTGAGCCGGTTTATGTATGTGTTATTCGTATAAAAGCTACAGCCGGACAGTAGATGACCTAGAGTCTCTGGCTGCCTTCGGTACGTTCTGCATCTCGTGTCCATTACGTTTGCCCCAAAGATGAGGTGACGGTACACGAGAGTGTTGATAGCCCATGCGTTTCCAAGGTTTGATAGAAACTTCCATGCATGGGCTTCTCGGTATGCTTGCAGAGCAGGGTCTTTTGCTCCACATTCTTTATTTCGAGCTTTAACACGCCCGCCTTCAGCGACAAGATTGATTTGTCGCCTACTACTCTACTGGAAGTAAGGTCCAAGTACAAACCGAGGCTTCTGCCCATTTCACCACCTAGAATAGGAATGCCCCTTTGCCGACATTCTCATGTTTCTTTACAAGCCTCATAAGGGGGTCCATGCTGTGGAACACGCAGTACACCTAATTGAGGACTACTCTGTCATGAAGGCACTCCAGGCTTATCAGCCCTCTGCCACCTAGGTTTCTTGGGAGATACAGTCTGGCGACAGAAGACTTCGGAATAAGACTACGATAGATGGTCATCACCTTCCTCGGTCCCCTGTCAAGGTTTTTTAGCTCGTTGATATTCCATTTGATGCAACCGAAGGTGTAGAGCAGTGTCGGAACTGCGAAGGTGTTGGTCGCAAGAAGCTTGTTCTGGCCAGACAGATCAGAGCTCCAGATTCATCTGAGAGTCTGCCTGTATTTGGCTCGAAGCCTTTCCTTCACTGCTCTCACCTTCTGCATCTGGTGCTGGGGGACGCCGAGATATTCATATGCTTCGTCATCATCAGATGACGAATAGCATTTCCGTCAGTGAGCTGCACATCTTCTTGGTCTTCCGAAACCTTTCCTTTCACCAGATGGATGGTTGTGCACTTTTCCAATCCGAATTCCATCCCTATATCCTCTCTGTATCTGCGTACGGTGTCCAATGCCAAGTTCAGGTCTTTTGCACTTGAAGCATAAAGCTTCAGGTCATCCATGTAAAAAAGATGGGCAACCTTATGCTCCCTTTTTGATGGGACATCACAAATATATCCCTTACCTCGTCTCAACTGAACGGACAGTGGGAGGAGAGATAAGCAGAACAAGAGGGGACTAAGGCTATCGCCTTGAAAAACGCTACGGTGGTATGTTACCAAATCTGTGTAGATGGTCATCTTGCCAGATGGTGTGGAGAAAAATCCGTGCGACGTTGCCGCGTTCGACACCATCCCCGCGTTCCATATGTAGAATCAATACATTTTTGTTGCATTGTAACTTAAACAGATGGGATTCTTATCTTTCGAAAGAAAGTACACCCCTTTCCGTCAACTTTTTAAGTTACAATGCAACAAATGGTGTCCGATGGCAACAGATGGTGTCGAACGCGGCAACGTCGCACGGATTTCCGAAGCCATGCGTCCATTTCCTCCCGCTCGCTTCACACCTCTTGTTCGAGGAAACACCGAATTAAATGTAAGCGCACATAAAATAAACAACTAAATAAATTCTAAATATGGAGTACCGATTAGCCTTGTTTTACCATAAGCTCCATGACAGAACAAGATTCGTATCGATATGACCACGCAGTACTGAGAAAAAGTTGTTTCACAAAATTTACAAGAACAATTTTATTTCAACTTCGATTATCTTAAAACTTTGTACATATGTTAAAAACAGGTTCCTTTATGTCGTATTAAAGTTTGGTTACGATCCAATGAATACTTTTAAAGTTATGAATTTTTAAAGTGAGCATTCCGTTTAAAACGGTGAAAAAACAGGCACTTTTTTTGTTTCGCAGACAATAAAATTTTAACAAGTTAAAATAAAAATTTTCACTTTCCACAGTTAAACGCAGAATAAATTTGCTAATTTTTGATATAACTTGTTTTCATGTGGAACTACGCGTACAACATTCATTGACTTATAAACTCGAGTGTCATGACTTTTTTCCACGACAGTAGGGCTTTCATTCAAGAAGTTCCGGTTGTGGGTGGCGTTACTGGAGTTCGTAGGAACCTGGGATTTCCGTGAGTAGGGAGGTTAACCCCACAAGCAGATGGCCACCATTAGCTGGCCGAAGTTGTTTCCAGGGATGCCACGAGGAGGCCGGTGGTCCATTTTTGACCCCTTAATTTAATTATTGTTATAGTGAATGATAATCTAAATATCATTTTATGGTGATGCACGTAAATATTAATGAAAATCCCCCCCTGGAAGGAAATCCTGCGAATGCCATGGGGAATACTTACGGGAACGCAATGACATTAGTGGTAGGCCTATAAATATAAACCTAGAATGGGAATGTCCCATTGACAAGGATATCATGGGTCCTAGTGTATTGCATAGTGGAAGAAAAATGCATTAAGTACTTTGAAAGCAATCACCATACATAATATTCTGCAGAATTAATTGAATGGTTGGGAAAAAAAGGTTAGCAGAGATTTTTGCATCTTATTCACAGCATCTGTTTCTCTTTCATTTGATTGAATTATTTTACCTTGCTTTATGTACAGCTGCCAAATGTTAAAAAGAACAAAATTCTTGGTGTCACATTACTTTAATTTCACATACCATAGAGTCATTTGGGTAGGTTGGGTATTAGGAATGTGTGTGAATTTTTTTGGTGACACCCCCATTTTTTCATGGATATTTCCTGAAAGCAGGTAGTACATAAGTTAGTGATAATTATTTTTCCTTTTAACCCATTGGCTTAGTATTTTTTGAGCTAATAGGAACCCAGGATAGCAAGTTCGTCATCATCATCGGTCAACAATCCTAGGATTGGTTTGACACACCCCTCCACTCGATTCTTCTATCGACCAACCTCTTCATATTGACATAGCTCCTCTCTTTTACATCCTTCACAACTTGCTCCATATACCTCATGCGAGGCCTGCCTTTTCCGTTCTTCCCGTTCACTTTTCCCTTGACAATTGTCTTCATCAGGCCATCGTGTCTTAAGATGTGGCGTATTAAGTTGTCTCGTCTTCTTTTTAGTTTTTTCAGTAGACTTTTCTTTTCTCCCACTTTTGTTAGGACTTCTTTGTTTGTCACTCAATCGATCCATTTCATCTTCATCATTCTTCGGTAGCATGACATTTCAAATGCTTCCAGCCTGGATGCTTCAGCTGCTGTTATTGTCCATGCTTCGCTGTAATATAGTAGATTGCTCCAGATGTATGTCCTAATGAAATGTTTCCTCACTTCCATGCTTGTATTTGCAGCTGCAAGCAGAATCTTCTTCTGGTAAAATTCCCTTTTTGCTTGGGAAATTCTACTGGCAATTTCTCTTTAACTTCGTCCATCGCTTGTTACTCGGCTTTCCTGATAACAGAACTCTTCCACCTCCTTGATTTTTCTTTATCTAGTTTAACATTGGTCCTGGATTCCTTTCTCCTACTGAACACCAATACCTTAGTTTTCCTCTTATTTATCTTCAAAAGATATTTGGTCATCTTCAAATGATATGTGGTCTTTCCATGTTTCCAAGTGTCCTCTTTAAATCTCCCTCTGTTTCTGTCATGACTGCTATGTCATCAGCGAATCATATTTTTCCAATTTTCTCCCTGTGGATATTCACTCACGGAGACTTTCGGTCATTTTATGATACTCCAATTTTTTTCAGAACCTTTAGCATCATGTTCCAATCCACATTGTCAAATGCCTTCTCCAAATCTAAAAATGCAACAAACATCAGTAGATTCTTCTCTATTCTCTTCTCTCTAAGTAGCCTTAGGGCCAAAATCGCTTCTCTTGTGCCCTTGTTTCTTCTGAACTCGAATTGGTCCTCATCCAGGAACTCCTCAGCTTTTCGTTCTATTCTTCTATAGATGATTCTCATCAATATCTTCAAGGCATGTTATGTCAGGCTTATGGTCCTAAAATATTCACATTTCTTAGATCTATTCTTTTTGGCAATAAGGATGATGATGTTCTTCTCAAAGTCCATGGGTATCTCTCCTGTAGAGTACATGTCGCAGATGGTTTTGTACAGCTAAGTAAATGTCTTCTCTCTGGCATTTCTAATTAGTTCAGCTGGAATATCATCTACATATTTCCGAAGCCTTATTTATCTTCAGGTCCCTTATAGCTGCGTCAAATTCTGATCTTAAATTTGGGGCTCCCAAATCACCGTTATCGATTGCATTGTCCTCTTTGATTACTTCTGCTCTAAGATAGCTTCCATTGTATCACTCTTCCAATTATTCCTTCCATCTCTTCACTTTATCTCATATTCAATTAAGAGTTCTCCATTCTTGTCCCTGATGCTGTTACATCTTGCAGCCCATTCCTTGAAGTGATTTCTCACCATCCTGTAGGCAACTTCCACTTCTTCCATTTGCGAGGTTGCTTTGTACAGGCACCACAAGCAAGGGCACCTTCGATAAAAAAGAATCAGGAATGAAATAAACTGCAAAGCGAGAAAAGCAAGGGAAATGTGGATGAAGGATATATGCGAAGATGTATGTATGCTATTACAATCGTTACTCTCACACTTCTGGTCAGGCATACCAACCTTGCTTCATTGATGCAGTTACCAACCTATAACATCTCTCATTTAAAGAAGCATACCTTGGGGGTAGGTTTACAGCTCTCCACGAGCGAGTTGCAAATAAATTTGAAGATGATGATATATCAACATTAATAGGAATCAAATCACAATCTATTTAAGCCAATGGGTTAATTCATTGATTAAATATTTTTATGAAAATTTGACTGAGGAAGGGGAAAGGGAAGAAGAACTGACACATATCCTTGGAGAAATACAGCTTATTTTAACCCATTTATGCCGAAGGTTTGAAAAATGCGAATATTACCCTGATTTTTACATATTATAGATAAAAATACGTATGAAAACAATACCCGAAAGAAAAAACAATGTATCTCTTGCCAATTATTAATTACGAGGTGTTCCAAAAATGGAACACTAGGCAAATCTACTACCATGACGTACTCAATGATAAAAAGCAAATCATTTGATTCAGACATTTATTAACTCACTATTAAGAGTGATATCCAGGTGAACACTTAACATGCATGGATACATTGCATTTTTTACATTGAAAAGTGGTATTTTTGTGACATTGGACACAGCGAGTTTGCTACCCTTGCTTTACAATCGTATGATTCATGCCGTCATGACGTGAGTCAAGGTTATGCTTCATAGATTGTCTCCCTTTCCTGCCAGGCTCAGCAGTATTACCATATGTCTCTATATAGTGACAGGCCACACGGCAACGAAATTCAAGAAGATCCATTGGCTTCACATCGTTTATTTTATGCAATTGCCAAGCATTTTGTAAAGCCAGCTCAAAGCAGAATAACAGAGGGCTCGAGTACCATTTATTTCCATGGATTGATGCTCGATACTTGTCAATATTTTCATCAGCTCGGTCCACTCCTCCCATATACTGATTATAGACCTTGATTAAATTTGGCTGAGTACCTTGTATCTTTTTTTTCTGCTTTTGAGAATAACTACTGACCTGTTGCAAAGTATTGACACCGACACCAGAAGATGCAACAGTCACAACACTGTTATCATTCCATCTACAAACAATATTGCCTTTTCCATCAATTCGGTAATCAAATGTGCCCCTATCTTTTTTCTTTAGGGTAGCATCAGATAGTAAAGGAGGTTTGTCTACGCGATCTTTTCTCGCTGTGCCTGTTGCTTGATGGCCCATTGAATGAAGTTTATCAAGGAGTGCAATGCTTGTGAAGAAGTTGTCGAACACAAAATGGTATTTACCAGGATGCTGCGTTGTGAGTGCCTCAGTAAATTGCAAAACAACTGAAGCACCTACACCATATTCTTGGTATTGAGTGTTCGGGCTTTTTCCTTGATAAGGCTGGAACCAGCAAATGTAGCCTAGACATGTTGCACCACACCAGAATTTATACCCAAACTGAATAGGCTTACCCCGAATGAACTGTTTGCACCCATGACGACCGAAATAGGGAATCATGGCTTCATCAAAGCTGAAGTATATTTCATTTGGTACAAATTTCATACATCTGTCATTCAGTTGCTCTATGAGAAGTCACAGCTTGGAAAACTTGTCCATGTGGTTCAAGTTAGAATTGTCAGCAACATGCAAATTTGAAAATATTGTTTCAAATCGGTCACGTCTCATTGCACCACTAACTAGAGAATTATGCGAATCTGGTTTTTGCTCCCAAAACATACGCCGTCTCGGAACAGAGACGTAACCACTCAGGAAAATTATTCCCAAAAAACACCGACAGTCAGTTCAAGGTTTACGCCCTTACTTGCAGCATATAAATTGGAATATTTGACAATCATATCAATCACTTCAATATCCAGAAAGAGTTCTAAATATTCTGAGGGGTTTTCATTTTCGTGATTTGCTCTTCTGAAACTCTACCTCCTACTGGCTGGGCAGTCAGATCGGCTTTCTTCCATTTGCGCACAACTTTGGTTACCTTTTTTCTTTGAGCAAGAAGAGGTTGAGGTGAAGCAGAAGCCGATGCACCGTCATTTTCAGTAGTATCACCATCCGGTATCGGCAAAAGGTCAGCATGGTCAAAGTTCTCGTCAGAAGAACCATGAATGAGATGAGCAGGAGCACGCAGCAATGAACCGGGAAGATTATTAATTGTTCCACCATCTTCATCCCTGGAGTCCTCGTCAGACACAGGTTCGGTTGCGTTATCAGGGGGTTCAATGATGATATCACGTACTTCTATGTAATCTTCTGTCTCTAATAGATCAGTTATTTCATGCACTGTCAAATATGTCGACATTCTGGTACTTTTAGCTAAAGGCGCGGTCACCCTTCACTTTCTAACGGATGGGACGCAAGACACATCCACTTCACGAGATCGCACTCAACATACTACTACTGTAAAAACCCAAGCGCCCCTGGCGTCACCCACGCTATGGCCCAAGGACTAAGAGAAAGGGTCCTTGCACTCTTGGCCGACAGTGGCTCCGAGGATTTCAATGCCTTAAAGAAAAGGCTAAAAGTCCCTTTGTTAGACACGGAGAGGGAAAGGAATAAGCATTACCCGGGAAAAACCCTCTAGTCGCCGATACGGCAGGAGTGGGGGGGCGGCATGCCGCTCTGTGCAGGACAAGTGCGTAGCTTGAAGACTTACAATAAACTTTCTGCTAAAAAGAAAAGGAGAAGAATATTGGGTGCAAGCAGCCGCACTTCGCTCATTGATAAGTGTTCATGACGTCAATATGACCCAGGGGGCTTGGTCCCGAATGGAAGAGTGCACAGGGTGACTTTCATATGTTTTCATCTCTCTGTTCACAAGCATGGTTGGTTATCGATGTATTTATTCTTTCACTGAAATGGAAACTAATTATAGCCAAGACATAGCATCGTTTTCCTCAGTCACATAACATCTAATTGCCTACTTGATTTAAAATTAAAGTGAATATTTCAGTGCACCTGAATGCACGCATAATAGTAGTGGATTTGCCTAGTGTTCCAAATTTGGAACACTGTTAAATAAAAGCTTATAGCTAAAACAAAATACATTGTTTCGAAATTTTCTTCTTAAAGCACTATAGGTTAACTATAACTGAACATGCAGGGAAAAATTTACTACATTTGGGCGTAATGGCAAATAATTATTAATATAACATTTGAGATGGTCTCAGAAAAACTGCCTTGAAAAAAAAGACCTATATTTCTCAACACACTGGCTGCGATGGGTTGGCAAAACTGGCTAACTCTTTGCGCCCCGTAATACAATATATCTTAATAAAGAGGTACAGAAGGAAAAACCGTGGCATATTGGTGCATAATGAGTCTTAGTTTTTAAATTAGAAAGTCATGTCAGGTGTTTCAAAAATGGAACACTAGGCATAAATGGGTTAAGCAGGCAATAGAATCTCAGGCTGAGTCGGCATAAGAAAAAAGACCTAGTTACTAGCAGAGGAGGAGAAAAGGATGCAAGGATTAATATGGATGAAGAAATACTAAAATAAGTGAGAGAGGTAGTTATTACAGGGTGGCGATCGTCAGGGAAAACCTGGAATTGTCAGGGAATTTTGGAAATCTGGAAAAGTCAGGGAATAGTCAGGGAATTCTCATAACAGTCAGGTAAAACTGGGATAGGAAATTCTCGTTATTTTTCTACCATTGCATTTACTGTCTTTCCCGCCCTTAATTTCACCAACGAAAATTAATGTCCGTCGCCGAAGTGCACAGAATAAACCCCGTCAATTCGTTGAACATTCAGTTGTGAATCAGTCGTACAATGTATCCCTTGTGTATGTCCTTAGTGCGATATTTGCCTAGTAGTGTTAAAATTCATGATCACCGTGACAATTCGACCCCTCGATGCTTTTTCAGTAATCTTCAACTTCCAAGAACTACCACGACACGTCACCTCTTCCTTGAAGAGTTAGACATTGTCAATTTGTAGTTTTGCCGAAGGAAACATACACGGCCACGGAAATACGATACACGGCCGTGAAAAATGTATTAACAGTGTGTAATTTGTGTGAGGGCTTAACTTGTGAAGGTTTAATATATTTTTTCATTAGGGCGGAGGTTCAATATATTTTTTCATTCTTATAGCTTTTAATGTATTGTTTTCAGCTTTTAACGTTTTCTGAGTTGTGACGAAAATTTAATTCAGCAGAAATAAAATATTTCGATAATAGGAGACCTTTTAGCGATCGTTCAGGGAAATTGGTAAAGCCATCAGGGAAAAGTCAGGGAATTTGAAAATTGTTTATCGGTAGCCACCCTGTATTAGGAAAAACAATTTTTGACGAAAAGAGTACTAAAGAAATATAATATAGAACGCATAAAGCATAGATTGATTTTAACACTAAAGTAAAACTCTTCACTTCCAACTTTGTCAATATATGCTGAGGGAAAAGCTGGTTAAGACCTTTGTATGGAGTGTTTTGCTGTATG
This sequence comes from Platycnemis pennipes, assembly GCA_933228895.1. Classification (NCBI taxonomy): domain Eukaryota; kingdom Metazoa; phylum Arthropoda; class Insecta; order Odonata; family Platycnemididae; genus Platycnemis; species Platycnemis pennipes. The sequence continues at coordinate 49,776,542 of OW121849.1, read as the reverse complement.
GCAGTGAGGGATGGACTATGGGACAAGTGGAGACGAAAAGGCTGGAGACTTTTAAGATCTGGTGTTATAGAAGGGTGTGTAAAATAAGCTGGACAGAGCAAGTGACCAATCAAGAGATATGTATTAAGAAAAGTGAAAGAAGAGTGGTACCTGTGGAGGAAACTAAAAAGAAGACTGGGCAGATGTAAAGGTCTTCTACTAGGGCATGAGAGATTGGTGAAGATAATTTAAGAAGGGATGATAGAAGGCAAAAGGTACAGAGGAAGACCTAGATTCGAATATTGGGGGCAGATAATGGAGGACATGGGATGTGGATGTTTTTGGAAATTAAGGGGATGACAGGATGGATAAGTGGAGAGCTGTCTTCAACTAATCGTGATGGATTGACAACTGGAAAAGAAGAAGAAGACTGTGTCATAAGCATATAAAAGCAGAAGCTATTGAAGTGTTACTGGCTGATGTTAACTGTGAATTGCCATCAGATGTCTCTGTTGAAGAGATACCTTCATCAGACAAGGTTAAATATATCATCTCTTCTACTGAGACTAGAGCAAAAATGTTCTTAATCTCATTACCTCATAGTAATGACTCAAAGTCCCAGAAAGGAGAAGCCTGGATGGAGTAAGTGTTGGTAGTGATAACCCACTGAGATCCTGACTTTAGTTCCTAGAAAGGCTAGGACCAATGCGCCCTCATATGATGCTACAACATTCATGTACATTATTCTGTTGAGTATGGTACTTGGGTGACACTGTAAATCTTCTCTCGGCCAGTGGAAGAAAAATATATGATACATGTGAAAAGATAGGCTCTGATAGGCCATGCGAATATTTCCCTTACTTTCGTTCATAGAGAAAAAAATCATTCACCTCCACTGGAATTTGAACCTGGATCCCCAGAATTTGCACCATGCTTATCATGCATTCATCAACATTAAAAGACTAATGAGAGGTATATTGAATTCAAGATTTATGAACCAACCACAAAAAACCTTAACAGAGAGCCTTTCCCGGTTCGAATCCCAGTTATGGGTAATTATTTTTTCTCTCAGAAAATTCTGCTGGGAAGTGATACTAGAAAATATTTATGCCAGTGCTGGCCGTCATTTTATGGAAGCTCTTAATATCTATCTTCCAGGAGGAACAGAGAAATATAGGGTTTCAGGCTACCTGGAAAACCGAGAAAACTGATGGAATTTTTTGTCTTGGAAAATTCAAATAATTCTTTAGATTTTTTAATAAACTCTGGAAGTTACTCGGCAGCCAATTACCATGAGAGCAGAGAGAGTTTTTAAAACTATACCTTGGCTTGCCTTCTGCTAGGCTCAATTCAGCTCTGTGCTCACCTTTCATATCATATTTCGCTCTGATTCGCCCCGTAGGATTCGGACAGAAGATGATGTAGGATGGTCATTAATCCTGAGATGTTTTGAATCTATTGTTTACCGGGTGTTCTTTAATACAGTTTATTTTTAAGTACAGGCTTTTGGTGAAGCCTCATCTTTTATGACTTATGTTTTTTTTAATTTTAGGATGGCTGCCCAGCTGCCTTTGAGAATGGGTCAACCTGGGAGCCTTGGTGGTCCTCACAGGTCTCGGCCACCACATGCCCCCCCCATCCTCATGGGCATGCATCCTTCACCTCAGCCCCCACAACCAAATGGTGTGCCAGGTACGTGTAAATTTGGGTGCTGTTGTGAATTACAATTTATTAATTACGCTTAGTAAAATTACAATTAATAAAATTACAATTAATTTTTGCTTGAGATTGTGCATTTTGTGCATGCCTTGCAAGTATTCATTATCTCATCTACATCTACATAATACCCTGCAAGCCACCACGAGGGTGTGTGGCAGGGGGTGATTTCTCACCAAACATGCACTACAAATCATGCATTAAAAAGGAATAGTATTAATATAGTAGTCAGAACTACACTATTTAAAGAAGATAGAAATTGCAAAGAAAACATGCAAAAACATTCTGTTAGTAGGGTTAGCTTTAAGTACTCATACCAACATGCAGCTACCAATGCTATTCATTGCTACTCTCTGATAGGACATATTTACCGTTATTCGTATCTCTAATTGTTCGAGGGAAAAAGGACATTTTGAATCTATCAGTTCGGCAATCAATTTCTCTAATTTTATGAATATGGTCCAGTCTGCCATAGTAAGTTGGGGTTCGTAAAATATTTTTAACTTCATCACTGAAAATATTGCCTTGGAATTTGTTTAAGAGATTAAGTCTAAATTTCAACCTGCGATCTGACAATGATTCCCATTTCAATTCATGTAATAGACTGGTTACGCTAACATAATTATCGAATCGTCCCTTTACAAATCTTGCTGATCTTCGCTGCACACGTTCAAGTTCATTACTTAGACCGATTTCGTAGGGATCCCATACACTGGCAGCATATTCCAAATGAGGTCTAACAAGGGAAAAGTAGCTGATTTCTCGTACATGATCGTCACATTTACCCAATATTCTTTTGATGAAACCCAGTTTACGATTAGCTTGACCCATTATTTCACGTATATGTTTACCCCAGGAAAGATCATGTGTCAGTCTTATTCCAAGATATTTAATGGATTCCACGTTTGTTATTTCATTATTACTTATTTTGTTTGTGCTTGGAGGAGAATTATTCTTTTTCCAAAAATTCATTATTACACATTTTTTTAAATTTAATTCTAACTGCCATGTATCACACCAATCTGAGTGAACATACAATAATTTTAATGTATTGGTAACATTCCATAGTAAGTGTACAAAATGTGCACAATAATCTCAACATTCATTTGGTTCCAATGTTAACTATTGTAAATAGCATAGATGAAATTGCTGATTGCACATTATGGGCATAGCTGTAAAAGTTAATCATTAATGTGATATTGTGGATGATTTCAATGTTCTGCTTGATATAACCAATATTTAATGCTGTGTCATCTTTGGTGACTTTTAGATTTGACTTCATTTTTGTGGGGACCATCATGAAAGTTAAATATTAATGCCTATTGCAATTATGAATGGTTAATCCTGCTTGTATGAATTCCTAATTGTGGGCTAATTTAGTCATAGAATTAGGTTTCAAGGTGCTCTGTCTGCCAAGGATGTTGAATAGATTGAATAAAATCAATGTCTCACATTTTAGGAATTTAGGATCACTGGTGCAAACTGATTAATCGTCTAAATTACAAATAGAGAATCATATATGTCAGGGCGGAGAGGCAATTGGAATATCGAACCTTTTACTGTGGAGTGCAAATATTATTGAAAGAACAAAAACTTATCTATTCTATAGTATAAAAAGATAAGCTTAATACCTTCACTTCTTTTGGAGAGCCATAAATTGCACACACCGGAAACTTGGTAAACAATTTTGGTAATTTGGTAAACAACAAACCATGTCATCAAGCTGTGGGGTATAGGCTACAATGGCAATGAATACATTAACTTTTACAATTCATAGGGTCAAAAATTCAAGAGCACAATCCAGATTTCAATGCTTATGCATCATCATCAGGTGCTTAATGACAAAGGAGGAATTGATCCAGTTGATTTTGGAAGGACAGTTGCAAAGTGTAATTTTTCGGTGAAGCTTTCATAGATATTTATATATAGAAAAAGTTACTACAAATGTAAAATTAGTAAAATTTATAGTAATTATTAGGCATCCTTATATGAGAGAGCTGACCTGACGACAGCCCAAATGAGATTTCTTTCTCATTTAAATGAGAATTCTAAACAAATTAGTAAAAATAAAAACTACGAGTATTTTTTAAATCTAATGCATTCTCTGAATGGTAAAGATGCTAAAATACAGGTCTTTTCTAAATCCTAAAAAATTAGTGCCCAAAAGATTAGTGGAATGTAAGATATCCCCCTTACTGAAAAACACTATAGTACCTCAACAGCATGGATTTAGGAAAGGCTTATCCACTGAAACTAATCTCTTGACGTTTAATAGTTACTTGGTCAATGCTATCAAAAATGGTTTTCAAGTTGACACAATATATACAGATTTTTCAAAAGCATTTGAAAAGATTAACCATGCATTACTATTGAACAAATTACAGGAAGTTGGTGTCCTTGGTAGCATGCTAAATTGGTTTAAAAGTTACCTGACAAACCTTAAAAATATAGTTAAGATACAGTCTGTGGTATCTCAATCTTATTATGCTCGTTCAGGAGTCCCACAGGGTTCTCACTTGGGCCCACTGCTATTTCTTATCTTTGAAAACGACATAAGTCAAGTTATCAGCCCCCTCCAACACTTAATGTATGCTGATGACATTAAAATTTACCAAATTATCAGGGTATGGGAGGACTGTGTAACCCTCAATGATTGCCTGGATAGAATAAACAAATGGTGGCTTATAAACAAAATAATGCTAAATGTTAGTAAATGTTCTGCTATATCCTTCCACCTTAAAAAAGAACCACTGTATTACCATTATTCCAATGCCCAAGAAATAGCTCCTCATGTTGACAGGATATGTGATTTAGGTGTCATTTTTGTTTCCTCGTTTTCTTTTGATATAACGTATTCCTCCAAATATAGTCCCCCTATTTTTGGCCAAAATCTTCGTGGAAAAAGTCTTGGTGTAAGGTGACTATTTCGAGCTCAAGGCACCTAATTTCCATTGTAAAATTCCATCCCCCGAGTTTGAAGGCTAATATCTCAAAAATGGCTTTTCTGATTTTAAAATTTGGATTTATTTATTTATTTAAAATTTAGATATATTTATAGGCTATTTAGATTTAAACAAAGTTTATCGAACTAAAGCTTGTTTATTTATGCCTTTATTAATCTCAAAAATATATTTTGAAGTTGGTTATATTAATTAATTTTTTGACCGAGACATAAAAAGGCCAGATTTTTTTTCAAGTCTCGGGAAACAAGTTCAACTTTGATGCCCACTTGAAGAAAAACAAGAATAGCCACTTCTCTTTTCTTTGTATAAGATATGGAACATATATTTATCTTTGACAAAACAAAGTTTAAAATAGATACTCAGTTAACAATTACGTTACGACAAAACATCTTGGAAGTCGGAAATGCATTTCGTTTTGATGTTATTCTTCACCTTTGAAAACCAAGCACGTGTAAAATGGCTTAACAAATTGAGAGAATTAGATATGCTTTCAACTTGTATACATTCATTTCAGAAAGCGAGCTCCATGCGACAGGACTTTTGGCCAGACGAGATAAGCTGCTCGAGGTTGACAAGTTGTATGCTAGCGTAGGTACCGCGCACACCAAACACCATGCAAGAAAATTTCTCTAGTGTGCACAGGAAAAATATCCTTGCTTATGCTTGAATAAAAGTTATAAGTTGCATTATTCACCAAAATAAAATCAACAATAGGTGAGATAGCTTTTGTCCCCACATTTCTCAGCTTCTCGATGAAAGAAACAAATTGCCTTTTAATTATCCTCAACTACTTCTCCAAAAACTTTGCGCGAGGAGGCATAGTGACAGTATGTTTCCAAACACATTGTCAGTTCGTAAACTGACACTGACTTGCATTCATTTTTTCCACTATTGTCGAGTCCCCATGACTCATTCACAGCCATAGGCAAGCTGCTTGCAGCCGAAGATTCTACCCGGGCCCTACCTCCCTCTTTCAAGCATGTTCTGGGCAGTTGAGCATGCTTTAATAGCAAAAAATAAAAATGTATCGATATCAAATAACCAACTAATTCTATTGAGATATCATAAGTGGATTCATATTAATGACTTGAGAGCAAGATAAAGTTCCAAATGGTGATTTTCGGAATGGAAAGCGTGCGGGATGGAAAATAATGCAGTCTTACAACTTCATCAATAACAAAAATACTGATGAACATGTATTTTTATTAGTATGAAACTTCGTATGACTATTAACAAAGCCTATAGCTACAATATGTGAATAGGAAAGTTTGATATCTTGTTCTGTGTTGTTCTTACGATGCCCCAAATTTGATGGATCCATCCTGTACCCAAAATAATAGCTAAAAATCCGTTCTCACACATATACTTCAGTAAATAAAATTAGTAAAAACTTTACTAGAAGCTTTACTACTACCCTAGAAGGTCAAGGGATGAGAAGAGAGATCTTATGACCTTTCCATCGACATTGGCACCTTTTTAAACCTATGATTCGACACGTTTGTAGCCTGGATTCATTTTTTCCATCCCTGTGACCTTTGACCTCTGAGTTACCCTTGAAGGTCATGAGATGAAAAGAGGGATATGAAGACCTTAAAATCGACCTTGGCACCTTTTTAAACCTATGATTCGACAGGTTTGAAGCGGTGATTCATTTTTTGTAACCCCTGTGACCTTGACTGTGACCTTTCAGGGGTCACAGTTGCAATTTCTGACCTCAATAGTTCTTCCATCGTGTTATTCGTGTCCAAAAACCTACTAGTCGAAAGTTTCGCTTAATAATTCCATCTTTTTTGTACTTCGAATATTTTAACATTGAAAGCCCATAAGGCAAAATTTGGATTTTAGGTTAGACCCTATTTCTGGGGTCAAAAGGTCATATTTTTCATATTTTGCTTAGACTCAACAAAACTTACATCCTTTTTCTAGCCAGGTACCAAATTTCATCCTTGTGGCTCGAAAGGAAGTGTCTAAAATTACAGGGTAGAAATGACACACGATCAATGGGACACTCTGTATAATGAACTACCAATCAACATTGACCTGCATATTCTATCATTATCCTCCTTTAAACAGGCTTGCAATGTTGCCCTGCTGTTAAATTAAGTACCATTAAGTAATTTCCTTCCTTTTTCCTCTTACTATCCTTTCAGTTCCTCTCTCTCCAAAGATACTTATTTATGTTAGTAGTTTATGTAGATTTATTATGAGCCATATTGTTTTTACACATATTATTTAGATTTCTGTTTTAATGTGCACTTATCTTATGCATTTCCAATATAATATTTATTTATGTTAGTATGTTTTGAAGATTTATTACGAGCCATAAGGTTTTTATGAATAATATTCAGATACATGTTCTATTGTGCAGTCATTTTGTGCACATTCAATGCAATACGTAGTTATGTTTAGTATTTTTATGAAGATTTAGTATGAGTTATATTGTCTGTATGCACATTATTTTGAGTCAAGTCTTATTTGTAGTTATTTTGTGTAAATTCAAACTGTTAAGAAATTGTTAAAAAGGGCAAAAGGTTAGTAAATGAATATTAGGTTTTTATAGCATATTTAGGGAAGTTTGACATAATACTTGTATCGTACAGCTTAAAATTTTATGCTCTAAAATTTCTTTTATGTTTTACATGTCAATATGTCCTGTGCGAAAGTAAGTTTAGGGAGGTATATATTAAATACTGCTGCTTGAGATAATGAGTGATTTTTGCCTTCAGGTGTTGTTGTGTCTATGCCTACTCCTGTAATGGCAACTGGGCCAGGAGCTGTTGTTCCACCATCTCATGCTACAGGTGAGTCAGATTCTGCTTTTTTTGTTCCTGCATATTCTCTTTACTTTCTATGAAGTTCAGATTATATTGCTTGCCAATATTGTGTCATAAAGTATAGGTATAGTTTCATATTTACTGTCAGGATTGTGGCAGGACTATCAAATTAGGGATATTAAAGGTAATTTTAATGCCCTGGAAAACTGGACAAAAGTGAGTGATAAGTTGACAAGGTTTCACAGAAATGACCCATATACTACTGAAATTTAAGCCTGTGCATTTGTCCGAGAGAGCGAGTTAGCTGTATTTCATGTTTGCTACTGAGTGGGTGACAGAGTTGCCTGCGAAGGTGGCTTTGCTGGTGGGTATCGGTTCATACATAGCATGCTATCATGTTGTCATATTGCTTTGTCTCTCATTCCAAAATATTTCAGTTTTTTGCCAAGCCTTGGTGGTGCCCCCTTGCCTTGTACGGTGAAAACAGAAGTAGTAGTGCTAGCATTGGTATCTTTTCCCTTGTTCTTGCCGCTGAATTTCATCAGTCAACAATCCTAGGATTGATTTGACGTAGCTCTCCACTTTTTTTCTTCTATCGGCCAACCTCTTCATATTGACGTAACTCCTCTCTTTAACATCCTTCACATCCTGTTCCATATACAGTAGAACCTCTTTTTTACGAACCTCTAATTTACGAAATGACACCAATTTACGAACCATTCCGCCGGACCCGATCATTGTATATAGGAAAACCATGTAAAATGACCTCTATTTTACGAAACCTCGATTTTATTGATTTACGAAGTGAGAGGCCGGTCCCTTGGAGTGATTGACCTCTGTTTTACGAAGTTTTTGAAATGATTTTGTAGCACTGAACTCTGTACAATGGAATAACGATCGCTGTATACCGCGAGAGGAGCAGCTGAAGCCAGATAGGTAGAGATCCGCGAGTGAAATTCGCGAGACGCGATATCGCAAAATAACGCGAAATCGGGAAATAAAACGAAATTTCGCCTTTTTCGCGATTTTTACGTGAATTAGCGAAAAAATCACATGTAAAGAGTCATAATCGATTAAAGCCTAAGCCTTCATTGTTTAACGCTTATGACGTTCATTCGCTCTATCTCATTACGATTCAAAGGTCAATTGGCTTGTTTTGTCTCGCGCATATCGATTTCGCGTAATATCGCGCAATGTAGTGATATCTCAGCCGGAATTTGCCGTTAAATTAATCACCACCTCTCTCTTCGATTCACATTTATCAATCCTGAAATTCTCGGAAATATCTAGAATGATGCGCTTTCTCTCCTGAAGAATTAGATATTCTGAACCAATAATGTGCTGAACACGGCCGCGGAAGATCGGAAATATAAGCTCACGCGCCCGCGTCAATGCCGAGCAGTAATCCCGGTGACTCACCGCAACGCAGTAGACAGCGTAATTGGATAACTTGTTGCAGGAAAACCTTTAGTGTGGGCCTAATGTAACAATTTTGTAGACTTAAACACGGCCGCTGGCCGGGAACGGAAGCGCTAGCAGTTGAGGCAAGGGGGGAAGTAACAGAAAAGATAGGAGGAGAGGGGGTGCTACTTATTGGCGGTTGATCGTCGGATATTTGCGTCGGATGCTTATAAGCATTCACGAAATGTGTACCAAAAATAATAAAACGCCTAGAAATGCGCAAAAATTGTAACATTGTAATAACACCGCCAAGATTTTCTATAACACCGAAATCACATAGTTTTTAAACGAATTTTAGCACAAAAAAAACCACTTTCACGGACCTCTACAGATAGGTCATGCTGAGAGGGCCCTCGGTCCAAGTATTTCATATGGGAAAATGTGGAAAAATCGATTCAGCATAGTGCTTTTTGAAGTGCTTAAACTGTAGCAAAAATCCCAGAGATTGATCATCCAAATCGCAATTCAATCCTAATTACATGATCCAAGGAAAAAATGTTCAAAGACACATGGCACGACGCCTACTTCTTGAAAACAATGTCCCAGTTCATAAAATAATCGGATCAGTGCTTGGTAATTTCTATTCCTTTTCTATCATTTTGTGTATTGTGAATACCTAACTAGTCATCACAAAGGATCCATATTTTCTCTGGAATTATTTAAAATTAGCTTTAAGGTAGCCGCCGCAACACCAATTCAGAGCTTACTTCAGCCTAGGCTTTCACTTGAAAATAGCATTCCCGTAGGAAGTTCGTTGCTGCAGCTGTCGTGGAGTTTAGTTTCATTAAAAAATACTAATTTTGCAATAATAAATTACTTATATTCAAATATTGATGCAATTTGATTATTTAATTTTTCATTTGAAGTGTTTTACGTCGTTAGGTTAGTCGTTAGAATTCGCGATCGCTTTCTGTAGTCGCGAGTAAATAGTTCTCGCAAATCACCGCTAGAAGTCAAAACTGTAGAAAGCATATTATAAAAGAGGGAATTTCAAATTTACTCGAGTGAAGTTCTAAAATTGACTAAATCAGCTGCGAAATATTATTAAATGTATTTCAAACAATGCGCTTTCTTCAAAAAAGGCATTTTCTGGTCTTTTCAGGGAAATATACTGGGTTAGTTGGAACTTTGTTTTGAAATTTCCTAGTTAAAATGTATCCCTGGCTTTCCCATGTTTAAATGGCTTCTTTAAACAAAAATTGACTAGCACAAAATATACCACTTTCGTTAATTAATGCATAACTGCATATGCTTAAAATACACTGCGGGATGAGTTAATTCTCTTATTCCCCTTATTTTGAGATTTACCAACCAGCTACAAGAACTTAAATCAGTTGCAGCAGCCAAGTTCATACCATTATAAATTTCTAGAAAAATATCCACCTGTGTTTTTTAATTCATGGCTGTTTCATTCTCTTTTACTAAAGTGAGTGTCCTAGCCTTAGGAATAACGCCTATGCTATACAGCGAATCAATACAATTGAGGTGTAATTTTTAAATCCTTTCAATTTATTGCAAATACACTGCACACAGAGAATTTCACGTAATATTTGTTGTTTTTCCCTGAATGAGCAGATAACTATTATTTGTTATAGTAATTAGTTTGATTTCAACCCTAGCTATTTGACAAGTTAAGTGCAGCATAGTGTTTAATTGCATTGAAAGTATACTCGCATTCTTGTCAGCAGAGTTTTAGTAGATGTACATTTGTCGCAGATCAAGTCTCTTATGTGCATGATGTGCCTCCATGCTGTGCGAGGTGTTGCCAGAGCATGGGAGTGTCACCGCAATAACTATTTCCTACTGTTGGAGATCAGCTGGTTTTGCTGACACATCAGTTCCGGAGACAGAGGAGTTACTGGAAGATAACCTCCATTTTACAAACCCTCTGATTTACAAAGCTCAAATTTTTGGGTCCCTTCAACTTTGTAAAATAGAGGTTCTACTGTATCTCATACAAGGCCTGCCTTTTCCAATCTTCCCATTCACTTTTCCCTCAGCGATTTTCTTCATCAGGCCATCGTTCTTAAGATATGGCCGATTAAGTTGTCCCGTCTTCTTTTTAGTGTTTTCAGTAGACTTCGCTTTTCTCCCTCTTTTGTTGGACTTCTCCGTTTGTCACTCCGTCGATCCGTTTAATCTTCATCATACTTCTGAAATAACCTCATTTCAAATGCTTCCTCCCTTTTTTTCTCCACTGCTGTCATCGAGCATGCCTCCCTGCCGTAGAGAAACATACTCCAGATGTATATTCTTATGAAATGTTTCCGTATTTATACTCTTGTATTTCTAGCTGTAAGTAGATTCTTCTTTTGATAGAATGACCTCTTTGCCTGTTACTGAGTATTTCTTTCTTGCTTTGTCCCTCATTAGTTACTCGGCTTCCCAGGTAAATGAACTCTTTCACCTCTTTAAGCTTTTGTTTTCCTAGTTTAATATTGTTTTGGCCTCTTCTATCATGCTTCACGCCAATATCTTAGTTTTCTTCTTATTTATCTTCAGCCGACCATTACCCTTTCCATGGTTATTAGAATCTTATTCAGATGAGTGCAGTGTCATCAGTGAATCTCAGTGTACTAATTTTTTCTCCATGGATGTTCTCTCCAGAAGACTACTCTTTGATTTCATTGATGGCTCTCTCGATGTAAACAAAAAATTACGGGAGACAATGCACAGCCTTGTCTCACTCTTTTCCTAATTCTTGCTTCTTCACAGCTGAGTTTAAATTTTATCACAGCTACTTGGTTTTTATAAAAGTTGAGGATAATTTTTCAGTCATTGTAGGACACTTCAGTTCCTTCAGAATTTCAACAATTAAGTTCCAATCCACATTGTCAAAAGCCTTCTCTAAATCCACAAATGCAATGAATGTCGGCTTGTTCTTCTCCATTCTCTTTTCTATGAGCAGCCTAAGGGAGAATATTGCTTCCCTTGTACCCTTACTTTTCCTGAATTGGAATTGATCTTCATCCAGGAACTTCTCTGCTTTTCGTTATATTCTTCTATAGATGATACTTCATATATCATCAGGTTTATAGTCCTAAAATTTCGCATTTCTCTGCTCTCTTCTTTTTGGTAATTGGAATGATGATGTTTTTCTCGAAGTCCTTGGGTATTTCTCCTGTTGAGTACATGTTGCAGATGGTTTTATGAGGATCGGTTAGTGTCTTCTCTTTTGAATTTTTAATTACTTCTGCAGGAATACCATTAATTCCTCAAGCTTTATTTATGCGAAGGTCCCTTACTGCTACTGCAGCTGTTTGCACATATATTTTGTTATATTTTACTTCATCGTATTCCATCTGTCAGAAAGTAGATCATGCAAGTCAAATGAAGAAGTCACACAGCCAAATTGATTGATGCACAAATGTTTATTATGATACTTTGATTAGCAACCTGCTTATCAGCTATTTTCCTCTCAATGTGTTTTGATGAGCACCTATTTTATATTGTTAAAATGATTATTTTATTATTCTGCTATTGATACCAAGTACATAGATTTCCATCATTTTATTTTGGTAAATATTGCTTTGAAAATGTACATACAGTAAGTCCTCAAATTATGCTGTTAATTCATTCCAAAAATTTCTGCGTAATTAGAAATCCACGTAAGTTGAAACACAACAACTTACCTATCAATTTTTGAACCATTAGCGGTGCCGATTTTACTGAGGTTGGTGGCAATCAGCGATATTTACAGAAAACGCCATCTTTTGAGAGGATGTTAAGTTAATATAATACGACAATTCCGAGATTAACACAAATCCAATCATTAGTTCACTGGATATTTAAATCTGAAAGAAGTATAATTACTCTAAACATGTTTTTTTTTTGTTGTGATGGACAACAAACGTCATCTATGGAGTAGAAAATTAACTACGCGTCGACTTACGCGAGATAGTCAAACTACGCCAAAAAAAGACATTGATGTCATGTAAGGCAGGTGACAGGCTTACGTTTTTGACAGCTAGTAAAAGGCCAAACACGTAGATTTTTATGGACCCGGCCAGGCTTGCAACCAGCGACGGATTTCAAAGCGCTGCGTGTCGTGTTTAGGGTGAGACAGGACAAATATACAATGTACACTCCCCATACCGAGGACTGCAAGATGCGTCGCTGCTTATGGTGGTGTAGTTAAGTCCAGTTTGTTTTCTCTCATCTACTGGTGTGAATGTCTCGATTGTGGTTGCTGTGTGGCAATGTTTGACATAAATTTATTTATATATATGATATCTTACATGATGGGAAGCATTATTGTATGTGAAGTCCATGGACTTCAAGACTTATAAATAAAAATAAGGGTTAAAGTTGCAGTGGTGTTGTGAGAGGCCTCGGATGGCATCAGCAAAGAAGACGAAAAGGAAAAATTAATCTCATTTGGCTTTTTCACCATCACGATGATCAAATCATCACATATTGAACTATGTGATGACTTTAACTACAGTGGGCATTCCGAACGCCCATAGTTTGGCATCATATCTTGCGTGCTTGACAATTAGTTGTGGGTTGTCACCCGGTGTATCTGTCACGGCCACAGAAATGCTGAGAAAACGCTAGGATACCAGCGTGGGATGCGGGAGCAAAATTCGCCAAGCGGGTGAACTTAATGTCCCACAGACCAAAGCGATACATTCGCGGGACTTTAGGGCATGTGCGAGTGACAGTACTCTTGATTCAGTATTAAGAATATTAGCATGCAATACTTTCTAATTTGAAAAACACTATTTTCATTAATTTTGGATTGAGTAACGGATACTTCTTAGCCGCTATAATGAACTCCTCTGTCAACTTTTCTCACAGCAGTTTTGCTCTAGACTAATCGCAAGATGTGGGAAATGCTGCATGCAGCGAACTGAATTATATTCGCATAGGTACCAAGTTCAGCATTTGGATCGATTTGCGTGTAGTGGTATCCCACGGTGTGATTTCGTGCTGTGTGAATTTCACTCCCGCATCCTGCGCTGGTGTGTGCAGACCTGAACTCCAGCCTAACTGAACAATGGGGTCACGTCACCCACACTTTAAGCATCAGGTGAATTTCTTTAGTTTAGGGAATCTTAGGAAGTGGAACAACAGGAGAAGGTGCAAAGAAGTCAGGAGATGCAGGATTGGAGAGCATGAGGAGTGGAGTGGGGAGATGGTGGGGACAGTGGGGGTAGGGGGACTATCGACCCCCAAAACAATGATTTCAATGATACATATTGATAGACTTTTCATTGGAGGGGTGGGCAGGACTAAGGAAGACAAGACTGGTGATCGTCCCCCCAAACCTGACATTTGGGTCTGCCCCTGGATGGGGGGACTAGTTAGTCACATATATGCCAGGAGTTTTCATCATATCCAGGAGCCAAATACAAAGTTCTAGGTTATCCAGTATGAGGAATAAATCTGTTGGAGGGAGAGAGGAAAATGCTGTCGAGCAGTTATTAACCCATTTACACCATTTTTTCTCAATGCTCACCCCCAATAATACCTATTTATTAGTGGTGGATTGATCCAGGTTTTTCTTTGGATCCAGAACCGGATCCTTGTCCTGGTTTCAGATCTTTGTCTCAGTTTCAGAAACTTCATTTCAAATACTATTTTCTTAATTTCATAACTTTCTAATCCTAGTATTTCAACGAAAATAATTAAATTTATTGCAGAAAAAAATCAACTTCGTATCAATTCTGTGGATAATATTTTCCTGGATCACAACTTGTAGATGCATTTTATGTTATTACTTCGTATGTGAAGTTCACTTTCCTTATCACATACTCATCAAACAATACATTTTTTTAAACTGTACTAACTACTAGTCTTTAGAGTGCTGTTAAAAGAAACATAAGTTCCATTAATTTTCATTAATATTTTAATTATTTTCCAAAATATAAGATCCCATTGATGCCATATCGTATCTTCCCTCCATACAGAAATTATAAATGCAATTATAGAAGAGAAAGACTTCCAAGTGTATCACATGCCAAGAAAAATAAAGTATAGCACATTAAATAATAAACAATATTAAAAACTAAAATTAATTTTTGAGTGGTACGTTTGTAAATATAATTTAAACAAAAAAATTATAATAAAGTGAGCATTCAGATTAAAGGGTTGGAAATTGAAGTTGATAAAATTTTCGAAATGATGACTGAAAGAAAAATTGAAACTGTGATAGGGATCGAATTTTGTGCAGTACGCTAGCTCTCATTGTCTGCCTGATCGTGATGAATGTAGGCTGTTATATCTCAACGCTTTTAAGATTAGTCAATTAACTTAACAATAATCGAGTTTAACTGGGATTCTTTCACGTCTTTATTGCAGACACTTTCACACAATATCTATCTTAACTGCCACTGACATACATCACTTCCGGGGGGGAGGAGCAAAGGGGTACCAACCAAATAAGAGTATACTACAACATAGGCTACCCACATGGAATTTACATATTTTTTTCTCGCGATACTGGGGTAATTGGGGAAGGGGTCATATTTTTTTATTTTGCTTCTAGTTGCATGGAAAATTTTTCATCTAATTTCGTGGCCATAGTTGCACAACCTCTCCTTGCCAATATTTAAAGTACCTGCATTCCATTCACTGGGTGCTTCAAATGTTACCACGAAAATTTTAAATCTACAATCCAAATCCAATTTTACACTGTCTTTGGATCAGGATTCGGATCCGAATAAAATGAAAGATCTACGGATCTTTGGATCTGATCCGACCATCCCTACTATTTATTTTTTTACAAATTCCATTTATTGATAAATATTTTATCAACAATTATTAAGTGTTGTTATAATATCAGTATTGTAGCATCCCTTGAAAAAAATTAAATTGCAAGATTGTTGAATTGCCATCTTTGCAAGCCCACGGGATAAAGAATAAGCAGAGAGAAGAGTGTGAAAAAAGATGGGTTTCATGAAGAATCTTGGTTATTGAATCGGATATTGAGCAGTGTGGTTCATTACAATATAGAATGAAGGTTAGAAATTACATTGAAGATTGTATACATATATTATTGTTTGCATTTTATCCTGTGAGCCACTGCAAGGGCATGTACTGGGGGAGAGGGGGATAGTAATAATAATCATTCTTTATTCATCTGTTGCACATACATAATGTGATAGATTTCATCAAAATAGAAATGAAGCGTTAACACATTTACATTTTAGTGGCAGTATTGTTTTTCGGTTTTGCCCGTGGCTGAATTTCTTTTTTAAGTTTCTTAATGTATTACCACTAAGAACAATAAGTCAATCAACTAAAATGCCATAAAATAAAAATTACCCATAAAAATGAATTTTTATTTTGGACGACGATCATCATCCGCTGCCACGCGATAGCACCATTTGGGTGTTGTGTGTGGTTGCATACCATCCCCAATAGTCCGTTTCGAACTTTCTTCCATTGATTCTTGTTATCTTATTTGTCTAAATATAAGCCCCCCTTTTTTGACAAAATATCGGCCATAAAAAGTGAGGGGGGGCTAGTTTCGGGCACTACAAAGTTTCATTATGTATATGCATCCAAAAAATGATAACGTTATCGGGAAGTAATACGTAAACATACATAACGGCAATAAATACCATGATACTTCGTTAAGTGGTCTGAAATGTTAGTTCTATTTCATCATTTTCCCTTTCGGATATATACGGTCACTTTTCAGTATGCTGTCTGATATCCCTAATACTCCCCCGGCAAAGAACGAAATACATAATTGGTAAGTATAGTCTAGCAGTAAATCGTACATCGTAAAGTATTCTGAAATTTCGAAGTAATTAGTAATAAAAATCCACGTTTAACAAAGTCTGAGCGTACAACAGTACTTGAAGAAACGCTAGATCAGAAACACCACTTGACAAAGCAATAAATTTATCGTGTATAGATCGTACGTAGGACAACACATTGTAGCACTGATATGTATTTAAATCTACTGTATCCTGTAAGCTGCCGCAAGGGGGATGGCATCTTTATGTCTTTTCAAAATCATAAGTGGAGTTTGTTTCCATATCATGTATCTGTAGCAACATTTTTACGTAAGAGATAGCTCCAATTGTGTACACATTAAAGCTACATCGCAAAGACACGACAAAGAATTTGTTACATAGTAGCAATAGTCGAATGCTCAGAGATATACCTTCTTACCATCCTTGCTATCCGCTCCAAGCGTGAGAGTAGTAAACTATTATCCATTTCAAATATCTTTGCGACTGAGAGGCAGGCCTTAAATTCGTGGGGATGGGTGCGTTTCGGGAGGGTCCGGAGCCGTTCGAAAGTCTCCACCGGGGGTGGGGAACGGCCTTCGAGAGGAGAGGCACGAGCTCAACGTTGCCAATGTCATTGTCCCAAACTACTTGAGCCGTCAAATTCACGGGACGCACAGTGGGAAAGGCCAGGGATGGTAGCAACATGGTATGGTAGCGGGTCATTATGGAAAAAAGTGGACCTAATGACTTGGTCGATTCACAGGTGGAGTGCAGAGAACATAAAGGTTACTTTGAGACAAACAATGGAATGCAAATTCCTTCAAAATAGGCAGGTAGTGAAATGAAAGCAACTGGATGATTCACCAGGGGAATTTGGAGAAAAACATACCTGAATGCTAAAAGGGGAATGTTATTCCTCACGAAAACGGTAGCAGCAGGAGTAGGTTTAAAGTTGGAATAGGATAACGAATACAACCCTTTTTTCGATATTATTCAAGTCCTAAAATAGAGTTTTTTCCAAAGAAATTTAAACAAAAATGTTTATCAAGGGAAATCATTGGATGACCCAACTCTTTCTCCCGCTGAAAAAACCTTAGTACATTGTGTACTATTTTCTTCGCTTGGCTGTGGAGAAGAAGTTTCACCTTCTTCTGATCCATGATGCCGTCAAAAACACCAAACAGCAAATAATTACTCCCACGAATTGGGGATAAAACCAATGATGATTGGTTTCCGTAATGGGTATTATGGGGAAGGGGAATAATAGGAATACGGGGAATAACAGGAAAGGAATATGGGATATGGTATAAAGGAAAAAGTGGGTAAGATAAAGGATTAAAGGGTTAATTGGGAAAATTGGTAAAGGGAGCTAGGAAATAACACCACGAAGCACCGATCAAAGGCAGTGGAGGTTTGGCAACAGCAAGCAGATTCACAAAGTTCACACTATGGAGGTCTGAGAGCGACTGAATTTTCGAGAGGCTAGGCCACGCCTACTGCATCCTAGTTCGCTCAGAGAAAGTCACGTGACGAGCGGCTTTCACTTTGCTCACCCCCAAAAATTTAAGGCCTGCCTCTCAGTCGCAAAGATATTTGAAACGGATAATAGTTCGAATCGATCATTTAGCATTTTAAAATAATTTGCTATTATCACCCTAAAATGAATTTTGACGAGATTGCGATCATTTCCTGTGAGTACAAAACTACATAATATAAACGATGCCGAAAAAATAGGAAATTGAGCTGCAGGAAGGAAATATGGTGTATCTGAATCTAGCAGTGATGAAAACTAAAAATGAGAACTGTTATGATATGAATATTCATTAGTGATTTATGAGTATTTCCGGGAATGTGTTTTTCTTTAGTTTTATAAGAATTATAATTGTTATTACATTGAGCTTAGTTTTTTCCGTGTGCTTCAAGACTTTCCGGTGTTGTTAAATTATCCCAGTCCATAGCTACTGCCCAGAGAGCAGACGAGACCACTGCTATCAGGTTCAAATGGCATTCTGCTTTTATTTATTGATATGCCAATGGATTTCCGTATTAATAGAGTAATCACAGGTTGAAATTGTATATATTTCTGCAATTATTTCTGTTGGATGTTATTTTGAACAGATGCCATTTTTATAGTTGGATGATGTGATCGTATGTAACTGTGATTACTGTGATATGCTACGAGAAACAGATGCACAGTAAAAGAGGCCATGCATTGATGCATGATGCGATGACGATCGTGATGATATTAACACGTAATTCAATCAATTAATGAGAAAGACATACACGTAATTTAGGCACAGCATTTCCATGAAGAACGTGCATTCATGTTATGACAAAATGATGCAGACTCGAGGGCAAAAAAAATGATTGTTGATAAAAATAATTTTTTTCCTCATTAACTTGCCTGAAAATAGGGGTGCACGGGATACACAAGGGTGCGGCTTACACGAGTAAATATGGTACTGTTTTTGTAATATCATATTGAAAAATAAATATTCTATTGTATTCTATTCATAAAAAGGATTAATAATATTGCTCTAATTCAGTTTATCAGTGTTTCTTTATTATATGTTTACTCTATATCATGTAACTAAAACTAGAAGCATGAAAAACTAAAAATTCTCCTTTTCCCACTTTTTGCATTTTCCCGAAATTTACACTTTTTTCTGGTGGTCCCTAGAGAAGAGTAAATTAGGGGTTTGTACTTTATCTGTATGTCAAATATGATTGCATTATTGGGATGTCTGATTTATTTATTGTTATTAATTGTTATTGATTTAGGTCCATCAGATGTTCATCACTCAGTTGATGCTGTGGTGCAGCAGCACAGGCGTCATCCCAGGCAGAGGCAATTCCTCCATCACCTGCACCACCACCCAATGCCCCCTTCACAGCCCCCTGTCGCCATTCAGCAACGACCACCGATTCCGCCGCTTAACTCGAACAATCATCAAATGATGCTGGGTCACATGTCCCGCCAGAGGAGGGAAGGTGGTGCTGGGCGAGGTGGTGGGGGTCGAATGGTTCGTTCTGCTGTGGAAAGTGGTGCAGATGGGGCTGGAGACAGGAGGGTGGGGGATGTTGTAACAACTGCACCTGCTCCCCCTATGGAATCCCGAGGAGTGGTGGCCATTCCTCCCGCCAACTCCTCCTCCGCAACTCCCAATGGGGTAGCCCCCTCTGAGAAGTCTGGACACTGCACCCCTCCCATGACCTGTCCCCCTCCCGTCATCCTCAACAAGGGTGGAGGAGGAGGAAATGGGGTGGAGTCGGTGTCCGGAGATTCCGTTGCTCTTCCAATGGGACAGCAACAGAGGGGTAACGTGGCAAACACAAAAGAGAAAACTCCCATGTGCCTGATAAACGAACTGGCTCGTCTAAACAAGGTGCGTGTGTGTAATACAGTTTGGCATATACAGTAGAACCTCTATTTTACGAAGTTGAAGGGACCCAAAAATTTGAGCTTTGTAAATCAGAGGGTTTGTAAAATGGAGGTTATCTTCCAGTAACTCCTCTGTCTCCGGAACTGATGTGTCAGCAAAACCAGCTGATCTCCAACAGTAGGAAATAGTTATTGCGGTGACACTCCCATGCTCTGGCAACACCTCGCACAGCATGGAGGCACATCATGCACATAAGAGACTTGATCTGCGACAAATGTACATCTACTAAAACTCTGCTGACAAGAATGCGAGTATACTTTCAATGCAATTAAACACTATGCTGCACTTAACTTGTCAAATAGTTATGTTAGGGTTGAAATCAAACTAATTACTATAACAAATAACTCTAAGTGCTCCAGGGCCTCCGTTGCGAGGAACTCCACCACTATTTCAATCTATCTAATCTATCTATAACAAATAATAGTCATCTGCTCATTCAGGGAAAAACAACAAATATTACGTGAAATTCTCTGTGTGCAGTGAATTTGCAATAAATTGAAAGGATTTAAAAATTACATCTCAATTGTATTGATTCGCTGTATAGCATAGGCGTTATTACTAAGGCTAGGACACTCACTTTAGTAAAAGAGAATGAAACAGCCATGAATTAAAAAAAAACAGGTGGATATTTTTCTAGAAATTTATAATGGTATGAACTTGGCTGCTGCAATTGATTTAAGTTCTTGTAGCTGGTTGGTAAATCTCAAAATAAGGGGAATAAGAGAATTAACTCATCCCGCAGTGTATTTTAAGCATATGCAGTTATGCATTAATTAACGGAAGGGGTATATTTTGTGCTAGTCAATTTTTGTTTAAAGAAGCCATTTTAACATGGGAAAGTCAGGGATACATTTTAGCTAGGAAGTTTCAAAACAAAGTTCCAACTAACCCAGTATATTTCCCTGAAAAGACCAGAAAATGCCTTTTTTGAAGAAAGCGCATTGTTTGAAATACATTTAATAATATTTCGCAGCTGATTTAAGTCAATTTTAGAACTTCACTCGAGTAAATTTGAAATTCCCTCTTTTATAATATGCTTTCTACAGTTCTGACATCTAGCGGTGATTTGCGAGAACTATTTACTCGCGGCTACAGAAAGCGATCGCGAATTCTAAGGACGTAAAACACTTCAAATGAAAAATTAAATAATCAAATTGCATCAATATTTGAATCTAAGTAATTTATTATTGCAAAATTAGTATTTTTTAATGAAACTAAACTCCACGACAGCTGCAGCAACGAACTTCCTACGGGAATGGTATTTTCAAGTGAAAGCCTAGGCTGAAGTAAGCTCTGAATTGGTGTTGCGGCGGCTACCTTAAAGCTAATTTTAAATAATTCCAGAGAAAATATGGATCCTTTGTGATGACTAGTTAGGTATTCACAATACACAAAATGATAGAAAAGGAATAGAAATTACCAAGCACTAATCCGATTATTTTATGAACTGGGACATTGTTTTCGAGAAGTAGGCGTCGTGCCATGCGTCTATGAACATTTTTTCTTTGGATCATGTAATTAGGATTGAATTGCGGTTTGGATGATCAATCTCTGGGAGTTTTGCTACAGTTTAAGCACTTCAAAAAGCACTATGCTGAATTGATTTTTCCACATTTTCCCATATGAAATACTTGGACCGAGGTCCCTCTCAGCATGACCTATCTGCAGAGGTCCGTGAAAGTGGTTTTTTTTTGCTAAAATTCGTTTTAAAACTATGTGATTTCGGTGTTATAGAAAATCTTGGCGGTGTTATTATAATGTTACAATTTTTGCGCATTTCTAGGCGTTTTATTATTTTTCGTACACATTTTGTGAATGCTTATACTTTTATTAAGCATTTTACATAACAAGAAAGGCAGTGAAAGAAGCACGCATAACTAAACACAATCGGAAACAAGGAAACTTGAACTGGGGGTGTGTCTAAATGATTTTTTTTTGCATTGAAGCTCAGTGGAGCGCCGAATATCCGACGATCAACCGCCAATAAGTAGCACCCCCTCTCCTCCTATCTTTTCTGTTACTTCCCCCCTTGCCTCAACTGCTAGGGCTTCCGTTCCCGGCCAGCGGCCGTGTTTAAGTCTACAAAATTGTTACATTAGGCCCACACTAAACGTTTTCTTGCAACAAGTTATCCAATTACGCTGTCTACTGCATTTCGGTGAGTCACCGGAATTACTGCTCGGCATTGACGCGTGCGCGCGAGCTTATATTCCCGATCTTCCGCGGCCGTGTTCAGCACATTATTGGTTCAGAATATCTAATTCTTCAGGAGAGAAAGCGCATCATTCTAGATATTTCCGAGAATTTCAGGATTGATAAATGTGAATCGAAGAGAGAGGTGGTGATTAATTTAACGGCAAATTCCGGCGGAGACATCACTACATTGTGCGATAATACGCGTAATCGATATGCGCGAGACAAAACAAGCCAATTGACCTTTGAATCGTAATGAGATAGAGCGAATGAACGTCATCAGCGTTAAACAATGAAGGCTTAGACTTTAATCGATTATGACTCTTTACATGCGATTTTTTCGCTAATTCACGTAAAAATCGCGAAAAAGGCGAAATTTCGTTTTATTTCCCGATTTCGCGTAATTTCGCGATATCGCGTCTCACGAATTTCACGGATCTCTACCTATCTGGCTTCAGCTGCTCCTCTCGCGGTATACAGCGATCGTTATTCCATTGTACAGAGTTCAGTGCTACAAAATCATTTCAAAAACTTCGTAAAACAGAGGTCAATCACTCCAAGGGACCGGCCTCTCACTTCGTAAATCAATAAAATCGAGGTTTCGTAAAATAGAGGTCATTTTACATGGTTTTCCTATATACAAAGATCGGGACCGGCGGAATGGTTCGTAAATTGGTGTCATTTCGTAAATTAGAGGTTCGTAAAAAAGAGGTTCTACTGTAGTTATAGATCCATTAGATCTGCCTTATATCCATTGTGTAGTATTCTATAGTTTATCATCTATATCTACGTCACTTTTTTCATTCAACTCTTTTGTTGAGCTTTTGTCAATTTTTTGTGTAAAAAATTCATTATGTCAAGCATGTAAAAGTGTGAATTTAAAATGGGAGCAAAGTTCTGTATTGTTCTGAATTGATGTATTTCATGAGCTGGGCTTTGACTTTATATATTTCTGTTGCGGATTTTAGGAGGCTTTCCATCATGCATTCATGCTAAAGTATGAGTGGGGAAATAGGGTAGGACCTTCTTGTGGGTGGGGATGGGAAGCCAACGAGTGGTGTGGCAATGCTCCTCAAAAATAAATAAGTTGGCAAGGGACTGGGAACTAATATTGCTGTGGATGAGTCAAAGCTAAACCAGCTACTCTCTCAAACATGAGGCTTCATTCAACATGGACTCGACACTGTTCCACTCCAGCAATGATGGTATTTTAACCTCTCAGCATTGACAGACCCTGAATTTGGCATGTAAAATTTTGGATGTGTATAGTTTTGGCATCACAATGTTGGCATTTTTTAATGCTCAAAAGCATCAATTACTTGTTACATAATGACTTTGTGGAGGCGGATTTTGCATTTTGCCTGGATAAAAATTGTGAAGCAATAGCAATCATTCTTTGCACTCAATTGCAATTATTTCACAGGATTATATGTGTTGTAGCAACTCAGTTTTTCTTGGTGATTGCAGTGGCTCGTTTTACTCATTCGTATTGTAGTCCTTGTAATTTGGAAGGACATTTCCTGAAAGATTATGGTCGTAATTTCAGTTGGTAATTGGCTGGAGAGTGGATGTCGTGGGTTTGTGTGACTATTGTGGAAACATTATTGTGATGACTTTTGTTGGATGTCCATGGGTTGAGTGCTATGCATCTGCTCTATTTCATTATAGATTCAACATCAGTACAGACTCACGAACGAGACGGGACCAGCACACAAGAAAAAATTCACTGTCATGTTGCAACTGGGTGGTGAGGAGTATGAGGCTGAGGGTCACAGCATCAAGAAGGCACAGCATGCTGCTGCGGCTCTTGCCCTCAACTCCACTACTCACCGCCATCCTCCTCCCAGGTCTAACACTGCCCAGCGCACAGGAGCTCCTCGTCTTGGAAAGAGTAAGCTTACTCTTTACTTTTGTGTATCTGTTTATTAATATTTCTAATGGCAATGGAAACCACTTAGTGTGGAGGTACTTTGTCCAGGGAATTGTTTGATGTGAAGTTTTTGGCTTGAGCCCTGAAATCTTCACCATTACATGTTTAGTGTTCATGTAACAAGTATGAGGTTAAAAGATGTGTGTGTTATCACTGCAACAGTTTTTATATACCATAATATAATCAAAGTAAGTAATTTAATTTTATATTTTTATTTTGTAATTTAATGAATTTTATACTTTATTGGCGATTATGACAGTATTTGGGTATTTTAATCGTAATCAAATCTGTGTAGGAATGAGCATGGTGCTCAATATACAGAGTTCTCAACATGCCCAAAAATTCATTGCTATTACTATCGTAATATTTGAATCCTGTGTATTTAGCTTAGTAATAACTAATTAGATTAGTGTGGGATGTTCTACCAATCATGGTTGGTTTTCCGTGGATCTCATTGTCTCTTTTAAAATGCCTATCCTTCCCTCTTTCTCTTTCCCAGCATTCCACAAATTATTTTAATCAAGGGATGAAAAATTCTTGGGTTGTCCTTAAGTAGAATTTCAGTTACAAATGATTATCTTCATTTGGTGAAGAATAGGTGACACATTTGGAAAATGCATCTCAAAATGAGTTTACATCACCTTGACAGTGTCATTCGATGTACTATGCTTGTACAATGCAAAACATTGTTTTAACTCTAGAACTTAACTCATCAGAGTTCCTAGAATGCTTGTGCATTCATTTTGACCGCAGTTGATAGGTCTTAAGAATCATTGTTTTTCTAATTCTCTTCAATTATAATTTTCAACAATGGCTTTTTCTCTTCAAAGGGCACACATTTCAACTTTGGAATAGGTGGGGGAAGAGGGGTGGGGTCCTTTCCTCTATAATACGTGTTGCTTAAGTGAAGGACCCAGCAATTCTTTCAAGATGTTTTGCTATTGTTTACTCCCAACAGAAGGGACAGAAGTATGTCAGTTGTCCATTTTATTTTGGCATCCTTTCCTTATACTTTTCCTAAAATGTTTTGACCAGAGAGAAGGTTAAAGAATCATCAAGTGCAGGTACTTGCGCATGCCTACCACGCCCCCACTGTGATGACCACTTTGAGTTAGACCCTTTGTTCCTAATCCTACCATCACAGCTTGTTGGTTCAAACCTGTGGGGATAATACCCCCATTGTCATCTGAAGAAAACCAGAAATCCCCAGAAACTGTCTAATTTTGGTACCACAAAGTAGTAGAGAGGAAAAGTAACAAGATAGGCAAAGATAATGCTGATGAGGTGGAAGAAGTACCGCAACATTGTATGACAAATGCCACATTTTTTTACATTCAGGCATACAGAAAAAGTAGATAAGTTTTTGCACAATCTAGCTTTGGGTTAATGATGAATAAAAATATATAGGGAGTAAAGCATGAAAAAATGGTAGTGGGGGAAAATTTTTAATTTTGCTGTCATTACTATAATTGATTTTTCATTATTTTCAGGCCATAATACAATAGGCTGTTCACATAGTAAAGTTGGAGGGGGGAGGGGGAGATTTTTACCAGACGTAAATGTATTTTTGGTATTACTGTGTTGGAACTGTAGACTTATCTCATCAAAATCTTCAATAAAAAGAGTAGGAGGAATAGAAAAATTTTTTATCCCATTGATTATTATTTCGTTTGTCCTCTGAATTGTCTGATGAGTTCAGAGCAGCTGGAGCAAAAGTTTCATCTGTAATCCTCAATGATATTATTCAGTTCTTGTGGTATTCCCTCTGATGTACATAAACGTTGATAATGCATTTTTCCAAAACACTTGCGACAATCACGCACAATCTTTATTAGCACACTCGAAATCACCCTGTATTCTATGTCCAAGATCCCAATGCTCAACTGCAGCAATCTCAAAAATTTGCTGACGTGAGCCAACATAGTATGTGCAGATGGTTTTCGAGCAACAATTACGTATTTCATGATGCAACAAATCATTTTTGTGAAACAGTTAGTGCAGGTAATACTTTTTTTGAATGTGAGATTGTTGTCATCCGTCAACTCCCTCTCCTAGCCATCCATTATGCCTCAAGTGATCTAATTCACAAAACTCATTGTATTACTCATCTCTTGCCCAATTAGTGTGTCCATTCATGAAAAAACAAATGAGAACAAAGCTAAGTTTCTTCAAACATTGCAGCTGTGGTAAAATTACTTGACCGGCATTCTAGGTGAAAGCTATTTTTAAAACTTTACTAAGTAGCCTAAGAAAAAAACATTTTCCAATCTGATTCCTTCATTAAGTAATGAAAAGTCAAGTGGGGAAATATTTTCATGATAAAAAAATAAGGTGGGGGGCGAGTACATGGAATGTCAAGTGCAGTCAAAATGACCACACCTGCATCTTAGTGTTAAAGAGGGATATCACCCTGAATTATGTGTTTTGGAAAAAACATATTCCAGAGTGAGCATGTGCTGAAACATTTTGTGGTGAAGGAATATAAAAATATTTCAGAGTAGAATCATACCATTGTGCATTTCATGGCATAACAAAGAAAATCAGATAAAATATTTAATAAATGTATGATATCACTTGGGAGGGAATTATTTATTGCTATGGAAGTGCAGTTCAAATTTCCTCTGCAAAACTGCATTTTTCCATGTGTGTCATTGTATGATGTCATTTGGTGTTCATTATTTTTCTTGCTGCTTAATTGGACTCAAGTGCCTGAGGGATTGGGATGGACTCAGCAATGAATATTTTTCATAGAATTGGGAAATATTGTCATAGAATTCGACAGTCTCACAATTTGACAACCATTTGGTAACAGGTTAATAACTGCATTGTTTGTTGTTCTTTATTAATATATTTTAGCAATTGGGGTTGGTCGTAGAGGGAGGCTGATAGTTTTAATTAAGAGTCTGACTGTGCTACAGGGAACTTAATATTTGAAAATATAGTAGAGTTATCAGAAGGTGGCAACTGTGTTTCAAAATGAAATATGGCTATTGCTCAGAGGGACTTGTAATACTAATTTGTTCCTGTTCAGTTGGTGGGAGCTCTGCAGTGTCTAAAACTTGCATCGTGTAATGTAATGCATTTTCAGGCAAATTTCATTGTAGTTATTTAACTTTAGGAAGTTTTTTATAAGTCACTCATCTAGTTGTTGCCATGATAAGAACATAAAAAACGGCTTGTGTAAAATAAGAACATTTTTTCCGCAAATTTTCTGCTAGGATTGGCTCATGGGAGTGAATCTTTGTGAAAAGTAATCACTATAATTAAACCAGCACAACTGTTCTCTCGTGAATAAACAGACTCATGTAGTTGCCATATTGATGGATGTTAATTTTAATTTCCTTTAATGATGGATTTGTTCTTAATTAAAATTAAGGTTTCTTATTGAATGTCATAATCTTGTAGTTGAAATATTTTGGCGCCATTTATGCATTTGCCAATATTGGTAGGTTTGTGGAGTCATAAAACCTGCTAATGTTGGTACAGTAGTTATGATGAATGTTTACCAGTTCCTTGTTATGAAATTCCTAGCTATAGCTTTTATTTTAAAAGTAAAATTTGTTTAATTACCATATTTTTGGGCTTATAAGATGTGGGTTTTCCCCATAAAAGTTCATGGAAAATCACTCTGCATCTTGTATTGCAATGTCAGATAAATGAAAGACTACCCGGCAATGCATTTTTAATGACACTGTGAAGGTAAACTGACTTCAAAAAACTTTCCTTTGAACTATGTACCAATTTCATTTAAGATTTATCTGTTGGAATGTATGTGGATACGAAGTATGGCAATACGTTGTACACCTGTAATCTTTTTTTTTCTGTTAAAAACTTTTAAAATCCTTGTGATATGTATCTTGCCATCAGATCCTAAAAAAGTTAGTTACTTATACATTTAGTTAGTTACAATAGATGTATGAGCCTTGCAATCCCTTGTTATGTTCTGCCACATAAATTAGGCACTTTCGTTGTTTCATTTCCCCATGTGTTTGCTTCCTCTATAATAGTAGCCTTCTCCTTACACAATAATAAATGACCTTGTGCTTTCATGGTATGGCAAGCTATTTAGACAGGATCAAGATTTTTCTATTCCAAATGAAAAATATTCTTTCACAAAGAAAAAGTGATGCCTTTAACTCATCTAATTCATTATTTACAGCCTTTCTACCCTATAGAACCCTTTCATATCTTGTTTTTATAATATCAAATTTTAATCGATAATTTTTATTTGTTTGTATCATTTGTTAAAAGATAACTTTTTATGTCACCATAAGGGGTAATGCAGGGTAGTAGAAGGGTTATCATCTTTTTCTGATATTTGTGAGCAAAACTAGGGTGTATCTTCTATGTTCGTGCATCTTATAAGCAGGAAAATGTGGTAAATATTTATGGTATGGTGTAGTGATTATTTTAATGCCTCATCTAGGTAACATTACTCCAACAGTGGAATTAAATGCTCTTGCCATGAAGAGAGGTGAACCTGCGGTTTACACGTTCCTGGAGCCACCTCATCTACCGCCGCACTACCCAATGCATCACCACCCCCCTCCCCATCATCCCCATCCTCCACACCCACCACACCCTCCACATCCGCCTCACCCACCACATCCTCCCCTTCATCACCCTCACCCTGGTCCAATCCCACCTCCTCATGTATCGCAATACATGCCACCACAAGGATTGAACTACCGAGGGATATACAGCCAGGTTAGTGTCACTTGTTCTCAAATTTCTCGAATCTTATTACTCTGCGTGGCTCAACATGGTGACATGGAATACTGGAAGCCTCCCACAGCATTCGCTTTAGGCCACGTTCTCTTTGGGGCAGATAAAATGGTGACCGAATTGGCAACTCTGAGAGTTTCAAACCCTAGTAGATGTCGAGAATGATGGATAAAATATATAAACACTTGTGACTTCCAAAAATCTCTTCACTTATAATTGGTGTTGGCTTTAAGCCATCTTCAGGTACAGTGGTACATGACTATCCTTAGGCTCTTGTATATATTGTTAGCAGGGAGAATGAATAAACTTGTTGATTACACTGTTGAATTTTATTCGTACAACCTAGATTTCAGTTCATATTATCGTCTTCTGGTCATTGCCTGAAGATAATACTGTGGGGGTGGTTTGACAAGTTCAGGGCCTGATATGTAGCAAGTAGGATCAAAGGGCTGATATAATTTTTTTGTTTTATCTTTTATATGGTGTGCTGAAAGGTTTTAGATGTGTGTGTGTTAAGTTTCTTGTATGTGGCAGTCAAGTGAATAAATATGTTATGAAATTTTTTGAAAGAATTGATACGACCTAAGTTTGAACTTGAAGTTGTAGATGTTTTCAGGGTTTAAGTGTGACGGACTCACAAAAAGATTGAAATTATACTTAGATTGAGTTTTCCTTTTCATTTTTGACTAATAAAGGGGGCTGACAAATTTAAACGAGATATTACATCAGTTAAAGATGATGAACACCCCGGATGCCCAAAAACACTTTGACTGATGAAAATGTCAGTAAAATTCTCAATGCCTTACTAAAAGACTGCTGAATGAAAGTACACGAGCTTGCTGACGTAGTAAACATTTTGATAGACCTTGTTCGTTACATTATATATGATGTTTTTGAAATGAAAAAGATTTCTGCTCAATAGGTATGGTGTTTGTTAACAGTTAACTGAAAACACATTTGGACAAACACTTCATAAAGTTTATTTAAACTCTTTTTCAGGCCATGACTTTTCGAACCACTCTCATATGTTTAAAAACCTGGGTTATACATATAAAATTCAAAAGTGAAATTAATTAA
Organism: Platycnemis pennipes; assembly: GCA_933228895.1. Classification (NCBI taxonomy): domain Eukaryota; kingdom Metazoa; phylum Arthropoda; class Insecta; order Odonata; family Platycnemididae; genus Platycnemis; species Platycnemis pennipes. Next base: position 49,746,593 of record OW121849.1, on the reverse strand, counting down.
GTTTTTTCTTTTACCCACGTTGGATAAATTCCATATGGTCAAGCCTGAAACCATTAGCTACACTTATATAGTTGTTTTTGAAGGGGAGAAAAGGACCATTTTATATCGGTCATATGAGGCAAAATTTTTAATTCAGAATCAGAATGAAAGAACATAATATGTATATCTGAAAAACAAAGATGAGTCATTGGCTTTTGCACAGCACATTCTCATGTTGGGCCATTGGAGTGACTTTCAAACCAAAGATACATTGCGTGGAGAAGGGGTGGATGTTTGTGAGCAGTAGGTGATCAGACTTGTGAGGGCCTCAAATTGTCTTCTCCTTCTCAGACCCAATCCTCTTGTTACTTATCACCTCTCAGGGGTTAGATGGAAGAAGGGACTTTTTGTGTCAATCTTGCCCCAATTAAGATACCTATCTATCTATCTCCCCCTTCCTCCTCCCCCTCCCCCCTTCCTCATCCTCCCACTAACCCCATAACCAATCCCTTCTCCCCTACCTCCCCTTAAGAAACCTAACTATATATACAGGAGCTGATGGATAGTCATATAACACTGTACCTGAAGATGCCTTAGCAGCTTAAACAGGGTGGCGATCGTGAGGGAAAACCTGGAATTGTCAGGGAATTTTGGAAATCTGGAAAAGTCAGGGAATTTCTCGTGACAGGGAGAAATTGGGATAGGAATTCTCGTTATTTTTCTACCATTACGTTTACTGGGCAGTCTTTCCCGCCCTTTATTTCACCAAAACATTTCACCAACTAAAACTAACGTCCGTCGCCGAAGTGCATAGAATAAAATAAGCCCCATCAATTCGTTGAACATTCTGTTGTGAATCAGTCGTACAATGTATCCCTTTTGTATATCCTTAATGCGATATTTGCCTAGTTGCGTGAAAATTAATGATCACTGTGTATTCTGCTCATCACAAGGAATCCAAGGCTAGGTTGTTTGGAAGATTTTACCTCGCATTTTTTTTAACTTTCGAGACTCAGGTCGAGAGGTAGTTGGAGCACATTAGCTCGTAGTAAATACATGCTTGCAGTTCGAAAAATACGAGATGATGATTATTAGAATGGTAATACAAGTACGATCACACATGTAAACAAAATCTTATGTGAGATCATCTTCGATTTCCATACCCCCCTTCGCGAGACCATAAGAAGAGTCCTCCTCCCCTCCCCACCTTTCATGCTCAACTTAATTATTTAATGGCCCTCTTAGCTCCCTCTCAAAACAATTTAGTTAGGTAACAAAGCACCTCAAATATGACATTCCTAAATATGACGCTGCCTTTGCTAATTGCCTCCTGTTTTTGCTTGCAGTGGCCCAATTGCGTTTTGTTTGTATGTACAAATTTTTTTTACATTTTTGGTTGCATCTTACAATCAAGGGTTTATGACCACGTTAATCAAATTGTTATTCACTTCTAAAAGTCATTCGTGCTATCTGATTTTGATCCAGTCCAAGAACTTGGCTTTGGTTTCTATTTTTCACGCAGCTTAGTGATACCTGTGCCGGAGTCCACTAGTAAATTGGCCATTAACTTTGCCTTCGATGCCTTTTCAGTAATCTTCAACTTCCCAGAACTTCCACGACACGCCACCTCTTCCTTCAAGAATTAGACATTTTCAATTTGTAATTTTACCGAAGGAAACATACACGGCCACGGAAATACATGGCAAAAAATGTATTAAAAGTGTGTACAATTTATGTTAGGGCTTAACTTGTGAGGTTTATTATATTTTTTCATTAGGGCAGAGGTTCATAATATTTTTTCATTCTTATAGGTTTTAATGTATTGATTTCAGCTTTTAACATTTTCTGAGTTTTGACGAAAATTTAATTCAGCAGAAATAAAATATTCCGATAATAGGAGACCTTTTGGCGATTGGTCAGGGAAATTGGTAAAGCCATCAGGAAAAAGTCAGGGAATTTGAAATTTGGTTATCAGGAGCCACCCTGTTAAACCAGTCATGAGTGAATAAATTTGTGGAAGTCACAGTGTTTATTTTTTCATCATGACATTATTTCGCGATGTAAAGACTTCAAGTTTTGATTCTAGGCCTTGAGTTAATTAGAAGGAAAGCATTTAGAAGTCTACCTAAGATAAGGAAGCTCCATGAAAATATCTACCCGTTTTGTGATGAAGCAGTAAACTGATAAATATGATTTGCAGGTGCCACGTTGAAAAACGTTTGAATGTTCTTGACTTGTGCAAGTATGTAATTAATTAAAGTACAATGCAGCAGAATATAATCTAATTATGAGTAGAAAAAAGGGGAAAATACTCTAGGGTTTTTGGTAAAAGAGTGGCATGGGAAACTAGGTAACATCGGGGAATTTTTACTTTCTGTATCTGTGGTTACCATGTTTTGAGATGTTTAGGCATAGTGGCTGTGGACTGTAGTGAAGTACGTAGGGTAGAGATCTGTTATATCTTACTTGGTAAAACTTCACACTGGTGCAGCACAAACTTCTTCAATGTTAGACAGGGTATGTCACAAGGAGAGTATATAGACATCATATGCATGAAAGCAGTGTGATAATTATTAGCCAATAATTTACTCTATCATTTGGCTCATCTTGAAACAATTTTACGTGATTCCTATGGCAAGTTGTCAACCGTCAATTAATGTTTCTTAAAGCTAATTAATGCAATTTTTGTTGATGATAATTTTTTTTCACTTACAGTTGTGAAGATATCATGAAAAATTATTCCCTGAAAATTAATCATAATCTGTGAACTTATTGTGAAAGTAGCATATTGAAAACATTTTCAGTGGAGTATACTTAAATTTTGCATTAATCAACCACTAATTGATCAAAAGGGATCTTGAATACCTTGCACCCAATATTATTAAATGATAGCACCCATTCTTTAAATGAATATGCTTATTTATTGTTATCTGTCTATTATGTATGTATTTCTTATTTATGCTCTTGTGTCATTCCAAAGCCCTGGTTACACGGTACATTAACACGTACAAGTTTATGTGTAAATGCATGAATGCAAAAATTCATTTTGTAACCACACCAAAATGTACAAATGAATGAATGTGTGAACAGAAAATAGAACCTGTTCTAATTTGGTTTATGCATTCATACATTTTTGTGATTCAGGGACATCTGGTGGCAGAACACTGAAACGACGCTCTAGCTGTTTGTTTACCTTTTGTGGAATTTGGATCATTTGTGTGTGACTGCCTTTTCATATTTTTTTGACCTTTGCTTCGTTTGGACTCTCTCTACCTGGCTCTACCGTTTGACTTCTGCACCTCCTGGACAATCCTCAAAGAACCATTTTTCACCTATCGCCTCTTTCGGACTTTTCTCTCCCGTAATCGACCTTCTCAACTGTTTGAACTACCCAATTTCCACACTGATAATGGCGTGGACCCATGGTCAGGTAGACTGGCTAATTTTTCTAATTAGCCAGAGGCAGTATTTGTTCTACTCCCAGAATACCTTGTACAAGAATGAGGGTAGGCGGGAAGTTGACATGTAAGAGATAGCGGAAGAGATGTGTGCTGCAAGGTAGGAATTATGAAATCATAATACAAATAACTGCGGAAGCTGCAGCTTTTTTCACTATGTCGGAATCTATCTCAGTGCCCAGACAGGTAAAAGTCAGAATTAAAAGGTAGGTCAAGAACATTCCGTTCAGGTTGCCCAAGAGGAACAAGGTCGAAAATGGTAGAAACATTTCCAGCGAAGGCGAGAGGTGAATTAAGGGTCCGATGGGGTAATCCAGGAGGTGCAAAGGTCAAATATTAAATCAAAGTCCAAACGAAGCAGAGGTCAAAATATTAATACAAAAATCCAAGTCGCACACAAACACAATCCCACATCCAACTACCAAAAAACTGAATGTGAATATCTCACATTTCATACTACTAGGCCAATAGGTGTCCCCACGGAAAATTACAGCCGAAAATCGAAAGCTCAATTTGAGAAAGGTTGGTCTGTTACATAGTAGTACTGGTAGTAATCATGAATTGTCGTCTTTGACTATTTGAATGTTGCGCTTAGTAAAGATGAAAACATCAACAATCGCAAATGCGTGCCCTGAAAATTGTGCAAATGCATGTGCGGTTCCATGCACCGTGTAACCACTGATTCATTCATTTGTTCACACAAACATACATGAATCCGTTCATGTAAACATACATGAAACCATTCACGCAAATGTACATGAACTGGGGGGATCGGGTTGGTGTGGTGGCTAGAGTACTGGCCTCCCATCCCAAGGGCCCGGGTTTGATTCCCGGCAGTGGCTGATTTTTCAGTGGAAAACCGGTCCCCACTTGAGTGCCTAGTGGAGGGCATTTCAAGTTCAGTACTCCGTCCGTCGGATGGGACGTTAAGCCGTGGTCCCATTGACGCCTTTTGTTAAGAGTAGGCTAATGCCGATGCCAGGTTTCTTTCCACCCTTCCTCCGTTCCCTGAAAACCCCTGCCATTACCCAATCACCCACCTATCCTAAATGACCTCAGCTGTCGGTTGCCTCCCCTGAATAACCATCAACCTGTACATGAACTTGTATGTACATGTTAATATTTCGTGTAACCATGCCTCAAGAACAACAAAATCAAAAGTTTTATAGTGATTCTAGCATAATATGGGTGGTGAACTCATGTTGTGGTTCTAATACACATAAGGTATGTGTGACAAAAATGCACTTTAAATGTGTAATGTCTTAATTTTTAAATTATGTGTAGTAAATTAGTGTTTTGGTGAATGCATTAATGTTATACTTGTTTTGTGACTGTAAAATTATTGAGAGCATTAACATGCACTTGATTGGTACTTTTTATACAGCACAAGCAAGAATTAGGTACTATGGATAGCATATTGTATGGAAATGAATTTTTTCCTATCAGTGTGGTCATTTTGAATTCAAAACCAAAGTCTATGGAAATGTTCTGTCATTTAATATGGAAACCATATGTAACTTCTAGAAGTCAGAGGGAATTTTTTCTTACTGTTGTATATTATTGGTGTACAAGATGGGTACTACATAAACTTTAACAATACAGTTAAGATGTGAAGGAAGTGGGATATAATTTGAAAAAAATATGTCGATGCCCTTCTAAATAGTTTGAAAACTTTAGTGATTTGGTTTTTCATGGCATTAAAAGTAATGGAGACTACATTATAGCAAGATATTCCACAGAGATAAAATCATTCGCCATGACCGGGACTCGAACCCGGACCCCTGATTTCTGGCCAGGTGGTGTACCAGTTGAGCTACCAAGACATCCTCTTTCTCTGCAGAAATCAGGGTTTGAGTCCCGGTCTAGGCGAATGATTTTTTCTCTGTGGAATATCTTGCTATCGCACAATCCAGCGGGTAACTCCGCTAAAGTTTTCGTGCTTAGCTCGCAAGCTTTGAAGGAGGTTGTATTACTTACAATTTCATCATGGGCTGTTAATCTGAAAAATATTAAATGAATTAAATTTTTTCTTTTTTGTCTCTAAATTATTGGTACATTTGCAAAACTCATATCTTACCACTTACTGTTACTAAGCTTTGGGGTAGTCACTGTGCTTAAGGCTAGTTGTTAATGGCTTGCTTGCCAAGTATGTTGTGGTGTACGAGAAGCGGTAGTGATGGTCTATCAAATATTTGGGAGATGAGGCTAACAATTAGTACAGAGGTGACTGCGTGCTGCATGTAAAGTTATTTTTTTGTGTTCAGTGTACAAAAAAATATATCTGCTCTGCTGCATTAATTGTTTTACTATTTTTACCACATTTAACATAACTATTGTTTAATTTTACTATTTTCTAGATGTAAATCATCATCACACACATCACTTGTGTGCTTAAATATTTGTTATATGCCTCTGCTAATGCACCAATCCTTTTACTAGTTAGCCTCTGCATGAAGCCAGCTACTAATGATAGCATGAATACATAGAGTATGTGGTGTTGCGAGTGAATAGTTTAAGCCAACTGACTTTCTGAAGTTGCTTTTGAATGTACTAACATATGCCGTGAAGCTGAAAAATAACAAAGCAATTACTGCTTAGGGATGAGGATCTACAATAGTTTAATACCTTGATGAGGATCCTGTCCTGAGGCTCATTTGAAAGTATTGGTTTCTTTTGCAAAAAGGGGGTGCAAACCCATTTTGCCTTTAAGAGCTGATTTTCTGTTGCTCCTGGGTTTTATTTTACTTTATGTCGCTCTTAAATAAGTGATTGTTTCTCCTCACAATCTAAAAGACGATCGGGCTTTACAGTAAGAAGCTAAGTATGGCAAGTATTGGCAAATTTCATGTTTCCCTATGATTTAAATGTAATTTCTTTTGGGAAGGTATGTTAAATAATTTTTTTAGTAAATATCCTTTAGTCTTTAGTTGTCTACCAGGCTCCATAAGTTGTCAGGTAAGTCTTGTAGTAATACTGTGGAAGGAAGTTTTGTATTGGTGACAAAACTTTTGTTGCCATGAGCGTATGTTAATTTTTATCCATGAGCATAATAATCTATAGTATTTTTCTGGAGACCTCAAATTTCCCAATGATGGGCAATTTTAGTAGTAATGACTGCGGTCATTTGATAGCCAATTCTGATTTTACATTAGAAAATGTTGACTTAAGGTCGGAGTAGTGTCATGTTTTATGTACTGCCATTTAGATGCTGTAGTTAGTCTTCAGTGATATAAGAAATTGCAAGGTGATATGTTTACTGACTCAGTCTCCTGACTTCAGAAATGAATTGGAATGGCAGTGGTCATTTGAGGTTAGTAGTCAACAAGCAGCTGTCATCTGTGTCGTTTAGGATAGATGGGTTTATTGGTAAGAGATAGAATATTCAGGGTATGGAGGAAGGGTAGAGTGGGTAGAGTTGACCAATGGCTGGGGTAATTTGCATTTAAGTTATCATTATCGTAAGAGATAATTAGTTATGAGGTAGACAGTACTTTTAATCCCAGGAAATAATTTGTTATTTCATTCGATTAGTTTCGTGTTTTTATGAGTCAAGTATCTTAACAATGCAATAATTATAAAATTCTAGGAATTTCGTGACATCCTTGGTTGTATGCAACCCACTAGTACATTCATGTGCTGGTGGTGGAATAGTATCAAAGGACTGCCTCTTTATATACAGTGGACTCTCGTTAGCACGTTTTTGTTAAGGACCCGACATCCTGAATAGACTTGGGCCGCTCCCGAGTATCGGGTATCGGCCATTTTCTCGACAATTCGATACTTTGTAGTGTTAGTTTTTTTATACTTTTATTGGAAACTATTTGTTCGGTGAAAATTATCGAAAAACATCTAACAAAAAATCCCGCCTTCTTTAACTGACTACCAGCGTGTTGCATATTCATTTACTTTGCTGCGATCATCGTGAGAGTATAAATGAGACTAGTGCGTAGAATTGGCCATGGGGAAGCCTGAGGCAAAAAGCAAAATGTCAATTTGAATGCTCAACCTCCTCCGAAAAGTAGACGAAAATCTACGCATGGAGTTTGTTGAAGGAGCGGCAAAGTTCTGCCATCTTACACATACGTTGTTCGACATTTCCGACTACGTTCCGAACTCTATTTAAAAAATATGAAATGCAACTAAAATATTGTGGCATAGTTAAGTGTTATGAATTCACAATAGAATTTTTAAAATGAAGTTGAAGGATCTCATGTGCCTCCAATGTTCCATACTTACGGAGAAAACCCGGTTTCGTTAATTGACTAGAAAAACTTAAACGAATATAAGTAAATATTTCGAACTTATTGGACGTCATGGCAAAAGTACGATTCATATTTTATCAAAATTTCTTTTCATTTCTGCATTTAATATTGTTATGACAATCTCCGAAGTGACACTGGCCTCTGCAACTCTAATAAATGTGCCATGCCTCAAAAGTAATTTAAAAAAAGTGTGTTAACTGCATTAAATGAAAGGCTAAATTATCTACATGCCGATATGCTCTCTATGAATTTCATTTCTTCCTTTTTTGGGATATCAAGCTTCAAACTCAAGTTAATATACTTTTTCTATGAATTGTGCACGAAAAGCGTGCAGTTTGGTAATTATTGAGTGTGCATCAATGCAAAGTTTCGTACGTATTTTTTTTTGGGAGGCATAATAATTGAAAATGAAACATTGTTACGATAAATTAACTCCAACAATGAGCTAATTTGATGGCATGCATATTGGTCCCCCGAGTGTTATGCAACTCACACATACAAATTCAACTTAACTGGGGAAGGCGCAACCTGTTTAGCATGTTTTCCTCATTACCATGTTCAAGATTTTGTACCCTACAAATGCTAACGTAAAGCAAAGCATGCTTACGAGAGCCCACTGTATTTGGGTGTGCCTGCAGGCTGGAGTTTCCTGAGCAAATGATTTCAGAGACTGGTACTATGGTTTCTGATAGAAGAACCCTCCTCATTGCTGAGCATGTTCAGCAGCCCATGTCAATAATATGTCAATGAGCAATACATTCTAGTATGAGCTGATGAGCCTGTTCAACAGCTCTTATTTCTTAAAAAGAATTTTCAATATTTACAAATGCAAGAGGGCTTAAGAGTCTGAAATCTAATTCCAGTGATTAATTGTAAGAGTAGCAAAATAAAAGAGTTGTCACAATGTATTTCTCTCACTAATTAGGTATTCTTTTATACTAACACTTTTGATTACTGAGTTAAGTTCATGAGAAGGAAAGGACTTAAGGAAGGAAAAATAAGTAAGGTATCAGCAAATAATATTATTGGTATCGGCCACTGATATCGAGGTGTCGGTTTTGTATCGGAAAAAGTGGTATCGGTCCAAGTCTAATTATTATTATCCAAACTGTAAAACCTCCCAATAACGAAATTCAAGCGACCCAAATTTTCCAGTGCTCGTTGGCAGGGAGTTCGTTAATCGGAGGGTGTGGTGGGTTGCATACTCCGTATTTTTCCAGGGGCTTTTCTTGTCGTAAGCAAGAAGTAGGAGTAATCGAACAGAATTAGCATGGGTTTTATACGGTAGTTAATAAGTGACATCATAAATGTATCCAGTAGTTTCTTGTACAACTTACTGAAGAATTGCGTTATGAACTACCTATTATAGAAGGGGAAAATAATTGGCCATCGGGACAATGATGTTTCTACATGATGTTGCATGGTTGTGTGGATAAGCGGTTTTTTCAGCAGATGAAGTAAAAATGGACTAGTTATTTGTTTTAATTGCTGTGTGCATTTAAAAGTAAATTACCTTTTTCTATGGCATCGCTTCAGTTAAATAACTGCATAACAAACTGTATTCAAACTTAATGAAGTCCATATTACACTGTACAGTATAATACTCCATTCACAGTTTCACTTGTGAAATACAGTTTCATCAATTTTTAGGGTAACAATAAATATTATTGGTAAATGTAACAATGGTAGAACAAACTCGATGATTGGGGGTGAAATTGTATTTTGATTTAGGAAATAGAAACCGATGTTCCGCTATTGTCATGGTTTGACATTGAAAATACACTGGATGTTTTACAGAAAAATATACAGTCCATAACTCCGAAACTATTCAATCTTTGCGATATTTAACATTTTCCATACTATTTGCATTCTCCTTTCCATTGCCATTATGATAGGCTCCGCTCTTGAAGAAGTTATTTTTTAAACAAAATGTTGCGTTGCAATAAACGTGGCATATGTGGTATTTTTAATGTTCCTTATGTTATCGTAATGCTACCTTGAAACTTGAGCTACCATCTGCAACTTAAATTGGCGATTTCTTCCGCAGCAGTCCTGTGAACTGCACTTAGGAGACAGTAAAAAAATTCAAACAAATTACTTGAAATAATCTTTTGATATTAAAATTTATTATACTCTACAAAAAATTATTTGAAAAAAGAGTCAATGGTCGCCTGCTTTAAACTTTTCCTTCTCTCAAGAAGAATAGCATTCTCCACTTCCCGGAATGCTCTAACAGCATCCCTGTTACATTCCTCAGCAGAGAGCAAGAATTTCTCAATCGGGTCCATTGCTGAAATTACTTCTCGGAACTTAGGTTTCACAAACTCCTGCTCTATATCTTCATTGTCCTCTTCGGTCTCGACAATGGCTCTGTCCTCTTTTTCACTCACCTTACTTTCAGCAGAGCACATCACTACACCTTCGTCGACATTTACGAAATCATCAAATGAAACATCTCAAATGTTTAGCCTGCCCATTAGTTCCTCCCAATCTCCATCCCCTTGGCTTGTATTCTCTTCACAATTTCATTCACTTTCATTAAACACTGCCCTAGCGAAGCAATTGTAGTGGGCGAAACGGCATCCCAACCTAGACATATGCTGCATAGCCTGGAGAATGTTCCATCTGAGAAGAGTTGGGTTGCTGGTACTCTCCATCCTTCCAAGTAAATACAGCACCAATTGTTGCTGGTACGCCCTCTTTACGTGGTTGATGACTCCCTGGTCCAGTGGCTGTAGGCAACTTGTGCAGTTAGGCAGGAAAAAAACCATCGTCACGTTTCTTAAATTTAAACCTTCCAATTTGAGGGCCGAGCAGTGATCAACAAACTACATAATTTTTCTATTTTGACCTCTCATTCGCACGTCAACCCCAACGACCCATTCCTGAAATATCTCAGTGGTCATCCAAGAATTTCTGTTATGCTTGTAGGGTTATGGTAGCTGTGGTACATTTTTTAAACAACGAGGTTTGTTGAATTTTCCAATTACTCCTCCCCCCATGGCAATGTTTTCCCTTCACATTCAGTGTGCAGTCTGGGATCAGATTGTAGAAAAATCCTGCTTCATCAGCGTTAAAAATGTCTTTCGGTTCATATTGCCCAATATTTTTGGCAACCTTTCCCTCCAATTTTCTTCAATCTCGGGATCAACTGACGCCTCAACCCCAGACATTTTTAAGGTGGCCAAGTTCCACCTTTTTTGAAACTTATGTAGCCATCCGTTGGAAGTCAGGAAATCTTGCATGCCCAAGCGAAGTGCCACATTTCTCACCAGTTCCTGTAGTATGCATCCTGATATGGGAATTAATTTTGATCTTGCTTTGGTGAACCAATTGAAAACTAAACGATCAACATTGTCATTAAACCCAGTGCGAAGTGGTTTTCTGACCGGATCTAGTTGTTGGGCTTTGATGATTTCAGTTCGCTGTTTCAGCATTGTTGAAAGTGTTGAAGTAGAAATCTGACATCTGCGGGTGACTTCAGCTTTTTTCCTGCCACGGTCTATAGCTTCCAATATTGCCAATTTCTCGTCAACAGAAAAATCTCGGTGCTTGGAACAGCTGCTAGTCAACATGGCATCTATCAAAAAAGTAACAATAAATTAATAAGTTCCAAAAAAAGAGTGCTCCAAATTCAGTGAATACATGTATAAATAGACGAATTAAAGGAGATTTAAAAAAAATGCAAACTGATATATTTTATTCAATTAGCATTTCCACAAATTTTCATTTTCATGGAAATTCGATATTTCACTCATTCTGATAATTCAATTCGGTGTTTGCGGGCCAGCTTGAGCAATGAGTCTGATAATTTTTTTTTAATTTCAAATATTTTTAGAGCAGAAGGAGATGATCCCCAGAGAAGTATGCTGTAGGCAACATGAGAATAAAACAGGCCATAGTAGAGAGTAAGAAGGATATCAGTGGTAACGGTAGGATAGATATTACGAATGAGGTAACAAACAGAACTAAGTTTATTTTCTAGATTGCTAATATGAGTATCTAGGGATGTGCGAGTAGTACTTTTTGACCTTGAGTCGAGTTGTAAGTACTCGCGATTATCGAGTCGAGTCGAGTTTGTACATTATTGTACATGAGGGAAGAGACCCAGTTTTTACTTAAGTCATTGCAATTAAAGTTAGCCAGCTATCCGACTATCAAATCCGCAGGTCTACCTACCTAATGCATAATTAAAAAACAGTAAAATTAATATGGCACATAGCGCAGGCCAAAAGACCTAATGGAAATTTTCTGGTAACACTCGAAATAAGAAAATTACCTTCATTCCTAGTATTACTCACAAATGTGTAAATTAGCTTTCAGTATGGTACCTATAGTGTACTTAGGCATAATATAAGTCCTACATGAGTGACTTGCCCTATTAACTTGTAATGAAAGTAAGCCAGGAAGCAAAATATTTTTTCTTAAGGAATACATAAGCCTAATTAGAAGAGCATTCCTTGTATTTCGCATTCCTATCTATTTCTTTTCAGAGCTAAATGCTTTCTCAGTGATGTCGTGTATGCCAGGAGGGTTAGTCCAGCAGTACAGTGAATTTCATACAAAATGCCTTGTTTGTGCAGTAAATATTTGATAAGCTTGCGCCTCAAATTTATGAATATAATTTTCTTCCTCTTCCAATTATTCAAAATTGATGGATTTCTGCCTAAAGATGATAGAACTTAGAATAGTAAAAAGGACCTGGGTCAATCACCCCAGTTTGCGTGATGCATGAACACCCATAATCGTAACGGGTTCATTCCGATATCCATTGACGCAAGTTAATATTGTTTCAACAATGAATTTTCATTTGCAGATGAATGCGAGGAGGTATATGAATTTTGTATAGAGTCCTGTGGATTAAATTTTTCGATTTCTAAGGAAATATATTTGAACAAAAATTTATTATAGATAAGATGTGACTAGGAACTTGGCAATTAATGACGTAATTAATAATCCTAAATAGGAAATAAAAAAATGGAATAGTACAACTTATAAGTTTTATAGAATACCTATATCATCCGTAATGCCCTTATAATAGGATGCCTACCATCCGTTACAAAATTTCTGTCACCCGCCAGTTTGAAGACCAATATCTCCAAGATAGTTAATGCGATTTTAAATTAAAGTATATCAAATTAAAGCTTGTTTATTTACAAGCTTACTGATGGTATTAAAATATTTTTACAATTTTTTTACTGAAGTACGTGTTTAAGAATGGATTTTTACCGATATTTTTTTTGGGTACCGGATGGATCCATTGAATTGGGGCATCGTAAGAACAACACAGATCGAGATATCAAACTTTCCTTTTCACATATTGTAGCTAAGGGCTTTTTTAATAGTCATACGAATTTTCATACTATTACATTCAATTTTTTTGTCATTGATGAATTTGTCAGAATGCGTTATTTTCTGTCCCACACATTTTCCATTCCAGAAACCACCGTTTGGACAGGGTGGCGATCGTCAGGGAAAACCGGGAAAACCTGGAATTGTCAGGGAATTTTGGAAATCTGGAAAAGTCAGGGAATAGTCAGGAAATTTTCGTAACAGTCAGGGAGAAACTGGGATAGGAAATTCTCGTTATTTTTCTTCCAATAAGTTTACCGGGCAGTTTTTCCCGCCCCTTATTTCACCAACTAAAACTAATGTCCGTCGCCGAAGTGCATAGAATAAGCCCCGTCAATTCGTTGAACATTCAGTTGTGAATCTTAGTTATTTAGTAGTGAATCAGTCGTACAATGTATCCCTTTTGTGTATCCTTAATGCGATATTTGCCTAGTAGTGTTAAAATTCATGATCACCGTGTGTTCTGCTCATGCCAAGGAATCCGAGGCTATGTTTTACGGAAGATTTTACCTAGTGTTTTTTTTTTTAACTTCCGAGACTCAGGTCGAGCGGTAGTTGTAGCACACTAGCTTGAAGTAAATACGTGCTTGCAGTTCTAAAAATATGAGACGATGATTATTAAAACGGTAATACAAGTACGATCACATATGTAAACAAAATCTTACGTGAGATCATCTTCGATTTCCATACCCCGCTTCGCGAGACCATAAGAAGTGTTCTCCTCCCCTCCCCACCTTTCACGCTCGACGTAATTATTGAATGACCCCATTAGCTCCCTCTCGAAGCAATTTAGTCAAGTCATAAACCACCTCAAATATGTCATTCCTAAATATGACGCTGTCGTTGCTAATTACCTCCTGTTTTCGCTCGCAGTGGCGCAATTACATTTTGTTTGTTTATACAAATATTTTTACATTTTTGGCTCCCTCTTAAAATCAAGGGGTTATGACCAAGTTAATCAAATTGTTATACGCTTCTAAAACTCGTGCCATCCGATTTTGATCCAGTCCAAGAACTTGGCTTTGGTTTGAATTTTTCGCGTAGCATTGAGATACCTCTGCCGGAGTCCGCCAGTAAATTGGCCATTAACTTTCCCTTCGATGCCTTTTCAGTAATATTCAACTTCCCAGAACTACCGCGACAAGTCATCTCTTCCTTGAAGAATTTGGCATTTTCAATATGTAATTTTACCGAAGGAAACATACACGGCCACAGAAATACGATACACGGCCGCGAAAAATGTATTAACAGTGTGTACAATTTGTGTTAGGGCTTAACTTGTCAAGTTTTAATACATATTTTTTCATTAGGGCGGGGGTTCCATGCATTTTTTTCATTCTTGCAGCTTTTAATGTATTAATTTCAGCTTTTAAAATTTTCTTAGTTTTGATGAAAATTTAATTCAGCAGAAATAAAATATTCCGATAATAAGAGACCTTTTGGCGATCGGTCAGGGAAATTGGTAAAGCCATCAGGGAAAAATCAGGGAAAAGTCAGGGAATTTGAAAATTGATTATTGGTAGCCACCCTGTTGGACCTTTCTTTTGCTCTCGAGTCATTAATATGAATCCACTTATGAAATCTCAGTAGAATTCGTTGGTTATTTGATATCGATATATATTTATTTTTGGCTATAAAAGCACGCTCAACTGCTCAGTGCATGCCTGAAAGAGAAAGGTAGGGCGCATGTGGAATCTTCTGCTGCAAGCAGCTCACCTATCGCTGTGAATGAGTCATGAGGTCTCAACAATAGCGGAAAAAAGTATTGTCTTTAAGAATGCAAGTCAGTGTCAGTTTAAGAACAGACGGTATCTTTGGAAACATACCGTCACTATGCCTCCTCGCGCAAAGTTTTTGAAGACGGAGTTGATGATAATTTAAAATGCAATTTGTTTCTTTCGTCGAGATGCCGAGAAATGCGGGGACAAAAGCTATCTCTCTTATCGCTGATTTTATTTTGGTGAATACTAAAACTGATGAACTTTTATTCAAGCATAGGCAAGGATATTCTTAGTGTGCATACTATAGAAATTTTCTCGCGTGGTGTTCGGTGCCTGCGGTACCTACGGTAGCGTATAACTTGGCAACCTCGAGCAGCTTATCTTTCCTGGCGACAAGTCCTGTCCCATGGAACTTCGTTTCCGAAATAAATATATACACGTTGAAATCATATCGAATTCTCTCAATTTGTTAAGTCATTTTTACGTGCGTAGTTTTCAAACACTAAGAATACCGTTGAAACGAACTAAATTTCCGACGTCCGCAAGTTGAGATAGCGCAGGTTTTTAAAATTTGTCATAACGTAATTGGTAACTGAGTAATCTATTTTAAACTTTGTTTAGTCTAAGATAAATATATGTTCCATATCTTATGCGAAGAAAAGAGAAGTGGCTTTTCTTGTGTATCTTCAAGTGGGCATCAAAGTTAAACTTGCTTCCCGGAACTTGAAAAATATCCGGCGTTTTTATCTGTCTCGGTCGAAAAATCAATTAATATAACCAACTAAAAAATATAAATATAAATAAACAAGATTTAGTTCGATATACTTTATTTTATAATTGAACTACCCATTTTTGAGAAATTGACCTTCAAACTCAGGGGATGGAATTTTACAACGGACATTAAGTGCCTTGAGCTCGAATATAGTCCCCCCCAGACTTTTTCTGCGAAGATTTCAGCCAAAAAGGGGGGGGCTAGCTATATCCGGAGGAATACGGTACATATGCGGTTTCATGCATGTGTAACCACCGATTCATCCATGCGTTCACGCAAACATACATGAAACCATTCACGCAAATGTAAATGAACGTAGGTACATGTTTGTACGTGTTAATCTAAGGTGTATACAGAGCTTTACACGATTTTGATGATAGCGCTTCCTGTCGGCAGATTTCTGAATCTATTGGCCTTGGTGGCTCCGTCGACAAAAACTACTCTACTTGACTCAACTTTCGCAAAAATACTCGAAGTACCCGAGTCGAGTACCAACTGCTCGACTTGACTTTTCGAGTACTCGCACATCTCTATGAGTATCCCAAGACACAAGAGAGTCAATGTGTACACCTCGGAACTTAATACAATCAACCTGGGAAATAGAAAAAGAAAAACCAAATTAAGCCTGAAACAACTACCTTTATGGGAAATAGAAGTTCCCTGGATATTAATAGAAAAAGATTTGTCAGAATTTTTTAACAAGCAAAAAGTAACACTTGGGATTTATCAATGTTAACCACTAGACTATTGTTCAGACACCATTTAATAAATTGGTCAGAGACTGTCTGACAGTGAACTAACAAGGATTGGAGATTGGGAGAAGAAAGAATGAAGTTGGTGTCATCAGCATAAAGGATGGGTGTGACCTTATTTGTGGAAATAATGTAATCTGGAAGGTCATTAATGTAAACCAAAAAAAGCAAAGGACCCAAGATTGATCCCTGTGGTATGCCCTGAGTAATATTTTTAGCAGGAGAGGTAAATTTCTGACCATTACTGGTGAGCATAACCATCTGACTTTTACCCGTAAGGTAAGAATGGATCCACTTATAGGGGACACCATGAACACCAATTGCATTAAGCTTTTGAAGAAGCCGATGATGGTTCACAGTATTGAAAGCTTTAGAAAGATCAAAAAGCAAAGTTGCAACTTCATTTTTTTATCCTGGGCTAACAAAATATTTTCAATTATTTGGTAACGTGCAGTAGAGGTGTCGCTTTGCTGTCTAAAACCATGCTAGAAAGAGGATATCATTTGGTTGTGCTCTAAATATGTGATAAGTCGTTTGTAATATATTTTTTCAAAGATTTTGCTGAAGACATTTAAAATAGAAATGGGGCTGTAAGAGTTTGTCATGAGTGCAGCCTTTATTCTTATACACAGGCATGACTTTAGCTAGTTTTAGAGGCTCAGGGAAGATACCTAAGTGAAGAGACTCGTTTATAAGAAAAAGTAGAGGAGAGCTTATGAACTCATAACAGATGCCAATTAAGACATTGGGAATTTCATCAGTGCCACAGCTATGTTTGGTTCCTAGATTGAGAGTGACAGCCTTAAGCTTGGTTTCAATGCAAAGTGTAAGAAAAAAGGAATGAATAGTGGAAGCAGTTACAGGAGCACCAGATCTATTCAGAGAAGGAGTCTGGATGAAATGATTATTGAATCTTGTTGCCGACACTTTCTGTTGTGTTGTCCACAAATGAGGTGGTGTGATGATACTGGTGTTGAATTGTGTATGTATAGTTCCGATTCATTTTTCATACCAATTTCTTAACAAAGAGCAAATATTTGAATGTAGTGTAGTTGGCCTCAGTCTACGCAGCACTATTTATTTTGCAATATCTATCTACCATTCACCATCGATTGTTTTTAATGACTTTCTTTCCAAACTCGCAAAATTGTTAGAATTAATCCATAAATCAGCTGCACACCCTAATATTATCTTAACTGGCGATTTTAATGGTAACTTTATGGTGAACACCAAAGATAAACAAGAATTTTTGGATTTATTGACTTCGTGTAATGTTTATGCAACACTAGCAGATCTACATCTACCACTACCTATCATATGGTGAACGTAATTCTTTCAAACTTAGATAATAGAACAGAAACACTAGACCTTTTTTTGACTTCTCCAAGGCTTTTGACCTTTTAAATCACCTGATTCTTTTGACTAAACTAAGAAAACATGGAATAAGGGGTATTCCTATCGAGTGGATTGAATCCTACTTGGGTGCAAGGCACCAAAATATTGTTCTGTCCAAAAATGGCACTAAATTCGTCTCCTCCAGCAAAGAAGTTACAGTGGGTGTACCCCAGGGCTCAATTTTGGGCCCTATTCTGTTTATGATATACATCAATGAAATTTTAAAATCACCTGAAATTTTAAAATCTATACCTGGAGTTGAGCCAATTTTGTATGCAGATGACACCATCAATATTGTATATGCTCCATCTGTGGACAATTTAGCTCATCAGGCAGTCAATGTGGCAAAAATTTTACATGACTGGTGTTTCTGCAATTCTCTCAAACTTAATTTAGACAAGTCTGGCATTATATACTTCAGTAACAAAAGTAAATCCCCGGCATCAATTGTAATTGATGTGAAAGGTACATGTCTTCCACAAATTTCTAGCACTAAGTTTCTATGAATCACCCTGAATAATACTGTTTCGTGGGACGAACGTATTTGTAAACTTTGTGGTAAGTTAAGCTCGATAAACTTCCTGATTAGATGCATAAGTAAGTCGGTGAGTGTGGATGTGTTGCTATCCATATACTATGGTGAATTTTACTCTAATAATTTTTAGTATATTGTTTTGTGGATCTTCCCACCATGCAAATGTAATATTTAGAATTCAGAAGCAAGTGGTTAGGCTTATGTGTAATTCTACCTATAACTCAGCCAGTCTTCCTCTCTTTAAGAAACTCAACATATTACCTATTCCATGTGTGTATATTTATATAGCATATATGTCCACAAGGAGCAATCTGTCATTTAACAATTCCAACAACTGTATTCACAGTCATTATACCAGAAAGTGCAATAACCTTCACCAAAGTTATGTGAGGACATCCAATACTGCTTGTGGACCCAAGGCCATGGGCCTCATTTTATACAATGAACTACCAAACGAGCTGAAACTAGAAAGCAAAACAGGTGTATTCAAAAGAAATGTACTTAAGTTTCTGTATAGGAAAATGTTTTACTCTGTGAATGAGTTCTTAAATCTATAAACACTGCACAATTTCCTATTATTTTATTCTTTGATTGTATGACGTGTCCCATATTTGAGCAAAATTGTTTCAAATGGCAGGACAAATAAAGTATTATTATTATTCTATCATGGCTGTTCATCAGGTGTTGGATCATGGATGTGCTGGTGAAAGGGGGAACATGAAAGAAACTTGCATGCAAGCCTACTGTAAATAATTTAATTCTCTACTTCGTGTTCATTGTGTTGATACATTTCATTAAAGAACTAATTCTGAAGATTCTGGCGATATGGAGTGGAAGCAAAACTTGATAACATAGAAACGTTTCTTTCCATGTTATCATATTTCATTAAAGCTTAATAAGTGTAAGATGTGACTGGAAATGTTGTATTCTTAGAGCCTCGTATATATGCAATAGAGAATTAAATTTCTTAAGACTAAATTTGTCATTTTTTACATGTTCAATTTGTAAAAATAGTCAGATTACTGGCCACATTTTTACATGTGCCAACCATGGTAGTGTGGTCAGTAACAAGTTGGCCTGATGGTCCAAAGGTCTCAGGTTCAAATCCCTTGTGGGGCATGGATATCATCTTTGCCCCTTAGGATAGACAGTGCAATATATTCTAGGCATCTTAGAATTTAATTCTATTGGTATTTTTACATGTTCAAGTTATGTTTTGAAAGAGGTGATCCATTTGTATTTGAAGTGCTGTAAAAGAAGAAATATGCAGGTGAATAGTTCCAAGTCTCAAGGAATCAAGTGGAAATAGCTATTTAATGAATTACTTCTACCATTATAACTTTCAGGTGAACAAAGTGTGAAACAAAATGAATTTTGGTTATGAGAGGTACATAGAAGTAGGGATTGTAGAAGTACATTATTATGCTCAAATGCTGAAATCAACCACTTTTCCCTGATATACTGTGTAAGAATGAAACTATCAAGCCCAAGGTGAGATCAAAACTTGAATTTTCAGTACTATCTGCTGCTCATCAGACCATCTGGTTAGGCTTTTATCTGTAGGTCTTTTTTTTGTGTGTGGAATCTTTTGTTTTTGCAACCATGTACATGCATGCCAATGCATTCTCTGTCATTTGATTCCCATGGACCACTGCATGTCTTAGGTGAGCAATCGCAGCAGGCAGGAGGAAGGACTGTTTGCACACAGACGCCTTCAACAGCCTTTCCCATGCCGTGGTGTGGGGTATGGAGACAAGCTGTGTGTAAATGGGGCAGTAACCCGACAGGATGATGGAATCGGGTCGGCACAGCACCCCCGTCTGTCCCCATCCCTTTCCTTCCCACCTCGAGTTCCTTCTCACCCTCATGTGGAGGGATTCCACAGGCACTTAGGAGTTGGATCTTGTCGTCAGAGGCTCATGAACTCTTCACAAATTACACGGGTAAACCAAATGTGATAAGCTATACTTGGGTGATAGGCTGAATATCTTCTAGGTTTTCTTGCAGTAGTGACGAACTTTTTCTTTGCAGTAATTAAAGCTGCTTTTTGACTTGTTCCTCACAGTTTTTTGTCTGCAGAGTGTTGTAGACTTCAGCCAATTACCCTTGTATCTTATTTTAGAATAGATTTCCAGTACTTGTATGTAGCCTTATTATTATTTTCATACTAATTGTGTCATACTCTTTGTGGGAGTGTTAAAGGACCAGTTTTGCATGCTTATGTTGTTTATATTTCTATTGTAAATGGGGAGAAATATTGCTTTGGGTATGCATAGCTACACTTTTTCTTGAGTAAGTTTTTGGCTCTAGCTTTATCGGCAGAATATTTTTCTATGTAGTATGCTAGTTGATAGTGAGCACCAGGCACTTGCATTTTGCTATTAATTCATAGTGTCTGCACATTTACTATATTACGTTTCATCTCTTGGAGCTTACTGCTGATATTGGTGTGGTAAGCTTTAAATTTCTTCAAAATATTCCTTCTGCAATTGACTTGAGAACAATGGAGGCATTATAGAGTGGCATTTAATGTTGGAATGGCACTTATCAATATTCATGGTTTTATTACACAAGTATCATGTTTATGTTTTACTTTTCTTATTAGGTGCTTATGTATTTTATACTAATTCATTAAGAAAAACTTTCATCAGAAAAACTTTTTGCCTCAAAATGTGATAAAGTGTTTAATTTATCTTCTCATTGAGCTAATCCATATTTTCTTTGATGGCTTTCTTCACTAGTTATCAAATCTATTTATTGCCCTTTCATCCACTTTTCCTTGAGGATTAAAATTTTTCTCTACTTATCAAAACATTTTGAGCTTTGGCGTCAGCACTGCCTGAAGTTCATTTGTATTCGCTTGTCAGTAGGACTTAATTCTCTTCCTGGAGCTGACCCACTTTTATTAGTGGCTCGTGGTTCATGGTGCATATTTGAATGACTCCTTGCTCTGAAGCATTGTCCAATCACTGGAATTTTATGATTATTTATTGTATACAATTGGCTCCAACCCACCATATTTTAGCAACATTTGCACTTATTATAGTGTATGCATGTTTCTAATTTAGTGAGATGCAGCAGACTTATGTTCTTTGGTTTTTGCATCCTGATGAGTTCTTGGATGTTCAGAAATTGTAGATTACATTTGATAATTCGCTGATTTGGTTCTTCTCCCTTTATTGCCAAATACAGTCATTCTTCCATTCTTAACTAACTCTAGTGCTTGAGTAATGCATTATCCCTCCTTTTTTGCTCATCTGGATGCTTCTTCCAGAGCCTATTTAATGCTCCAGGCTCTGAGCCATCAATATCACATGTGTGAAATTGAAACCCATGTATTTTATCTCATCGTCTTAGTGAATCTCCTCTCATTGAATATTCCCCATGCAATTTTATTCATGAGAACATTGAATAAGCTCAGTGACATAGCTAAACTGAAAATTCTGATATGAGTTAGTTATTTGGGGGGGCAACTAACAGCTAAGTTCATTTGCACCATTTAGCATAGGTGTGTTATTGGATGAGGGTGGGTATTACCAGGGAAAGGAGAGAGGGTGAGGAGAAACTTAGTATTTTCATATCCATTCTTAACCAAAGGCACTAAGGTATCCACGGTTTGTTGTCTCAATTAACAGACTGATTTCTTTTCCTCAAAATTCTCTCCACCAAGTACCCAGGCAGGAACTGGTGTACCAATGAAAAATCTCTCTCTCTGCTAGGATTTGAACTTAGACTCTCAGGATGGGAAACCAGCATTCTATCCACGTACTAACCCAATCCCCATTCTGATATGTTAAAACATTTGAATGGCATAACATCATCAGTAAGATAATTGGAATCAAATTTGATTTCACCCTCAGAACTTGAGCAGGTGTGGACAGAAATTTTTTTCTTCTCTGATATTGTCTTTAACTTGATAACTTTATAATTGCTCAAATTGTATCTGAAATGGTGTTTTTCGTAGCATTCAGTCTTTCAATCAAATGTGGAAGAAGCTCTTTTCTTTTAAGGTTGAAGCTAGAGAATTTTAAAATAAGTGTTCATACGTATTTTTGCTATGAGTTATACTAGTTAAATACATTCTCTGTTTTTATTTGAAATTTTGAGTTTATATAAATGTACTTCAAGAATTCTTATTTTTCATATTTTCAGCGGTATCATAATCACTATGGTGGTGCAATGAATGGTAAACCTGGCGTTATGAGTGCTCCTTTGTATTCACCGATGTATGTTGTGTCACTCCGAGTGGGTGATAGGGAGTTTTTTGGAGAAGGTCATAATGCACAGTTGGCTAGGCATGATGCAGCATCTAAAGCACTGGAACTGCTTAAGAATCTCCCACAGCAAAAGACAGCAGAATGCAATGGAGGGGTGAGTGAGGATGGACTTACCCCAGCACCTGAATCAAATGGAACACGTGAAGAAGGTAATCATTGTGGTAATTTTTAGAATGCCGTTCAATTTGGAAAGTGAATTGTGTTTCTCTATGATGTATGATTTGACTGTACATTTTGAAATCCTTTAGTGACTGCAGTATCATCAAGAGTGTAATACATAGTATGTTATTAATGCTGAAACAAAGTCTACTCATTGATTAATCTATATTTGGCAAATGCACCATTTCTTATTTCTATTTTTGAGAAAATATTTCACAAAAACATTTTCTTTGTCATTTGAAGTGCTTCAGTGTTTGTTATTAATAAATGCAGGTAATTATTCCAAATTAGAGTACTTAGTAGGAAATAGTCAGGGAAGTACATAAGTCAGTGGTAGGCAATTTACCTTGGGAAAGATGGTGGGTAAGGAGCATAAGTAACTTTCTAGATTCCACTGTTAAAGTTGACTTAAAGTAAAATTGAAAGTAAACTTGTGGCCAAAAGTGGAACTCATTTTGTCATATGTCAATTAATTGCTAATGATCCAGAAGTCGAATCACTCAACGACTAGATTCTAAATTCTCATATCTAATGTGAAGTGATGTATGAAGGGGCATATTAGAATATATGTTATGCTATAATAAATGTTGAGTGTCATTGGTTTTAAAGTCGGAGATTGAGAGTACATTGAGAAACTGAAAGGATCAGAAACCAAGAAAAGCAAAAGACCTGTATCTTAAGAGGGACCCTTTTAACTGCTGTTTATTTGTTGCCATATAATTTGTCTTTTCGGTGACTTCATCTTAACTTTTCTCTTTAACTATTGGAAAGTTATTGCATTCTTACTTTTTACATATTCTTTGAGATGTCAATTAGTAACGAAAAAATGGCCAGATCTTTTCATTCATAAATGAGATATTTGGTACACACAACAGGTAACTACATGATTGATAAGTACTCTCGCAGCCTTTTTATTGTTCTTAACTTGATTTTGTTCTTATTATTTTAAATTAGGACTAAATAGCATTTTGATATTGTTTATTTAGTTGTTTAGCATTTTAAGTGATGAAAGGAATAATGCTGAGCCACGTGGTAATGTGGCAACTTAGGTATTTTTCTTGAATAGCTTACCATCCATGATCCCATGTATTATACCTATTTGTGAAGAAAATGTACTGGCCACATATTTAAAAAGTATTTCTTGGTGCTTAATTTATTATGCTCATTGAAGATATGTTCTGTTTCTGTTGTTTGACTTTAGGTGGTAAGGATGGAGCTGGGCTGAATGCAGATCTCAAATCCCCCATTTCATTGGTGCATGAGCTGGCCCTGAAACGAGGTTTAGAGGTGACTTTTGAGGTGACTGGTGAACGTGGCCCACCCCACATGCGTACATTTACCACACGGTGTGTCGTTGGAGATCTAGTTACTGAAGGTGAAGGCAATGGAAAAAAGGTAATGGTACTTGAAGGAAATGTGATCTGGTTTGTTCCAAGCACATCCTTAATCAATCACACACATGTACTAGCAATGTCTTCTGGTTGAAGTTAGCTAAAAGGGCTGAATGTATGATTTTCAACAACCTTCTGTGCTCATCTCTACAATTGGATGTCAGTTTTGTCCCCATTCCTATCATCTTTGTTTTTTTTTCATTTTTGAAGTGTATTTGCTGGCACAGTTCAAAGTTTGAGGCTTTACTTTATGGAACCACTCGATTGGAAATGAAAAATCACTTTGTACGTTCCACACAAAGATTTTATTGGGTTCGACCATGGTTTCGACAAAATATGTCATTATCAAGTGACCTTGATAATGACATATTGTGTGGAACGTACAAAGTGATTTTTCATTTCCAATGTATTTGCTGGGATAGGTTTGTGGTCTGGTCAAGCACACTCCTCCAGCTTTTGAATCAAGTTCATCACTTTTGTGATTATCCTGGTAGTCAAGCATGGAGGAAAATGTAACCATCTTTTATTTTGGAACTTTAAAGCTCTGTAGAAATTTATGCCTCTTTCGTATTCCTTGGAAAAATATCCATTTTTCTTGCCTGTGAGGATTCACTCTTCAAAGGTGTGTTTGTTTGGAATTGAAGCGTGTTCTCTATCAAGAGAGGGGCTAGATATTTTATTGGTCATTCTTATTACCATTTGAGGTACAATGATTTTTAATGAGTGGAAGATTGCTTCACTTTATTTCTTCTGTACCCACCTTCGTGCTAGCTTTAGGTTTTCTTGTATAAATTGGTTGCATAATGACCCATTTTCAATCAATAAATTTCTCTCTTTCTAAAACATCATCCATATAGAGGGGTGTATGAGGAGTGATGTGGCTTGTATTTATGGGTCAGGAATAGGTAAGGGGTTTAGCTGAACTTTATTTGAAGCTAGCTTCTGTTACGGCTTGAAGGAACGATACTTTGTTTAACCAATTCCAAGGAAAGCTACTTGCTGCTTCAAACTGCATGCATGCAGAAAACAAGTGGCTGGGAATAGGTTAAAATTCATTCAGCCTGCTGAAAGATGATTTAAATTGCATGTAGTCAATGCAATTTCTATTCTCCAAGCTATTCTTAGGAAATGATGATAGCTGAAACAATATTTGGAGAAGTATTTACTTATTACATTCATCTTACGAGTGATTATCAAGTGCCATTTTTTATTCAATACTGTTGCACTATTTTTCTTCAACTGATGGTGCTTATAGCTTTTGCCATCTTATTGTAGTCTTAAATAGTGCAATGCCCTTATATGCTGGAGGCTGCCCATTGATTCAAGCTCATATTGGTCAATCTGTAGTTTTATAAAATAGTAAAAAGCTGACTGCAATGGGCTAAAACTGACCTAGAGTGAGTTGTGATCAGGCAATGCTATTATATACTTTATACATACTATGAAATTTAAAATATGTATGCAAAGTTATTCTTCTCCTAAATTTTCAAAGTTAAATCTTTTTGTCAGTATAAGCATTCACCAAAACCTTTGTTAGCGAAATCTGAAAATCAGCAAAGAAAATCTTAAATAGTGGGAGCACTCATTAGGTATTACTATACTTCTGACATTCGTGTGATGGTTGACATAAGTATTTTTAACGTTCATCAGTTAAGTGAAGTTTTCTCGGGTCATCCACCAGGTTACTGTGTCCATTTCTGCTGATGTATCAATTCCCGACTTGATCATCCATCTTGAGCTGGGCTTCAGGGATTTCAGAAGCCCCGAAGACAATGACCGAGTCTGGAATTGAAACAGCAGTGGAAATGGATGCAATAACATGGTGGAGGACCTGAGAAAACTTCACTCAGCAGATACGCTGGGAAAACACCAGTTCTTGCTTTACCAGTCCAGTTTGCCATATGCCTTAGTTTACAAGATTTTTGTTGTGATATTAATTTAGATACTTATCCATAGATATCAGCATGTCCTAATATTCTAATAATTAAAAAGTACAATTCTGTGGCCTAAATGTTTCAGTAATGAATTATTATGATTAAGCCATCAGTTCCAGTTAAGTTCCAGTTTGATAATTCATCTTGATTAACCTGTTGTGTTTCTTATTACAACTTCTTACTTTTTAATTGGATTTTTTAAGGTTTCTAAAAAGCACGCAGCTGAAAAAATGCTTGCAGAAATACGTAAATTACCTGCTATTTCACCACCTCCAATAATGGCAGCTAATCGTCAAAGGCGGAAGCCTACTGCCAAAAAGAAGACAAGGAACCTCATCAAGGTACAGCAGGTCAGGGTCAAAATTGTTGTGGCAGCCCTTGTTTAACTGTATTTTTTTGGGCTATTTTTGTTGTTGTTATTTAAGGAATAGTATCCTCAACAAATCTTCTTAGGGTATTATTAATTCTCTGAATAAAATATACTAAAATTTGAATGAAATCTAGTCTTGCATCTCTTTAAAGCTTTATAATTCCAATTTCATTTTTTTTGTGCCTGTGAAATTAATTATGGATGGTCAGATGGGATCTGTGGAATCCAAAGATCCGTGGATCTTTCATTTTACTCTGTTCTGGATTTGAATGTTAAGACACGGTGTAAAATCGGATCAGATCGTAGATTTTAAATTTTTGTGGCTTGGCGATTGAAGCGCCCTGTAAATGGAATGTAGGTGCGGTAGATAATGACAAGGAGAGGTTGTATAACTCAGGTCACAAAATTAGATGAAAATGTTTCCATGCAACTAGAAATAAAATAAAGAAACATGATTTTTTTCCCATTACCCTGGTATCGCCAGTATTAAAAAAAAAATGTCACGCGGGTTGCCTACATTTGCTGGCATCAGGCTGAAAACGAGATCCCTATCGCAGTTTAATTTTTTTTCTTTGTCACTGCATCGAAAATTTTATCATCTTCAGTTTCAAAACCCTTGCATCTGAATATTCACATTTTATACTTGTATAGTTTAAATTAGATTTACCAATGTATCACTCAAAAATTAGGAATGGACGGGTCGCATCCAAAGATCCATAGATCTTTCATTTCCTTCGCTACTGAAATCAATTCTGAAGAGAGTATAAATTCAGATCCCAGTTGGAGAATTTCAAATTTCAGCTTAGTGATCGATGCACCTCGCGAATGGAATGTAGGTATGGTAGATACTGACAAGGAGAGGTTGTCTAACTCAGGTCATGAATGAGATGAACATTTTTTCCATGCCATTAGCACAAAATAAAGAAGAAGTCTTAGCTTTTTTCTCAATAGGCTGATGCACTGGGGAAAAAAAGCAGAATGTCTCGCGGGTTGTCTACATTTTCCAGACTTGCATGAACCGTTGATGGAGTAGTTGTTAAAAATGTGAGCTAGTGTGCTGCCAGTCATAAGTTTGATCCTTAACACTGCTGAGGAATACAGTCCATGATGTATTCCTAGGGTAATATAAGCAGGAAGTTAAAAAATTAGATTATCAGAAATTTTGTCAATTTATAAGTCAACACATTAAACATAAAAATAAAAAAATTTGGCATTAGTGAAAGTGATTGGAAAAATATTTCATTTCAGAATTTATATTGTGGAAAAATTACGTTAACTTAACAATGTATCTTTTTTGAGTGATACAAGGGTTGAAAATTAAGTATGATAAAAGTATTGAGTCAATGACTGAAAGAAAAATTTTAAACATTGATAAGAATCAAACTTCATTACCTGCAGTACACTACCCCACTCTGCTTACCTGAATTTGGAGAATGCAGGCTCCCCGCATGTCATATTAGTTTTTTCCTTACAAACCCAGGCCAATGGAGAAAAAAACCCAAGACATGTATTTTTTAAATTTTGCTTCTAGTAGCATGAAAAAATGCTCATCTCATTTCAAGATCTGAGTTACACAACCTCTCCTTATGAGAATAATTCTCTCAAGTTTCATTTTAATGGTTATTATTAATAAGGCATTGCAAAATTACTAGTTTAGAGCCTGCAATATTCTATTATAAGGTTTTTGTCTTAAAAATGGAATCCCCAGATATTCCATAAATGGAATCTCCCAGCTGCGTTAAAATATTTTTGTTTCTCTAAAAAAGAATTTGAAAGCATTCAAGGATTTGATTAACAACAGCAACCCAAGTTAATATAAACCCATTGTGCACTGATTTAATTTTAGGTTTTTGATTTTGTTTATTATTTAATATTCTATAGTATATTATTCTTGGCATGTGAAATGCTTGGAAGTCTATTTTCTATAATTACATTTAAACCTTTCTGGATAGAGGGAGATACAATATGGCATCACTTATATTTTGGAAAATAATTCAAATATTAATGAAAATGAACATAATATTTCTTTTAACTGCATTCTAAAGAATAGTTGTGCAGGTTTAAAGAATGTATTGTTTGATGAGTATGTGATAAGGAAAGTGAACTTTATATTAGAAGTATTATTTCATTATATTCAGTTATTTCATCAGTATATCATGATCCAGGAAAATATTATCCACATAGATGATAGGAAGTTGATTTTTTCTACAATAAATTTACTTGTTTTATGGAAATACTATTGTTGCCGTTTTAGATTTATCAAAAATCTAGGATTAGAAAAGGAATGAAATTCAGAATCCAGTATCTGAAACTAAGGATCCGAAACCAAGATAAAGATCTGAAACCCAGGCAAGGCTCTGGTTCCAGATCCGAAAAGAAACCTGTATCCGTCCATCACTAAAATTAATACATGTATGCATATGCATAAATAGATATATGTAGTTTGAAACAATAAATTGGGAGTATGTGTTAGTTGCCTATGAATTTCATTTTGGTTTTCTGTAGATGTTGCGTTGTATAAGTAAAGCCGCTGATAATATGTATTGAGTTTTTTCTCTGTTTGTTTAATGGTATTTTATTCTCCAAGTGTTTATTTAATTAAGTGCCCCTGAAAGTGCAATTTCCCATTTATACTTTTTTTTAATGTCAATAAGGAGCTCATTTACAGCTCATTGTAAAACCAAGTTGCTACTATTCTTATGTAGTTTCTTAACAATGAGATTTGTGTAAAGTAAACATCCTCCTCCAAAAAATATTAATAAAGAAGGGATCTGTTTACAATAATCTTGGAGATAAGTGGCATAAGAGGTTGATCCCCCATGGTTACTTCTGTAGATGTGTTCAGGGAGGCTAGACATTTACTTGCAGAATTTTTTTTAGTATGTTAGCATAGTACATTATGGGAGAAATATTTGTACTTAGTAAATTTTTACTAATAGTTAAGTTACAATGATGATGCAGTTCTAAACAAGGAGGTTGAATGCACTGGAGGAGGCATTGTCATGCTAACCTATGAGTGACCATGGGGTCAGACGGGGATGCTTGGGAAGGATTAGGTCCTATGTACTCCGTGCATTGCATTTGATACGGGCTCTTATAGATAATATGTATGTATGAAGGCAGAAATAGAAATGAATTTGTACCAAATTTCATTGCCGCTGCATCAGTTAATTTTCCTAAGGCTATTATGGGAGGTATTAATGCATTTGATTCCCCTGGGAGTTAGTTTTAGTGCTAAAATTGGTTGAAATTTAAACTATTAACGAATGTTAACCACCTGGAGGCCAGTCTTAAATTGTATTCGAGAGATAAGCAAGGGTGGCCTGGCGGGGAATATTCAAAGAGGCCAACAATGGGACCCATTAAATTTAAGCTGACGTCTCAACCTATCAGGAGACACCTGACCCAGGCCAAAGATATAATGGCAATAATGAAAAATCTGGCACTCATAAGCCCTGAGGATGAAAAGCGATTTGCTTTTTGAAACGTTGGCTGTAATGAAGTCCATTAACCAGTGGAAAGCCCAAGAAACATTTTTAATAGTATTCGCCAGGAAAATGCTAGGTCATATACTATATAAACTATATTTGGCACTAGTTTTTTTATGCCTTTTGTCCTCTCTTTCTTTGACGAATTAAAAAAAAAAATCCGATGTTCAGCTTACTACATACTAAGTTTTACCAAGTGCAAAAACTACTTCATCAATGAGTATCTCAAGTAGTAAACCCGCTGGTCCGTACCTACCAAGATGACCGCTGCCATCTCCAATCAGCTGCGATGCTTCCTCCAGCACATTCTAACCTCCTTGGTTTTAAAAAAGCATTCAGCTGTTTTCTTGTTCATTTAAGTAATCTTGTCTAGGACCTTTTTTTTTATGAATTATTCCATATTTTATGTAGGAGCAGAAAGCAAAGGTTGAATATGGGGAAGATATTAATCCAATTTCACGGCTCATCCAGATACAGCAAGCAAAAAAAGAACATGAGCCAGTCTACACATTAATTGAGGAAAGAGGTGTGCCGAGGCATCGGAGAGAGTTTGTTATGGAGGTATGTATTGCCATTGATGTTTTTCTTAAAAGCAATAATAGTTGCAGTTAGTGATCTCTTGAAAATATTGACCTTGAGTTCCTCAAATTGTTGTCTAGGTACAGTAGAAACTCATTTTCATGTTGTTGGAAGATAGGTTTCTCCCTTTGATCATTTTGATTTCCCTTTAATTCATTTTACTAGGACAAGAGGTTTGCTGGATTTAACAGGTCAGAAATCCTTTACCTGGGTTTTATTTTTATAAAGGCCTCTCATCTGGGTAGTTGCACTATGATTGGCAAATTCATTTGTCGCAGTGGACATATGTTTTCATGGTCATGTCAATGTGTTACTATCCTTGGTATGAAAGTTGTTTTAACCCTTAGTGCTAACCTTCTTCCTGGGGTACTAGTGAGAAATGCGAAGGGTAATTTAATAAGATGTAGCACCTTAGGAAAAAAAAACATAATGAAGCTATTGTTGTATATATATCCAAATGCAGTTTTTTTATTACTTAAGTTGAACTAGCTAATAATGACAAAATTTTTTGCATTGACTGAAAAATAAATATTTGTCAAAAAGTTTAACAATATATTTATATTGGGTCGATATATTTGCCCGCCGCAATTTTTGTATGAGATACAAAAGCCAAAATATTGGCCTGCCACACTTAGAGGGTTAATTTTGCTCTTGCTTTCTGGATGAGTTAAAAGAAGAATTGAGACCTCATCAGCACCCAAGAAATGGCAGAAATTGATATCATTGTTCCTAAATCTCATCATTCGTGGTGATGTTTTACTTGTGATAACTTGTAAGTCCTGCAAAATTTGATATTTTACACCATCGGTCTTTTCTTTCTCTTAGCCAAGCACCTCTGTGAGTTTTTAATGGTAAAATGATGAAGTTGGCAGTTAAATGTAGTACGAATTTTGTTTATTTATATTTAATAATATTTTTAGTTCAACGAACATGAAAACATAATAATAGGGTAAACTAATTTTACAGTTAAATCATAATTACAATCCTACTACAAAATCATAATACAAGTTAATTACAGTCAAGGCCGGCTGATTGTTACATACAAATTCTGGACCAATTTACGATGTCGCTAACATCAACAATATATCTTTGTGAAACATTTCCTTTGATATATAACAAATTGCTAGGCTTGACTTCGTGGAACCACATATTGATAGTGTAAATAAATTCATGTTGTAATAATCCACAGATTTATTAACACCGACCCAGGTTTTGACTTACACAGTCATTATCAAGGTGACAATTGTACATCACGAGCCCTTTATATACAGAATTGAGAGAGGGGGGTTGGAAGGTGGAAGGGGAGGGGGAGGGAGTCAAAGTGAATTTATTTACATTATTCCTTTGATATGTTTATATTTAGTTCTTTTAAAAATGCATTGAATGAAATACTAGATAGAAAGTCCTTTTTAGCATTTTTTTGTTGATAATAAAGCTTTGATAATAAAGTTTAATTTCCATACTAATTCTACACAATTACCATTATTAATTAATCCTGCAGGAAGAGTAAATCATTCATGATTCTTCTTTCACTCAATGTTTGCAATTTGAACTCTTTCAAAATAACTTTATAATCTACATAATTCTCAAACATGTGATAGACATTTTGGCGTACATAATACATTAGTCTCACAAATCTTTTTTGGACTCTCTCGATCATTACATCATATTTCATTAAATGCGGATTCCAAATTACTGAACAATATTCCTCTTTGTTTCTTATGTATGGTAAGTACGGAATTTTTTAACACTTTCTCATTCGAAAAATATTTTTAGGCATGGTTCAAAAATCCTATTAATTTATATGCGGATATGATGTTGGATAAAATATGGTTATTAAAAGTCATGTTGGAGTCAAAATTTACACCAAGATCT
The DNA here is from genome assembly GCA_933228895.1 of Platycnemis pennipes. Lineage (NCBI taxonomy): Eukaryota > Metazoa > Arthropoda > Insecta > Odonata > Platycnemididae > Platycnemis > Platycnemis pennipes. Next base: position 49,714,294 of record OW121849.1, on the reverse strand, counting down.
TCTACTTCAGTTTTTCTTAATATAGTTTGCTCCTTCAATTTATTTTTATTATTATTAGTATTCTACCGGTGAAGGTAGGTTTAAATGGACATTTAATTCTTCCCACCCCCTAAATTTCACAAGATGTCCCTCTTCAGCCCCTCATACCTCCTGCCATCCATCATTCCATCCAAGCTACCTGTTCTTCTCCTCCCTCTTCTCCGCTCCCAACACTCTTCCCTTAATCACCTCCTTCAAAACACCATCCCCTTGTATTACCTTTTCCATCCACACTTGCCTTCTCCTAATTTCATCTATCAAATTTCTTTCCCCTCCTACCAATTCTAGCACTTCATCGTTCGTCTTCCTTTCGACCCACTTTACTTCTCCATCCTTCTCCACACCCACATCTCAAAAGCCCTAAGTCTATTTTCATCTTCTTTTTGCAAAGCCCACATTTCCGCCCCATATAGTGCAACGCTCCATATTAAACTTTTCACTAGTCTTTTCTTCACTTCCCTACTCAACGCCCCTGTCATTAGTTCACGCCTACGAGTAAAAGTTTCGTTTTCCCATGCATATTTCCTTCTCACTTCAATGTTGCTGTACCCTTTTTCTTCCAATACACTACCTAGATAGCTAAATTGCTCTACCTGCTCTAGCTTCTGACCTCTTACTTTTATCGTTAAACTGGCCCTATTTGTTCTTGAAAATCACATTACTTTTTTTTCTTCTGGTTAATCTTCATCCTGTATCTTTCGCACTGTCCTTGCAATGCATCCAGCATTTTTTGCAAGCCATGGGCTGACTGGCTTACTACCGCTTGCTCATCCACAAACCTCACTGATTTTATTAATTTCTCCCCAACCTTTACTCCAGCCTCCAGCTCATCTCAAGCCTCTCTCACCATTTCCTCCGAGTATATGTTGAAAAGTACCGGCGATAATGGACAACCCAGCCTAACTCCCCTCCCTATTGTGGCCCAGTCCGATTCTTCATCGGCTACTCTCACTTGCGCCTTCTACTCCATGTATAAATTCCAGATCAGTCTCATGTCTCTCCAGTCTACTCGTATCTTCCGCAATATTTCCATTAACTTGTCCCACCTTACTCAGTCGAACGCCTTTTCAAAATTAACAAAGCACGCGAATACATCCTGATTGCATTCTAGATTCCTTTCTACTAGTATTCTCGTCACTGCAATCGCATCCCGAGTGGCCCTCCCCTTCTGAAATCCAAACTGATCCTCGCCTAGGAATTCGTTTGCTCTCTTTTCCATTCTCCTATTGATGGTTCTAAGCCCTACCTTTGCCGCATGAGAAATCAAACTTATCGTTCTATAGTCTTCACATTCTTTTGTCACCCTCTTTTTCGGTATAGGTATCAGCACGGTTTTTACAAAATCCTCCGGCCAAACCCCCTCCTCGTATATTCTACGAACAAGTTTATAAAATCTGTCCCTTCCCCCTCTTCCTAGGTTTCTCAGAAGCTCAGCTGGGATGTTATCTATCCCCACCACTTTACCTGCCTTCATTTCTTGCAGTGCCTTCTCTATCTCACCATCCAGTATTCCGGGGCCCACGTCATCCTGATCTACGTCCTTTTCCTCTTCTATGTCCAAGTTCCTAGGCCTATTTTCGCTATCATACAGTTCCTCATCATATTTCCACCAATGACGCTGGATCTCCTCTGGTTCCATTGCTAAATTTCCCCTTCTGTCTTTGTTGCACGGGACCATTTTCCATTTCTTGATTCCTAATAACATTCTAACCTTTGAGTACAGACTGCTTATTTCTCCTTCTCTCTGGAGTCTCTCCATCTCCTCGCACTGTCGACTCCACCACTTTTCTCTCGCTCTCTTTCTTTCTCTCCTAAGCTTGTTGGTGATCTCCTTATAACGCCTTTTGCCTAGCTCTGTATTTACATTTTTCCATTTCCTTCTTTCCTCTATCCTTTCCATTATTTCTGCTGTTACCCCTGGTTTCTTGATCCTCCTAGTGTCTACTGTTCCTATTGTTTTCTCAGCTGCTTCTTTTATGCCCGTCTTTATCATTTCCCACCATTCATCTATTGTTCATCTTCCCTCATGTATCTATCCACAATCTCCTGTTATTCCCTCTTCTTCCTACCAATCAGTGCTCCTACATCCCACTTTTTTATTTACCTTCCTACTTTCAACCATTTTAGTCTCATCTCACATTTTATCACCGCCGAGTTATGGTCAGAGTCTGCATCTGCACCTGGGAAACTATGCGAATTCTTTACGCTGTTCCAGAATCTTTACCTAATCATGATGTAGTGTAGTTGGTACCTTCCAGTATCCCCCGGCATTTTCCATGTATGCCTACGCCTAGGGTGGTGTTTAAACCACGTGTTTGTAATCACTAAATTATTCTCCCTACAGAAATCCACTGCTTTCTCGCCCCGGTCATTTCTTACACCCAGACCATAATCCCCTACTTCACTTCCGTCCCTCCCTTCCCTTGCTACAGCATTCCAATCTCCCATAACTATTAGGTTCTTCCTGCCCCTTACTTTCCTAATTAATTCTTCCTACTGGTCATATACTTCGTCTACTTCTTCTCTATGTCCCACTGTCGGCATGTAAACCTGTACTACAACTACATTTGCCGGCTTCGCTTCGATTTTGATAGCTAGTATTCTATCACTTACCTGTTCCACATTCAACATCCTTTTTCCTAATGTTGCATTCAATACAACTGCTACTCCCCACTGGATATCTTCCCCTCCACTGTATATAACCCTTTACTTTTCACTCAGGAAGTACCCCTGGTTTCTCCATCTTACTTCGCTTAATCCCAACAAATCGATCTTTCCCCTCTCCATTTCACGCTTAATGTTCTCAAGTTTTCCTGCCCTTAAATAGTCCTAACGTTCCATGTCCCATGTCTTTAGCATTTTTGCTTTCTTCCCTGGTTTCTTCTTCGCCGCCGCTGTTTCTGCTGTCTTTCTTTTCGTGCAAGGATTTTGTGAGATGACGACTACAGAGAAGACTGCAGTGCAAAATTTGGAACCATTTAGAATAAAACCATTCAAGTTTAAAAAAGTTCAATGTAAGATAATAAAATCTTTTATTACATAATTATGGTAATTACCAGAAATATATAATTGAACTTTTTGAACAGTAGATTCTCTAAATGTTTGTACATACTAGCAACTTTTACCTTTAGAACACTGTCTTGGTCTGTAGATCTCACAATCTGTGGTGACTAGAATTGTTTGAAACTTTTTTGTCCTCGACCAGTAGTGTTCTGTCAAATGCTCTAAATTTTCTACCCTTCTACCTAATTTTATGTTGATGGCTAACATTAATCCCAGGTGACTGATCTCCTCCTCTTCAAATTACTCGAAAAACGTTGCTCCAAAGTCTATACTATGCTTCCATTGCTTCTGACATTGACATATCACTTTTAAGTATTTTTCATTTATTTATGCTTTCTGACTGATGTGCCCTTATTTCTAGACTAATAGGTCTCTGGACACATATTCCAATAAAGGCATTTTCGTAGAGTTTAAACAAAAAAATTACTTGCTGCGAAAGCAGTTTTGACAGAAAGTATTTTATTTTTAAAATATAAGCATTTGAATCGCCACGAGCTGGTCCCTCGCAAAAACGTAATTCGCATTGCTGCCATCTTGAATGACGTCAGGTCCTGCAACAGCGGTCGCGGTGCGTATATTTCTATGCGAAGTTTGAAGCGTTTAGGAGATCACTATAGAAATGTCTTTCATGAGCGCACTTTATTTTAATATGCCAAAGCGTTGTTTTAAATGTTGTCTTGTGCCAAAATATAATGACACCAACGGAAATGCCTCCCAACAAGTATTTTTTTTAATTACCCGAAACAGGATAATATGGGTGAAGAAAGAAGTGCAAGCGAAATGAAACTTTGTCTATGCGATCAAACGTGTGTATTTTTGAACGTTCACTCTGTCTATATTCATTTTACCAATTCTGGAAGCTAAATTAAACTTAATTGTATCTTAATTGTGCAGAAACTAGGTCAAAACAAAGCGCCGCCAGTAGTACTATTTGATGCGATTGACATATGGGCTCAATATTATTCGGTAAAGTTTTTTCATTGATTGAAAAACTGCTAGGAAATTTAGTACATGCACAAATCAGTAATCAGAGTACGAGGGAAATGTGCTGGACATATGTCACGAAAAATCTTTTCCATATCAGGCAATATGCCATGTTTGAAAAAGTTCGCTAAGCAACTTTCAATTATGATTAAAAGACTGAACCCACTGAACCTATCGCTGCTTACTTTTCAAGATTAGACGTCCTAACTTTTATTAATCGCAAGCAGTAATTTTCACCGGTCAATTTCAATTTTCAAAGGTCAGCGTGAACGATGGATGCGTGAATGGCTGCTTGTGCAAATAAAAACAATTTATTAAACAAAAGTAGTTGTAGACGGGAATATTTATTTCTTTGCATTACGTTCGAGATATAACACATTAGATTCACGTTTCAACGTACCGCGTCTGCGTCGAGATCAGCTAATATGCCAAATACACCAATATTACACCACACAACATTAGAATCTAGGATCACGATCGCACTTGCTTGCTGCGACACAGGTTGAATTTTGAAGTTCCTCGGTATATTCGGTAATCAAGGATTTTTTAATCCCCCTTTGTCTCAATAGCCCAATATATATTTCCCCAAAAGTAAGTTCTTGGAAATCTTATCAAAACTCATAACTGCACCATAAGGTTATGCCACTACAAACAAAAGATTTTCACGTTCATTGTATTTTTTATTTAGGCCTTTAAAGCCTGGTTACACGATACATTAACACGTATGGGTTAATGTACATTTGCGTGAATGGTTTCTGCTTAACTTGTGCGTTAGTGCATGAACCATATAGAACAGGTTCTATTTTCTGTTCACGCATTCATTCATTTGTACATTTTGGTGTGGTTACACGGGGCATTTTCGCGTTCATGCATTTACACATTAACTCGTACGGGTTAATGTATCGTGTAACCAGGCCTTAATCCGAATCCTTGAAAACATCCCAAATGATACATTAATGATATAATGTGCCTGAAAATAGAGAGATGCCGACACATATTGGGGCAGTAATTCAAAGTAAACAAATGGATAAAGTAGATGCCCATAATACATCTTATTTTTGTGGTCCCGAACTTGACGTACGCAATCCCTGCACGAAATGCTCACTATAGTCTATAGCGAAGACAAGTAGGTATACCTACTTGTCTTCGCCATCCATCAAAATATGTGCTTCCACGACATATTAGTTTATGCTCGGGGCATACACGAGCACGAACAACATTTTATCGAGCTTAACCTGCACATAGCCGATGGCATCATCGTCGTGTTCCTCACGAACGACCCTAACACCAAAACATTCATCATCGCCATATATTATGAATTTTACAAAATTCAAATGTGAACATTCATTTTCAAACATTGACATGCTTTTACCTCGCCATCTTAACTCTTTGGATTTCCGTTTGAATCATGTTTTCTTCGAAGATTGAACGAAGTTACATTTAAACACGGTGTTGATACGTATGAAAACATTGCTAATGTTGAGATTTTCGGAAGATTTCTTGCCTCAGCTTTGACAAACTCAGACTCCATACCCTCTAAAGAAATCATACATGTTCGCAGCCTTCCTTAACCACACCAAAGATATCTAAATCCGACAACAAATGTTGAAAACAACGACCACAGGTACAGTACGTTCCGCCGTTTTCCTCTCCATTGCAGGAGCTGACGTCACTTTCAGCCGGCCAATCACAATACGTTTTAGAGTGGGCGTGTTTTCTGGGCATTTCTTTTGCTTATTTCTCGAAAAATACATGAAATAAATGCATAGTTTTCATCGCTAAGGTGTTTTAGTATAATTAGCAATTTTTTAAGTAGCATTTCAAGGAGATTAAAAAAATTGTCCAGAGGTCTATTATGAAGAAATTAGATTTTTGTCAGGGAATTGACTGTACCTACACGAAGAAATACACTATGGTACCACAGAAGACTGAGCACTATAATTACACAACTGGTTTCATTACAAAGTGACTTCACGCCTAATGATGTTTCATTAGCATTCATTTAGTTCTTTAGATTCAGGTATTATATATGAAATATATATGCAAAATAATTTAAGCCACATGCTCATGAGTTGTCTATTTAAATTTCTTTGTGATACTAATTCACATTCTTCTACTAAATGAAATATGTACACTTGGTTGCATGTACTAGGATACTTAAGTTCAAATGCCCGGCAAGGACTCTGAATCGAGGTGTGGTTTGTCATCTCCATCATCATCATAATTGCTGTCGTCATTATAATCACTTACATCAAACTGTGAAATCATAATTAATAATGAGCCTTATGGCTGCATCTTATCCTACCTCTTTCTCCAATCATTATCTTAAATCTTTTCTGCATAACAAATGCAAGTGTCCCAAGTCTCATGAGTCATTTTGTCAAGTGCCTGTAAACGGACGCACATGCACATTATCTATCACTTCCGGCAACACTCATTTCTGAGGTAAAATGCCCGCAAGGGAAGTAGAAGAGCAAGTGAATTTTTGCAGATTAGGCCTCACCCACTTCATTGCTATTGGTTCCTGCAATATCACATTGCTCAGGCTTTTCCTTCCCCCCTACCCCTGAGGGACAATGATATTTTTAATGGCTAATAGCTGACACAAACCTTGTTTTATTGATAAATTAGCTAAATGGGCTGTATTTTATGTAGCAATTTTATATTTTATATTTGGGTAATGACATTTAATAATAAAGATTATGTGCCGTTTAAATTTCTAAATGCGTGTACTTAATCCTCAGTAAATACAGTAATACTATCAGGCTATTTAAAATTTGTTTCACCTGTAGGTGATCAGTTCCTTTTCAGCTCAGAGTTCATTTTGGATGATTAAATCAAACTCCTCATTATCTAAATCACCCAGTTATTGTGTCTTTATTAGATAAATATTTACATTTCACCAATGCACTTTATAGAATGAAAGTTTTGTTATCTTGATACAGGTGTCTGTTGAGGATATGAGTTGTACTGGAACGGGTCCAAACAAGAAATTAGCCAAACGTGCTGCTGCCGAGGGTCTACTGCGAATGTTAGGCTATGTGCGGCCAAGTCTTCAGAATACTTCAACCTCAATTACTTCTTCTCCTTCTAAACCTTCTACTTCCTCATCTAATAACATTTCCTCCAATTCCATATCTAGTGGAATTAGAAATTCCTCCTCATCAACCAATACTTCCGCTACATCTCACCACTCATCATCTGTTTCCAACTCAATGTTGCATAATGAAGTAAAAGTAAAGGATGAGCTGGCTGATGGAAATAGAAAGGTTAGTATTCTTTCAGAACTTGTATTTTCAAGAAGAAAATCAAGCTATGTATATTTTCCCTCAGGTTTGACTAATAGCTTGAATGCCTCATGCATTTTAATGTTACTTGGGTTGGCAGGAAAACTAATTGAATAGTGTAAGGTACTAGCTAGAATGAGGTACTAAATATTTAACTTAAACATTTTAAATTAGCAATTCTGTGGTTGCATAAAAACACCTATTTTGAATTTTCTTATTTATTGCATTGTTGTTCCAATAGCACCAGGGAATGTTTTTTCTAGTGATGGCCGGATCGGATCCGTCGGATCCAAAGATCTGCGGATCTTTCATTTTTCTCGGTTCCGGATTTGGATCCAAAGACACGGCGCAAAATTGGATCCAGATCCTAGATTTTAAATTTTCGCGGCTTAGCGATCGAAGTGCCCCGTGAATGGAATGTAGGTGCGGTAGATATTGACAAGAAGGGGATGTGTAACTAAGGTCACGTGATTAGATGAAAATGTTCCCGTGCAACTAGAAGCAAAATAAAGAAATATGACTTTTTCCCCATTACCCCGGTATCGCGGGAAAAAAATACGTAGGATGGCATGCGGGTAGCCTACATTCGCCGGGATCAGGCGTACAACAAGAGCTAGTGTACTGTGCGAAGTTCCATCCCAATCGCAGTTTAATTCTTTCTTTCAGTCACTGCATCGAAAATGTTATCATCTTCAATTTCAAACCATTAAATCTGAATACTCACTTTATTATACTGTTGTTGTTTAAATTAGATTTAAAAATGTACCATTAATAAATTAAGGATGGTCGGGTCGGATCCACGGGTCTTTCATTTCATTCACTACTGAAATCATATCCGAAGGCAGTAAAAATTCAGATCCAGAACGGAGATTTTAAAATTTCGCGGCCTCGTGATCGATGCGCCCAGCGAATGGAATGTACGTATGGTAGAAACTGACAAGGAGAGGTTGTGTAACTCGGTCACGAAATGAGAAGAAGAGTTGTCCGTGCCACAAAAACAAAATAAAAAAATATTCGTCGTGACTTTTTTCTTCAAAGGCCCGGATGCGCGAGAAGAAAAATAAAGCCGAAAGTCACGCGGGTTGCCTACATTCGCCATATACCCGTGAACTTATGATAGCGTAGTTGTTAAACATGAGGGCTAGTGTACTGCCGGTCTCGAGTTCGATTCTTAACACTGCCTGATGCAAGTGCACAGGGTGATGCAAGTAGGCAGCTATAAAAAGTATATTATCAGAAATAAAATCAGAAATAAAGTCAAAATAATAATAAAATTTGGCATTAGTGAAATGATTGGAAAAAAATTTTAATGCAGAATTAAATCATGGAATCATTACGTTAACTTTACCATGTATTTTTCAGTGACGCATTTTTAAATGTAGTTTAAACGATAGGAGTACAAAAATGTCAGTATCCACACAAAGGTTGGAAATGAAGGATGATAAAGTTTTTGATTCAGTGGCTGAAAGAAAAATTTTAAACAGTGATAAGAATCGAACTTCATTACCCTGCAGTCACTACCCCACTCTGCTATTGTGGGCTTGCCTGATTTTGGAGAATACATGCTCCCCACATGTCATTCTACATTTTTCTTGAAACCCCGAGCCAATGGAGAAAAAATCCGAGACTTTTTAAATTTTGCTTCTAGTAGCATGAAAAAAGGCTAATCTCATTTCATGATCCGAGTTACACAACCTCTCCTTAGGAGTATAAAATTCTATAAATTCATTTTAAAGGTTATTATTAATGAGACAGTGCAAAATTACTAGTTTAACAGCTTGAAATATTCTATAATGATTTTTTCGTCTTAAAAATGGAATTCCCAGATATTTCATAAATGGGATCTCTTGGCCACATTAAAATAATTTGTGTTTCTAAAAAAGAATTTGAAAGCATTCAAGGATTTGATTAATAATTGGAAAATAATTCCTTTATTAATAAAAATGAACGTATGTTTCTTTTAACTGCACTCGAAAGATTAGTTGTACTGGTTTCAAAAATATATTGTTTGATGAGTATGTGATAAGGAAGTTGATCTTTATATTAGAAGTAATAAGATATAGTTTTTGCATCCGTAAATCTTGTTCCAGGAAAATATTATCCACATAGATTTGAAAGTTGATTGTTTCTACAATAAATTTACTTGTATTGAAAATGAATGACATTCAAAATCGAGTATCTGAAACTAAGGATCCGAAACCGAGATAAAGATCCGAAACCCAGGCAAGGATCCGGTTCTGGATCCGGATCCGACAAAAAACCTGGATCCGTCCATCACTAGTTTTTTCATTTAATATTCTGGATTGCATTAGCTCAACTGGTCAATTTTCGGTAAATTTCTCTCAGCCTACATCATTGCAATGGGGTGCATTCCTTATTTACTTTTCCTTTGTATGAAGTCTTCCAAGTCTTTTATGATGTACAGCAAAGGACGAAAATAAAAACAGTGAAGGTCTCCATCAAAATGAATATTAATAATGCAACTGTGGACAGATATAAACATAAAATGTGACCTATTGTCAGGTTGATATTATAAATTGATCATTGGTAGTGATTTTCTTATTTTTGGGCAAGTCTACTTCTATAATAGCATAGTACAGTAAAACCTCTATCTAGTGAACCTCTTCATATCGTAAACCTCCGTTTATCGTAATAACTTCTTGGTCCCGCCAAAATGTGTATGTAATTATATAGAGAAACCTCTCTATATCGCACCTCTATGTTTTCGAAAAACCTCTGCTCTTCGTACTGAGAATACACCCCCATGGCGAGCCAACTACCTCCATGGAATGAAATATTCAGCCGGCGCCAGCCGCAGAAAGTTACGTCCGGCCGTTCCGACTTTTCTACGTTGGGAGCGCGAAAACCCGCAGCGCTTGAAAAGTGAAGCTTAGCTGGGCAGTCGTTAGTGTGTTTGTTATTAATCATATGCGTCAAAGACTTATTTTCATCGATTTGCATTGCTTGCGTTTTGTATATTCGTCATTAAAACATCCATACGACAATATTTACGACAAATGTCCTGCTGGATTTAGACCCGGGGCCCTAATAGTTTTTACAACTTCCAGACTGATTTATACGGTAAAATGGTTTAATTCTTAGGTTTAAATAATCACGAATGACACCACTGCATATTCTATTTGCATTTACCCTCACCAATCCTTAACGACACAGAAAACTTAACTCCGATGCTATCGCATACTATACACATTTGCAATTGAGTTGTTCAAGCGCAAGTGACTGAATAATATCTTAATCTAGATAGTTTAGCTAATACGATTCTTCTTCCGCACTGACTTAATATTAACAAATAACAGGATTTGGCGACTGAGTTCATATTTTGAGTCATTGAAGTTACTTATTAAAATAATGGTGTTCCAAGTCATCGAGTGTGCAGATGGAATTTGAAAAATTCTGGTGGCGACTCATATAATACTTGCATATTTATTTATCTGTATGTAGACATGATTTAACACAATTATAATCAAATACTAATGCGATATGTACAGAACTGCAGTGAGTTTGCGGCTGATTTATCGAAACGCTTATCGCTTTTCGTTTGTTTCCGCAACGCGGAGCTATGAAAGCCTGCTGCTCGTGATAACGCAACGCCGAGCTATGAAAGAGCCCATACCCACGTACGAGATTAACATCTGATGCGACTAATGTACCGTATCGGAAGATTTGTTATATTTTAGCGTTCAAATGATCTTTTAAGGAGAATTTGGCCTATTCTGTTTCATTTTTGAACTATTCATTTGAAGTTTAATTCACTATGAACACTCGATATTATTACGGCCGTACCAAAATGATCGAATTTTTCTCATGCTAGCGCCTCGAGGCAGTCGTCTTTTACTTTTGGATATTGTCGCCGCGAATTGTAACTCGACCATTCTATTATCTTTCAATCGGTAACAATGGTGCATTACCGTCCCCCCACATACGACATTGTTAGTTATTTGAGCCACAATTTTGTAGTTTAAGGCATCGGTCAGTGAAATACGCCTAACTTCTGTGTAAGTTTAACGTCTATTTTTAAAAAATTAAAAAAACGTAAAGAAACTGAAGATGCAGCACATCGAGGATGCATAAATAAAAAATTGCGGGCGGTGAAAAGTGAACAATTAGACACACATATTTGATTGGTTGATGGAAGGTAGAGCCAGAAATATTCCTGTTTCTGGACCTATTCTACAGCAAAAGGCAAGAGAAGTAGCAGAGAAAATGGGCATTGAAAATTTTCATGCATCGAATGGGTGGCTTCAAAAGTTTAAAGTGCGGTGGAATATCAAAACTTTGAAGATGAGTGGGGAAGAAGCTTCTGTAAGTGACACAGTGGTAGAAGAGTGGAAAAAAGCTTTGCAGACGATTTTAGCCGGGTATAAACCACGAGACATTTTTAATGCAGATGAGGCAGAATTTTTTTTTGTTACTTGCTTCCAGACAGAACTTTAGCAGTTAGAGGCCAATCATGCCATGGAGGAAAAAAAGCAAAGAAAGATGCACAGTGATTTTCTGTGCTGATTTTGATGGCTCAGAGAAATTGAAGCCTCTTGTGATTGGAAAATAAAAAAGCCTAGATGCTTTAAAAATATTAAAAAACTTCCTAGCTCATACAAAAACTCAAAAAACTCTTGGATGACAGCATCTTTATTCTGTGAGTGGTTGACCATGCCGGACTCAAAGATGGGAGTGAGAAACTGGAAAATAGTTCTCTTCATTGATCAGTGCACAGCACATAAGTTGAAGGGATTGTGTAACGACACGTCAAAGTAGTATATTTTCCTCCAAACACCACCAGCAAATTGCAACCACTTGATCAAGGAATAATTTCCATTGTGAAGAGACATTACAGGCAGCAATTGGTGTCATACATGTTGCGAACAGTTGAGGAGAAAAATGATTTGAAAAAGTGTTCTTGGAACATAATTCAGGCCATGCACAGGCTCTGTCTTTTGTGGACTTGTTTGAAGGCAGAAGCTATTGAAAAATGTTTTAAAAAGGCTGGATTTATGGGGGACAGCAGTGAGGAAGATATTTTGTATGAGGACGAACCGACAGAATGGCTTGAAATAAACAAAATAATTAATGTTCAGTCATCATTTGACGACTTTATTAATGTAGACAATGTCTTGCTAACATGTGCCCCAAATGAGGGAGAGGTGTTCGAAGAAATGGAGGAAGAAGCTGGTGGGGAATCTCCAGTAGTAGTCCATAACATGGAAGAAGAAGAGAGTGATGGTGAGGATTTTATGCCAAAGCCAACCAAAAAAGAGGTGCAGGATGCTTTGGGTGTGATGGAAAGATTTTTTTTTAATATGGAGGACTGCAGCAGTGAAAATCTACTATTATTAAATAAGATGGAAGATATCATCTCAAAAGAATTTGAAAAAAAATGAAACAAACAGAAATTACAAATTTTTTTCGGCGGAGAGTGCTTAAGTAATTTTTTGTACCCTTGTTTTTATTATTATAAACATTAAAACTATGAAAAAGCATAATTGCATATATTTAAATATACAAATGTAGTAATCAAAGAGAAAGCAGCACATTTTACTACCAAAAAGTTTCATAAGGCGGAAATATGTGTTCATTTTGCTAAAACCTCTTTATAATGAACCTCCACTTATCAAAATGACTAAAAAATTGGTCCCTTCCATTTCGATATAGAGAGGTTTTACTGTAATTGCTTGACTGTTGTGTATGCTATTCATTGTGATTACTGGTGTTATTTTGAATAAAGCCAAGTAAAATGAATGAATGCTGTGGAAACTTGCATACACATATTCACTGGCTGGTAGATGGAATGTTGTTTAATATATTCCCAGATAATTAGAAAGAGGGCTGATTATGTGTAGCAATGTCAGTGACAATTTTATGTTTTGCGGAGAACTCCAGAAATCTTCGCCCAGATTATTTCTCGGGGAAGCAAGAGATCCTTTATCACAGTCTGTTTTTGTCATTTGATAAGTGTACTCAAATAGTTAATCATGTATATGTATCAGTAATAGAGCCACAGATCATCTGATTCTTTGTAATCATTGTGGACTGACTCAGTGCAAGCAGGAAACTGACCTGGAACCAAATGGTATAAGTGGTACAGATATTGCTATGGTAATTCTATTTCACGATTTCATGAACAGATATTATGTTCAATTAGAAAAGCTGACTGCATCTTCTAGACTAAGTCATCCAGTAGTTTTTAAAATACCTACCATTGTGGAATTGGTCATGAGGTATTTTCTTGTTTTTTCTTCAGTGGCATACATTTGATTTATTGTGTGCCCATGCTTGACCAAGTTCTTCTTATAGGTGCTTAATTTTATAAAATGTATTTTTCTTCTGTTTTATATTTGTTATATTTGTTGCATTTGTTTTGTATGCCTTATCACAAAGTTATTTTAATCAAGCTTTATGTCATAGTTGAATTTCTGAGTGAGTTGTGTATTGATGGTACCAAATGCCTAGGTCTAATTATTTGTTTACCTTATTATTAATGAATTGAGACTTGAATTGTATGGATGTGAAGTAAAATTGCTAATGGATCAATTATTCAGCAGGTAACTTTCTTGGAAGATGGTGTTGATGGGGATGGAAGTGGAGTTAGTGGGGTCGGATCATCTGTCCTAGCCCTCGGAGGAAGTGGTGGGCGACAGCTGGTTCCTGGTCTTCTTTTGATTGGTGATAGCAATGTAAAGCAGAGTTTCAATCAAACATCAACAAAAATTGGTCAAGGAAGTAAGTTCTATGTAATGCAATTTTCTCATCACTCATGGTTGAAGTTATATCTGTTGCTTAACCCCGGAGATCAATTCATTTTGTTCGTAATTTATTTCATACTGTTAACCATTGATTTGTTTGCCTTTTAAATACAGTAAAACCCCTCTTTTACACTTTTGAGGGGAACTAGAGAAAAAAGTGTAAATCGCAGGAAAGTGTAATTTGAGGGTATGCAGATTTTTATGAAAGTTATGCCTGAAATAATAACACCTTGCTTCGTAATTTTGCCTGCCCAATTCTTGTCGTCATTGAATGACAAGTTTAAAAAATTGAAATATAGTTCCAACAAAACTTCTTTAATAAGGCCAAACTCTCTTATTTGAAATGCAGGGGGACACCGGAAGATATATTAACTAGATTACGTATGTTGGGCCAAGATTAGGAACAGTGTGAAAAAATTGTACAATTGTAAATCAGAAAGAATATCAGGAATTAGTTTACAGGTGTATGAGGAAAGATGCAGAACAGCAAGCAGTTGAGAAAGGATGGAGGGGGGGGGGGGAATGGTGCAGTAGACATTAGAGTGGTCAAGACACATTGGGTGTTGGCACACATTATGGAGGAAATTGAGGAATGATGGAAATAGAAAGATTTTGAAAAATATCTATGACCCCCGAAACATGCCGTATTTCAGTGAACCTTCAGGCCAATTTTCCCAACTGATGGACGTACTGGTTAACATTCGAAAATTCGACAAAGCTGATATTATCGTCATGACATATTCGCAAAATTATCCAAAAACTTCCACAGTATACCTAATTAGGGATGTGCGAGTAGCACTTTTTGACCTCGAGTCGAGTATCGAGTCGAGTTGTAAAGTACTCGCGAGTATCGAGTCGAGTCGAGTCGAGTTTGTACATTATTGTACATGAGTGAAGAGACCCAGTTATTACTTAAGTCATCGCAATTAAAGTTAGTAAGCAATCCGACTATCAAATGGCAGGTCTACCTACCTAATTCATAGTTATAAACAGTCAAATTAATATGGCACGTAGCGCAGGCCAAAAGCTATAATGGAAATTTTCCGGTAGCTTTCGAAATAAGAAAATTACCTTCATTCCTAGGATTACTCAAAAACGTGTAAATTAGCTTGCAGTATGGTACTTAGAGTGTACTTAGGCATAATATGAGGCCTATATGAGTGACATGCCCTATTAACTTGTAATGAAAGTAAGCCAGGAAGCAAAATATTTTTTCTTAAGGAATACATAAACCTAATTAGAAGAGCATTCCTTGTATTTCGCATTCCTATGTATTTCTTTTCAGAGCTAAACGCTTTCTCGGTGATGTCGTGTATGCCGAGGTTAGTCCAACAGTAGAGTGAATTTCATACAAAATGCCTTGTTTGTGCAGTAAATATTTGATAAGCTCGCGCCTCAAATTTATGATTGGCCGTTAATTACATAGTTAGTTTTTTAACATATACTTTTCTTCCTCTTCCAATTATTGGCACCATCTCTTCAAAATCGATGATTTCTGCCTAAACATGATAGAACTTAGAATCATAAAAATGAGCTGTGTTAATCACCCCCATTTGCACGATGCATGACCGCACCCAATATCAGCACGGGTTATTTCCAATATCCATTAATGCAAGTTAATAATGTTTGAACAATGAATTTTCATTCATGGATGAATGTGAGCAGGTATATGAATTTTGTATAGAGTCCTGTGGATTAAAGTTTTTGATTTCTAAGGAAATATATTTGAACAAAAATTATCTATAATATTTATATAATATATATATATATATATATATTATTAATATATAATAATTAGCTATAGATATTTATAATTATCTATCTTAAGATATGACTATAGTCATATCTTAAGTCTTATATCTTAGTCCTATAGGAACTTGAAATTAATGATGTGATTAATAATCCTAAATAGGAAATAAAAAATGGAATAGTAAAACTTATAAGTTTTATACGATACCTATATCATCCGTAATGCCCTTATAATAGGATGCCTACCATCCGTTACAAAATTCCCTTCACCCGTGAGTTTGAAGACCAATATCTCCAAGATGGCTAAAGCGATTTTAAATTAAAGTATATCAAATTAAAGCTTGTTTATTTCTACGTTTACTGGTAGTATTAAAATATTTTTACAATTTTTTTCTGAAGTACGTGTTTAAGAATGGATTTTTAGCTAATTTTTTTTATACCGGATGGATCCTACGAATTCGGGCATCGTAAGAACAACACAGATCGAGATATCAAACTTCCTTTTCACATATTGTAGCTAAGGGCTTTGTTAATAGTTATACGAAGTTTCATACTATTACGTTCATCAATATTTTTGTTATTGATGAATTTGTCCGACTGCGTTATTTTCCGTCCCGCACGCTTTCCGTTCCGGAAATCACCATTTGGACCTTTCTCTTGCTCTCGAGTCATTAATATGAATCCACTTATGAAATCTCAGTAGAATTCGTTGATTATTTGATATCGATATATATTTATTTTCGGCTATAAAAGCACGCTCAAATGTCCAGAGCATGCCTGAAAGAGAAAGGTAGCGCGCGCGTGGAATCTTCTGCTGCAAGCAGATCGCCTATCGCTGTGAATGAGTCATGAGGACTCGACAATAGCGGAAAAAAGTATCGCCTTTAAGAATGCAAGTCAGTGTCAGTTTAAGAACTGACGGTATCTTTGGAAGCATACCGTTATTATGCCTCCTCGCGCAAAGATTTTGGAGACGGAGTTGAAGATAATTTAAAATGCAATTTGTTTCTTTCGTCGAGAAGCCGAGAAATGTGGGGACAAAAGCTATCTCTCTTATCGCTGATTTTATTTTGGTGATTACTGCAACTTATAAACTTTTATTCAAGCATAGGCAAGGATATTTTTCCTGTGCATACTAGAGAAATTTTCTCGCGTGGTGTTTGGTGCGCGCGGTACCTACGGTAGCGTATAACTTTGCAACCTCGAGCAGCTTATCTCTCCAGGCCAAAAGTCCTGTCGCGTGGAGCTCGCTTTCCAAAATAAATATATACACGTCAGAAGCATATCTAATTTTCCCAATTTGTTAAGTCATTTTACACGTGGTTACTTTTCAAACACGAAGAATACCATCAAAACGAACTAAATTCCCGACTTCCGCTAGCTGAGATAACGCATTTTTAAATATTATTCGTAACGTAATTGGTAACTGAGTAATCTATTTTAAACTTTGTTCTAAGATAAATATATGTTCCATATCTTATGCGAAGAAAAGAGAAGTGGCTTTTCATGTGTTAAAGTGGGCATCAAACTTGCTTCCCGGAACTTGAATAATATCCGGCGTTTTTATCTGTCTCGGTCGAAAAATTAATTAATATAACCAACTAAAAATATATTTTTGACATTATTAAACGTATAAATGAACAAGATTTAGTTCGATATACTTTATTTTAAAATTTAACTACTCATTTTTGTGATATAAACCTTCAAACTCAGGGGATGGAATTTTACAACGGACATCAGGTGCTTTGAGCTCGGATATAGTCCCCCCCCCCAGACTTTAACCGCGAAGATTTCGGCCAAAAAGGGGCTATATTCGGAGGAATACGGTACATATGCGGTTTCATGGACCGTGTAACCACCGATTCATCTATTCATTCACGCAAACGTTCATGAATCCATTCACGTAAACGTACATGAAACCATTCACGCAAATGTAAATGAACGTACGTAAGTACATGTTCATACGTGTTATCTATCGTGTAACTAGAGATTTACTCGATTTTGATGATAGCGCTTCCTGTCAGCAGATTTCTGAACCTATTGGCCTTGGCGGCTCCGTTGACAAAAACTACTCGACTCGACTCGACTTTCGTAAAAATACTCGAGTGCTCGAGTCGAGTACCAACTACTCGACTCGACTCGAATTTTCGAGTACTCGCACATCCCTATACCTAATATTTTAATTCCGACTAGTTACGCTGTCTTTTCAGCTTTCTTCGGCAATCGAAAAATAGAAGAACTGAAGAAAAACATCGAAACTAGGGGAATTAATATTTTATATAATGGAAAATGTCCTGTTTCTTTCATGAAATATGGTGATATTCTACCAGATTGTGCCTGAAATGACTTTTTTGCTGTTTACCTTCGTCAAATACCACGGAAACAAAAGAAAAACTGTAAATACGAACGACTATGAGAATTAGGTGGGTTTTTTCAACACCATCGGATATAACGAGCGCTCGATTTAGCGAGTGATTTCCGAGGGATTATGAGAACTCGTTATACCGGGGTTCCACTGTAAATAGGTTGAGAGGCTCCAGAGAGAGGGAGAAATAGGCATCCTGTACTCAAAGGTTAGAAGGTAATTCAACATCAAGAAGTGGAAAACGATACTGTGCATTAGTGTTAAGTCAGGAGAGCTACTGATAGAACTTACAAGAGATTCAGCATAGGTGTACGGAAAACGTGAAAAGAACTACATGGCACTAATGATAGGCAAGGGAACTTGGGAATAGAAGAGGAGAATGACATAGATACGGATGAACTGGGACCAAGAGTCTTGATCCAACCATGCTAGTAAGTTAGGGTAAACATTACGAAAAAAGAAGATGTGGAGACCATAATAATATCCTATCAAAGCTGCTTAAGAATTGAGGTAGAGAAGAATGAGATGATTTTACGGGTTTTGTTTGTAGGATGTATGAGGATGAAGTTTGGCTGGAGGATTTTTTAAAATCTGTATTAATACGTAACTAAAAAAGAAAGACCAGGCCGCAAATGCTGAAAAGCATACATTTCTTAAATGAAAAATTTCATCACCTATGCGATAGCATCAGCCAACCTGCGAGTTATGCAACCTGGACAACAATCGCGACAAAAATGACATAGGTGTACTGTGATCTCTTGCGGCATTACAATTGCGCAGATGAGCGAGGTCACGATAAGTGGTGGTAAATCTGAGCAAATTTTATTTCTCTTTCATGGTGGTAACTTTCTGCATGAGTTTTTACTTTGTCTTTCATGGAGCGTTGAGTTCAACCACCAGTTATGCAACCAGAACAGCAATCACGGCAAAATTGTCTCGTAAAACGTAAATGCGAACCATTCAAAAATTTGCTAGTGTAAATAAAGGGAAGAAGTTACATTGCGGATATATGGACATTATTAGGACTTGAAGGAAAAGTCGTTAATGGTGGGAAAATAAAAAGCAAAGTTTTACTGTATTTATAGGCTGGGTAGTATTAATAATGGCATTTTATGATTATAAAATTTTAAGAGAGTGGTTGCAATGCATTTATGGAGAAATGAGGCTGATCATTTTTATCATTATTTCAATCAGTACTCAAGTCAAATTAAATTGTCTCTGAGGACATACTATACTTTATATTTTTTCAGATGTGGGTGTGAGAAATGTGCAGACTTCCTCAGGAGGAAGAATGGCTAACCTCCAGACCACAGCGACTATAGCCAAGGAGCTTTTAAGAGGTGGCACGTCACCCACTGCTGAAGCACTTCTTAAATCTGGAGCATACCACCATCGACCTTCTCCAACTCAGTCACCTCCAATCCTTTCCGACTCAAAAGGAAGTCTTGAGCACAGATCCCAAGCCAGACCACAGGAAAATAACACCTCACCGGTTGTGAGACCCAAAGATCAGCTAATGTATTTGGCACAGCTACTGAACTTTCAAGTTCAATTTTCTGACTTTCCTAAAGTAAGTTTGCCTTGTACATTGTCATAAATCATGTGTCAATTGTTCAGTCTTGTTGATTCTGCATAATTTTGACCTCTAAATTTATAAGGTATCTTTTAATGTTAGTACAGTTTTTTTTTCATTATCTTATAAAGGTGTACTTTTTTGTAGAAGAATGAAACATACTTTAATATTTGGCTAAACTTGTGAGTTGTAAGAACTGCTATCACATTAAACGACATTTAACAGTGCTACCAAATGTTAGCTTTTTTGGTGAGCAGTGCTGCAGGGATTTGAACATACGTAATACAGCAGAAAAGAAAATGCTCTGGAAATTAAATTTTGTAGATAATTTAAATTCCTGTAATTAATAAGAATTAAATACATTGGAGTGCTGATTATCTGTGGTAATGGAAGGGAAAGTCCAATCAGATGATTAAAGTGATGGATAACCATACATGATCATTTTCCTAATAGTTTTGACCTTGGTTTCAGTGACATACTTTCTCCAAGTCTTTTGTGCCTATTCAATTAAAATAATCTTTGTTTTCATAAAATTTCATTTATTGGCCAGTAGTTCATTAAATTTATTTCTCCAAAATATATTTCGCCAACTATAATTATGTAATAAGGTCTGTTGATTACAAGCATTGAATATGCTCCATCAATTCATGGAACATTAGTGGTGAATTTCATCACCCAGTCTCAGTAGTTAGCCTCAGACACTCATGCATCCTTTTTCTCATACCTTCTTATGATATTTGCCTAGCAGTACGTGTTTTAAGCCATGATCGCAATGTATTAAGCTCATTGCGAGTAATCTTAGGCTATGATTATTGGAAAAATTGGTGTCATATTTTTTAACTTCGGAGTCTCTTATCAAGGTAGCTCTCACATGACTATAGTTAGTCTGAATCCAATGCCTCCACCCCAAGCTATCTGTAGCTGACCTAAGCATATTTCTCTTTGGGAGATGTGATGTCGCTTCTCAAAAGATCCCTATCCCTTAGTGCTTACTCAGCCTACTCTCATAGTAAACAAATCTAGGTTGCAGACCAGCCCAATACCCAAATGCATGATGTCACAGACGCTACTTCCTGCTTGCAGTTGCAAGCTTACAAATTGATAATTAGCCACTACCACTAAATTAGCCACCTTGCACACCCTTTCAATGATATTAAACTTCTTGGAAATGTCTAATACAATGCGCTTCCTCTTTAGTGAAGAATTAGATATTTTGAATCTATTATATTTCTAACGGAAACCTATCAATATGAAACAGCCACAGCAGCAATAGAAACTTGCTCACCCTGGGTGCAGATATAGTGTACAGTGATTCAGGAGACTCGCCATAATACAACGTTGTCATGTGCGTAATTGGATTCCCTGCTAAAGGAAAACTTTTTTTGTGGCAGTTTTGTAGACTTGAACACGGCCACGAGAGTAAACAGAAACAGCAGCGGGGAGAAGGGTAGGAAAGGGAAAGTAGGGGAGGGAGTGGGGGGTTTAGTTGGATGGATAATTTGATGGTCAGTTAATCGAATGTCAGATAATCGGCACTCTACTGATTTTATTGGCTATGTAATTGCTTTACTTTACTGAAATTGCAATTGTTTCAAAATTGTGTGTGTAATTTAGTTGTTAATTTTGGTCTTAACAAGAGCCAGTATATATAAAGCAGTGGCACTTATCATTTGAGGAGCAATAGCTGATATTTTGACCCTTGATAATAATAGGGTTATAGCTCATATTTCTGGTGCTTCTAATTGAGGCTGATCAAGTCTTTCTTGCATGGATATTTTTAAATTAGAAGTTTAATATGCTCTAAGAATGTGATGCATCAAATTGTTATGAGAATTGAGTTAAAACAAAATTCTGTAATCCTCAAACAGGGCAACCACAGTGAGTTTCTTAGTCTCGTTTCTTTGTCTACTGAACCACCCCAAGTTTGTCATGGAGCAGGGAAAACTACAGATGCATCCCATGATCAGGTAACTAAATTAGGTTTAAGTTCTTGGACAGTAGTTTGTAAAATCAACTTTTCATTTAGAGCTAAGTAGCATCGTTAGGAGACCAAGCTTCATTTATTAAAAGTAACATATTGGTAGACTCTAATAGCCCTGTTATATCACTGATTTTTCTGCCAATATTCACTGAAGAGGAGTCACTTCAATGTTATTATACGAAGTGGTTTCCTGTGTTACTTATTAGAAGCTATTCATATTGACTGAATGAAACTCATGGTATTTCCACATCAGTGGCATGCGGTGTCAATTAGCCTCGGGTAAGCACTCGCACATCAGGTAAGGTATGCATCCCGCACATCACTTGCATAACCTCAATTAAAAACTATTAACTATTACCGAGAATGTCATTCTGTTTGAATTATTGAATTGTAAATTAAAACTGGATAATTTCTTTGGTAATCACCTACGATGCACATAAAAATCACTTTTCAGCACGTTCATCAAGTAGGTATCTAAAAGAAGCATACCAAAAGTGTTTTCTCATCGAAAACTTTCATGCGTAAAAACTTTTGGTTATCTAACTTGAACCATTCCAAAAGAAAAAAATGTCTGCGTAAAATGGCTAGTGATATCTATGTTATTTGTGCAGTGGATTCAGCGTTAAATATGAATCATCAGAATTAACAGGATTATGTTTTTACACTCCATTTTATTTGTGTACTATCACCATGGCAAGGGTCGTCATCATAAAAAAGGTTAACCACATTCAACATAAGTTATTGGTGACATCCACATGTAGGTAAATAAAAAAGAGATGTTTACCACATGCATTCTAACAATCTATTCCATGAGTAGGAAATATGCAAATTCACTGATTTTTAAGATACGGCTCAGCTACCAGCACGACCTCAGAATACGATAGATAAAGAATGCCGCTTTCTGTATAGACCTTATGAGTAATTTGATGTGTCATTTTCATGGCTTGCCTTTATAAATATAAAATACCATGAAATAAATGAATCGGTCAAATCCATCGTAATCAATATCTTGAAACACAATAGTAAATTTAAAGAATGTTGAATGTTCACAAATTTATATTGGAAAGGTAAGTCAAGAATAAATACTTCTTAACTTAACGTTAGATACAGGATGCAGAAAAACAAATTTAATCCATAAGATAAATAATAGTGGTGTTATCAAATGGAATACATTGCAGGAAATGCCGTTTTATTAACTTTAGAGAGGTCATCTAATGATTTGTAAACAAATGCAAGATTAACAATAGGCAAAAAAGCATTCACCAATCTTGTCCTCCTTACAATGAAATTTCCAATGAAAAGACCTATCAATATGCATTATTGAAAAGTCTATCAATATGTATTATTGAAATCATATTTTGGGGGGTGACCAACCACAGTGCCCCCTCCCCCCTGGATCCGCCCCTGTTCAGGCCATTCAATTCAATTATTCTTAAAGTAAATAATAAAAGAATAATGGTCATATAGTCCCCACTCACTGAAATGAAGGACATGTTCGAGGCAAACATAAAGAATGGGTAATTTCAAAAGTAAATTAAAGTTTAATTTTTCTTTAATACATTTGAAAATTCAATGAAAACATATTACAAGTTTTTGTTTAGAACATGCAGCATTTTCACTGTCAGGATCTAATCAATTTCTTTTTTTATAAACCAAATTTCCTGCAATACTGAAGGCCCTTTCTGAAAATACTGTTGCTGGAAGAATGTTGAGAAACTTTTTTGTTAGAATTTTCAAATTGGGGAATTTCAAAGAATTCATGTGTGGACATGAATTGTTAGTTTACAATATGCTGCTTAAACATTTCCTGCCATGGTATTTATGATTTAAAAGCTAAAAACCAGCAATTATGTATATCTTTTCTAACAAAAAATTGTTAATGATCGCGATAGTCTCAGCTACGGATACCTCTAGTTTCTAACATTAATCTAATCTTTGCCCACACTGTATTCTAAATTGCAACATCGAAAATTATCAATATTTTGACCACTGTATATCATAACCTGTCAAAGAGCTTCATTATTGGTAGTTCTCCGCCACTAGTACATAGAATCCACACGACTGATATTCAAATCTTTAATCCATTGATTCCAAAGATTCGATCGAATCTTTTATCCATGGATTCGAGATTCGATCGAAGTAGGCATTCGATAGGATTCGACTAATAATCAAATCCCTCTCCCAACCCTACTTTTATTGTTTATATTAGATTTACAAATGTATCACCAAAAATTTAGGGATGGTTGGGTCTAATCCAAAGACCCCTGGATCTTTCATATAATTTGCTACTGAAATCAGATCTGATGACTATAAATTCGTATCTGGAGCAGAGATGTTTTAATTTTGCAGCTTAGTGATCGATGCACTCCACGAGCAGAATATAGGTACAGTAGATACTGACAAGGAGAGGATTTGTAACTTGGGTAACGAAATGAGATGAAAATTTTTTCCGTGCTACTAGAGCAAAAAGAGTCTTTGCTTTTTTCTTCACAGGCTGGGAGGCACGGGAAAAAATTAAGCAGAATGACACGTGGGTTGCCTACAATTGCCAGACTTGCATTAACCGATAATAGCTGATGATAGTAGTTAAAAATGAAAGCTAATGTGCTGCCGATTGCATGTTCGATCCTTAACACTGTCTAGTAATACCATCCATGCTGTATTCCTAGGGTAAGGCCAGCAGACAGTTAAAAAAAGCAGATTATCAGAAATTTCATTCCAATATACGAGTCAACAAATTAAACACGAATAATAAAATTTGGCGTTAGTGAAATTGATTGGAAAAATATTTTATTACAGAGTTAAAACCGTGGAAACAATACTTTAGCTTTGCTATGTATTTTTAAGTGATGCATTTGTAAAGCTAGTTTAAGCGATAAAAGTACAAAAAAATGAGTTGCCACGTACAAGGGTTGGAAATTAAGGATGAAAAAATTTTTTATTCAATGGCTGAAAGAAAAATTTTAAACAGTGATAAGATTTAGCACCTTTCTCTGCTATTGTTGGTTACCCTAGTTCGAAGAATGCAGGCAACCTTTTTTCTTGCAAATAATGGAGAAAAAAGCCAAGACACATTTCTTTATTTTGCTTCTAGTAGCTTGAAAAAAAGTCATCTCAATTCATGATCCGAGTAACACAACCTCTTCTTAAGAGTAAAACTTACAAATTTCATTTTAAAGGTTAATATTAATAAGACATTGCAAAATTACTAGTTTATTAGCTTCAAACATTCTATAATAATTCTACTGTCTTAAAAATGGAATCCCAAGATATTCCACAAATGGAATCTCCCAGCTGCAGTAAAAAGTGTTTGTTTCTAAAGAAAAATGTTGATAATTTCAAGGATTTGAATTACAACTGTAACCCAAGTTAATGTAAACCCTTTTTGCACTGAATTAATTTTAGGTTTTTGATTTTGTTTATTATTTAATATTCTATAGGGTCATTTCATGTCAAATGAACAAGACCTTGACACCCAATGACTCAGATTTCAATGAAATTGCTGTGGACATGCATTTTAATGAGAATAGTGGCCAAATAAAATTTTAGCCTCCTACTATCAATAGTTTCTGGAATGTGGGTGATTGAAATTTGGGTATGGCCCCTATAGTGCCGAAACGTGTACACATGTTGATTTTTGTTTTCACCTG
The DNA here is from genome assembly GCA_933228895.1 of Platycnemis pennipes. Classification (NCBI taxonomy): domain Eukaryota; kingdom Metazoa; phylum Arthropoda; class Insecta; order Odonata; family Platycnemididae; genus Platycnemis; species Platycnemis pennipes. The sequence continues at coordinate 49,688,842 of OW121849.1, read as the reverse complement.
CAACCTCATTTCTATTGCATAAAAATCATCAAATATTTTCCTGGAGCTAAGAAGTCCAAACAGATCACAGAAATGCCATTAAATATGCCATACATGAAATACTTATGCAGTAAAAAAATAAATTCGATAAAATCTAACGTTTACCAATTTCAATTGACTGTATCCACAGCGAAAGGCAATGGAAATCCAGACTCATAGTTTTGTTTAAAATAATCCTTAATGTTTGAGCTAAGTTCCTGTGAAAAAAACGTACGAGTCTTGCATTGCTTTTAGTAGAAAAATAGCTTATTCTTACTAGAGGGAAAAAATGACATCTTTTTCAAGGGACACACAATGCAAATGCAATTATGTGCATGGGGAGAAAATCACCTATTGTTGTGATGAAAACAATGTTCGAGCATATTATATTATGAGTAGTGAGGGTGAGTTCGGTTTGGAAAAAAGAAATGCCACGGGAGAGAGGCTGGCAGAGTTCTGTAAAGAAAAGAAAATGGTAATAGCAAACACCCTCTTCAAGAAACATCGGCGAAGAAGATATACACGGAAGATGCTGGAGGACAGAGGAAGATACGAGATAGACTACATCCTTGTCAGAACGAGATATAAGAAACAAGTTAAACAGTGCTATGGCTACCCCGGAGAAGATATAAATAGTGATCATGGAAAGCTGCCCACGATACAAGAAGGTGAAGAGAATTAAAAAGGAACCAAGATGGAACACAAAGACACAGAAGAAAAAGAAGTAAGAGAAAGGTTCACCTCAGCCATCGATGAAAACTAGAAGTGAAGGAGACAACCGTTACAGGAAGATGGAATGAAATAAAGAAGATCTTTACTGAGGTGGCAGATGAGCAACATGTGAGTAAAGAGATAGAAACAAAACAGCCATGGATAACAACCCAAATAAGAGACCACGTAGTGGAAAGTAGAAAATAGAAGAATGCAAGAAACAAAACTGAGGTGGCCCAGTATAAGAATTTGAGAAACCAAGTAAATAGAGAGTGCAAGAAAGCCAAGGAAGAATGGATAGAAAAGTGCTGCGAAGAAATAAATAACAACATAATGAAAGGAAATGCAGAAATGGATTATAAACTGAGAAGAGACAATTCGGATAAAGGAAAACAAGATCCCACAACATTAGAGACTCGAATGGAAAGATACTCATAGAACAGGTGGACATAGGGAAGAGATGGAATCAATGCATTGAAGAGCTCTATCGAGCACCCCAACCACTGGAAGCTGAATTAACGGAAGAAGAAATCAAGGAGGATGGAGATGAATGGGGAGATACTGAGAAGCGAATTTGACAGGGCCGTGAAAGACCTAAGGAACAACAAGGTTCCAGGAGGGGACAAAATAAATGGAAAAATTATCAAGGCACTCGGGGTCAAAGCAAAAGATACCCTCTTTGGAATAATCAAAGATAGCTATGGCAGTGGAGGACTACCAGTGGACTTCCAGAGGAGTGAAGTGATCGCAATCCTGAAGAAGCTAAGGACAGAGAAATGGGAAGAGCAGAGAACATTGAGCCTGGTGTCACACACATTGAAAATACTTACGAGGATAATTAACAGAAGAGTGGAAGGAACGATTGATGAAGAACTAGCAAGACTCAAGGAGCTAAACACTTGGGAGGTTGTACCCAGACCTCAGGGGAAGACTGTCATCGGATCCACTTGGAAATTTAAATCAAGACTGCGTCAAGAGAGGCCTGATGAAGGTGCAGTATGTCATTTCCCGTAACAACCTAGCTGACCTACTTACCAAGTCCCTGACCACAAGGGAGACTCAAGAATTATCAGTAAGGATTGGGTTAACTGTTCCCTAAGTAAGATGATTTTTTTTTGGATTGTCATGGTATGACCTCATTTTATTTGTGTTAGTTTAATTTTTGTTAAATGGGGACCATGAACATTAGTGTTAATGATGTGTTTAAAATTCAATAAAAATTAAGGGGAAGTGTTGGAGTGTGTGAGTTTCTTGTCATTGCATTCATATTGATATCGTATAAGTTGGCTGTTCGGATTATTGCCTTTTTTTGTTTGAAAAGTACTGCCGCTTATTGCCTATTGGTCTCACTTTATACAGGGTGCGGCAACATAACTTCCTTTTTTAAAATGCGTGCCATTCAGTCGGTTAATGTCATAGCAGAGCGCTAGTGGTCTCGTTCGAGTAGCGTGAATGTAAAGTTTTGTTCCCACAAAGTTGTTGCCATCATGCGTTGGAACAGTGAGGAGTGTGCATTTGCCGTTGAAGCCTATTTTTCGAGCAGATGTCGATTGCAACCCAGCGCGGCTTTCGGAATCCCTTTAATTTAGCCCCGTTGGCTCCTGTCCTGGACCAGAAATCAATTGTTACATGGGTAACTATGTTCAGACAAATTGCAAGTGCCACAAGACGAAAAATTGGAGTCCCTCGACCCATTAGATCACCTGAGAACATTGAGGCAGTGAGAGCTTCAATTTTGCAATCACCACGGCGGCGTTCGGCGTGCAAACATGCATCTGCCCTTGAACTTTCCGATCGTTCTATGAGGAGAATTCTTCATGATGATCTTCATTACCATCCTTACAAGATGGGGATTGTGTAGGAACTTTCTGAACGTGACTTCAATTCTCGGAGGATCGCGTGTGAGGTTCTTATCAAAATCTTTCCTGACGACACTATTGTTTTCTTTAGTGATGAAGCCAATTTTCATTTCTGTGGATCCATCAACAAATAAAACATGCGCTACTGGACTGACACCAATCCTCGAGAATTGCATCAAAGGCCTTTGCATTCACCTAAAATTGTGCAATTTCCTCAGCTGGAATTATTGGTCCCTGGTTCTTTGAGGAAAATGAAGTCACAGTGACAGTGAATTCAGACCAGTATGTAAACATGTTACAGGAATTTTTTTTTCACGGCTAGATGTGTTGGACTTAGGGGACATTTGGTTCCAACAAGACGGTGCAACGGCTCACACTTCAAGAGCATCGATGGCTGTTTTGAGGGAACACTTCCCAGAGTGCCTCATCTCAATTAGGGGTGATTTGGAGTGGCTGGCCCGCTCTCCCGATTTGGCCCCTTGTGATATTTTTTTCCATGGGGTTTTTTGAAATCCCATGTTTATGTGAACCTTCCAAGGACCCTACAAGCTTTGAAGACCAACATCCAGGAATAAATTGCCAACATAACCCCTGTTATGCTGGCAAGAGTCATGACAAATGCCAGAAATCGGTTTACTCAGTGTATGGAGAATGGGGAACGTAACCTACCTGATTTGATCTTCAAAACTGAGTAAAACAGAACTTTAGATATGTGCCTACATGATAAAAAAAACAAATAAAAAATTTCTGATACATACAATGGGTTTTATTAAGTTTTGAAAAAAGTAAGTTATGTTGCCGCACCCTGTATTGTACTTGGTTGTTTATGTTGTCTGTATCCAAGTGTAACTATGTATTAGCATCTTAATATACGTTGGTTACAAAGAAAGATGTAATATATTCATTTTCTAACGCTCTGCTCACAAGTACTTAGTTGAGAAGTAAGAATCAATTAAGAATTGCAACAGTTAAGATAAATATTCTTTCATTTATTTCCTAATTTCTTTAAAGGCTGCGTTGACAGCTCTTCGTGCCCTCTCAGAACTTGGTTTGGATTCAGTGACTTCAACTGGCAATTCTCTGAAGAAAGAAGTAGGTGGTTCTTCAAAAGGCTCCTTAAATAGTCCCATTGGGGCAACTGATGGGTGAGTATTTTTTCTTACATTTGTAGTAAACATTTTTTAATTTTTAATAAACTTCTTGGAAATCGATCAAGGGTTACAAGTATTTATTAGAGTGATATTTGTTTAAAGTTTCATCTTATGAGTGGTAAATATGTATTGGGATTAATGATAGTATAAATATATGCTTCTTAGCATAAAAGAGGCTATCAGAGGACCATTTAGACATTGTTTATCCCTGTCAGTTCTATAATACATAACATGTTCTCATTCCTCTGTCTCTCCTATGTCCCTTCTTTAGTAGATCACATCCTCTCTATGCCCCCTACCTACTTCCCTGTACCTTTGTCTAGAAGAACTTTATTTATCCTTCTGGCTGTTGTATGTATGACCTTTATTTAATAAAAATGCATTTCATCTCATATTGATGCTGAATACTCTTTACTGTGTGTCTTACAGCTATTGAGAACTAACAACACACTGGGTAATAATGAGCGATAAACTTTGATCTTGGATAGTTATATTTGTCCATTTACTGTGATTTGGCTGAATGAAAATGTAATCTGCATATATTTATGATAGAAGTGCTGATTGTTATCATTAAATTTTTCTTTTTTTCATGGCACGCTAATTAATGAAGTGTCCACATGCCAGCACAGCCTACTGGTCGGCAATCACAGTCATCTGTCATTGTTGCCAGTGATGGTGTTGCCCTGGGGAAGTAAAAGTAGTTGTATACACACGTTACCATTGAATTTTTCCTCACCTGTCACATTGCCATTTGCATTGTTCTCTGAGTTTTGAAGTTGAAGCCATACTCTTCTCAACAGATGAATGCTTCACTTTGTTCCCACTTGGTTGTTAAACAAGTATGTGAATATGAGTGATTTATTGTTGTGGCTACTATTTCAAAATTTACATTCAAAGGTGTGATTTTTCACCATCTGTATCTGTAAATGAGGTGGTATCATTGAAGCAATGGCTACCTCATCTCAAAATATTTTATTTTGTATTGAACATTTCTTTCAATTTTTGAAAATAATTTGATAGATTGATGTAATTCTTTTGGATTTATTTGTGAAATAGTGTCATATTTTTTTAAAGCTTGGATTTTACTGAAATCTTTTGATAGAGACATTGTCCTTTTACCTTTTTGTATGTTAAATAATGTTGCTCCATTCTTGTTGTCCTTCGTTTTCTTCTCAGTATCAATGGGCCATATTATCAAACCTTCATGAACGTATATCTTTGTAAAATCTTCAAACCATGTTGAAATTTGAATTTTTTTTTTTCCAACACTTGGAGAAAATTCTAGCAGCTGTGAACTTTTTGTTTTGTATTTGTCGTAGATTCTGTGTATTGTGATTATATAATATTAGTTTATTGTATGTCATTCTTTTTGTTTAGGGTAAATGCCAATTGGCTGAGATATTTCAATAAAAAAGGAGGAGAAGGATAATAATGGAACTATACTTGTTCACATTTAAGTTTGGCTAATGGAACATACAAATACTTTTAAAACAGTGCATAAATTAATCTTTGGCGACTGCTGCAAAGAAGCAAATTAGTTGAAATTCATAACTCATTCAAAGACTTAGAAAAACCGATGACTTCTAATCATATATATTTTGGAGTATCTATTGTCCAAGCTATGCAAAAGTATATGTAGAACTGGACAGAAATTCTGGACTTTCACCTTGTTATCCAAAATGTTTTAAATACCCATTAAAAAGTAATCAGAAAGAACATGTCTCTAGTACCATTCAGCATTGCATTTCTATGGGAATTTCATCCCGGATCAGCTGTGAAGGAAAAGAAGTTGATTTTTTTTTGCAGTGAACAGAATGAAAACAGTTGTGCAAAGTATAATAGTTTTTGTTAATGAAATCTTTGAACACACCACATATCCTCTCATTAGTAGTTGTAAACCCTAAACAAATATTAAGAGTGAGTGGTAATTAAAATTTTGGGTTTTCTGTTGCATTCTGAAGCTTCTTTCCTTCCAAAATCGATATGCTCGGGCCAGTAGAACTGAATTTCCAATCCCTGGAAAACTACAAGTTCAAGGAACAATGTGATTGGGCAGAGGTTTTTAGTTGTCTTTACAACTCAATGGACAAACAATTGTTCATTTCACTGTGTTGAATTTTGATGTGATGATAAAGAAGGTAGTTCTATTAATTTCTTAGAATTTCTAATGTTATCTAACTTTATTTATAGGAAATATGAACTTACTATATATTTTGGATCAGATATTTTAAAATTGTGTGCCATAATAAGTTTTCACTTGAAACTTTAAATTTTCAGTTCTGAGTCAGTCAGAAGTCCCTCAGCATGAAGAAATAGAACACAAAATTTCTGACTTTTGCATTCAATTACTTCAGTAATAATTCAAGTAGTTTAACTCCTGGTGTATTTTAATGAATTACTGCAGTAAACATCGCAACTATACAACATATGTTCTCTTTAGATGCATAATACATACATATTAGATGAATTATAAAATTCTTGCTGCTACAAACTTTGGAAGGCAACTTTTTGGTGCCCATTGGAGGGAGGAAAATCATGGCCATGGCTTGATGGTATGGAGGAATGGTTAGGTTATAATATTTGGTGTGCAGCCAAAAGTGGGAATAAGAATTTCTATTCATTTCTGATATTTTTTATGGGAGGCTGATCAGCCGTACTTTCTCTTTTCATGTAAGTATGTAAGATGTTCTAACTTCATATTGTCTTTTTTAGTTTAAAGGTCTGTCATGTTGCAAAATTACATTTGTGCAATCGAACTTAAGAGATTTTTTTACTTTTGTGATGCAACTATCTATTAATTATGAATTGAATTGCCCTGCTGCTATTGTTATTTTTGTTTAGTTTTAGTATGTGTAACAATCCATCAGAAGTTTCAAATGCATTCCCCATGTTTAAGGCCTTATCATAGAAAACTAACACTGGATTTTCCAAGCAATAGGGTCTATTATGTTGACTAAAAAAATAATGCTAAGGTTTGGAATGCCGACCTTTTAGTATGTTTGCAAATGTAGTTTATGTAACGTGAATAAACCTGCATGGTGAATAATTAACTTTCCAGAACAATGAAATATCATTCATAGTTCTGCAAAAATTTCCATGGACAGAAATTATTTTAGTTTTACTTTGTAAGCTCTTATTATTATCAGACTCAGTAAGTTGTCTGTAGATTATGAAGTAGAATAATTTCATTAAATCTGCCAGTAATAACTTACTTTCACTTCAAGTTTAGAGTTACGCTTGTGATAAATTTTTCTCTCAATACAGAATTTGATCAATAGCAAATTTTCCACAGAGAAAAAATCATTTGCCTTGACCGGGACTCGAACCCGGACCCCCTGATTTCCGGCCAGGTGCTCTACCAGTTGAGCTACCAAGGCATCCTCTTTCTCTGTGGAAATTATAGAGCCTTAAAGGAGCAAGATAGAAACGGACTGCTAGACATATCAATGTCACAAAGCAGCCGAAGTTGTGCGCGGGCGAATATCAGCGGGTAACGCCGTTAAAGTTTTCACGGCTAGTTCGTGGACCTTTGAATTTCGTTAAAAAAAGTAAGCACCTCAGTGTTTAAACGTCGGCCTTAACCTCGTGGACGGTGGCGCCTTGCGCACAACTTCGGCTGCTTTGTGACATTGATATGTCTAGCAGTCCGTTTCTATCTTGTTCCTTTAAGGCTCTATAATTTCCACAGAGAAAGAGGATGCCTTGGTAGCTCAACTGGTAGAGCACCTGGCCGGAAATCAGGGGGTCCGGGTTCGAGTCCCGGTCAAGGCAAATGATTTTTTCTCTGTGGAAAATTTGCTATTGTGCAATATCAGCGGGTAACGCCGGTAAAGTTTTCACGGCTAGTTCGTGGACCTTTGAATTTCGTTACAGAATTTGATGTCGCAAGAAGTCAATACATTATGTGCATGAAGTCGTTCTCATTCATGGATGTTTCTCCTTAGTGCTTCTATGCTTTTTGGTGTGTTACATGGCCCATGTCAGTCTTGAAGTATTTTTCTTCAGGTATTTTGTGCTCTGAAAAAATATATTTATTGATTAGCTTGAAAATCTTGTCAATTCTTTTAAAAATTTGGAACTAATTCAAGATACTCATTTTAAAATGAACTAGACCTGCAGCTTTTAAAAAACCAAGCTTAGTCAAGTTTTATTTTTTGTAACAAGCTGAATTTTATGATTGGATGTTATGGATGTTTATTTTAAGATTTCATTTACCATCTCTTGGAACCCTATGCATGATTTTACTTTGCGAAACTAATATCGTCTCATGATAAATGTGGCTCTGTTGTATGGCTCTACTGTTAGTTGCTCATGCAATGTGCCATGATATGTCATCAAGCAGATGTAATATTTCAGTCTTTATGTTTACATCACTATGTACTGTGTAGGTAAAGATTGGGAATTTTTTCCACTGACTCTCTCAAGGGTCCACTCAAAGTTTTTAACTCATTGATTCATTCTTTCAAAGTTTTTTACAAGGAAAATAATTCTCAATGTTTAAGGCCTTATCATAGACAACTAACATGGATTTTACAAGCAATGGGGTCTATTATGTTGACTAAAGAAATAGTGCTACTGCTTGGGTGCCGACCTTTAGTCAGTTTTGCAAATGTAGTTTATATAATGTGAATAAACCTGCATGGTGAATAATTCACTTTTCAGAACAATGAAATATCATTCACTGCAATGCAATTACTTAAACAATCACTAAATATTTATCGTGGAAAAGACACATATGGGAAATATGCAGCCAAACCAAAAGAAAACTAGGAGCACTTATTAAAAGAGCACTTGGGATATATGACGAGAAGACAAAGGGGCAATGTGACTTTTCACTAGCTAGGCTCCACCTAGAATATGCAGCCAGTACATGTCATCAGAATGAATTAGGTTTGATCAAACAACTAGGCATTGAGCAGCTAGGTTTGTTAAAAAGTGTTACCATAGGTTAAGCAGTGAATCAAATTAATATAAGTAGATTGAGAATCATCAGATTATAGGTTCAAGTACAGATTAATATCCTGCAGAAATTTAAAACAGATAGCTTTACTGAAGATGTTAGATATATATTAAAAACCTCTGCATATTATGCTAGATTTGACCAGATAAATAGATTTAAAATATCATTTTTCCCGTGCACCATAAGAGAAAATAATACAGTCAAGGCCGTTCATAACGAAGTTGAGGGGGCCGAATATTTGCTTCATAATATCCGAACTTCGTTATATGTGGACCAGTTTTTCCGAGCTTCTCTTTGACAGGGAATAGCCTTCACTTCGATATAACCAGAAATTCGTTATAAATGGGTTTGATATAAGTGGACTTAACTGTATGCAGAATAGCAAAGTGATAGGTCGGTGAAATATTGTTAGTCTGTTGTGAATGATGCATGTATTAACATTACTAACCCGTGCATGATAAGTGAATACAGATAAATAAATTTTAGATAAATGCTATTATAACCAATAGTCCATTCATTACCTTGTAGATAGATAGATTGATTTGCGGTGGAGTTCCTCCAAGGAGGCCCTGTGGCACTTAGACCTATTGGCCCATTGTGCCAACCACCCTTCTAAAGAAATCGCCCATAAAGGCCGATCGCCTTGCTAAAGGCCAACAGGTCCCCTATGGGGATTTCCCTTACCTCCCTGGGTTCCCAAAATGGAGACCCCAGGTACCTATTTGGAGTCCTCATCACAGCTAGGCACTCGCATAATATGTGGGATGTAGTTTCATCCCCTTCTTCGCACCACCTGCATCTAGGAGAATTTACAATTCCCAGGAGGTGTAGGTGCCTCATCACCTGGTAGTGCCCCATGAGGAGTCCCACTACCATTCGTAATTGACCCCTGTTTAGTGACAGGAGTCTTTTGGCAAGCCCAGGCCTAGGTTCTCCTATGTGTAATTTGGCCTGTCTAAGACTAGGTGTATTTCGCCAGATCTCACCGGGCTAAGCCCCACATTCTAATTTCTGCTATCCCTATTGACGTAGCAATAGGTATGACTGGCTCTGGCCCAATCGGATTTCGGCTGGAACCGGCCCTTGCTAGCTCATCAGCCATCTCATTTCCGGATATGCCTGCATGACCAGGCACCCAGAAAAGTTCCACCTTGCCGCATCTGCCTATATCATTGAGTGCCTCACGACACTCTTGCAGCAGCTCTGATTTGCACCTTGGTGATGTCAGCGCCTTTAAAGCTGCCTGACTATCCGTGCATATATGTATCGGTCTGTTAAACATCCCGATCTCCTTAATAGCATACGCGCAGGTCAGAAGTGCATATACCTCTGCCTGGAACACCGTAGCATATTTTCCCAAAGGGATTGAGAGCCTTCTTGGTGTGCTTCAGTTGTAGACCCCTGCTCCCTCTCTTCCTTCTTTCCTAGAGCCATCCGTATACCATACCTCGGCCCCAGAATTAAGGTTTTCCCCTTTCTTCTAGCCCACTGTTCCCTATCTGGGAAGATTGGACACAGCTCTGGTCACAGACAACTTTGGACAGAGCTCATGAAGGCGAGTCCCATCCTCGGGATGGGCAGTGATGGAATGATAGCCAGGTTCAACCAATCACCCCCCCTACTACCATGTAGATACTAACCATCTAGCTGCATGTGATCTAATATCTAACATTTTTCAATTTAGTTGCCTGGTTGCATGTCAATAGTGCATATTTAGTGATCTTCACCCACTGCTACACACCCATGTGATGCAGAATCATATCAAAACATTTTCAAAAATGTGTTGAACATCCCACACAAGGAAAGAATTAGAACTAAGTATTTTATTATTTACTGTGTGTTTCCAAAATCGTGAAAAAGTTGGTTATCTTTAGTAGAAGAAATTTATTTCCAACCAGCAACAACTGAGAGTTTGATGGCTATTTTTGATTCTGTTGTATAACTATTAGTTTTTACCTTCCATCCTAGATTATGGAATTCCACAAAGTGTTGGCCTCCACCTACTACTGCATATTAGTTTTAAGTGTGACTACTGTGGTTGGGAGAGTTATTTTAACACTCCAGCAAAAATTATTGCATTTTGGGATTTAAACCACTTTGTAATACATTCTCTAAAAAATCTGTGAGTTTAGATGATGTAATAGATACATCAGTATAGTCCCAACTACTTGCTTGGAAATCATCTAAAAGACTGGCAAGTCAATTTCCATTTTTACCGAGTTTTCAATAATGTAGAAATGAACTACCCAGAAATAATCCAGTTTTTCACTGCAAATTGTTTTTTTTTTGTTGGGGATTTAGATAGTCGAGGGCTACTAATGACATTCAATATCCATGAATTATAATTCTTTAATTGATTCTCTATGTAACTATCAGGTCTAAATACCCAACAAAAAAAAGAATTGACCGTGAAAAACTGGATTATTTCCTGGTAGTTCATCTATTTTCCTGAGAGAATGTGGACTTTGAAAGAACAATTTGCTAAATGTCTTGAAATGCCCATTTGTATAATGCTTTAATATATATATAATTTGTGAGCACCTTTGTTATGGTGAAATATAAGGTAATCATGCAATGTCAATTGCAATGGATTTTTTCAAAGCAGTGAAGATATCAAAGGACATTGTAATCAGGAGAGTTGATAAATATATACTAATTTTTTTGGGTGGGAATCTTGATCAAAGTTTATTGGAGGATTACACATCATCTTGGATACTATAACCCAAAGAGATTTGATCTCATCTTGCATTACGAGCTGCAGAAGATTTACAATTATGAAGACAGTGTACTAAGTAAATTTTCAGTCTATACTTTATTTCTCTTTCTGAACATAATGACTGAATAATTAATTAGTTGAGAGACTGAGGATTGATTTGATTTGAATTCTATTTTACCTGGGTGGGATAGGACATTGCCGTCCTTTCCACCCCATGCCCAGGGCATAATAGATATATGTATGTGTCATATTACATCATTAAGTCAAGCCCAAAGTAAAAATTTAGAGTTATGACATTGTAAAATCCAAAAAAGAAAAAGTATAAAACATTTTACCTTACACAAATGAAAGATATTACATGCTGGATTCATTGAGTTGCACATGTGAATATAAAAGAATATTATTTTAAAAAAAGGTACATACATTTGTCCTTATTAAACTTGAATGACAATAAAACAGCGAATAAAGGACGACAATCAGTGGAGAAAAAAAACTATGAGGATAGTAATACCCTTTGTAATATTTTTTGCAAATTGGCTAATAATGTATATTTGGAAGCGGAAAGAGTAGGTATCAATCAGTGCTTTCTGCAAGGCCAAAACCAGCTTGATTATGTATACAAGAGTTCTAATTATCCTGTATGGAAAAATTGCAGTGTTATATTTTGGGAGCTTGCCTCCATTATCATTTCCAGTGTTTTAGGTGTGATTGATTATACATCCTGATAGCTATGATTCTCAGCTCTGAGGTGGGTATTGAGCTGTCAGCCACTATGGCAAGGTTTCAAGCCTAGAGTTTCAAGTAGGATTATAGCTTTTTGTTGATCATGAGAGTAGGAAATCTAGAGATAATGTAGGAAGAAAGTATAGGAGTATTTCTGAGATGGAGGCACATGGCAGAAGTAGTTACATACTTATTCGTGGTGTAGGTAGTTCATAAGTTAGGTATTATGGTACCGTATTGAACAGCAGACTTGAGGTAGTGGGTAGTGAAAAAGGTTATAAATGGGGTGAAAACGTAAACCTGATAGGATAATGAAGATTTCCCATCTGCATAACGATGTGTCATTGAGAAATACGGTGTATTAGGTGAAATAGTTCGTGGAGGTACCAGTCCATTCAAGTTTACCCCTAACCAGTAGAAAACGCACATTTTTACTGGAGCCAGAATATTGACAATTGTTTACAACCATGGTCTTGATTTTTCGAGAAAATTAAACAGAGCAACAAATCACTGACTACAACTTTCTGCGTCCGCTCCAGCATTATTTTCAGAAATTTAATCTTTGTAACCAATTTCTTCCTGGAGAACAAAAGCAGCAAGGGGACAATAACAAATAACATTGTCATCTTGTACTTAAAAAATTGTTGCAGTCGTCAAAAGTATACTTTAAAATATCATCGGCGTTATTCTGGCAGGCGTACACAAGGTTTGTCAAAACGACAGAATGTACCCATAATGTTGTCGGGATGGGAAATCATAATTGACATTTAATTTCGATTAATACGCTTTTTCAAACTCTTGGATTTTGTTTCGTAACATGATTGGTTATTGTCAATGTCAGCTGATATAAAACATCGCCATGCGCGATTCAATCGTTCATGAGTCAGGCGGCCCGTCACGCCCGTCTATTGATGGTCTTTATGTAAATTACTATTATTGTGCAAGAGCAATATGTTTCGTGTTTTATCAGGGCCCATAAACTTTAACTTTCACCTACATGTGCTTTGCGCTTCATATATCAGGTAACGGATATCGTCGCGTCACCTGCGAGGCCGTGTGTAGACATTTATCGATTGGACGCAAAAGTCTGCATACGGCTACTATCTCAACGCTTTACTTGCAAGACGATGGCTTTCAATATCAATTTATTGTTTATCGCTGGCTGCTTCGTGGATTGAATCATCACAAATGTAAGTCATTGAATGCCGTCAGTGACATCACTTGTTATTGTTTATATTTTCAATGCAGCAATTCTGCGCGACCTTGACATTGCAATGTTGCCGTACGGTAGGTCAAGCTGGTGGCGCATCTTCCTTATATCCGTGCTTGTATACATTCGGTAATGGCCGGGTATTGATAACTTGTTTTGGGAAGTGTCGTATATTGTAGATTGTATTAATAGTGGACAAACGCTGGTAAAGGTTTTTTTTAACTTTATACTCGGCACAATACATCAATGAACGCGAAGTTAAAATTCTTTCTCGCAACGAGTCGGCAGCGTGTGCGACGCATTAGAGGATTCGAGGAGTGACATTTCTAATAACAACAACAAATTTATTATTTTGCATTGTAATGATTTATATTTATTTGAATTACAATGATTCTACATCAAGGGTATTATACAGTAGTTACAGAAGATTGTTTACAAATCATTGATCAGCTATTTTGATTAACGTAGGATATCATGTAGCATATATCACACCAAATCAATAAAAGGAGCAAAACATGGTTTGTAAGAACTTCTAAAGGGCAAATCATATCACAATGCTAAACATGACGCTCAGTGAACTATGGTTCTCATAAAACCCTGTGTCTATGACAAGCGTTGGCGAAAGTAAATGACTAGGGTAAAGACATATTAAAGCTACGTATAAACATTAATCAACAGGTTTCAGGGTAACAAATCGGGAAATCACTAACACTATTAAAATTGTACTTGCCGCAAAGCAAGCAACAAACATGTACCAAGTATCTTCATCAAATACATCGGTAAATGCTGGTACCTGGTTATAAAGGGTATCTATTATTTTCATGTTGTACTGACTTTTCGGCATGGTGACTTAATTTTCGTGACACTTATACTTTGAAGAAAACTGTAGAAAAGTACTTTATTCGGAGATAATATGGTTATTTCCGTTTTTTAGAGATAGCCTTCTCTGACTTCGTCTGCACTGTTGACTTTTCTTCGACCGGAGCTAGTGGAGTGATGTGTTTATTGAACAATTGCAATATTTCTAAAACCGTAAGGTTTTCACTTTTGAATTTCACGGTTTCACCGTTACCTGAAAAGATATTTCTGGTATTAACTGAACGCAATTTTATCAAAATAATCATTGCACAATGATTAGGATCCTGATCGTACATAGGCACAGAACGTTTGACTGATAAGGATAAAATAATTACCAAGAACGAAAGAAACGACTGGCTCGGCCCTGTTACACTGTATGGCTGTTTTCAGTCGGCAACTAGGGTTGGTTTGGCGTACCTTGTTTGAGGTTATGTGGAACAGGAAATCCCTGTAATACAAAGAATTAGTTTCCCCAAGTGAACATAAGGGTGGCATGCAATCGGGTGGAAATTTACTCAGAATTCATGCTGTTTTTTCAAGGATTTTGGATATACTCGAATAGGGGCTGAGGTAAAATGATTCTTTCCGAAATGATATTTTATTATTGTCATAGTATTCATAACTTCACTCTCGAAACCATTGAATGAAAGTTTTCTGTCTATTTCTATGGGAAATGAAGACAATGGCTACTGCAAAATCAAAACCAACTGTTGAGGTTCCTAATAACCGAAGAGGGACCATTTCCATGCTTGGAAAAACTTATGGGTGTGGACAATGTAATGGTGAGTAAAAATGTGTTACAAAAGGTACTGATGAGTTAATGTATGCTTAAGTTCAATAAAACAAATGAATGTCTCCCTCTGAACTGCCCAAATATTATCGTTTCTTACCTAATGGAAGTAGCGTTGTGATGAAAAGGATCAAATGTGACAGAAATCTGATTCACTGGTTTTAAGTTGACATTTTTAAGCTGCTTAGTTATGGCACTGACAACTCCCGCAGACCTAGTAAGAGTTCCAGAAAAGGGTACAGACATCGCTGCATTGAAGTATGGCAGGGTGGGCAACCTGAAGTATTCGGAAAAATCATTAATACCCAAGAATACATGATAATTCATTCTTTAAAGTCTTATTATTTTTAAAATTACGATCAGCAGTTCATTTTGAGCATGCTAAAATATTAATAAGCATAATACATGCCCAGATCACTATTTTTTCGCTCCGTCCGAGTCTCCAATCACGAGAATTGTAACAAAATGAATGTCTGACGTCACGTGACATGACGCCATGTTAGGGGAATCTTGAGAAGATTTCTAGTTATTTTGTTCGGGGCAGTTATATATTAATTTTTTTATATAGCTCGAATTTGAGGAGGAAATTATTTCCATTAATGTATCCTGTCGGTCAGCGTGAGTATTTACGTTTATAGTTTATTAATAATCCTGTAGTTCCCACTCGTCAAGTTCCTACTTGCACCCTCATTTTCTTTTGTAACCCAAGTTTGAAATAATTTTACTAGAATATTTCTTAGGTATTTTGGAAGGTAAATAGTGGCTTGGCATCTGATAACAGTAGAGTTCAAGTTGAGTTGAATATGTTTTTGTAGCGAGGCCTTTTATTATTGTAAATCATGGAAGGTGTTAATGTGCTTTGACTAAGGTCTTCAGTGATATTGCTCTCGTAATAAAATGTAAAATTCACTGTATCTCATCAAAGTAAAATAAACGAAAGCCACAGCTCAAGGGAATTGCTTAGAAAGCCTTATTTAACGTGCTATGGGCTTGTGACCATGTCTAACTATAAACTATGTGCGTTATAGTAAGGGTTAATAAAAAAAATGTTTTTGGTGATTCAATTCAAGGTAAGCCATTCAAGAAGTTGGCTTGTGAATTAGAATTTCGTGCAATGTCTTGGAGACAACTTGTGGTCACCACTTTTGTGACTTTTCTCTTTGATGGTCGTGGACTATCTTGTTGCAATTCACTATTATTATTCCTTATTTTTGCGTCAGAGTCGCGATTGCCGTGTAAGTGACCCTTTGGTTGTGGCACCAAGATTAGTGTATTGCATATGAGTGGGCATCACGTTTAATGTAGTGTTAGGTAATGTGAATAACGCTTTTCTGTTACTCGTTTTAAGTAAATATCTTTTATTTTCCCTGCTGCACCCTGTATTCCCTAACCCCTTGCCCGGCGTGGGTGTTCTTCTTTTTGGGGGGCTTGGTGATTTGGGAAACATTTGACACCTTGTGCACCTTGTAACTGGTTATTTCCTGGCCAACCTGACTGCCTGCATCCTGTGACCCACCTTGGCTTTGCTTGCTGCATTTGTACCTTGTGCTTCTCTTCACCTGCAGAGGTCCCACCATGGTCTGTTGCAGGACAGACATGTGCGCCTCGTCCATCCTCCCCTGCTATGGGTATGCCGACCATATTATTCTTTTCTGATCAGCCTTATACCTTCAGTGCCGTACTTGCTGAATGTTAAATGCTTCAGTTTAATACTTATCTATGTGTCTTATTATTACTGCTCAATAATACCTGGGTGTATAGAAATTGCATGTTTCTGATTCAGAATTATTATGTGAATGGGCTGGTCGTAGTTTAAAGATCCAAATGGTTGTGAAAGATTTCTTCATGACAACATTTTATGAGCAATATACACAGGATGTGTGACCATAACAAACCCAAAGCTATGCTGTTATTGATTCCGGGTCTGAAGATGTTTGAAATGAATATTTATTGGCATATTGGGGTTTTTACTCTTTTGTTATATTTATAGGAGTGATATATTTAATAGAGAAATTAAGCAGTAATCTGCCCTAGACATAGGTATAATGCTTAGTGCAATGTATGCTAATTTGAATCATGCGTTTCTCTAATGTATTGAAAAATACACATTTTGTCATTCTTCCCACTAGAACCAATATACTTATCTTTTACTGCATGGATTGTTGTTTTTATCATGAAAAGTATGGCCAAGCTACAAGTGTGGCAAGGCTGATGCTAAACAATCACCAGTTGGCATCTTAGGGTGTGCCCATGTCGTCAGTTTCTAAATTATAGTTTTGGTTGTGATTGATTTAAACAGTTCTCACAAATCAACATTTGAAAAACGTGAATCGTATTCTACCTAGCCATTTCTTCAAGTTTGGAAATAAAAAAATCACTGGGGGCCAAATCTGGATTTTAATTCCACGATTTTCGCCATCAAAACTGTGCAGGTGTGCACTTGTGCATTAACTTGATGGATAAGAATTTTTTTCTTTGCCAAATGAGGACTTTGAGTACAGCTGAAAAACGACGAATTGGAAGCCCTGGGTCCATGTCCCTTGAGCAATGTAAGTGAGCCACAGCACTTCCAGACCTCGAACACACGATTGGAAAATCATATGTATTTTTCGGCATCGCAGACTTATTTTTAATTTCTCTTGAGTTTCGTGTTTATGAGTCTTCAACAAGTGCTGTGACATAAGTTACTTGACAGGTCTCTTCCAAAAACACTAGATATTCTCTACATTATGCAAAAATTTTATCTGAGAACAGTGTCCGACATTTTTTATGGAATTGCACTAAAATGCTTCTAAAATGTGTGAAGCTTAGGTAATTTAAAGATAAAGCCTTGTGTCAATAGATCATGCTCTTCTTTATTCAATCAAAGTCCTCACACAACGTCACCATCAACTCAACTTGGAAGACATTCAGAGAAAAATTAGTTCCGGTGTTTATTTGGAAATTTGGTCATGTTTGAGCCCCTGTATCTGACTAACAGATGAGAATCATGTCAAGAGATGCATTATTCCTTAATTAGCAATCTTTTCTGAGTATTTGTGTGAAGTTTCAAGTCTATATCTCAAAGAAAGGTATTTTATAATTTTATCCAGCTTTTTTCAATTTCTGACCACTATACAATGGTGTTGAGCATAGAGATGTGTTCAGGACTTCAAATGTCGTGCAGGGCGAGTTGGAAATAACGGCCATAGAGTGCCCACCATAGCCCCCTTCTTTAGGGTATAAGAAGACCAACCGTTTAGTAATTCCTTCTGCTAAACAGGGAAAGGAGGTGGATGAGGAGGTTGAGGGGAGGGGGTTTGTTTTCAGTTAGAGCTTCGCAAGGCCCCACCAGAGGGAAGCCGTGATGCAGCATTGTCAAATCACCGTCAACTTAGGACTTAGAAAAATTTCAGTTCTGAAGGGGTAACTTTATATTGATAGTGCCTGTACATACTACTCATACTACTTTTTTTTCATAAATTGCCCCCGAAAATAATGTGTGCATAATGCATAGAATGGACATCGTCTAGGAAAAAGCTTTCTTTTCTAGTTGCTTATCAAATGTAATTTTTTTTTTAAACAAAAGGTCTTAAATATGGATGTAGATATGAAATCCATATTGGTTTTCAAGATAATGGAATTTTTTACAGTTATTGCAGATGAAATGCAACGTTTCAGAATTGCTTTTAAAATTAATAAATTCCTAATGAAAGTGATGTTTGAGTCGAATATTCTAGTTTAAGTGTTAATGTTTAGATTATGATGTCATACAGGGTGGCAATCGTCAGGGAAAACTGGGAAAACCTGGAATTGTCAGGAAATTTTGGAAATCTAGTAAAGTCAGGGAATTCTCGTAACAGTCAGGGAGAAATTTGGATAGAAATTCTTGTTATTTTTCTACCATTATGTTTACCGGGCAGTCTTTCCCACCCTTTATTTCACCAACTAAAACTAATATCCGTCGCCGCATAGAAGTGCATAGAATAAGCCCCGTCAATTTGTTGAACATTCAGTTGTGAATCTTTGTTATTTAGTTGTGAATGAGTTGTACAATGTATCCCTTTTGTATATCCTAAATGCGATATTTGCCTAGTAGAGTTAAAATTCATGATCACCGTGTATTCTGCTCAACTCAAGGAATCCGAGGTTATGTTTTTCGGAAGATTTTTACCTTGTTTCTTTTTTTAACTTCCGAGACTCAGGTCGAGAGGTAGTTGTGGCATTCTAGCTTGTAGTAAATACGTGCTTGCAGTTCTAAAATGACGAGACGATGATTATTAAAACGGTAATACAACTACGATCACATGTGTAAACAAAATCTTACATGAGATCATCTTCTATTTAAATACCCCCCTCGCGAAACCATACGAAGACTTCTCCTCCCCTCCCCAACTTTCACACTCGATGTAATTATTGAGTGGTCCCCTTAGCTCCCTCTCGAAGCAATTTAGTCAGGTCACAAACCACCTCAAATATGACATTCATATGATGCTACCGTTGCTAATTGCCTCCTGTTTTCACTAGCAGTGGCGTGATTATGTTTTGTTTGTTTATAAAAATATTTTAACAATTTTGGTTCCGGGGTTATGACCACGATAATCAAGATGTTATTCGCTTTTAAAACTCGTGCCATCCGATTTTGATCCAGTCCAAGAACTTGACTTTGGTTTGTATTTTCGCGTAGCTTAAAGATACCTGTGCCGGAGTCCGCCAGTAAATTGGCCATTAACTTTCTCTTCGATCCCTTTTCAGTACTCTTGAACTTCCCAGAACTACCACTACATGCCACGTCTTCCTTTGAGATTTAGACATTGTCAATTTGTAATTTACCGAAGGAAACATACATGGCCACGGAAATACGATACACAGCCGCAAAAATGTATTAAAAGTTTGTACAATTTGTGTGAGGGCTTAACTTGTGAGGTTTAATATATTTTTTCATTGAGGCAGATGGTCCATATATTTTTCTTTCTTTTATTTAATGTATTGATTTCAGCTTTTAACATTTTCTGAGTTTTGACGAAAATTTAATTCAGCAGAAATAAAATATTCCGATAATAGGAGACCTTTTGGTGATCGGTAAGGGAAATTTGTAAAGCCATCAGGGAAAAGTCAGGGAATTTGAAAATTGGTTATCAGTAGCCACCCTGGTCATACACAATTTATAAGTTCATTTATATTTTAAACATGTTCACAATTTATATTACTCAATTTCCAGGCTGAGAAATGTGTTGACTAAAACTCTTTCTATGACTTCCCTGCACCTTTAGTGCATTTGTTTTGCTTTTCAATAGCTTAGACATATTGTAAGAATGTATCTTTTTAACCAGCATGCAAGCGTGTAGAAATAATTAGAATTCTCTGAGGTCTTGATTCACGCAATCGCAATCCAAACTCCTTAACTGAAACGTCAGGTAATTGCAAATACTATTGCTTTGTATAAGTTGATTTTCCTAAGAAAAATGTGTTCAGGTTTCCTTATCATTGCTATTATTTATGATAATCTTATAAATAGTTGCTGTAAATTTGAGCACTCAATGGAAAATTTGATGAAAAAGTAGTAATTGTGTTGTCTTAACAATGCAGTTGTAAACATATTTACTTATTTTTCTGTCACGTGCCACTGCAAAGAGGGTAGATTTCCTTTCTCCTCTTGTGCCTTCTTCCATTGAGTAACCCAGATATCCAGATTAGTTGGTCAAAAGGAGCTTCATGAACCCCTACGACTCGTGGGAAGGTG
Source organism: Platycnemis pennipes (assembly GCA_933228895.1). Taxonomy (NCBI): domain Eukaryota; kingdom Metazoa; phylum Arthropoda; class Insecta; order Odonata; family Platycnemididae; genus Platycnemis; species Platycnemis pennipes. Next base: position 49,668,124 of record OW121849.1, on the reverse strand, counting down.
GTGGAGAGGGGGACAAAAGACCTAAGGAAAGGGACTTTCCATATACCCTTAACGACCTGGGCCATCCCCAGATTGCCATCATGCATGGTTTTACCCATTAACACCCACCACCTTTCACCCTCCTCTCAATTCCCAATCCTTGTTCTCTCCAACCCCTCCCTTCCCCCCTCTCAACCTTTCCCTCCCCTCACTGCAAATGTGTATATATACAGATGTCTGGGCTATAATTTTCACCTGATGATGGTGTTATACCGAAACCGGTCGAGCAAAAACCTTATTCTTGTGGAAAATTGCCAGTCTTTTTCTTTCGTAGAACTATGTGTCTTTAAGGCATTTTATTTTCAGATGAAACTGTGTTCAAGCCTTCAATTTAGAGTAAAATGCTTAGTTATCATCTCTGATGAAATTTTAACTCTGCATAAAGCTTGAGCCTTAAGTAGATAATGTAATGATGATGCCAGCCAACACTAATGGTGAATTATCTAGGTCCAGTCTTAGTTTTAACATTTGTGTTGTTAATGTGGCTATTCAATTGCAATTTTTTATGCTTTAAAAAATATATTGGCTGACGTGAAATAAACAAATGAAAATGCCTTATCAGTAAATTGTCATCGTCGAAAAGGCAATGTTGTCATATTTTATGGAAGGAAAATCGTGGCTTTGGAATTTTAATGCAAGTTGCAAAATAAAGTGATGACCCAAGACAAAAAACTAGTCATGAATTGAAATATGTGGTACTGTAACGCCACCAGTTGCTAATCCTAAAATTTTTTTCCATTCATGGTGATCAGCTCCTCCCCCTGGCCCACCAGGAGGTGGTGGGGCCGGGGGTGGACCGCCAGTTGGTGCACCAGGAGTGGGTGCTGGTGTGGGAGCTGGAGTGGGTGCCGGAGGTGGGCCTCCAGTGGTGGTTGGTGGTGGCGGAGGTGCAGGGGTTGGGGTACCTCCCTTGGGGCTTGTCCCTGCACAACCGGGGCAGGCACAGCAACCACAAGCACCAAATCAGCCTCCTCAGCCTCCAGAGCTTCCAAGTAAGTTTTTTGTTCCTCCCTACGGTGCACAAGCACATCGTTTGTGCCTTTCTATAGTGCATTATCTTTCCTTTCTGATGTCTTGCATATTCAGAGTTTATTTTCAGAGCAGTACACTGTCCATTCTTTTTGTTTTGTCCAAAGCCTGGCCAACAAGGCAACTTTATCAGTCATTCATATCTCCACAAAGAAATCTTTGTCAAAGCTCTACTCATGATTGAGATTCTGATCATTGGTGGTAGTTTTCTTAATAACTGATTAATTGATGGCCCATTGATAGTCCAACCTTAATGATTTCTGATCCTCCCTATAAGACCTCATAAATTCTTCAAACCAGAGTAAGGTTTAAGCTTAGCTCACCATGTGATTGAATTCTGTAGAAGAAGGAGGCAATTAGGAATGATAATCACAGTTACTCAATTTGAGAGTGAGTTCCTTTAATAATAAGTGTTGCAATGATCCACTTTACAACCTTGATGTAAAATGTGTTAATATCAGGGACACCCATTGCTTACCTGCATTTACCTACTTCAAAAATTCACTGTACCTCAACAGTGACCAATAGGATGTCATAGAGGCCCTTACCTCCATCAGAATTTTTCTCTGATAGGCACTTATCAAAGATAGCTTTATCTCGTGCATAAGACATTTTAAATGATGCTTATGCATTGTTCTTTTAGTTGTTCTCATACTGGAATTGATGGTGTTTGATTCCCCATCAAAAGCATACAATATATTTATATTTAAAAAAATTATTAGTAGTTCTTACTTCTTAGCCCATGGGCTAAAGATGTGTTTAGGGGAGTAATGTAACTTTAATTTTTAGGTGGACAAATTATAGCATCTCAGGGTAGGCCAGATATATTAATGACGAGCAGTAATGCTGTAAATAATCTTAATTTGTGAAAAACTGCTCAATATGCCTCCTGAATGATGCATACTCTGATTTTGTCTGTCTTTGACCCTTGCTAAACTTTACAAAGCTGTATATATGCTACATAAATTAAACACACTCCTATCCAGACACTACTTGGCCAAATTAATTATTGTTGGATTAAATTGAACTGCATAAGTTGTGCTGTAAACTTACTTATAATACACCATCTAATACACAACTTGTGTTTCAATGCCTTAGGCATCATCATCAGGTCTACTGTGTTTTGCTTTTTATCACTGCCATATTATCTATGGCATTGAATTGAGGGATCATGCCTCAACCTCGAAATACTTTGGTGTCCTGCAAAAAAGAGCTATCAGGATAGAAGCAAATCCAACTGTGAGTGAGCATTGCGGACCCCTCCCAAATAAGCTGGGCATTGTGATTCTTTACTGTCAATATTTTAATAAATGTCTGTATGAAGTCAAATGAAACCTGAGTTCATCTGAGATTGGTGCCAATGTTCATCAGCACCTCACTATGACAAAAGATAATCTAGTTGTGTCCCCCGCTGTACATTAACCAAAATGAGCATATCCTTATAAGTACTTAAATTAAGATTTTTTAAATCTACTGCCCCAAGAGGCTGAACATCTATATTAGCCTCCTAAGGTTCAAATGAGTTATTCATTACTGGCTTTTGTCTAAAGTATTTTATTGATTAGATGAATACCTTGAGTGCGAAAGCATTAAAATTAAAATCTGACCCTAAATTTATTTTTGATAGTGACTATAGTGGAAGCCCCATGTAATGAGAAGCTCAAAATAGTGAGGATGGCCTAGGGACATGTATTACCCTATGATTCATGTGTAAAATAAATCTGTAAGAATGAGAGTAGGAAGTTATTTTCTCAGGGGTCATTCGATATAACGAGTAATAAACAGCACATGGAATGTGCAGAAGCTTGTGCTCATGATGTCTATCCTTTGGTTTGAAATGAAAAAATTCCCGCCCAATGGTCAGGTGCACATCTACAACATTCTAGGCATACCCATATGTTCACGTGTGGATTTCTTGATAAATCGTGCTTTTCGTGGCTTTTTTTCTCCCCCTTATGTCACCAGTCAAATATGAGAGCCAACTTCATGGCTAGGAAACTTAAGTCATTAGAACTGAAAGCAAAACTTCGTTAAATCAATGAATACGAATGTGGCAATGCAGGAGGGCATTATTAATAAAAAGATCATGCAGCTGGTGCTAGGAGTCACTATGGCAGAAAATATTATGAGCCACTCGATTTAATGCATTTCAAACTTAACTGTTGGTTTGTGGCCATGTTTGCAGCAATTATGATTTTGATCAAGTATCAAAAGAATGTTCCATGAAACATTTTTCCATTTTTCTGGTTTCCAAAATTTATGCCAATAATAGTCCATCGTATTGGTATATTACTTGCTGCCGTGACATACAGTGGAAGATCTATATAGCAAGAGCCCTCAGGAACTGAAAAATCACTCGCTATATAGAACTGTGGTAGTCGAAGGTAGTTAATCACCCCACAGCTATATTTTGGGTTATGTTTTGTGAGGGGTGAATATATTGTAATGAGATTGCAAAGAAAAATCTAATTTTCGAACATTTCATTTACCCAAGATCGTATCCACTTTCAATTACATCAAATTCTATGTTGGAATATAATAAGTTGAATTTTTACACTTACGCCCTTGCCTCAGACGTGTGTACTGTGCGACATGTTAGTTATACAGTAGAAACTCGAAATTACGAAGTCGACGGGACCGGAAAAATCGGCACTTCGTAATATCAAATTTCGTATCAACGAGTATCTTTCAAAAACATCGCGATGAAGATCTTTGTCGTTTCCTTAAATTAAGATGAACTCTCGCGACGTACTTGCATGATTTACGAAGTTATAATTCATAAAAGTATACTTAAATGTGTGTTCATGCCTACAAGGTGCAAACTGTTTAACGCAACTAATTTGTCGGAGGTTGTTTCTTCCCATTTTCGGGATTTCCACCACATCGTTCCATCTTTTCACGGCGGAAATCCCGAAACTCGGAAGAATTAAACTCCCATCTAAGCCCCGCGGAAATTTACATCGCGGCAACTAACTTGCCGTTCTTTTTTTCCAATGAATGATTAGGCAATGAAGCGTCTTTTGCCTAACTTTTTGTGCAGTTTGGAATAAGCCTATGAAGCTTCATAGCGCATTTTTCTATATTATTTCCTAACTGGAGAACTCTTTAACTGAAGCGTGAGCGATGCTTAATCATTAGTAATACTGATTGATGCTTACAATAAGGAAGTGTGCGACTTGCGCGATCATTGGCACCCGATATTGAAATTAGAGGAATAAAATTTCGTTAGAAGATGGTCCTTTCTCCGCGTCAGGCATAATATATGTATCTACCTACGTTAAGCTAAGACAGTGAAAATAAGATTCTCTCGCGGATGCTATGCGATGGATACACGTTATGTATTTTGTATAAATAATGCTAAGCCCATTAATTTCCCGAAATAACAATCGTTTTTCTCCCTTAGATTCAGCTTATTTGTGCGTGGTTATTTCCGAGATGATAGAGCTGAAAGAAGAGCTTATAGAAGAGTCCAGCTGTGTACCTCCTTTCAGAAGTAGGGTGTACAAGCCACGCACTTCAACGGTGAAGGTTGATAGTTCCTTTTACACTTCATCGGCTACTTACGATGCTAACATTACAAATCAATAATTTTCGTTTTTCACTCTACTACACGAAAGCTTCAGTTGTGGTTCTATTCAGATTAGGTCTGCCTGCCTGCTCTTCATTCATTATATCTCAGGATTATTTTAAACATTCGCTATTGAATTGAAACGTGGGATATTTTTGCTAATCGTTTTTCCTTTGCTTACGATCAAGCAAGGAGACTTGCGTCCAAGCATTGCAGCTCCAGGTCAGGCCACGCTTCAAGCTGGAAGCTGCCTTCTTTCCCCCTCGCTGTGGGTGGGGGTTACTCCATTCGCCCGCTCACAAAAACAGCTGCGAGGCCCATGGTCTCGTAGTATCTTACGTCTGTTGTGAGGGTGATCCACCTGGGATTCAAGGCCAAGGGCTGCGCGTGAAGACTAAACCTCGAATGCTTAACGCCGAATAGTCGCATCTTATCTTCCTCCTCCCTTACCTCAATTTGCTGCGTCGGCGGAGAGGGAAGACATGACTCTGGCGAGTGGAGCTTTTACCATGAATCAAGATATGCCCGCAAAACAATATTTACGCTGAGTTAGACCCATCGGCGTGCACAGATTCCTTGAGATTGGGGAGGGAACTTCTTAAAGGGCCCAAGAGCTGATACGGGGGGCCTGCAAAGTCAGCGTGGGGCATCTCATGCTAGCCTAGCGTTGAGGGGGTGGGACGGAGGGGCACTCGAAGGGGCCTGATATCCCGGAGGGCGGGCATGGGGGGGGGTGTGAGGGGGATGGCTCGTGCCCACTCATAGAGCGGGAAGGGGGGACACGGAGGGTCACTTGAAGGGGAAATATAGCCAGTGTGGGAGGGATAGGTTAGCCGCAAGTGAGAGAAAAAGGTGATGGGGGAGAGTATGCCGAGGTTTTGGAGCAAAGGAGGAGAGCTGGGTGAATTTTCCTGGTGGGGACTGCCTAGTGATCTCTCTTTTAGGATATTTCTTCGATCGCTATGTCGGAGTGAAAGAGGGAGAGGGTACACCATTTTCCGATATAAATATATATATGGGTGCTTGAGCGTTTTTTCCCATTGATTTTGCATGCGCCCAGAACTAGTCTTCCTTTAGAATTAATGTGCGTTAAACTAATGACCCTATGAACCATGCGAACTCATACTTTCTCTGATTTTCTTTGCTGTTGGCGGTGGAAGAAGGGAAGGGAAATGCGTATGAAGAGCCTTGCTCGATGACTACATCAAAACGCTCAATGAGGACGGTAAATTAAACATGAGTCCTTCGATGATAACTATTGCCAGCCGGAATAATTATGCCGTCGAGCAAGGTTGAGTGTAATCAGTCTGAAATAGTGAGAAGAAAAAAAGCTTCCTTGGGTTATATTCACGACTGAATCTACCGCTCGAACAACATAGCACCATCTCCGATAGATGTCATAGTTATTGCAAACGCGCAGCAAACGATTTCTATACCAGGAATATTCATCATGGATTTATGTTTGGGAAAACTGGTAACAAAAAATGCCAGGGATCATGAGAGGAAAATGCTGGTTGTAGCAATTAGTCTCTCGCCGGCGAGTATATCCGTACACGACTACTTTAGATTTTTTTTACTCGTTGGCAACTCTGTGGACTCGTGGTAACAAAGCAAAACGCATTTTTGTCCGATTGGTTCCATATTTTATGAGCTACGATACCTACGATTCAAAGTCGTCCTTAAGGTCTGGTTTCACTGGGGCGTCCAGCGGCCACGTCCAACTGTCGCTTTTGGACGTCGCGGCTAGACGACGCGGCCGGGTGGTTTCATTCAGGCGTCTACATCCCGTTTCCGCGGCTGGGCGATGTGGGAGAAAGTGTATTTAGTTAAATTACAAATTTACGTTTTCTTTACTCGTTGGCAACTCTGTGGACTCGTGGTTACAAAGCCGAACGCATTTTATGTCGGATTGGTCTGATTTTATGAGCTACGATGCCTACGATTCAAAGTCGTCCTTACTATTGTAGCATTGAAAAAGGAGATATCGTTCAGGTAATACATTCAGTGCATAATGTATTCGGCGACGATGATTAATTAGATGTTTAACTCTGACAAGGAGCGCCGGAAAACGTTACTGTGATCCATCATTATTCGTATAAACGAGTAACTTTTTCACGTCGGGACCAAGATCCGAGGTTCGTAATTTTAAAACTTCGTTATTTCGTATTATCGCGTACTGTTACATACACTTAGATACCCTTTCGGTCGGGACCGATGATTTTGCTTCGTAAAATCAAAATTTCGTAATTTCGAAGTTCGTATTTTCGAGTTTCTACTGTATTGTCATTGCCCCGATTGTTCGGATGTGCCAATTACATATGTCACAATTGCTAGTAATGGCAATGCAACAAACTATTAAATACTAAACCTTTGGAAACAAGAAAAATCATACCTTCTACCTCTCCAACAGTAATTGAAAATGGTGACGGCTAGTAGATAAAGAAATTACCGGGATAAAAGTGAAGGGGATTTAGTTCCACACAAGCACCGGATTGCTGTCTTCTCCAGGTTAGCAACGGAAATAAAGCAGAGAACAACCTTCATTTGCTGTAAGATTGCTTCCTTTAAAATGGTCTAAATCCTCTCTGACAACAGCTGAATTGGATGTCGGAATCTTAGAGCCAATTAAAACCAGCATTTACGAATGCAAAAGCATTAGTAACAATTGTCCTGGATGGCAATAATTACGCGTGGAATACTATCTTGAATTTATGGAAACATATCTGTGACAAGTAAGTCCACAATCAAGCAATTGCAAGTTCAAAATTGAATTTCATCGAGATAGGTATGGGTAAACGTAATATCTGCTGATGTACCGACATCTAGCGGCTGCATCGGGAACTTTTTGATACGAATACCAATGGGAGGTGTGGGAGGACGACAAAAGAACAATGAAATGCATGGACTTATGAAAAATTAATATTTAATTAGTAAGGATGCACACGGACATTTTGTGAAAGGTCGAAACGAACTTTTAATAATCAAATTGGGTGGAAAAATTTACTGTTTGGCATTTAATGCTATTGAAAAGAGTATGTGAGCACAACATTTACCTCTCGTAATAGGTAATGACCTCACTTGAGGCAGGTTGTCGTCCTCCCTATTACCGATTTATTTTACATGTTAATCATGGGGTTTTCAATGGTTCATTCCAAATCCCTCGCAAACTCGAGCTTCTCGCTATATGCTGTACTCGTTGTATTGGGATTCCACTGTATTTGGAAAAGTCAAGAAAGTACAGTAATGTGTGGGGTCTTCTAAGTGCCAAAGTCAACATTTTATATTCCAAATAAATATATATAACATGAAATTTAATGTCATTGACTGTTAATATAACCATAGGTCAATGAAGTGTGAGAAAATATCATTTTTAATAGCTCTCTTTATGGAATCTTCTGCTAATTTGTCCTAAATGCCCACAAAAATCAGTGCTGAAGTCATAAAAATTGGCTCTAGAATGATTATTTTAACATCTTTGCTGATAATGACAGTTCGATATAGCGAGTGACTTTTGGCTCCTGAGTGCTCTCATTATATGGAGCTTCTACTGTGTTGCATTTGTTTTATGCCAAATGTTAAATATAATTATTATTTTTCTGTGTCCTTTTCACAATACAAATACTTATAAAGAGAATCCTGAAATCCATGCTGAAACATTATTGTTGGGGTATTGCATTTAAAATATACTTGGTATAAGTTAGGATACTGTGGTAACTCCTACTCAGAAAACTCATGATAGCACACCTCCATTTTTATTCTTCCTCGCTATTTCCTTTGCTGATGACCTAACATTCCTTGTAGAGTTATGTATAATAGTTTTAAATTTCATGGGCCTCAGTATTCATATGCTTCATAAAGTAGTGATATACCGTATTTTTGGTAGATAACACGCACATTATCTATACAAAAAAGGTTAAATGCACAAAAAAATGAGCATGTGTGGTATACAATAAAAATTTATGAGAGGTTATTTAATTACAATGTTAGTAATGAAAAGGAATGTTTGACTGGTTTATCATGATTTTATCGTTTTTATTAGAAATTTTAGTATCAGAACGTTACTCCCTTTATTATAGGGGTTTCAATTAATTACTTTACTACACTTTCCAAACTTCCGCTTTACGAGCCTATTGGGGGGATCGGGTTGGTGTGGTGGCCAGAGTACTGGCCTCCCATTCCGAGGGCCCGGGTTCGATTCCTGGCAGTGGTGGATTTTTCAGTGGAAAACCAGTCCCCACTTAAGTGCCTAGTGGAGGGCATTTCAAGTTCAATACTCCGTGCGTCGGATGGGACGTTAAGCCGTGGTCCCCTTGGTGCCTTTCGCTAAGAGTAGGCTAATGCCGACACCGGGTTTCTCTTCACCCTTCTTCCATTTCCTGAAAACTCCAACCATTACCCAATTACCCACCTATCCTAAATGGTGCAAATGACCTCGGCTGTCGGTAACCTCCCCTGAATAACCAACCAACCAACAAGCCTCATGCACATTATCTATGGAGCAAAAGCAGTGTCGAAAAGGGTTGGGGTGCATGCTATACATTATGTTCGCGTTATCTACTGAAAAATATGGTAATGTAAATTGTGGCTCTTTTTATTAGAAATCATAATGTTGACAACTTCCCTTGTTTATTAGGAAATAATTCAGTAATTATTTGTTTTAATTTAATTTTTTCCAGTGTTCACCTGCCCCAGAAGACCCAATTTAGGAAGAGAGGGAAGGCATATTATGCTCAGAGCGAACCATTTTCAAATTTCTATGCCAAGGGGTTATGTTCATCATTATGACATCAATATACAACCTGACAAGTGTCCACGAAAAGTAAACAGGTAAACTAAGAGTGTATTTCTTCTGTAACTGTAGCTAGTAGCAGTGTAATTAAAGGGATGGTATTTTTACTGTGCATATTTTGAATTTCTAACTTCGTAACCTTTTTTTCCAGAGAAATCATTGAGACAATGGTGCATGCTTATACCAAGATATTTGGTACCTTGAAGCCAGTGTTTGATGGAAGGAACAATCTCTATACCCGGGATCCCCTTCCCATTGGAAATGATCGCGTTGATTTGGAGGTAAATAATAAATAAATTATGTTTTATTGATATATTCAACATCAAATGCATTCATATTTTACTTGTGTTATTGGTGTAAATTATAACATTAGTGCAATGGATCAAAATTCTATTTTCATTGCAATTGTCCATGTAAATTTTTCTTAAGACAAATAGCTTCTGGAATTTAATGTTCTGTTTAGTAATGATATTATAAGTTATGTGGGTGCAAATTTTACCCATTAAAATCGTGGAAACTTGTTAAATATAAGTACTGCATGTGGGTATTCATTTAAATAGAAGGAATGAATATTTTTTTAATCTAAGTGACTATGGTTGTTGGTATGGACTAAGTGACTATGATTAGTTGTCTGGAACCTGAAAGAGAATTAGTTATTCTATGTGGTATCATTGAGAAATTAATAGGCATACTTTAATTATTAGTGTTAGCTCTAGAAACTTTGGTGACAAAAAACTCTTCAGGATTCCCTAAATGATATTTATTGGTGTTTTTCCTATTCTTCTCAGGTTACACTGCCAGGGGAGGGTAAAGACAGAGTGTTCCGAGTTATCATAAAGTGGGTTGCTCAGGTGTCTCTCTTTGCTCTTGAGGAAGCTTTAGAGGGTCGTACTCGACAAATACCCTATGATGCTATACTGGTGAGTTTTTCACTTATTGGCCAATTCATAAGTCCTTTTCTGTTCTTACTTCTTGTAGAAAAAATAATGAGTTCTACTATCATCTTTCTCCATTAAGCTCTGCGTTTCTTGTTCTGTTACTCCTGAAATGGAAATTAAGATTGTTTTCTTACAATGTATGCAATCATCTAAAAATTTTGATTGGCTTGGTTTCAGGCTCTTGATGTGGTGATGAGGCATTTACCTTCCATGACATACACTCCTGTTGGTCGTTCCTTCTTTTCTTCTCCTGATGGTTATTACCATCCCCTTGGGGGTGGAAGAGAGGTGTGGTTTGGGTTTCATCAGTCTGTGCGCCCATCTCAGTGGAAAATGATGCTCAACATTGATGGTAGGTACAGTGGAATCCCGGTATAACGAGTGCTCATAATCCCTCGGAAATCACTCGCTAAATCGAGCGCTCGTTATATCCGAAGGTGTTGAAAAAACCCACCTAATTCTCATAGTCGTTCGTATTTACAGTTTTTCTTTTGTTTCCGTGGTATTTGACGAAGGTAAACAGCAAAAACGTCATTACAGGCACAATCTGGTAGAATATCAACATATTTCATGAAAGAAACAGGACATTTTCCATTATATAAAACATTAATTCCCCTAGTTTCGGTGTTTTTCTTCCAGTTCTTCTATTTTTCCGTCGCCGAAGAAAGCTGTAAAGACAGCGTAACTAGTCGGAATTAAAATATTAGGTATACATTGGAAGTTTTTGGATAATTTTGTGAATATGTCATGACGATAGTATCAGCTTTGTCGACTTTTCGAATGTTAACCGGTACGTCCATCAGTTGATTTTGAGTTTTTAAAATGGACGATATATCGTTGCTCGATAAATATCGTCTTATCGTGCCCCGCTAAAATATCGGGGCACGATAAGATATCGGGAAACGGTAAATATCTCCGATCACGATAAATATCGCGATAAAATACCATGATATCGCATTCCCGATAAAATATCACGATATCGCGCCCCGATAAAACATCACGATAAAAGAAGGTGATATTGCGCTCCTTCAAATATCGCGTCATCGCACCCGATGAATTATCGTGATTTTGCGCCGGCTAATCGTGTTGGAAAAAGACAGCCGTTGGGTTGGCCTTCGCTTAAGCTGGAGCAAGTACGTCACCTATCTGTCCACGCAAGTACGTCAACTATCAGACCACTGAAATTGAAAGAGAGAGTGTGAGAGAACTGCTGAGAATTTGAATTAGCAGATAGCAGAATAGTAAGTTTTCAAACGTACTTGCTCCAGTTTAAGCGAAGGCAAACTCAACGGCTGTCTTTTTCCGACACGATTAACCGGCGCAATATCACGATAATTCATCGGGCGCGAGTACGCTACATTTGAACGAGCATCTTTTATCGCGATATTTATCGTGATAATATATCGTGATATTTTATCGGGGCGCGATATAGTGATATTTTATCGGGACGCGATATCATGTTATTTTATCGTGATGTTTATTGTGATATTTATAGCGATATTAATCGCACCCCGATATCTTATCGCGCCCCGATATCTTATCGCACCCCGATATCTTATCGCGCCCCGATATCTTATCGTGCCCCGATATGTTATCGTGCCCCGATATGTTATCGTGCCCCGATTATCAATATCGCCCATGCCTAGACCTCACTCCCTCTCCTACTCTCATCTTGCTCGTCGTCCGCCCACTCCCCTCCCACTGATGACTGGGCCCAACAAAAGAAGAACGTAAAATGGGAGCGCGCAGAGCGTACTGAAGGCCGTAAATCGCTAATGTTTGGACATAATTGGCTTTAGGTGTTGTAGATATGGCACACATATTGTATTTTTAGTTTAATTCGCAGATAATACAAAATACAATAGTTTATTTTTGCTAGGCGGTGTATCGCCCTCGAGAGATATTTGTCGTAATACCGAGCGTATACCGTGGAAGGAACTTTTTGGCCTCGCTATATCCGCTTTATTTTACATGTAAAACATAGGCCTTTTGGCGGTACAAAGACAATCACTCGCTATAACGCGATTCTCGCAATAAGCCGTACTCACTATACCGGGCTTCTACTGTATATGTATTTATATGAAGGATAACATACAGTGACATTATTTTATCGCAAACTAGCTGAAGATGCCCGTTGAAATTCAACGGAAGGGAGAAATATAATAATTACAAATTTTATCAAGAAATTTTTAACATTTTTCATGAAGGGGTGAAAATAAACTTGTCTTATTGAGCTAGCTATGGCTCCAAGTCACTATCAGAACCATAAATATAATTTAAACCAATGTAAACATCTAATTACTGCCTGGACTCATACCTGGGCCTTTAGAAAAATAAGGATTTAATTTAGAAACTTATAGGCCAGAAGAAACAAAGGAGGTTAGAGGGGTGAATATGAATGTCTCTCTATTGTTGGCAATGTGGTCAGATTCAGTTTTTTGGGAATGATAGCAGCCACCTCTTTGGCTAAAAAAATGTCTCTGGTCTTTTATGCATGCTCTTGACTTTTGCATGTTTTTGAAACACAGGATATAATAAATCTTTGTAGAAGTCACCAAGTCTGTTGTTTTTCTTCCTGAGGTAATTGTATTTCACAGAGTTAGGCCCAAAATGATCAATGAATTGCCAATTATCTGTCATTCTAGCATTTAAGCGGGAACTTTCTGTGAACCATTTTCAAATTCCTTGTAAAATATTGCACACAATATGTAGGTTAGCAAAGTATGTGTTTTTGGTTTCTCAGTGACATTTTCCTGGCTGGTTGTGAGTGTGGTGTTAGATTATGCTGCTTGATCATATATTTTCTTTAGAATTTGCAGTCCTAAAATAAGATGAATGAGATGAAAATGGTTCTTGAAAAATTGTAAATTAGTAGACTGCCAATGTCGTGATATTTTGCATTAAGCCTTTTTGCTTTGAAAGTGGTTTAATTTAGTTATACATATGCATCATATCTAGGTGCAAATAGGTACCTGAGAGGTGTGTTTTACTTGCAAACTAATTTTTTGTACTTTCAGTCTCAGCAACTGCATTCTACAAGGCTCAGCCCGTAATAGAATTCATGTGTGAAGTGCTTGACATTCGGGATATTCATGAGCAAAGGAAACCGTTGACTGACTCTCAGCGAGTCAAATTTACTAAAGAGATTAAAGGTTTGAAAATTGAAATCACACACTGTGGAACAATGCGGCGTAAATATCGAGTTTGTAATGTAACAAGAAGACCAGCACAAATGCAGTCGTAAGTAATTAAAAGTATTTGTGAATATTGCCTGAATTATTGGAAAGATGGCATATTCCTATTTGATTCTTAGAGAGTTACATAATGTCTGTTATTTTTAAATAATGATATTTTCTCATTCCATTGTTTTGTTTATTTTCCATATGATTCCAATAGCATTGAGTAAAAGCATTTCTCTAGTCTTAACTTGAAAACATCATTTGATATTTACCACATTAGATAGTTTTTCATGTTAGAATGGCGAATGGCCCAAAAAGTATTGGTCTCCACACTCTCCCCCCTATGTTTGTATATATAGCCAATGCAAGTGTGTTAATCCATTAATTTTTATTGTTAACGTGGATAGATTCCCTCTGCAACTTGAAAATGGGCAAACAGTTGAATGCACAGTGGCCAAGTACTTCTTGGATAAATATAAAATGAAGCTACGCTATCCCCATTTGCCATGTTTGCAAGTTGGGCAAGAGCACAAGCACACGTACCTGCCTCTCGAGGTAAGTTGATGATTGGTAACTTTTGTAGATAATTGCTTAAAGACTTCAATTCATGTCAAAGCTGGGGAAATGACTGACTAGCTTAAGAAAATGTATAGGATAGGGGTGGCAAACCTTTTGACAATTGAGTGCCAAAGTTTATGAAATAAGAATATACTCGCCCGACTAGCGTGCCAACTCATTGAGTGAGATAGAGGTATCGATCCCCCTCCCAGCTCCGTGTGCCACCTTGGGCACAGGTGCCATAGGTTTGCCACTCCCGGGATAGGTGGTTAAATAATCCCTTTAATAGCACCTATATCCCATATTATCGGCTATATACTTCTGATTCTGAAACAATGGAATTCTTACCTTAATGCATTAGCTTATATGAAATTTTCATCTAGAATGGTTTTAATTTGGGATTGACTGAAACTATGAATAAATTCATGATTCCTGGCCTTAAGCAATGCTAACAGCTGTATACTAGATACTTAGTTTTTCAAACATGATTGGTGCTTTTATGTTATTATATTATGTTCATAGGTCTGTAACATTGTAGCTGGACAGAGATGCATCAAAAAGTTGACTGATATGCAAACATCAACAATGATCAAAGCAACTGCGAGGTCTGCACCTGATCGAGAAAGGGAAATAAATAACCTGGTTCGGAAGGCTGACTTCAATAATGATGCATATGTGCAAGAGTTTGGGCTAACAATATCAAATTCCATGATGGAAGTCCGAGGTCGTGTCCTGCCTCCGCCTAAACTTCAGTATGGCGGACGGGTTAGTTCGCTCAGCGGACAGGTCTTTCAGTTTTTCTTATTTCTTTGTGCAGTTATCACTATTCGTACTACCATGTATGTTTGACTAGCTACTAACCTTTGAAAATGGAATGCATTTGTTGTATATTCCCCTATATGATTTTTTCTCCAAATATGAGTAGTTTTGATGTAATTGGTGGTGGTCTTTATTTGTCAGCCTAATTATTTGGAATACTTTTTAGCTAGTTCTTCATCTCAGGGCTTATACGAATTACTTTTCCCCATTGTCAGTAATATAACTTATGCACTAGCTCATATTTAGCAGTTTATGGTTGGACTCAAATTTTTAAATACATCATTGATTAATAAGCAAACCTATGCACTTGCTCATCCAGCTTTTGTCTGCCAATTAGTGATCACTGAGGTTTTCATCTTGGTGTCTACTTCATGGATCCTTTTGTGTAGAGAAAGAGAAAAATAGTCATGTTTAGTTTCACTTTAATTTTTATTCATGGATTACTCGCATATCTGTTTCATTTTTGATAAATTTGTTTATTAAAAAGCCTGTAATGCTGTGAGATGAGAATCTTAAACAGTTGTCAGATAATGTGTTATCTCACATTCCGGATGATGCCTTTAAAGATGTTCACTGTTCGTTTTTCTTTATCATTGGCAAGATTTTCATCAGGGTGTCTACCAATATTGAAAACTGTGATTTTGGTAGGAATTTTTGTTTTTAGTGAATTCAGTAATTCAATATAAGAAATTCAGTAAATCCTCTTCCTGGAGTAAGAATTTTGATAACTTTTGATAGTTGTCAACGTGAAAATTTGGTTGTGAGTGAAAATATTGATGAGTTTCTTCTAATACTGTGAATGTACGTAGAAAAATCCTCTCAACCTAAAATTGTTCGATTGATGAAAAAGAAATAGGAAGTTGTAGTACCCCATTAAAAAACACTGGCCAAAAATATGGTGGCATCTTTCTCTAAATTTTCCGGATTTAAAATTTAGTAATTAGCCTTGTGAATAATGAAATGGCCATAGAATTTTGGTTTTCCACTTTGGTAGGCACCATTCTCATGGTATACTCTTGCCCTATATTATAATTTCTAATAATATTGGATGGCATATTGTTAGCATCCTTCGGTAACTTGTGGTTGATGAGATATTTTGTGGGTACTAAGTGTGTCCATTTTGTTTTTAAACATTGGGGAAAATATTGACCATTGACATTTTTAGATGCCGTAAAGTGACATGTAATATTTTCATGGCAATAATTAAATAGGTTAGTCATTTGGCCAAACATGTACCATTTAATATGTAAAACGACTGAATGGTAGTTGCTAATTCATCAAAGTTGTGATTAATGGGGAGGTATGTTTTCTAGCTACTGGTGTAAATAACACCTGTTTTACAGGTGTAATTTTACCTGATTTTTTTTGTTTTTTCATTGTCTTTCAATAACAAGTCTCCTAGGAAAATTTTTGGTTCAGTGTGGGATTAGGTATTGGAGTTAAGAAATCTTTTGTTCTTTCTGTTGATTAGATTTAGGCAGTAATTAACATAAAGAGGTTATCAGGAATGGAGCTATCCAATTCAAAAGTAAAAATATTGGAAATTGTATGGTTGGAAACAAACTGCCATTCTTTAGTGCATTGATGTTATTTTTGCTTGTTGTAATTAGAATTTTCTATTCTACCTGCTCGCTAATTCAGTGAACATTGGCTTATTTGTCAGCATGAAAATATATTTCTCACATGTACATTGGTGAACTATAACTAAAATTCCATTGTCCTGAATTGATTAATGGGGCTAGTGTTCCAAGAAATTAATGAAAAAATAATTTATTGCTAAAAAATAATGCTACAATCTGTAGAGTCTCATGTTGATGGGAATCCATTAATCTCTCATTATTAGTTAACTTTCATATTTTCTATTTTGGAAGATTTTGTTTTGGAAGTCCAGGGCTTCACTTTCTATGGTTGATGTGAAGTTAATTTTTTATCTATGTAGATATCACCCCGCAAGTTCAATTAGAGCTTCTGTAATTTTAACATTACCTGGTAATATTTTGATTTCTATCAGTATTTTTACATTAAAATATATTACATTGTTGCAATGTGAGCCTTGTTGCATCCAAGTGCAACATTCAAGTTGAGCCTTAGTTTTGCATCGCACCTATGGACCATAAATGGCACTATCTAGATGATTTTTCAATTATTATAAATGAGCTGAGATTTGCATTGGACTCTGAAAATTGACTTTTTAGTGAGAGAGAAATTAAAGCATTTATGCTCTGTTCTGAAATTGAATCATCTATATCCTTACTATACCTGTCTCCTCCCTTAATTGCATTGTCTTGCTGTTTGGGCTTCTTCCCCTCTCGTCTTGGGTATGGAAAGAGGTGTTAAATCATTTCATTTGCAAGGGGTACTCATGGAAAGAGTTAATTGAAGGAAATTAATTTTTCACGATTAAATTGATGGAATATATAGTTTCAGTTTTAACATTGTCAGCCTTTGTTTGTAACATTGAAAAGTCACGTTAGTAGAATAGTGAAATCCCTTCAATTATTTTGTGTATTAAGTGTAATTGATGCTATATCAGCCATAAACCATTACTTAGACCAATCATAATGAAGTTCTTATAGTTTATTTTATCATGTAGGATCTCATCTTATGAATTACTGTAAAAGTTGTATGTGAAATAGGGATTGATGAAGTCAAGGCTTTCCTACATCAATGTATTGTAGAGCATGGGTTTTGGGGTTAGATTTGGTTATGGTCCTCTTAAGCCTTTTAATGTTTGGTACGCTAATGCACTTCCCCCCACACTCCAACCCTTGGGTGGGGTGGGGATACTTATATTCTGGGTGAACGGCAATAGACTAAGCAACAGGCATTGCCTAACCAAGGAGTTTGGGATATGAGAGGGAAGCAGTTCTTCACTGGAGTGGAAATTCGCGTCTGGGCGATTGCTTGCTTTGCACCTCAGCGAACTGTACGGGAGGATGCTCTCAGGTAAATGAATGCATTCTGAAGTTAAATGGTTCACATATACTAATTAATTGTATTTAATATGTGAGCCCATATATGTAGTGTTGATTGGTGTTAATACCAAAATTTTAATCTTTTTTCCAGAAATTTCACTCAGCAGTTGCAGAAAATAAGTAATGATGCAGGAATGCCAATTATTGGCCAACCTTGCTTCTGTGAGTTACTATTATTTTTCCACTTATCTTTTTTGCCCAGAGCTGTGCTATAATAATTGAAAATCTTTCAATTTTTTCAATTGAATTTTGAAAATATAAAGTGTACACAATGCAAGTAAGAATATGCAAAACTTATTTCCTTCTATGTGCTTACCTCTTGGTGGGAAATTATTTATTTACATTGTCAATACCTGCAATAAGATTTCGTATTGTATGTAATTGTTTCATTGTAAAAATCTTGTTTATTTAATTTCTTAGATGTTTTGTTAGTTTTTCATCAACGATAAGGTAGTTCCAAGAAGTGATCCCTAATTATAAATAACTGAACTCTCGTGTCAATTTTCTTTGTCTTTAGCATCTGGGCATTCAGTTTTTGTATTTGTGTCCATAATTCTTTCATTTCATCAGGTAAATATGCAACTGGTCCTGATCAAGTTGAGCCTATGTTCCGGTATCTAAAAACTACCTTCCCTGGTTTGCAGCTTGTTGTAGTTGTGTTGCCTGGTAAAACACCTGTATATGGTAAGTGAAAAAATGGATAAAACTAATTGTACTCCTTGGTTTTTAAGTATTTCTTCGGACTGTAATTTAATCCAGGTGATTGTTATTTGTGAAAGTTGATCAAGTCATGTATAATTGTTGGAGTCCCTTAAATGTGTCATGAAAATGGCAAATTTAAGGGACATGAAAATTGATATATGTTATGGTATTCTTAACTTGCATGTAAATCATTCTTGCTTGTAGTTTTTATGTACTTGTATTTGCATTGTAGCTGAAGTGAAGAGAGTTGGTGACACTGTTCTTGGGATGGCCACTCAATGTGTTCAAGCTAAAAATGTGAACAAGACTTCACCTCAAACCCTTTCTAATTTATGTCTAAAAATAAATGTTAAACTTGGTGGCATCAACAGTATATTAGTTCCCAGCATACGACCAAAGGTAAGATTTTTATACTTTGTTTTGAGGAACATAATGAAAAGTGTATACTTGAATGCTGCTTGAAATTCCATTTTGTGTCCATTCAGGTATTCAATGAGCCTGTAATATTCCTTGGTGCTGATGTCACCCATCCACCTGCTGGTGATAATAAAAAGCCCTCTATAGCTGCTGTTGTTGGGTCTATGGATGCCCACCCATCTCGTTATGCAGCTACTGTCAGGGTGCAACAGCACCGTCAGGAAATTATTCAAGAACTAAGCTCAATGGTCAGGTTAGTACAGTCTCGTGATGGGATCCTTGAATATTGAATATTTTCTTAAAATTTTTGTTTGATGCTAGAAATTGGAAATATTAAATTTTCACTGGTGTATTGTATTGGACCATCTTTTCATTCCTTGATGCTAATTGATGTTTTTCATTTACAGAGAATTATTAATTATGTTTTACAAAAGCACTGGTGGCTATAAACCACATCGGATAATACTATACAGAGATGGTGTTTCTGAAGGACAGTTCCTTCATGTAAGTGAATATTTGATAATTTTGTCTTTTGCATATTTTTCTAAACTGTGCAATGCATAGAACCAATAGCTTTAAAATATAAATTGAATGTAGTAGAATGAGGGTAAAGGAAACTACGCAATTCCATGGAATAAATTTATTGTAAACGCAATGACCATGGTTTTGATGTGGCATAATTTCCTCATCCTCATCATGAAGGATTTCCACATAGTAAAGCCTGATAGTCAACTTCGAATGTAGCTGTATTCAATTTCTATGCTGTTTCAGAGATGTAGAGGGATAGAGATGATTTAATATAAAAAATATTAATTTCATTTGTTGTTTATTTGTGCAATTCTTGCTTGTTCTTATGTTCCTGTATTGAACTCATAGAATTAGCTACAAAGACTAACAGAAGTATTTGTCTTTGGAATTTTTAGCAGCCAGCTCTCTCAGCTTTCAGATTGAAATTGAAAAATTTTGTCATTTGCACATGTTCATTTGACTTTCAGGTATTACAACATGAATTGACAGCGATTAGAGAGGCCTGTATAAAACTGGAAGGTGACTACAAGCCTGGTATCACCTTCATTGTGGTTCAGAAGAGACATCATACTAGGTTGTTTTGTGCTGACAAAAAGGAACAGAGTGGTAAATCTGGTAACATTCCAGCAGGCACTACTGTTGATGTTGGAATCACCCATCCAACAGAGTTCGACTTTTATTTGTGCAGTCATCAAGGAATTCAGGTAACAGTTTAATCAAATTCTTGCACTTGTCATAGTGTTAGTCCTATGCTTTGGGGTATCTTTGTCTATTCTTGAGGTGCACATCTATCTCTGATTGAATGCTCTCTATGTATTGCTCTCAGATAGGTCTTTATTGTTAGCTCTAATATTATTTGGACAGTAATATTTCTTATTTGAAGAACTTAAATGATGAAGTAGTGCTCCTATACAAATAATATTCTCAGTTCCAAAGTTATATAAATAGAGTGTTTATTCTCTTTCTATAACTACCTACCTCCTGAGCAATATCCTGTTCAAGGTCAAGTTTCAAATGAAGTTTTCCCTAAGGATGTTTACAATTGAACCCTAATGAGTAATTACACCCCCTTACCTTACAAGAGATTTCCATCATTCTTGCAAATCATTCACCTATACTTTAGCCTGATATTTTTGTGGTGCTGTTTTAGCGCATTATTTTTACTGAACTGTTTGTAAGAATGTTTGTGATTCAGAATGTACAGTAAGTGTTTAAATTATTTTGAGTCAGCATTCTATTATGTGTGTGTTATATATCTTTGTGTTTTGGTCTTTAGGGCACCAGCAGGCCAAGTCATTACCATGTATTGTGGGATGACAACCACTTTGATGCTGATGAACTTCAGTGTTTGACTTACCAGCTGTGTCATACGTATGTGAGATGTACACGCTCTGTGTCAATTCCTGCCCCTGCATACTATGCTCATTTAGTGGCCTTCAGGGCTAGATATCACCTGGTAGAGAAGGAACATGACAGGTTGGTTCTGCTAAATTCAAACAGGAAATATTGATGCATCTTTCAAACCTATATTGTTTCGTCTAACTCTACAAATGATTGGTTCTTGCATCTATCAAGGACATTAATTTGAATAAATAATTATTTGAAGCCATCTTCCTCTTGGGTAAGATTGAGACTAAATAATCCTCTTTTCCACCTTATCTCTGAAAGGTTTAGTGATACATTATGCACTATATTGTACTGTCATGGGTATGTCATCATAAGTTTTTAACCTATTTTCTTGTCACAAGCAACTCATTTTTCGACCCTGCCCTGCATTTCTCCTGTTTTTCCTCTTAAATCACTACTTGCATTGTAATGCATACTTGAAATACAAATTATTGTTATAAAAATCTAGTGACTGTAACATTTGGGAAATACTTATGTTTATTATAATTTTCTGATGGACAAGGTGGTACAATAAGAATAAGGAGATTTTTTTTCTTCTTATCAAGTGCCTCTAAAGACCAGTAACTGTCATGATGATTTTTTTACTCTTCCTGGATTCAACATTTCTTTATCTCTTCCCTCCACTCTCTTTCGATTTTGTAAATAGATTTGATATGAATAGATATAAATAAATGTTATCCACCAAATTTTATAGAACGTGTTGGAGGTTGTCTCATTTCAAGGTTTTCTTGATCCATCTTTCTGATTTCCATTGTTTTGTTTACTTTTTAGTGGAGAGGGTTCACACCAGTCAGGCTGCAGTGAGGATCGGACTCCAGGAGCCATGGCCCGTGCTATTACTGTACATGCAGACACTAAGAAGGTCATGTACTTCGCCTGATTTGGCTTGGGTATGTTCTAATTTCTTCTTTTTGCTCTGCTGTTTCCCTGTATCAGATTTATATTTACATTTGGACAGGATTGTGTCCAAAACATTATCAGGTTCTCTCTATCAATTGCTAGACTTCATAGACTTGATAGTAAAAAGGTGATTAATTAAAATCAAGTTGCTCTTATTGACTAAATGCCGTCTTATATCAAACCCGTTTATAACAAAGTCCTGGTTATAACAAATTGAAGGATATTCCCTATCAAAGAGAGGCTTGAAAAAACTGTTCTACATATAACGAAGTTTGGTTATTACTAATAATGGTTATTACTAAGTAAATATTCGGTCCCCTCAACTTCGTTATAAACGGGCATGACTCTAATATATTGTAGTTTGGTCAAAATTCACCCCTAAGATTATATGTCAATGGTCAGGCTCTGAAAGTTTCCGTACAGAAATGGTGGTGTGTATAATATGCCAGTGCATCTTATGTGTGGTGGAATATGGCAGTTTCTTGTAGAAAACATTTAATTAACTGCTCATTTGGCTGATTTTAGATTCATGGTTTCCCTGATTATCTAGGTTTTCAAGAATGAAAAATTGCTTTTCTGCAAAATAGGGAAATTACAGGAGTGATCAGTTAATACAGCTATTTTTGGTGGGCAGTATCTTGTGGAGGAGGAGTAAAGACTCATGCCCCATTTCTAATACTTATGTAGCTTCACACATAAATGGGGTGTGTGTTATAACTACTGCTACCCTCCCTGGACAGTTGCACTAAGCAAGTGGCATGTGAGAAGTTAACTTTTAAATGCATCTAGAACTCAAGCATTTTCTTCATGTTTTCACCATTTTACAGTCAACAGACACAAAGTGACAATTTACGGCCCTCCCTGGCATACCTTGCACACGATCGCACTTTTTAGCTGTTAGCAGAAATAATGGGGATACTTATGTTTTCTGGTACATTTGTTAATTTGTGCATATTTTCAATGTTTTTGTAAATATTGCCAGGGCCGATGTTATGCGAATAATTAAAATATATCCCGTTCAACAAGTTTTTATTTTACAATTCCTGAATTCACAGATACATACAAGTTTTAGTGAATGTATTGATAATTCTCTGCAATAGTATTTCACGGGAGTTACCTCCATTAACTGTAGATCCTCCAGATGGTGGCACTAGTACAACACATGATATGCAGCACAAATGACAGTGGCATTTGCTTGAGTAAATAAATACTCACTGCAACTAACTTTCAGGAGATAACTGTATGTGAATATTAGGAATGGCTAGAAATAGGTAATTATGCAAGAAATATTTTCAATGACCAAAAAATGCCGAATTTCGGCGAATCATTAAAACTTTTCTAACCAGTAGACACTCGAAGGCTTCAGCAAAGCGTAAATTGTTTTGGAAAATTAAATTCTCAACATGATCGATGAATATGCTATTGTGCAGGAAAGAGGCTCTTCTGCTTGTTTCTAATAGAATGGTTACGAAAGAAAAATGGAGTGTAAGAACAACGGTGGGAATTGAGAGGCTTAATCCAGCACTTTCGGATATAATGAGTGCTTGCTAATGCGAGTGATTTCCCAGCCTTTGTGAGCACTCTATATACTGAGCTTCCACTGTACTTTCCTGATGCATTTTTGTCTTTTGGAATATCACAGGATAAATTTTGTAATAGAGCTGTTCAGGCTTGAAAACATTCAATTTAAGATAAAAATAAGGAAAAACATTTACAAAAAATTCAAACTTTTGGAAAGTTAAAAAATATACTGCTCTTATACAAACAAATATATAACTTACCACTTAAATCGGAGCAACAAAAAAAATCAGATACTTCCCTGGTTCATAAGTGCCTTTTAGCATGAAATATCACAGGATAACTTTGGTATTAAAATCATTCAGACTTAAAAACATTCCACGTAAGTAAACAAAAATTATAGAAAATAACAACGGTGGAAGTACTGACTTCTGGAAAATGAAAAATATATTTCACACGTAATAAAGCAGACATAAATAATAAAACTTAAACTACCGCATTCCTCACAATATAGTCCCCCCATTTTTGGCCGAAATCTTCACAGAAAAAGTCTGGGACTATATTCGAGCTCAAGGCACCTAACGCCTGTTGTAAAATTCCATTCCCCGAGTTTGAAGGCTAATATCTCAAAAATGGCGCTTCTGATTTAAAAATAAAGTGTATATAACTAAATCTTGTTTATTTCTGTTTATTACTGTCAAAAATATATTTGAAGTTGGTTATATTATCTAATTTTCTGACCAAGACAACTAAAAAGGCCAGATTTTTTTCAAGTCTCGGGAAGTAAGTTCAACTTTGACGCCCATTTGAAGAAAAAAAAGAAAACCCATTTCTCTTTTCTTCGTATAAGATATGAAACATATGTATATCTTACACTTTACAGAGTTTAAAATAATTACTCAGTGAACAATTACGTTATGACATTTTAAAAACATGCACTATCTCAGCTTGCAGAAGTCGGAAATACATTTCGTTTTGATGGTATTTTTCGTCTTTGAAAACTAAGCATGTGTAAAATGTCTTAGCAAATTGAGATAATTAGATATGCTTTCAACTTATATATATATTTATTTCGGAAAGCGAGCTCCACATGGCAGGACTTTTGGCCTTAGGCCAGGAGAGATAAGCTGCTCAAGGTTGCCAAGTTGTAAGCAACCATACTGCGCGTACCAAACACAATGCGAGAAAATTTCTCTAGTATGTACAGGAAAAATATCCTTGCCTATGCTTGAATAAACATTTATAAGTTGCAGTATTCACCAAAATAAAATTGTGATAAGTGAGCTATCTTTTGTCCCCACACTTCTTGGCTTCTCAACGAAAAAAGCAAATAGCAAATTGAAGGATCGCAAACTGGCCATGAGAACCTTAACGGCGTTACCTGCTGAAAATGCACAATAGCACTTTAAATTATCCTCAACTCCGTCTCCAAAAACTTTGCACGAGGAGGCATAGTGACGGTATGTTTCCAAACAGTTCTTAAACTAACAATGACTTGCATTCTTAAATACAATACTTTTTTCCACTATTGTCTTGTCCTTATGACTCATTCGTAGCGATAGGCATGTTGCTTGCAGTAGAAGATTACACGTGTACCCTACCTTTCTCTCTCAGGCATGCTCTTGGCAGTTGAGCGTGATTTTATAGCAAAAAATAAATATATATTTATATCAAATAACCATAGAATTCTATTGAGATTTCATAAGTGGATTCATATTAATGAACTCGAGAACAAGAAGGTCCAAACGGTGATTTTCGCAATGGAAAGCATGCGGGACGGAAAGTAATGCAGTCTGACACCTTCATCAATAGCAAAAATATTCATGAACTTAATAGTATGAAACTTTGTGTGGCTATGATCAAACCCCTTAGCTACAACATGTGAAAAGGAAAGTATCATATCTCGATCTGTGTTGTCCTTATGATGCCCCAAGTTCGATGGATCCATCCGGTACCCAAAAAAATTCGCTGAAAATCCATTCTTAACACATACTTTAGCAAATAAACTTTGGAAAAATATTTTAAACCCATCAGTAAACATAGAAAAAAACAAGCTTTAATTTGATATACTTTACCTTAAAATCAAATTAGCTGTCTTTGAGATATTAGTCTTCAAACTCGCCGGTGACGGAAATTTTGCAACGGGTAGTAGGCATCCTAATAAGGGCAATACAGATTATATATCACATAAAGCTTAGAAGTTTTACTATTCCATTTCTTTGTTTCCTATTTAGGATTATTAATTACCTCATTAATCGCCAAGTTCTTAGTCACAGCTTATGTATGGTAAAGTTTTGATCAAATATTTTTCCTTAGAAATCGAAAAATTAATCCACAGGACTGTTTACAAGATTCATATACCTGCGCGCATTCATCCGTGAATGAAAATTCATTATTCAAACATTATTTAGTTGCATTAATGGATATTGGAAATAACCCATTCGGATTCTGGGTGTTAATGCATCACGCAAACGGGGGGGGATTGACCAAGACCCTTGTTACAATCCCAAGTTCTATCATGTTTAGGCAGGAATCAATCGACTTTGAAGAGATGGTGTCATTAATTGAAAGAGGGAGAAAATTAAATGTTTTACCTGAAATAACAGACATGCAGTCTATTTTCTCGAGGAAATACTTCTCAAAATATTATTCTGCCCCCGTTACAAATAATAGAAGACATGGATAAAAGAATCAGAACTAAACAAATAACATCCTGAGTAGAGAAGGTAGTAAAAGTATGAAATATTTGGTAAATGGAGCCATGAACATCTGTAAAGATAAAAATTCATACTGCTGCCAAATACATACTTTTGGACAAAATCTATTATGTGATTACGTACACTAACACACATGTAACAAAGCTTTTATTTGAAAATAAAACTGTACCTGTGACGTAGAGCAAAACTCAATAAAGAAGGTAGGGATTTAGGAATTTGTCCTTAAATTATATCGCAATCCTTTTAAAACAAAACTTTACTGCGATCTCAGTAACCTTGATTTCTTGCAACCAACGTGAAGTATAACTACAGAGTGCGGCATTTTAAATGAAAAAAACCTTTGGTCGCCATTATTCCCAATGCACAAACACAGCATTTGCACTTCTAAATCATGATTCTCATCTCATTTCTCCATTTCACCTGATTATTGAAATGTAGTTTCCCTAAATGCAATAGCTAGTCTACTTTATTAGTTGAAATAATATTGAGTATTTTGGTAAATATATTGACTGGTTCCTCTGTATTGATAACTGAAACAATGTAAATTTTTCTTACACAAGGTGCTCAAGTTGTTAACCTGAGAAAATTGTGTGCACATCCTGCTTTGCATTTCAAAAAAAAATTCCAAAACTGAACTTCAAAAATTGGGGGGGACTATATTCGGAGGAATACGGTACTTCTTCTGAACATAAATACATGAAAGCTTTAAAATAGACTAAAGAGCATAAAATAAATACATATTAATCACATCACTTTCCCACAGGATGTCATCTTCACTCCCATTGAGAGCATTGGACAAACAGCGCATCTTGAACCCTTTCACTATTGTGTTTGGATTTATTTGTAGCCATGATGTCTTAATCCACTGACAGAGTTATGTAACTTCAGGTTTTTTAAGTTTTCCTTTTGCTGTTAAATTATCAGTACCACTATGCAACCATTCAGAATACAAAGTTTTAGTATTGTATTAAACACTTATTGACAGCAACACCCAGTACTTGCAGTTGTGATGTCATTCCTCCAGGTATCACAATAAGATCAGTTTTCATTTCACTGATTTCCTTTTTAACTTCAGGTATTAGGTGCCCTTTGGATGAATCCAGCTAAAGCATAGCTCTTTGTTTCAGTAGTGTCCATGGACGTCTATTCCACACCACATGTAGGAAATCTTTCATTAGATCTACTGTCATTCGTCATAACTATGTCTAATATATTTGATTGACTTTCCCTCCGCATTTATGCCACATATTTCTGCATGATCTGTCATTTCTAAGTGCTACGTACATACGGTATGATTCAGTCATGAATTCAAAACTTCAGATAAGTGTAAAAACTGCCCTCGTTTGAAATACATCGCTGTGGTCCTAGATAATGATTAGTACTGGAAAAAATTATCATACCCGTCATTGTTATAAAATTTCTCTTTTAGTATTGATTATTTAAGTAATTATTGAAATGGATTCTTGAGGAATGGATCCCTATGACTCACTTAGTCATACATTTGCACATTCATAGCATACCGCCATGTAAACACAGAGTTATAAGTTGTACTCGAATCTAAGACGAGTCTTGATATTTTTAGTTGAAAATTAGTCGAAAAAGGTCGTCTTAGAATCGGGTAAATATGGTATTCAATTGCTGTCATTGGCTGGATATCTTTTTGCAGTTTTGTACTACCTTGTTTGGGTTTGATGAAATTGTATTTAGATGAAATGAAATTTGTATTTTCTTTTGGTAGCTTTAATTTTTTTTGCACTTATTGTTGCTTGATGCCTCCTACTTTCTATGTTGAGCATTTTTCCTGAAAATGCTCACATCTAAAGAAATATTTAATCCCAAAATGTCCCAAATCCATTCATAAAAAGTCACTTGGCATTAATCAGTACTTAGCCAGTACTTATTATCAAAAATATTTTAGTGTATTACATTACAATTTTGGAAATCTTGTGTACTAATTGGTTTCATATTGCTGTAGTTTTATCTAACTAATGATTGATATTATGTTACATTTAAGGGAAACCATGGATCAAACCAACGTACGTGTTGGGCCTTAAGATGCCTCTAGTGATTTTAGTGAAATAAAACTGAAAAGTACCAGTGTAATGAGTGATTTGTCTGACATGCTTGTCTACAAGACCACAAAACAGCAGTGTTCAGACGACCATGCTTGCCTTTGCAGTAAGATGAAACAGTGTGGTACCTTTTGATCAATTGACCACGCTTCAGTCAAAACTTTCCTTGTGAAAGCAAAATGCCGGGAAAATTTTTATCTTCCAATGTGCCTCTCGTAGAGGGGATTGTGCAAAGAGGAAAAATGTGTGAATGTGGACTTCATTTGAGTGAGTGTTTTTTCTGTGAGAGATGTGTGATTATATTGTGTAATGTGTGAATTTTAATAGTTAGAACACAGCCAGTTTTGTAATAGATCATATATATATCTACATGTATATATGTGACCCATTTTCTATTTGACTTGTGCATATTGTAAAATTTTTAATGAATGTTGTGAGTACAGTAACTTTATTGGGCTGTTTGCTCCATGCCTCAATATTTATCTTGTTTGTGATGTACATCTATTCCTGATATTGTCAGTGCGAATGCCAAATATCCAGTCATACTGCTGTCATCTGAAAGATCTCAAAAAGTGTCCTAAATTCATCACACATGGTTACACCATGTGTGCACTCCTTTTTATTTCTTTGGCTTGTACATTTTCTACTTTACCTCCAGTATTTAACTAAATCACTGATAAAAGAAACTGTTTCTGGGGTAACTTAGTGGAATTTTTCCATAATGAAGAAGAGAAAAACTAACAATGCAATTCCACAAATTGCATTGTTAGTTTTTCTCTTCTCCATTAAATCACTGATGATTGATATCATTTCATTATGTTCATAAAAAAAACAATTGGGCCTCTTCTAGTCATCCTGTTTGTCTCAATTCCTCTGAGAGAAAATTACTGGAAGAATTTTGTATAATATGTACATAAAATTGTTTTGGAAACGTATCATTTATCTGACTCATTTGATAAATTAAGATTTTGTGTTTACTATGGATGATCTTTATTGATAGTGATTTTATGATTTTTCATCTTAAGTGGAAAAAGCTTAAGAAAAAATAATTTGAATGGAGCTATGTTATTTTAATGAACTAGACTGATGATGTCTTATTTTAAATTGAACTCTCAGTGATAGATACTTCCAATATGCCGGGGAGGTTATTTTAACAACTTTCAGATTATTATAAACTCTTAGGGACCATCAAGACATCACTATTCATAAAGAACACATTGTGGATGATTGTGGTAATACATGCGTCTCTTGTCTTATTGTGATGAATCATTGGATATTGTCACTTCCCATCAAAGAGAGCAAATATGTATGTATATATATTTATATATATTGAAAAAAAGATAAAAATATGTCATCTCATTTATATTCTCATTTATTCAAAAAATTTGAAGCATTTCTATATAGGTTTGCTGTTATGAGGAACTGTGCTGTCATGTTATTCCAAAGGTCACTTGCTCTTTTTGTAAGTGTTGAGCCATAAAAAGGCGCATAAGAAGTATGTGTCATATTTATTGTAAGAGAAACTGTGCAATTAGTTGCTTGGATATGGCCATTTTAAAAAGGAATCATTTAGTGGTATTGTTGGGAAAGATAGAATGTAAGTAATTATGCTTTTGTATGTTAAATTGGCTGGAAACATTTTAAAATGTGTAATATAAGCAAGGCAACTTTATTTATGAATTAATGGCCATCAAAATTGTGTTCATTGGGTTATGTTGATACTTCTCAACATGTTTTATATCCATATTTTAGCTATTTTAGGCATTTTTGTAGATTATGCCTTCTTTCCAATTCTTGTGAAACTGAGTTGCTGTTGATCAGCTGAAAATTTGTGATGGAGCTAGCCTTTGACTTAAAATACTCCAGAAACTAAGTCTATGACATGGTTTTCAAGAAATATTTACCTCATGGAAGCTAACAAATTTTCAGGTTATAGTGACAGGTGAAGTTATGCTGAATCAATTTAAGGCAAATGAGTCTCCATGCATTCCCATTTATCTTCATCAGTACGGTGTGTACATTCAATTAATCAGTCTGCAAGTAATGAAACCGTCCAGCTATCTTCCTTCTTGAACATTCGTCTTTTACATGCTGAACTCATGAATATTTTTTGTCACCCTGAAATTGATTCCTTGTTTAAAACTATGCCTTCACCCTTCTATGGGTTGATGGGCTTTTGTATGCTTTACATTGATAAATTCCCTCAATTTTGCTGTTATTTCACTGAAATGTGTAACTTCTCTTTGAGAATTGTTAATAGACTTTGGGTTTTTTAAATAATTGTTTAATAGCTTAAGAAGTATAAAGAATATGTTAGATTGTGATTCATCTTCTGAAATCATTAAATCACCTATTTACTTCTGCTTTTTGTTTATCATTGAAATCTCTCAGTAAAGATCTGAGATATAAGTTATCATTGAATTACTATGATTGCCTCAATATTTGTTAAAGCATTATGTGTTAACTGCATTTGTTCTGTATACTCTTGGTACTTTTTTTCCCAGAATTAATTATGATGTGTGAATTATTGTTGGCATATTACTAATACAGTCAAACCTCCTGATTGTGGACATGTGTGGTACTGGAGAAATAATCCACTGTTCTGAGGGGACAGTTCGGACATGCTTTATTACGGAGTGACTATGTTGGTAAAATTAAAGTATTAAGTCATTTAATATGTATCATTAAACTTATTTTTTAAATATTGGAAAATATATCATTTTCACACAGTAATAATGGTAGAAACAAACACGCATTTTTTTATCCTTAGATCAATTATTGGCATTATCACTCTTGGAACAAAAACTTGGGCTGCGGTAAGGAGACAGTTCACCATCTGTCCCCAGATAGCCATGTTTGGTATCACAGAGAGATCGTGTCAGTAACATCACTCACAGGTCGTGGCTGGACCCCCTACTGATAGAATTATCTCACAGCTAAAAGATTCTCTAAGGTAAGCGATGCATTGCCAAGGGAACAGGAACTTGATAATGGACTGCAGATTGCTCCCTAATTGCTAAGATGAGGTTAGCAAATTTTCCTGGAAAAGTTTCATGGGTATATTTGCTCCAAGAAATGGGGTTTTAATGCAGGGGAAGCTAAATTTTTACAGGATAGATCATAAAGTCTGTTAATAGAGCATAAGTGTTTCTATACTATTGTCTGCATCTGTTATCGAGCATGATAAAGAAGTTACCTGCAGGGTGAGGGTGCCTATCAACAACCTCACATCGCTGGAAACCATATGAAACTTGATCATCAGTATTCAATGGAAAAACCTACGATTTTTAGAGTGTTGCTGAGTATGTCTGAATTTCGGTATTAGTTCCCTAAGTCTCCCAGACCTCCAAAATGCAGAATTAGTAACATGCAAAAGATCGTAGGTTTTCCCAGCGAATACTGATGAAGTTTCATCGGGTTTCCAGCTGTGTGAAGGTGTTGATAGCTAGCACCCTAGGTGCTAGTTCTGCCTTCTAGTAGGTGCCTAGTTCTGCTCCCAGGGATTGAAAACTCCATTTAAAGAAGGTGGCTGCCATTATAGTTGTCCATTAAGGGAGGTTTGACTGTAGTGTTATTGATGAAAGTCATGGAATTTTATGATTTTTCTGCTGAAGTAGCAATCATATAATGAAAATACCTTATTAGATTATCATTTGGAGTATCAAAATTATTGTTCTCTCATTTTGAAAAATCATAATAACCACTGTCCTTATCTGAAAATCACTTTCTAAAGTGATTGTTTCCCCATTATTTCAGTCTTAACCCTTTAAAGATCATAAGGGTTGTAGGCCATTTTTTGTTGTTTCATTGATCAATTTATGTTCAAATTGATGTATAGATTTCAAAAATCTTTGTTTTAAAGTGATATCTTCTATAGTTCTTGAGATACAGGTTGGGACATATATGTCCCTATGGTCGATAACAGAATCTTGTGTTATGAGGGTTGCATACCTAGGCTAAAATGCTCGTTTCCTACAGTTGCCCCTTTAGGCCTGTATCGGATTTATTAGATATAGCTGAAGCTACTCAATATTTTTCCTTAATGCGAAAAGATTCATTTGTTACTGTGAAGGCATTACTTTTATAATAAAGCAGTTGAATGTTTCTGATGAAAACAGCTAAATTCTCATTTTGGGTAATATTCCGTGAGATGTTCCAAAGGCTAGAATACTGTACGATTCTCAATTCTTTCCTTTGCACATTTAGCACCTTTTCCGTTTTGCAATTTTTATCAACTTGTGTTTCTGGCTGCTCCATTGGTATGATGCTCCGGACAGAAGCTGCTGGGAGACTTCTCTTCCTATTTTTACAGTGTCCAATGAGGAATCTAGCTATGAGTTGCCTGTACTACAGAGGTGATATGTATGGCCTTATACTGGGGATTCACGTAATGATGCAGCTGTGCAAAAATACAGTGAGCGTTGTTCGCAGCTATATCCATCAAATCGAAAAATATTTTAAAGTAGTACTGTATCTTTGCCTTGCTGTCGACTTCATAAGTAGGTAATCTTTTTCTGGTCCATGAGATCGACGCCGCCCATAAACGTGTTGTGGGAAATCTCTATCTCTGGGCAAGGAATTTGTATCTTTTATACATTTTTTGTTGCCTCCTCGACACAGTGAGTGATGTGCTGGAATTCAGAAAATTAGACAACATTACTACAGATCTGTTATCCATCCACTTGACACAAGCTATACCAATTGATGAAAGCATTTGGCTTTCACCACGTTTCAAGTCTTTGTCTTGCTTGAGATTCTTTGGTATATGTTTTCTGTCCACACGTGCCATTCCACATATGTTGTTATTCCACATTTGCCATTGCTGAGATTTCAACTGTAGTAATGGTGAATTGAAAAAATTGTCTATGTAAATCTCGCAAAACAAGTGCGCAGGCGGTTTAGTCAGCATGGTTACCACGCTTTCAAGTCCATGTTGTGTCTGTTTTCTTGCCAGTATATAAGTCGAATTGATACAAATAGCCAGATTTTGAATCGCATCTGCACCACATCTTGAAACCCCACTTTATGGGTTTACCTTTTATACCTTGCTTCATGGTGTTATGTCCTTTGAATCATATCATATGATTATCTACTGACTGCTGTTTGCTTGATTTCCCTGCATTCTGGAAGCATCGATTAAAGTGACGAATCAGGGGCCGAACTTTGAAAGCTCTATCATAATTATGGTGGCTTCTGGGAAGCATCTCAACATTGTTTGCAAAATGTTACGCCTTCCTGATCACTTCAAACCACTTTCGAGGCATTACATTGGCAATGTATGGCACTAGCATGTCCGGGTCAGAGGACCAATAGTCTCTAAGTCTTCCATTCCAACCACAAGATAACCCATTGCCATATTCATCCCCAAAAATGTACGGATCTCTTGGATGTCAGTTTTGAGTGAAATGCCTCTCTGTTTTGTGTATAATTCACTTTGCTGAAAAATAATATTACCCAATTCCTCAAAACCGCAAGATTTCTCGAATACTTCATATGGGTTAGGTTCCATACTCAAATCAACATCTATGTTCAATGCACTAATCATATTCAATCGTTTCCATTTCGACATTTTCTTTCCGATCCTTCGAGATGAAACTAATGTCTTTGTCCTGGGCAGTTTTTGGATGGCGTTTGCTTCGTGGTACATCTGGTGAATCATTGAATGCTGCTTCCAATGCAGATGAGGTAGATGGTTGAGCTGAGGAAGAGTGACAGGCATTGGGAAAAAATATCTTTGGAATAGGACGCTCAATAATAATTTCTGCACCAACATTGTCAGCATCATCCCTCAAGAAGCCTTCATCTTCTTCATCAAGAGGAAGATTGTCTTCATCATCGCTTTTATCAGCTAGAAAAATCTGCTCAATAGCGTTGTCAGATACTGCGAATATGCGTTCAATTGCCGGCATCCTTTTTCAAATGAGCAACGGAGCAGTTGAAAAGGTTATTAGTACTTGCAGAAATATTCTTAAGTGTACACAAGAGTAATCAGAAAAATAGCTTGACTCACCTTGAAGGTTTCGGCATCCGACTACTACAAAAGATGTAATCAAAGCCAGGGCAGGGGATCTATTACAGCGATTGGCTGTACGCTTTTTGTAACACACAAGAAATGCTTCGATCACATCCCTGGAGATACTAATGGAATTTGATGAGGAGGAAGCAATTCATAGTTTGACGACTAGATGACTCCCATCGCCCACACTGTGAGAACCTTTACTACCACTGTTTTCGCCGTCGGGGGCAGATATGGTTGGTGCCATATGGTCAAGTGGGTTGGGTAATACCAGAATTTACCTATTGCTTTGGAGAAACTGCCAAGGCCCTTTCCTATTGAAGCACTTTCTTTGCCACGCGTCACGAAAGAGAAAGACGTGCAGAAAGTGTTTCATCTTATGTTTGCGGTGGAAATTCCAAATCACGTTGGTATGTTTTTGGATGTAAATTCTCAATACATTTATGGACCTAAAATCACTATTTTGTAACAACACCACCATCATAAACTTCCGCACGCCTCCCAAAGAATAAGTTGAAAAAGAAGGCTGGCATTTCAGCGACCATTGTGGCGGCAATTCAATTTCTGAAAAACAGTAAGTGTGCTGTGGAACAGGTCTCACAGTCATGATTTCTCTTCCTTCATTGTAAACATCTTTACCCAAAAGCATTTATGTCCTGCATCAAGAGGAACATTGTCTCTAACCCCAGGCATCACCCATATGTCGCTAGTAATGGTGGAAACTCATTAGAAATCGATTCGTGTAAACCAATGTCAAAACTCATTCTGTTACGGGCCATAGGGACATGTGTCCCATGACATAAAAACCCAAGTTTTACAATAACAAAACCACAAATTCAGTGTCAAAAGCATAAGAATGATAAAGGAGGAATGTATGTACAATAGCTAAATTCATGAAAAGGTTGTGTTTCGACACATAATAAGTTTTTAATTGAAAATCAGATTTAGGTTTTATAAATGACATTTCTTGCGAAATAGTTTGTCAATCAGGTAACAACAATAATAAATAGGTATCGTAATAAAGGCTTGTTTCCTTAAAGCGACTTATATATTGATACATACCTTACGTATAAAATTTTAACTCCTAGACTGCCTCAGCTAAATTTTGGAGCATTTCAAAAACATGGGACAAATATGTCCCTTGGTCCTTAAAGGGTTAAGGAGGAGAGATGCTTTATTTCTGCACTATCTCAGTTGAGGATTCTCAACCTCTTCAAGCAAATTTTCATCATCTGGCACTATCAGTAAATAAGTAGCTTACATGGGTGCAATACTTGATGACTATTTTCGCTCAATTTAATATAGCCATGCTATCTTATGGTGCGTTATCATTGCTTCATGTTGATGCATTGTTCGATGGATATTTTTACACTACTCTGCTATTTAAGATGCATTAAATGGGTTGGCAATTAAAAGTTACAGTAATCTTCCCCCTTTTTTAGGAGTCCAGTAATACTTTGCATATAACAGTGCGTATGCGTATAAGTGTAGCATGTGAGTTGGTCTTTAAGTTACAATCTACTAATCGTTGAGGTAAAAGTGATTATGTTGAAGGGATAGAAATTAATGGAAATTAGTGCAGTCTGGAAATGTTGCATTTTGGAATCATGATAGGCATTTTTGGCATCGTTGGCTCCGACTGTCAGCTACGCCTGTCGTGCAAGTTCTTCGGCTAAGTCTGGAGGGTAATTAGTCTGCTGAGTGATAATGTCCAATGAGGGGGGGAAGTACCCAAAAGTGCCTCACCGTACGGGCATGGAATACTTGTGATTTCTATTTAGCACAGTAATTTTATGTCAAGACCCTCAATGAGGGTGAAGCATCAGTCCTCCCCGCAAAAGTGACTTTAACCTAAGCAAAATTTTGTCATTGGAGGAGTTTATTGGTTAAGTACTTGTCGAAGGATCTGAACTTTTACCAAGTGCCACAGAATTAAACACTAAGCCCTGGTTTCAACAAATAATCATCATCAGGTGATAAATAATGCTGTGTACTCTCCTGTTAATTCCAAACATCAACTTGAGGTTGGGGAGGAGGCTGAAAACAAATACTCATTGATAAGTGTGGGGGCCATACACAGGGTTGTCAGATGTCCCAAATTTTACGGGACAGTCCCGTATTCATGCTAAATGTCCCACGCAAGGAAAGAAAATGTTATTTTCAGTATATGTAATACTGGTAAAGGTATTTATTATTTATTAATAAACTGCCCTGTGATGTCGATATAACATCCGTAAAATCATTCTTGAAGGAAGTTGTCGATTATGTCACACAATGATTTCCTCGACAGCACACGTGTCCCTTATTTTGTTTTCAGGAAAATGGCAACCCTGGCCATACATCCTCTTTAAAATTTCGAGTAGAATATCAGTAAATGGATGTGCTTAGTGTGTGGTGCTCAGGAAACAGGATCGTACTCTCTGACAACAGAAAGATTTGTAGGCATACCAATTTTAGAATCTCTACCCACCTCAATAAAGTTTAAAACTTTTATCCTCTCCTTACCATTCCATCCCCAAAATTCATACTGGCTAACCGATGATTTTGAATTACAATTATCCCACCAAGATCATTTATCTCTTGGTTGATTTTTCACCTCCATCCTTTAGTTTCCTTCATGTCATCTTTTATAAAAGACACCACTTCTTAGAAATACTACATAACATTCCTCTATTAAACTATTTTCCAAACCTCCCTCCATAACTTACCATAGACTTCCAACCCTAAAGATGCTTTTCCTCTAGGTATGAATGCTTGAAACTCATTCTTCAATACCCTTATCTTACAGCACTTTCCCTTGCAATCATCCCTGCTGGAAAACTTGAATGCTACTTAGCAGTGATCCCCAATTTTCCTGCTGTAATACACCCTTCATCTGTCCTATTCACTCCCATAGCGCATGTACTTCTAACAACATAATTTATAAACTAAACTTTAGGTACACAATTCAGTTTTCTACATAGGCCTAATCCCTTAATAACTGCTACTTCTCTGGAGCACTACTAACCCCTAATCCCCTTGCCATACACATCAACAGCAATAATCATAATATGAACCTCCTGAACCAAGCTATGCATGACTAAAAACTGTAAATTTAAGTTATTTGAATTTCCATGATCCAAGTAGCAATAAAGTCGGCTTCCATATTTTTTGTCATCTGGTGAGATAAACATTGGCATCTTTTCCAAGGCTGTGGTAATAATCGGACTTCACATTGGATCTTGCATCATTACGTTCTTCATGCAGGGAATTGTAGATAATTTCCTAGCTTTTATGTTCGAACTGAATGTTCTTAACAAAATTAGTTACTTAAATTGATGGTCTCAGAAATAACCTATGCCTGAATGTTCTTAATTTAACAAAATTAGTTACTTAAATTGATGGTCTCAGAATTAACGTATGTCTTTTAACTGATGTCTCTGTCTGTTGTTGGAAAAGTTCAACCTATTTCCTCCATCGCATTATTTCCTGGTGAAACCAATCAGCATCAATTCTCCTGCTAAACTAATGTAATATTTTAATGTCCCTTAACTCTGTGAATAATGACTTAGCCCTTCTGATTATTCTTTAGCCAGATTAGTTGTCAGACACGACGGTTGGCTGAGTAAGAAAGAAAGAGTTTTCCCTGAAAAGATAAGAAAGGAACTGTGTTTAAAGTTTTGAAAAAAGGGAAATACATATGCACTTTTCCACTCCTTTCTTATGTTCCTTTTGCATTGTTCAGCTTCATCCTCATATTAATGTCAACATCTCCAATAGTTTGTCATTTTTATGTACCTCAAATATTTCATCCAAATACCAATGGCATGAACTGTAAGCTGTTTCATGGACAATCAATCACCTTATGTAATGGCTTTTTCTAAATTATTCAGTGGAGGGGCTCACTCTGATACCATGGACTAATGTTTAGGTCTAAGTACTGTCCTTTGACGCCATCAGTTCGGTTAATCATTTTCTATATTTTAGCTTCTTTTGAGAAAACCACAGGGGAATAAAATGGTACCTCTGAATTTGAATATAGGTATCAATGCATGTGGGTACAGTGGATTTTTGGTAGCAAGTATACATTAACCTAGTCATAAAAGTAGGTACTTTGACCATTTCCCCTTGGGTGTCGAGTGACACTTGACATATCCTAGCTCGGTACCTACCAATCGACATGATATGAATGTCACTTGAAACACAAAATATAAGTGTTTAGAAAAATTTATAGATTAATGAAAATTTGTAGGTTTAAACTCTATCTGAAAGTAAAAGATGTCAAATAAATGCTTACAGTTTGTAATGTATTGAATTATATCCTGTAAGGATAGTTCTTGTCCTTCGTCCTTAAATCCAGGGAGATTTAAAAATTATATTTCAAGTGGGGTACTAATATGGAGACTAAAAAAGTTCAAAGGGTTAAAGAAGAATTGCTCCTTGAGTTTAAATCTTAAAATAGAGAGGAAATTATCTTCTGGCCATTCATTCTTTTTATTCATGTCTGTAAGTACAGCATATTTTACTGTTACAGTAATGGAGGTTTAAATTTTTAGAAATACATGTATAAATTGTACTATGGTGCATAAAAATATTAAGCCAATGTATATTCTACACAAATGGTGGCTCATACCATAGGGTACCACTCTATGGGATTATTTCTGGCAGCCTTCTCTCATTCCATGGAATAGGTTCATGATAACAATTACCTGTGTATTTACCTAATCAAGCAAATTCCAACTCCACAAATTATTGGTGCATCATTTTGGTGAATGCTATGTCATTCACATTAAGTTTCTGTCAGGCCAGGATGTAAAATGCTGGTAATGTTCAAAATTTTAGCTCCTTGTTGAAGATGGTGTTAGTGAAGTTTCAATTTCCTTTGTCAACTGTGAACTTTTTCAATTAAATTTCTTCCCCTACATTAAGGATTCAAACTGTTACCTATCCGTGCTGAAAAACACCAATAATGTGGTTATGAAATGGCAGCTGACTATCATGTGGACAAGCTCCCTGCATGTTTCATATTACAACAGCAAAATTCCACTATTTAGTGCTGCAAGGCTGAATGAGTTAGCAGAAAACGTATTGCATTTCATGTCACTAAACCTATGAAGACCACCTTATGAAAATTTCTTATCCTTGCTTGGGTTTGTATTATGTGCTGAGCCTTAACGATCCATAAGGCTGTGATTTAAAAAAAAATAAGGTTAATACAGTGGTAATATAATCAAGATAGGAACTTGGCAAACAGGAGCCTTAGAAGGAAATGAAAATATTTTTTAATTCTTTGAGTGGAAGGTTGCCAATGCCTAGGTATACCTATTAATTTGTTATCCTTAAACTGTAGTTGATGGCCTTGCCTCATCAGTAATTTTATCTTTCTGCAATTAACAGAAATGCTTGTTGAATTATTCACCAGAGAGATAGTCTTACTTGCATCTTTGTAAATGGCCTAGTGCTGGCTGATTTTCATTAAATCACTTATTTTAAATATAAACATACATGAGGGTTCCATTACCTTTCGGGGTATGTCCAGTGCTTATTAAATCAATTTCATCATCACCATAATTGGATATAATGGAATTGTAAAAGTTTTGAAAATTACCCTCATTTATGAGTCTGGCATTCATTCTTTGCTCAATAAATAAATAAAAAGTATGGTCTCTGACTCTCCAGGTATTGTATTTCACAGAAATATACCAGGATATTGGATGGATCTATTTTTTAGGGAATGCAGGTGACTTAGTAATCAACATTTTTTATATGTCAAGGTCCTTCTCGTGGTACACTGGTATGATGAGCTATTCTAAAGAGCCCAAAGAAACTCTTTTCTGGTTCAAAAATGGAGTACCGCAGTGCTTCTACATCTTTCAACAATAAGGTATCTCCCGCATGTAGCTCAACCATTCCTCCAGTAAAACATGTGTTAGCTTTTGTATGTCCTCCTCCATGAGTCATTGTTGTACACTGAAGCACAGGTGACTCATTAACCATCACAAGAAATCCATTGACATCATGGTCATCTAAGTAGTAAACCTGGATGAAAAAAAAATGAGAATACACATTTGTTAGTTCTCAGTATTCCTCTTTCCTTTGTCTGAATGGAATTACAACAGGTTCTATTTCCTGTTCAGTCATTCAGACAATCGCACAAGTATTCGTACAATTTGCCGATTTACATGGTACAATTTCCTCATACAAGAGTTTGTACAAAAAATTGTATTGTTTAAAGCGGCCTTTATGGTTCATAAACTTCATTATCTTAGGGCAGATTGAGTATTTAATCACCTCCTCCCAGAATCCTAAGTGTTGTCTGAGGTTTTTGGAAAATGAAAAAGGACAATAAGAAATTGCCATTGAGAAAGAATACAGGTATATTTTAACTTATATTTGACTCTACCATAGATTCTCAGTCGATTTGAATCAAGTTAACTGTATCATCGGGAAAGTCTTTCCAAAAAATCATTTCCATGCTTTAATCAATGTTTTATGAAGGATCATCATTTTTGTTGGATTTTTTTAAGTGGATCCATCTTTGGATGAATTCAATAATGTTTTAATACCAAGCTTGGTGTGTGCTTAGTTCAAGTAATTTTTCATCCACAAACTTGACATCTATTTCTTGCAACCTTGAATTATGAAGTAATCTACTTTGTCAATTCATCAAGGTATTCTCCAATTTATATTCTTTTAATGACTTATTTGTGCATTGCTTGTGGTAGTATTAACGGAATGATTGTCAAATTCCATAGTCTATGCCTCAAGTGGCAGAGACAAACCATCAGGAAATTAAGTATTTCATCATCATCATCATCCGTCAACAATCCTTGGTAAATAAGCCTGAGGATATCCTCTTTATTAACAATCCTTCTATTGGTTTTATATGCCTCTCCACTAATTTTTATTATGAGCTG
Source organism: Platycnemis pennipes (assembly GCA_933228895.1). Lineage (NCBI taxonomy): Eukaryota > Metazoa > Arthropoda > Insecta > Odonata > Platycnemididae > Platycnemis > Platycnemis pennipes. Next base: position 49,627,057 of record OW121849.1, on the reverse strand, counting down.
ATCTCTTCGTATTTATGTATTTCTTCTCTTACACATCCTTAACTACTTTTTCTGTACATTTCATCCTTTCCATTTCCTTTGCCATTCTTCCCATTCACTTTGTGTCTCAACAATTATCTTTATCAGTTCATTATGTCTCAAGATATGGATGATTAAGTTGTCCCGTCTTCTTCTTAAGGTTTACAGAAGACTTTTCTTCTTCTCCTCCACTCTTCTTAGGACTTCTTTGTCAGTCATTAGGTCAATCCATTTTATCTTCATCATTCTTCTGTGGTACCATATTTCAAATTATTCCAGCATTGATTTCTCTGCTGCTTTTATTGCAATTGCTTCACTGCCATAAAGAAATGTGCTCCATTTCTGATGAATTGTTTCCTTACTTTAAAGCTTGTATTTCCAGCGGTGACTATAGATTTTTCTTTGAGTAAAACTTCCTCTTCTCCAAGGGTATTCTACTGACTACATATTTCCTTCTTGCTGTAAAGAATTTAATTTTGTTGGAATAAATCGTAGTTTCTGGTGTAGAACATGCACAGGTTTATGACACATCCTAGGTCTGGACAAATATATGGAAAAATAATAACCTTTCTATAATTTTTTGATACTGTTCATGGTGAAATTAAGAAGTGATCTTATACCAAATGGTCTTAGAAAATACGGGGTCACTATGTCATCCAGAACATCATCAGGGGGTCTGATTATAAGACTATTGCCATGCAGATTTCCAGTAATTTCCAGTAAAGAAATTTTCCATAAAAGATTTATGTGTGCAGTGAATTTATATATAGACCACTGTTAATTTTTTAAATATGTAGATTTCAACAAATTCACAGGTAAATTTTACAGCTCAGTTCACTGGCACCACATTGTCAAAAATTGCTGGTTGCTAAATCAGGTATTAGCTATATGAGATGCAAGATGATTTTAATGGATTTATTTAGAGAAAAACTATGTCTTATAAGCTGTAAAATATGGAATATTAATATATTTTATTGCCGTAGCTGTTTTTATAAAATCCTCTGACTTTCCATTGATTTGCTGTCACCATTTTGGTGGCTTTTGTGCTTCCTTGGTTCTAAGGAGTCTCTCGTATCTTGTCATCAGGCTTCCGAATAGTTAAAACACTGGTTCATATTGCACTCACACTGTGGGTGGATCTCAAACCTTGTATGAATTGGGAAATCATTAACTAATCATCTCACTAAGCTGGCTTGCATTTTTGAGCAATATAAGGGTAACCAAATAACAAGCCTTAGCAAACCTTTACCTGAATCTTAATACACAGCATTTGAGTAGATACCAAGGGGTGAAGAAAGCAAAGTTATTTTCTTATATTTTAATATGTAATCTATGTTTTTTACCTTAATTTAAATGTTGGACCACAATTTATTAAAAAAGCAAATTAAGTTATGATTAATTGGGGTTGATATTCTAAGAGAATTTTTTCCTTATTTCTACATATTTTACATCTAAGGGAAGGAGTTCAAATGATTTCACATCATGCATATGTTCATGCTTTTTTAAATGCTTACAATATTAGCCACACAACTTATTACAAAATACTTCCCCAGGTTTGGCAACAAACCGGAAATAATTCCTAATTATTTTATAATCGGGTGAGAAAACAACATTTTTTAAAAAGACATGAGGATAATTGCTTAGTTTTGAAAAAAAGCTCAATAAACCACACCTAAAGCACTCTCACCTGAAAGTTTTAAAGTTCTCACCTGAGCGTAGATAAAGTATATTCCTGATTCCCTGATAGTTAAGGTTCCATCATTCTCTTGCATACGATGCTGTCTGCTAAGGTGGCTTCCCCAATCTTTCATCCTCCAATCTTTAAATATACCATCTGGATGTCTTATTCGCCCATTTCCTGTTAGCAAAAAACTTTCTTGAATTCTTGATAATTCAATTCACATATATGTTATGTCTATCAAAATGGAAGTAGAGTAAAAATAAATTGGAGGGGCAGGCAGGGGCCTTATGGAGCCCTCCTGGCACTTCTCACTGATGGGGGACAACAGCACTGCGGTAGAGGTATGGAAGGGGGTCACCCAATACACAGTGACATCATGACTTCCAAGTGCCCTAAATTATGATATTTTTCAGATATGAGCTGTGGCTCAGTTGATTTTTTTTGTTTGAGTAGTGAGCAAAAATTAGAGTTACAGGAGACATGAACAAGCTTAAGGAGCAGTCAAAGGAACTGGCAACATAAGAGTTAGAGGAGCCGCAGTTTCAGTAGCATACAGAAGTATTGTTGGGAATTAGTACCGAAGAGGGGCCAGATGTAAAGGAGGTTATATCTTCAAGTGAGTTAAAGGAAATGTTGGGAATCTGAGAGAGACATTCAGAGATTATTGAAAGAAAACTCACAGAAAAAGTTGAAATTGGCCTTACATCAGAGCTATGTAATGACAAACATGACAAATGTCTAATTCATTTCCGAAAGTGAGGATGAATCAGACTTCCTTGGAGAAAATTTATAAAAAATGGCTCACCTGCAAAGTGTCTATGTCCAATAGAATACTTTGAAGTGTTTCCATCAAAATGTAGGGCAAGTGTTTGTGTGCTTCCTGTAATCCTATGGCCCCCTCTCAAGACTGGGTCATCACGAGCACCACCACGTCTCCTGCTGCCACTACGTCTCCTGTCAGGCCTAGAAACATCTGCAGAGGAGAGAGGTAATCAATACATTGAGTAACATAGAGCCACATTGGCTAGGAATGTAGATTTGATGACTTATTGAGGGCAGAAGGGATTTTATAGTTATTTCTTGTTGAAATGGCGAGGTATACCTACAACCTGTGCCAAATTACTATAAATCTGAGTATGCAACATGTGAGAATTACTTTAATAATGATATTGTGTTGACAAATGGTAGACATCATTTAACATTTTAATAGCATATTTTGGTCATTTTAAAAGTGATCATGAAAAAAGGACTGGTGAACGTCTACTTACATAACAGTCGAATCTCAGTGTCACTAAGGTCAATATAAATTTTAACTGAATATTGCATATGATTCACTATTACCAACCAGAATCAGGTAAAAATTACAAAATATTTCCTTTAAGTGATTGGCTTGTCATTCAGGCACAACTGCACTTACTTTTGGGAGAAATTCACCATCTGAAACCACCTCCAATTATCTGTATTTCCAAGGCAATGTGGTCAGTAAAATTTGGATCATTGAATATATCTAAGAAGAATTGTTTCCAAATTGACACTCTAGATTCTGTATTTGCACCACATGCATCTATATCCAATGAACTATGGTCATTGCCATTACCTTCTACTTCCAATGGATTCACAAATTCGTGGTTCAGTGATGATCTCCTCAAACGGCTCCTACGGACAATTTCAGGTGGAGAAGTATGCTCCACCTCTAATGAAGTCTCCACTGCATCACTTTTTATTGCCTGGAGGAATATGAAATAAAATTTCATCTTAAGATCACAATTTACTGCTTAATTAATGAAAGTGACCATTTTAAATTACTTGTGGATTATTCAACATTCCTGGTTAATTTGCTTTGTCTAGGGTTCTTAAAAATTTAGTAATATAGAGTTTTAATTCTAGTTTAAATGCTTAAAATTCAAACTGTAGAATACATTTCTAAACATTTATTTCATTTGAGATCTCCACCTTTTTTCATCTCTTGCAGTGAATTTTGTAGTCAGACCATTCAATATTGATAGCTTGGGATTCATGGATTATCTATCCTAAATCGGGGTAAAATAATTATAAATCTCAACTATTGCCCATTAATGTTAATGACAATAGTTTCACCTGAAGTACATGAAGAATAAAAAAGCAGACAGAATGTACTCTGAACTTATTATAGAGTTAGCATGACTTGTTCACCAAGTCAACTTCCCAAGAGAAAAATGCTGTACAGCGACGTCTTTCCTAACCATTCTATTCTCCTTCTCTCTCTCGATCATGATCGCACAGCTGAAGATACAGTTTTCCTCACCAACCTCCCAATTGGATTACTGAATTCTCATTAGGTATTAGAGTTCACAATTATTTTCCTTAATCTTAGTAACCAACAATACACAGAGCCATCAGGTTCAATTTATAGGTCAAATCCTGATGAGTTCTCTGGTAAAAGTAACTAAAGATTTTCTGGTTCATTTAGCATCAAACTGAATATGGCCATGAAGAGTGTGAATGGTATCATTGCCCAAAGCAGAGGAATGGATTATATTAGCTAGGAATGTAATCATAGCACAGCATAAATTACTGATTTAACCCGAACAGTCCAAAATTACTACTGTCTGCATATTCTTAAATTCTTCTTAACCTTATTGATGCATTGAAAGGAAATAACAAGGTGAGAGAAAATATAAACCATAATAAATGGTTTAAAAATAATGGTCTCAATGTTCCCCGGTTCATGACACTTTTTAAGCTGTGAGTTGGGAGTTGATTCATATTTACTATTCATACAATTTATTCCTTTTATGAAATTATAGTTAATTATGGAATAGATGCAAATATTAAAACTTATTGTGACCCAGTGATATAACTTCTCAATAGTGCTCATAAGAGCATAAATAGCAGAATCGAATTGACTTTTTGAAACGAAGGTTTTTGTGGCCACTCTTTAGCCACTATAAAATGATTTTTCAATTCAAGTGCTCAATACAGAAAGTCATGGGAGTACCACTGTGAATGTTTCCTTTGGACCCCTTTCTGCAATTTAATCAACTTTCCAATTGATTCCATCCCAGATCTTCAATTTCATTTACCTCGCTTATGTCTGAAGACTCCTCAGAACTCCATTTCCACTGATTACGAAGGTTAAGTAATGCAGCTGGAATATCACTGAAGGACACCCTATGTAGGAGAAGAGAAACTGAGTCAAGTTCATTTTTTAACAGTGGAGAACTGATTTTTTAGAATTTTTCATTAGTACGAAGAATTAAAGAATTAGATCAAAGTCTGCCAAGTCTGAAGTATTGTTACTTTTAATGCATATGAGTCACATATTGAAATAACCCTTCAAGCTCATCCTAGCCAATTAAAAATAATTTAGCTGATTTTAATTAGCAAGTAATAAATGTGAATGTTCCTTTAGTGATTATTTCTACAAGCATTTAATGGTAATCAATCACAGTAATTTAAAAATGAAAACTCTCATTATATGTATACATATTTTTCAGCTTATAAGGCAAACAAATTTTTGATAAATTATTGGACTACTGAAAATCTATTTCTTGGTGCTTGTGATCACCTGTTTAGAGTAAGATGCTCCACCCGTGGACTAAACAGCACTGATCTAACATCTGAGGGGCTGAATTGGTCAGGCAAAACTGGGATGCTGGGAGATTCCAATAGCGAATCACCGATGGACTTGCCATTGGGAATTTCTTGACTGCCAGACAACTCCTCTTCTTCTGACACATTGTCTGGTAACCGAGGAGAGTTATCATCAACCTTCTTGATTGGCTGGTTTGAGCTCTTGTGTTGGTATAAAAGTATCAAAATGCATCTATTTTCATCTACCATATTTAAAAAACAGGAGAACCAATTTGTTATCTGTAATATGTTAATGAATATATTCTATTTCTATAATGTAGACATTCAAACACCACCAGCATTTCTAAATCACAAATCAGTAATTAAAACTTTAAGGCGACCCATATTAAACATGAAACAAAACTTCCCCACAGGATGCTTTTTCTTCATTACCCTCAAAGTAATTCATTTACTCAAGTATGTTAAGTGCTATAACATTCACTGTTTACTAGCAAGAATTAAAGCTACTATTTAGATTTGCACTGTTTAAATGTGGTACGTAACAATATTGTTACGTACCACATAAATACATATAATATTAATATTATAGTACATGTGTAGGAACAGTGTCACCGTGAAAAGTATTTTAATAGAAATGGTAAAGCTATATTTTAGCCTAGATAAGTAACAATGCTAGAATTATGCTCCCTAAATATACTGCCTCTTTGAATTGGTAGCCTTTATCTCACAAAGGTTACCCTGATGAAAATAAAGTGTGAAAAAAATGTGCAGGAAATGTAAAAGAGTATGACAAAAGGGTAATTTGGAATGCCTAAAGGGTGAAGAAAGTGTGATAGAGTGTGACATAAGTTTGAGGGAAGTGTTCCAAAAGCGTAATTTGGCAAAAAATGAGTGTGCAGAAAATGTGCAAAGAAGTGTGCACACATTTTTTGCTCACTTTATTCACACTTTGTTTTCACCAGGGTATCATTCTGCACAAGAAACCTTTGAGACAGAGTAGACCCTTATAATGGCATAATATTAGCTATGGATACAGATTATTTGCGAGAAATTTCTCTCCCAGATTTAAGGACATCAATGTTATTATCACTATTCTCCATTAAAAGCATGGATGAAAGAAACACATGTAACAAGGCATCGTCAATGAGATATTTTTAAAGAAATTTTTTCCAGTTGGCCCAGAACTCACAGTGGTATTTATAAAATAAGTATACAGTAGAACCCCTCTAATTCGGGGCTAATTGTATCCAGCTAATGCCCGAATTAACTATAAACCCGAATTAAACATTTAAAGTGATTTTATTGCCGTAGGAACGACCCTAAAACATTTTTGAAGGTCATTCATGGTTCTCAAGCATATAAGGATATACAAGATGCACTAAAAACGTATGAAAATATAAGATTACATAGTTTAAAACATCGTGACAAAATAAAAAATATCTATTGACTATTAGAAGTGTTTTAGTTAAAGTTACAAGTTTTACAAGTTTTTTACTTTTTTTTGGCCCGCCCCGATTTATCCAGAAACCCGAATTAGCGGGGCCCGAATTAGTGGGGCTCTACTGTATTATGTATACTTTCACCCTTTGAGAGAACATGTAGCTATTAAGTTGACAGTTTTCGTGAGTGAACTTATTGGGGTCCTCTTACTTTATGTATTGGTGGAATTTAGGCTTGACACTCTTAGTCTAGTATCACATTTTAAACTAACTCATATTTTTCTTTTTGCCAATTGCAAAATGACCATTTTATATAACAACCACAAATAGAAAGTATAAATTTATTTCTCAAGTCTTGCAGTTCACTTAAGCAGGAAAATATGGAGGAGTTTAATGTGTTTTAGTAAGGAAAGCTTTCTAGACGCCCCTGCTCAGTTATATTGCATTTGTATATGTAATTTAATCTCCTCTTCCAAAGTTAGTCATCATAGGTCTCTCTTTCTGATTAAACTACCCTTATGTTCCATTTTTTGACGTGCATCAGTAATTGAGCATAGCTTAGATCAATGTATTTGGAACTCATATTTTTCATGTAAATTAAATAACATTTTGGTAAATTATCATGAAAGGGAACACAGTCATGGCACTTGACTCGCATTTATCATCATCATCATTGGTCAACAATCCTAGGATTGGTTTGACTCAGATTTCCACTCAATTCTTCTATAGGCCAATTTGCATTTAACCCAACCTAATTGTTAAAATGGATTCTGAATTCAATGTATCTAATTTTGTGTAATGTACCTTATGTAACCTTGGTAATTTTCAGATTTTTTTTGCATCGTATTGCACAAATTTGATGAAAGAGGATGAATGTGATCTTAGTCTCATTCTCCTCTAAATATTTGGTTGTGTTAAATACCCTGATACAGTAATAAGATAATTATTGGGGGATGTTCTTGACTGCTTAGATTATTCATGTCATTAACCCTTTCAGTGCTAAGAATTTCAGTAAACACATTATGTACCCGATGCACATATGCATTCATATCACTGAAAGGGTTAAGAGTGACAGGAGGGGTGTATGTTATAATCAACTGGTATTCTACCGACTAGCAGGTCCCAAACACCAAAGCTGTCTCGAATTTTTCCTGTCCTGGGCCTCTTGTTTGATTTCCTTGTACCCTTCTATCTTCACTTCACCTGTCATTTTCAACATTCTTCTTCCTCCTCCCTTTTCTCCCTCCCTTTTCTCCCTCCCTTTTCTCCCTCCCTTTTCTCCCTCCCTTTTCTCCCTCCCTTTTCTCCCTCCCTTTTCTCCCTCCATTGTTCCCTCGACTGCTGTATTAAAAATCCCCTTCCTTCTTATAATACGTCCAGTCCAGTTTCCCTTTCTCTTCTGTGTAGTTTTCAGTTGTGTTCTTTACTCTCCTACACTTCCCAGCACCTCCTCATTTCCTACTCTATCCACCTATTTCACCCTCTTTAGCCTCTTCCACACCCACATATAAAAATCAATGATCCTATTCTTTTCTCTTCTTCCCAAGGTACATGTTTCACATCCATACAACATAACACTCCACACATAACAGTTCACCAGTCTCTTCATCAGTTCTAGGTCTATACCACTGCATGACACATTTCTATTTTTATTAAAAGCTTCCTTTCCCATAGCTATTCTTGACTTAATCTGTACATCACTCTTCCAATCTTCCATCAGCATGCTCCCCAGATATCTACACCTTCTAACCTGCTCTTTTCTTCCCTCATTTGTCCAAACATTCCCATTTACTCTATCATTCACTCTCATAACTTTCATTTTCCCAACATTTATTTTCATTCCATAGTCATTTGTGTATTGATGAACTTGTCCAAAGAATTTAGTTTTAGGAGGCATAGAGCTGGGGTAGAGAGAAACCTGACATAAGTTTCACCTACTCTTAATGAAAGGTGCCAAGAAGTCCACTGACTTACCACATTACTGACAGAATACTTCACATGAGATCCCCTCCTCACAGTACTTATGTAGAGACTGGGATTACAATTAAAAATCCAAGAATAAGCTTTGTGTGACATGTTTTCAACCATAAAGTCCAAGGTGATCTTCCAAATGTAGTACCATCTCATAATGGGAATAGAGACCTCAGTTCAGTTTCAGACACATTCAAGATCTCAATATGTTAAAAATTCTGACAGCTATTTCAAGTCTAGGAGCAGCAGAAAAAATTTTATGTGAACTTACAAGGCCTAGCTTCTTAGTCTTGGAGTCATCTTCAAGCTAAATATAAAACTAAACTAGGGAGGGCATCTCAGGGCAAAAACAAGAGAAGTCTTGCTTCTCTATAGATTTGTATGAGGGTTCCTGGTAAAACCTGAGAAATACAGCCAAAAGCCATATATGTACTGGCTATACATGGCAGTTGAAAACCTAGTTTTCTGTACTACTCTATTTAAGAGTGAAAAAGAAACCAGTAAAAACTACCATGGACAAACTGCCTTCACATACAAAACAAACAAGTTAATTGCTATTAACAACCCCACCTCTGGTGCTGGAAACCCTCTTTAATCTAGCCCCACTTTATGTAGAAGCTGAAATTTAAACAAGGCCCATTACCTATCATCTTCAATGTATAGGACAGTGATATGGTGAAGGAAGTATCTCTGGTCACAGACAAGTGTGCATCTGGTACATAGCCAGAAATTTGCTTCTGGGGGGCTAATTCTAGTGTAGTGTAAGTTGAAACAAATCCGCGTAGCCTGTTTGGTGCTGACATGTTAGAAAATTCTTCATTTAATTTTCAGTGCTTGGCATTTATTTTCACAGTGCCCATTCCTATCTTTTCTCACTGGTGAAGTTCTTTGCTTTTCCTGTTATGAACCAGTTAATTTGACCTGCCCCAGAACAGAAGTTCAATGCATACATACATGTTGTGCAGGTGGTCCCAGAGGAAAGGAAGGGTGGGAGTTGGGAGCAACAGCTGTAGTCTGCACAGAAAACTCCTCAGTTCTTTTGGTAAACAGGCAGAAGTTAATGCCTTTCTGGCTTGCTCACAAGCTGTTAAATAGGCTGAGCTGTATGACTGACCAATCCATGTATGCACCGATAGTCAGGTAGTTTCAAAAGCTCTGACATCACCTTGGTGCAAATCACAGCTGCAGAAGTGTTGTGGGGCACCCAATGCAATCTGGCCAAGTAGGCATATCTAGATACAAGATGGCTAATGAATTGGAGAAATCTGGATCCAACCTCAGCCCAAATGACCAAGAATTAAACGTACCTAGCATAATCTTAAGAGGGATGGCAGAGATCAGAAAGTGGGACTTAGCATTCTGATATCTGGTGGACCACAGCAAGGGATAGACAGGCCAAACTTCATATAGGAGAATCAAGGAGGACTCAAACGACCTCTCTCTCAAAGCAGAGGTCAACTTCAAATGATAGTAGCACTCCTCACTGGACACCATGAAGTGATGAGACGCAACCACCTCCTAAGAATCACAGGTACCGTCAGGTGAAGGTGGTGTCTAGAAGAGGATTGAACCACATCCCACGTACTCTGCAAATGTCATGCTGTGATGAGGACTTGTAATAAATATCTGAGCTTACTATTTATGGAGATGTAGGGGGACTTCTTATAGGGAACCTGCTGGCCTTCAACAAGCCATCGGACTCTATGGATGATCACCTGTAAGGTGTCTGGCACAATAGATCAATAGCTCTAAATGCCTCTGGGCCTCCTTGTAAGAAATTCCCCTGAGCATTTAATCTATCCATGGCTTATGGAGTGCTACTCGAGGTGCCATTTGTTTCAAAGCTGATTTATTCTGAGAGAATACCGAATCTACTGGCATAAAAATTACAACGGGGTTGAAACCTAAGTAAACTGACAACTCTGTAATTAGTACTTATTTTATCAAAGAACTATGACATCTACATTAATGCTTATGTATGGGGTCTGAGTGGTGTGGTGGTGTCAGTACAGTCCCGAGGGCCCGGGTTCGAGACCCGGTGGTGGCAGATTTTTCAACTGTATAGGTGTCCCCACTTGTGTGCGGCGTGGAGAGCGCTCGTCGGATAGGACTATAAATGATGCCTTACGCCAAAAGGAGGGTAATGCCGACGCCTGATTACTCTTCACCCTTTCTCCGGTCCCTGAAAATTCCTACCTCCACCCAATTACTCACATATCCTAAATAGTGCAAATGACATAAGCTGTCGGTCACCTTCCCCGAATAGGTAACTACTTCTACTACCGAGTTCATATTGATTCCGTTCTGAAAAGGTTTATGTCCTGCTCAAAAATATTCCTATTCCCCGTCATCCCAGGCATCATACGCACCAGCGTAAACGATTTACAAGTGCTTTCATTGTACCAGGGTGCTGTCCTCACTTCCGGGGTTGCACTCCTTCCTTCCTCCACACCCGAGATTGTTACCTTTTCCCAAACGCCCCCCTGTGGACCACACGCCCTGTGGACCCCTTTGGGTCCCACCTTGTTTAGCCCATTTGCCCCGGCTAGCTGTGGGTACAGGATGGGTAAATGAAAAATTTTTCATTAAAAAAAATCTAAGTGATTCATATGTGGCTTTGAGCTCCCACTTGTGAAAACACATTAAATGAAACTCACAAATACACTTGAATTAAAAAGGTATCGTGGCCATGCAATTTTGTTACGTGTCTGGTGTTCCTTTTCCTGACGTTCTGTTCTGACGTGGTGACGTTCGTAGTCGTTCGGCCCCCGTAACCACCACAACAATTAGTATTTAACCGCATGGCACATGCGCCTTCAACCAACTGTCATTTTTAATTACTAACTCAAATCATCCAGAAAAATCATTGTTTTAGTTTAAAAAAATTGAAGATAACGTTGATTACAGCCACTGTATATCTATTGCAATTAGCTGTCTCACAAATTGCGTTACTTTGCACACTGACATTTGACGATATGATTAATTATTTTGAATTTTCGGTTAAATTTTGAGGGGGCTCGGTAGCCACTATGTGTGCAAACAGAGCAGGAAATGACGAATAAGGGAGAATAGCTTCGTCACCGGAATCGACGAAGAAATAGGAAGCCGAGTGAGATAGCGGGATGTTAGAATTATGCATTGAACTATGTCATGATTTTTCTCGGAAAATGACAAGGTCATCAGTTAATTAAATATAGCTTTCATGCCAAAATGAAAACTACTTCACTATTGCTATGAATCAAAGACATACCCATGCACCCATGATACTGCCACAAACGTTTTTTTTCCGTCTCAGTACTTCCAGATATGTTTGTATGGATTCTAGATCGTGAACGAAGACGGATAGATTTATAATCGGGATCGTGATTAAAGGAGCGGTATTATGCTTTCACAAAATGAAGGTACAAATCATTTCTTCAGGAGTGGAATGAAGCAGACGCCAGTCTGCTTTATTACACGACGGAGGTAAACGACGCGCCTCCCTCCATCCGAAAGTAAAAGAGCGGCTGAAAGCAACTGCGAATCCTAACCACACCCACATAATTTCCCACGGATGAGTTGATCGCTGCACCAAATCAATCATATAATTGATACCTATGAATCGTGGTGTAAAACTCCAAGGGTTTAGTGAGAACAGAGCTCACCAAGTTCCAAGTACCTACATCGGCGAATGAAATTCACTCCTCGCAGAATGGGTGTTCCTTTTCCTGTACCACCTGTGGCTTCCCAAAAACATCCTATGTGCTGAAAATCACATATCTTGACGAAAAAGGGACTCCAGAATTTGAACCCGGAATCTCTGGTCAGAAGCCCAACACTCTCAATACGGGGCTACAACACAGACATTGATGATTAATCGTAATGATGACGAACCACTGTAAAGTAAATCCAACTCCCAAAAATTTGTCGATTCACATGTTCTGTTTTTTATCGTAGTCAACTGATGGTTTACATGATGTTATGTATAAATGTACAGCCCAAGTGCCCATCAGTGAAAGAGGACTGAAGTTACTCGATCTACCTTAATTCTGGAAATATCAATGCTGTGCGTAGTGTGTTATGGAGACATTTTAACATTGTTTGTACTTTGAAAGCCCGAAGTTTCATTCTAATTTGTAGACTTCGAATGCTGCGGTTACCTTTTTAATGGTGTTTTGCATGGGGCTTCAGTGTGGAAGAAACCTCACGGCTAAATTTTGGAAAGATTTCTTCCAAATTAATTTTTTTCCAAATAAATTTTCTTTCCTTCTTAAAGATTAAATTTTTGCACTAAATCTTTGAAAAGAAAGATTATTTTTTTCAGGCCTAACATTTGATCTAGACGTTTTAAATTGATTGCATATATTTTAAAAACATTTCACATCAATTAAATTTTTTCATGAGCCATTTAATATTTAGTTTTTATCTAGAACTATCTTTTAAGAAAAACCATTATTACCAAAAGCAGAGATATCTCTACCCTAAGCGTTTTGAGAAAAACACAGGAAGTCGATATATCGGCTCCTCTACCATTCTCTATAATTCCTCTTTATTTCCATACACCCCCCTGCCTTTAATAGCACATATGCTTTCAGTGTCTATAGCCTCCTACTTCTCCAAAATCAAACAAAATTTGGACAAAAAAAAACAACATTTGAATCTCAGAAAGAGAGCAGGCATAAATTCATCGCGTGCAATTCTAATTGACCATTGGGGAAAGACGGAGCAGTGAAACGGCCGGATGGGGGGTTCAAACGCGGGGGAGAGGAGGAGGAGTAGGAACCCCCTTCCTTTACATACTGAGGTAGGAGGGTGAGCTTGCTTTCCCTCACCGTACCTACCTGGTCAGAGCAGCAACTCCTGGATTCCAGAGACGAAAGACGTGCGCTCAAGGCATCCATGTCGGCTCTCGCCGCATCGATGCTGGCTTTCGCCGCAAATGCGTACAGGACGGCAGAGAACGCCGCGGTCAAACACAGGACGCACAGCAGAACCATCGGCACTACGTAGTGGGCGTCATCGGACGCGAAGGGTTTCGGTGGTATCTTCGCCATCTTCGGCCAGACCTCCCCCTCCGTGGCACACGGCTCCCTTATCCCTCCTCCTGAGAGGGTCCGTCCCTTCTCACCTGCGAGGAAATCGCTCGGATTGGCCAAGTGGACTGAACGATGATAATCTCCTGCACTCGCTTCCATAGGCAGACCGAACTCGTGCCGCCGTCTAGGAGGAAGTCTTGTTCGACTGGTGGGTGCGCAGGAGAGGGGGGTGAATGTTTTTCTTTGTGCTCCGGGGAGGAGCAAAGGGTAGAGGGGTGATGACCGAGGTCCTGCTTCGCGAGATAACTGCCCCCTTCGCTCCCACGAGGCGGGGAACGGGGTGGGAGAAGAGCGTGGTTTTCTGTCGGGCCGGAGGGGGAGGGAGGATTGGGTGGTTGACAATTGAGGGGTCCCCTCCGTCTTATCCTCCTCCTCCACCCCTTTAACATTCCCCCCTCCGTCCACACACACTCACACTAACTCCTTCCCCACCTCCTCCTCAGCTCACCAAGAATGACTTCCCTTATGGTTTAATGACTCGGGAGGTTTTATCGCGGCATTTCTGCTCGAATTCAGAGAATTGTGGAGCGGAATGAAAAGCGCAGCGGTGGTTGCGGTGGTCCAAGCGGTCGCTTGGACGGTTTCCTCCTCGACCTCCAAAACGTGAGAGGTCATTCGTCTCCGACGGCCGACTTAATTGTTTTGAGGTAATCCGAGTGAGATGTTTTTTTTTGGTGCCCGGTTCCGACACTTTTCCGCCAAAGTACCGCGAAAAAGCATCTTAGATTCCAGCCGGTCGAGAAAATTGTCTGCGCCGGCGCCAGATGAGTATAGTATAGCTTAGCGCTGAAAATGGCTCGCTATGAGGCAGTGGTTGGTCATCCGGGAACAATCTCCGAGGCGTTAAAGTTATCTCACGCAAGCGCTATGCCATTACTATCGTGTAGTTTCAGAACTCGTGATTCGTTTTTGGGTTTGAGTGCATCCATCATCACCAGCCGATGAATCGGGACGCTTCACATAATGCTCGCGTTCCTTCCGTCGATCCCCTTCGCGGGGCTGAATGTGTCCTTTATCTTCTGCATACACGAGAGCAAATATTACTTCCCGAGAGCCGCTTACGATATCTGGATCCGTCGCATTTTAGGGTGGCAGTTAAATGTAAACGCTTCCCCATGTCCTATAGTCCATAGCTGCAGGTCAGTGAGCAGCCTTTCCAGCCAATTGTGGCCGCAATTCAACTTGTTCCATTAATTTTCCGCTCAGTATGATTTAACGCCTATGCTTTGCACAAAGAACGACAGGATTGTGAAGTTGAGAAGACTGTAAAGTCTACAGGGAGAGCCCGATTTCTATTGATTTCGTAATGTTTGAATGAAATAAAATTATCTATCAACACAAAGCGCCTATGTGCCTAAACGCTTCCGAAAATTAAAACAAAATGGGATGAAATTTAAACAAGATTGAGAATAAACAGCAAACCATATCTTGGGGCGGCGAGGCCTCTCTTACAGGGTGGTGAAACCGTGGAACGACTTGCCAGCCCCTCCAAAAGCTTGTACACCCAGAATGTTTCCCTCCCTTTACCTACATGAATTATGTGTGGCAAAGTTTTAATGCACGATTGATTTGATATATAGGGCGACTGGCTCACTGCGGCTTCATTCTTACAATTGAGAGTATTATCAAGTTGCTTGCTAGTGGTGGTGCCTTTTCTTAACACATCTTTTCCGAATTTAATTGTATTAATTTTTTAAAATTTCAATCATTATGTATGTAATTTTTATTCTTTTATTTCAATGACAATGCGGTGACGAATAAATAAAAAATAAAAATAAGCATATAAAAGAGCAGGCCTATGCCGATGTCGTTTTTCTTTGTTACATTTCTCAATACCCACGATTCCCCTTTATTCCCTCATATTCACCCATCTTTAATAATTTAACACGATATCCATTTAATAACTCTAGATAACTCCACTGGTAGTACCTCTCACATTGTGGCTACAAAGCTACACCTCTACTATTGTGGCTACAAAGAGTAAATCCCGTCGGGATCGCAAACGATAAATAAAAGTGCATTTTTCTGTCTCGAGACGTAAATCCCAATCCTGTGCAAGGATTCAACGCTGCACGCGTCTGGTACCCTCGAAATGGCTTAATACGCTAAGATGTGCATATTTTTTACGCTTTAAGGCATAAACAATGAATGGGTGCGAATATCTTCAGGTTTCGCTTCAAGGGGAATGTAAATCGTGAGCTGAGTGTGACCGACATCGCACAAACAGCAAACCGACCCTTCGTCCTTCCCCACCATCCTTCAATTGTCCTTCTGACTCAATCGAATCAGCCATGCACCCTCCCCCAACCCTCGCCGCAATCCTCTTCGTCCTATCTGCCTCCCGACCCTCAATTCTTCCTCCTCCCGAGCGGCCTTCCCATCAACCACCACTACCCTCTCCCCTACGAAACCCATCCTCTCAATCCTACGCCACCCACCCAATTCCCATTCAAGCCTAGCACCGGCATCCCATCTCAGGCAATGGTCACAAATTTTCTCATAAACTCACCCTTAATTCATTCCGCTGAATATTTTCCATTTTCATCGAGGGAGAGAGAGATGCTTAATTATAAAAGATAAATGTTGAGCTGGCACTGAAACAGAAATCCCCTGCATATATTTATCAGTGAGCAAAGATCAGAAGCAAGCTAGAGATGTTTGAATATCGCAGTGTCCCCACTGCGTTCTTACTTATATTCAAGGATTGCGAACAAGCCGTGACTCCACCTTAGTGGAGTCACCAAATGAGATATATCTGAAATGCACTATAGCAGAATTCCTTTAATTTGAATAATACCATTGAAATGAAATTAGTATTTGATGGTTTCAGGCTCTATTGTGTTAAATTTAATTTTTATTAAAAAATAAAACTTTGTAAATTCTCTGGAATTAATTAAAACATTAACGTTTTCGTCGAATAGTGGACATCTTCAGGTGTCCTTACTTGAAGATGCCTACTATTTGAAGATATCGGTCGTGTTTTAAGAAACTCTTGTGAAATTTTCAAATTTTTGGAAATTATTAGTATCAATAATCATCATCATCATCGGTCAACAATCCTAACATTGGTTTGACATAGCTCTTCACTCGATTCTCCTATTGGCTAACCTTTTCATATTGATATAATCCTTCTCTTTCACGTCCTTTACGACTTGTTCCATGCATCTCTTACGAAGTCTGCCTTTTCCATCTTCCCGTTCAATTTTCCCTCAACTATTGTCTTCATCGGGCTATCATTTATTACATGGCCAAATAAGTTGTCCCGTCTTTTTTTATTAGAGTTTTCAGGAGACCTCTTTTCTCCCACTCTTAAGACTTCTTCGTTTGTCACTCGGTCGATGTAATTATCTGTTTTCATATAAAGAAGTTTTTTTTTTAGGTCTTCTTGCTCAAAGATTAAGAGGTAAGTGGTCACCACTTCGTGATCAAGTTAAGTATCGTATGAATATGAAAGTAGCAGAAAAGATGATTAAATTATAGGATCTGTGGATGATCAGTGTTTTTGGTTCGGTGAAGGGGACAATTTATTGACAGGGGACCGTATTTTGGTCAACAGAGGGGTGTGTACTAAATACGGTAGGTGAAGGAATGCTAAAAGGGCATTTACGAAGAGGAGGGAACATATGACAGGAACCTTGAAAAAATATATTTAAAAGGGAGGGAAAAACTTGAAAATATACTGGGCGTTACGTACTTCCGAGGCCTTGATTCTGGGGAAGAGATTGGAAAATATTGGCGGATTTCGAATCATTGGAATGGAAGAGAATGGAAAAACAGTGACGAACGGAAAGGAAGACGAACGAGGTTGCACGAGGAAGTCCTTGACATGATGGGGGAAGAAGGAAGCTAACTGGAGGAATTTAAGGGGTAGAGTTGGAGGATGGAACATGTAATTATGGGCAATGGGATGGAGAAAGAATACTGAGAAGCCAGTGGGATGATATTTGGTATGGAATGGAAAGTATGACCATATGAGGAAAGGAATAGTGTAGGGAAGCTTCTCAGTCAAGAAATGGTGGAGAAAGTATGAGTAAATAGGAGTTTTCATCAAAAGTTCTCTTTATCGGTAGAGTACTTGAATGAAAAAATACACTTTTATCGTGAACTTGATTTGAAAAGCCACATCGCGAACGAATTTGTGGATGAAATTAGAAGATACTCGTTAACGGGCTTGTCATTTAGAGATTTTGGGTTAAGATCTCGCAAGTTTTTGTTTTATAAGATATGTGTAACTATCTTTACTTTGGAGCTGCAAATTCATCATATCAAATGTAGCATTCTTTTAATGCTAAATGGTGATTTGCGGTTGGTTTACTATGATATGACGAAAAGGGTTTGGAATTGGTGATGGAGCGTTCATAAATCACTTAACTGTCCCCCTTCCTCCCTCACTCTCTTTCCCCTTTCATCTATCTCATCGGTCTCGTATAATGCGACTGAACCTTATGTTACAGATAATTACATCTGGGTTGCACCTTGAGTTGCTCTCTCACTGAATCCTGCGGTCGATAGCGTAAATTTTCCATTATTTTCTTATTTGAGTACTAAATTAGAGCAGGTAAAAACATCACATTAATGGTAATGGGATTAGAAATAATTAACTGTGGATTTCTGCGCAGCGTATGGGGAGCTTAGATAAAACGACGCGTTTTGTTTACTATGCACACTTTTCCTCACTTCTTTACTTTCACGATTCGCGGGAATCGTGTGAAAGATCGCTACTAAACTAGGAAATTAGATATAAGGCCCCATCTCAATGAGGTTTAGACTTACCTACTTAATTCTTTATGGACTGTCTTCTCCTCAGAATACCTAGAGAGCAGATGCCTTGCCGATATCGGTAGCCCGGTCGGTGACCGGTCCAGCAGCTCTACGGTCATAAGTTCGACTCCAGCCACGGGAATATACGTATTTGTCACAGGATTATATTTGGTTTCGATGTAACGATATAGCTTTCGTAATCGGGGCACCATAAACCTGATTCTGCTTGAGATGGTGACGGGAATTTAGCCCTAGATTCCTACCTCAGGGACCCGGGTTCGTGCCCAAAGTGTCACTTTCGTGGCGAGACGCAGGGCGTTTTCTAACTGCGTCCCTAACCAATGCATGCTTCTTTCATTTAATTCCTATTAAAACCTTCATACCTACCATTTTCCTTTAAGCCTACCGGAAGACACTCTTTTCTTCCTACTTCTGCGTTTACCCAACATTCTCTCTATTATCCCCATTTATACATTCTCTTACTTCTTCAATCCTCCTCCATCCACTGTCCTCTCCCTTACAAATTTCTTCAACGACCTTCCTTTCCCATCAAGTTTTCAACTATTGTGGACATATTTTTAAACCAGAGTCAAACCAGACATGTATTCCAATGATACCGACGCTCGTTCGAACCGCGTATTGGCTCTCGCCTTATCTGCTGTCCCAACTTAATTCAATAATGTATTGTTTTTTGAAACACCTATGATTTGTATTTACAAATTTTTTTGCAAGATTTTTATTATCTTATTTTTGCTTTTCTATTGAAATTATACAAAAAGTGTATTAATATTTTTGTATTGCCTTGATTTGAAACATTGATATGATATATTTCTTGTAATCTCGATGTAGATAGAAGATCTGATAGGTTCTAAATTATGTACTCCAATTATGTTCCCAAGGGACACCTTGTCCCGAAATAATAGATTTCATTTCATTTTCATTTTATTCGCCTAGCCGACAGATCATTTCGTCTTTCCTCCGCGTGGATTTTCCAAAATTAACATTGGGCACATGGATCCTCTTTGCATTGTACCTACTCTTCTTCAACCACAAATGTGATTTCGATGTGGATGGTTCGTTGCAGCTCACTCGACGCGAGCGATAATCAACGGAAGAGCACGCGTTCGAGCCTTTATGCCATCATAGACTAGGAGCCTCAGGTGTGGCATTCGTGAATTTGAAAAGGCACGAAGGAGACGACCTCAGCACTCAAGTATCATGGCTGTTAATACCATGATTTATTATCTTCCGCCACTACCTCCATTCATTTGCGAGACTTCCAGTCCATACGTTAGATTTTGGCCTCCCCACGGTGGCAATTTGTATGGTGGCCATGTTAGTGCAAAGCAATGGTGCACCTTTTCTCAAATATTGGGTTATCGAATTCTATTCAGTTTAACTGTCAGTGGTGTTTAATGGGCTTACGACAACAACTTCAGCTACAGAATACCCTACAAGCCACCCCGAGGATGTAGGGAAAGGGAGTATCATCACACACATCAAAAGTACAGTATTTAGTTATACTTGTAACTATTAAGGAATATCATAAGTTAATTGACAAATTGATTTCAAAAGAATATTATAAAGATTTCTTCTTTTTCGCCGCACATGTTAAAAAATGACTATATGCTAGTGAGTAAATTAGTAAATGAGTCATTAAATGGAAATTCCTCCAGGTAGCTGCAATTAATGCGTCTGGCGTTCGATCAAAAATCACAAATCCCAAATTTTTCATGACTTTGCGCACCATATCCCACGCTGAGGGAAACCCATTACTAGTGAGATTCGAGAGACCGATATACATAATCATTTCTCGAAACATCGAACCTAATAAAATAACAGGTGATGATCTCAATACTACCTCCTTAACCTCCACGAATCAGAGCACCTGCAGGCTCAAACCTGGGATTATGGAAAAGGAACCCGCGAGTCGCTACTACAAATACTAGCATCCAAAGATATACATGGAACAGTCACACCACTAAAATGCGTTCATGATTTAAGTCTCATATTTTATCCCCCGAACCGATACAATGGCGGGCGACAGAGAGTGTAAGGTCACCGTTTGAAAAAATGAAAACAAATAGTTAAAATATCCTTAATACATACCAGCCCAATTTCTAAATGCCACAGTAAATTATCAAATTTTACGATAGCCAGCTCGGTAAAGCGGAGGCTTGTCTGGTAACCCAATGATCGCGGGTTCGAATCCTATCTCGGGCAGGTGTGTGTGTACGCCTTAGGATCAATTCAGGCTTTGCGGTGTGATATAATCTAAGCGGTTAGAGCACCTTAATGCCACCGCTATTACTGCACTTTTGATGCCTCGGTCGAAAAAGCAGTTGTGGCGCAGAGATAGCAAACTTATTTGGTGGATGGAGAGGTTGCGAAACTGAATGGTAGGAGAGTATTTTCACTCCCTATTCAATACGGGGACGAACGGCCTTGAGGTAATGAATGGAAAAGAGTAGAGGGTTTGCTATCCACTGATCAGCAGACTAAATCTTAGACCCTCCGCATTCTACATTATTCGGCTACCTTTGTATGCAAAATTAATTTGTTCTCGCAAAAAATACGGCCGGAGATCGGCTCCGGGAAGCAGTCTTCATGTGGGTGGACTAAGTTCCCTTCCGCCCCGTTCAATCACGCGTCCCATTGACTTCGAACGATTTTCGTTCGCGGGTGTCATCGCCTGTATTCACCTGTGCCCACGCCCGCCGTTCGACCCGCGCCGTGGACTTCGAACTCTCCCTCCCCTCCAAATTCCCCTATCGCGCCCCAAATCCACCCCTCCGTGGTTTCACGCGCTCTCACATCATTTCCCTCTCGGCCGTCGACGTGGGATAACGTCCTGCTCGACAAGACTTCTTTGTCATCGAAACTCACTCGGGTGAACTACACGACGACTCAACTGCTGCAGGTGTCTCTGCGGAATCACGGTGTGGAATCACGAGAAACACCGGACGGTAAAGTATCTAGTTCCATGTTCATTGCGTAATTAAATTGGTGGATTTAAAATTCACTTTACTTATCGTGCTATTCGCGATCGCTGGTTTGTGGGACTACCGTAATTATAGACTAGTTCCGTCACGATGCGTTCTGCATTAGAGACTTATTGTCGATTTAGAATAAGGTACCCATTAACGATTTTATCAATGGATGTTCTCATGTCCGTTCATTCATTTTTGTCATGGAATTTAAATTTCCCCTCGTTTGATAGCTACTTCAAGACCCGCAGACATAGTTGTTCTTTCACTCATGAAAGTATTATTCCGTTGGCTTTCGGCAATTTAGCTTAGAATTTCCACTCAAAATTGTTTTATGAATTTCGGTTTTCACGTATTCGTAAAGTGGTTGAAATGGGTGAAGTGGGCGAAATGAGCTTCAATCGAATTGGAATCTGAAATGACCATGCTGAATGTTCCCTCGCTATAATTAATCCCCGGATAGTTACAGATGCCATCCTTTAAAATTTAGTTCGCCTTGATCAAAGCCTTTCAAACATTTTCTCATTCTTTGCTAAGCATTCGTTTCTGGTGTACTTGCAGGTTTAATGCACGCATCTATTTTCAACGGAGTTTGAAAACTTGTTTCAGGAAATAAGGCAGCCATGGTATAAAATTTTACCAACTGTAATCGCAGTGAAACTACATGAGGTATTTTAAACTAATTATAATATAGTATTGCAGAATAAAAAATATATTTTTTTTAAATTTATAAGCTCTGATTGTAATATTGTCACTAATTCTTTTTAAGCATGTTATGTAATGCATGGTTGGTGTGAATTCACCCCTGCCACTCACCTTTAAGGTGGCTTTCAGGGTATTATATAGATGAATCCTAAGTCTAATAAAAACTACATGGATATTATGGTCGATGCTAAATAATTTCAGGCACCGGAATCGTGAAAGCCATAACTTGCTGATTTAAAGGACCTTCGCAATGAACTTATTAGCGAGGAAGAGGAATTGTTCACTTTTCGACCGCCCATCGCCTCCACGGACTGCAATCAGCTGACCCGTTGCCGTCACTTGAATGAGCTGCCCTTTCTTCGATCAAAAGGGACCTCGCGTCATCAGTCAAGAGACTTCGACTAGACCGTCGTTGAGTTGCTGGGATTGCCGGGCCATTTTCTCAATTGAGCCCCTTCATCCATTGAGGTAAATAGTCTTGAATTTTTCATATCTTCTTTGGCTACCAAGAGCGGTGGTAAAAGACGTGGCAATTTTTTACCGAGGTCAATAGGCTTACTATAGTATTAATCCCGAAGTTTGAACTGTTTTGCGAGTGTGGAACTCGCGACGCATTAAGTCCAAGGGCGGGTAAAATTCGAACATCCTTTCACCATCCATAGTTTTCCAGGGGTATCTGCTGCTCATAAAATGACTGCTTTTATTTAGGTGTTTGTAAAAAGATTTCTCCCGGGTTCAAAACCAGACCCCTACAGTCGTTAGCTTACATCAGTTTTTGAGAATGATTCGACAGCAATGGACAATCCGCACCTCGTACGTATTCTGCCGGCAACGCCCCGTATAAATATTGATATTATATGAAACTGCATTAAGAATCAGGAAGCGTGTAAATAAATCCTGGAGTTCATTAATCTGGTAAATGCATAATTTCATTATGCAATTAAAAATTATTATATTATAGACCCTTCCTAAGTTATTTTTAAAAATTTCTGGCAATTATCCTATAAAATTTAGTGCTCGCGTTTACCGATTTTTTTTTTTTTAACTTCATCCTCAGAGAAGTGTCATATTCGTCGCAATAGGGAGGAATTTTCTCCTTTACGAGCAAGTGTGCGGGGGTACGAGCGAGTTACCACGCAGTACCGTATGCTTGTACTTGCGATTGAGACTATAATATACTTCCTTCTCCGGTCATTAACTCTACTCCCACGGACAACGAAGAGGGTATTCTGAACGAGGCATCAAAATCAGAGGTGAAGATTCTTCACATTTATACTCTGGAAAACACGGAATTGTGAAATAATTTGATAATGTTTCCGCCGGAAATTGCCGTGAAATGTTCACGCTTGCATGTTTGTCTACGTTTCGTTTGGACATAGAAATACAAATGGAATTTTAAAACATGAGAAATGAAACTGGAATTTATTACAATACGTGCTCATTGCGTGTAGCAGTGAATTATTAACCATTTCTATGCCCCACTCAGATTTACCGCAAGCGTTAATCAATCAGCTATCGACAAATATTTTTACGTATGTAATAACCTTAGTTCGTAACTTATATGAAATCACTTAAATACTTATTAAATGTCATTACTTAAATACTTGTTGCCATTTAATGCTAATAATTTAATGATAATGTCTTTAATATTCAACTTTTTTGCTCTTTACGGGTATTTTGCACGTTAATAGTGGGAGTTAAATGAATTCAATTAAGTCTTAATTAAACATTTATTGTAGATTTTCTAACGAAACGCATGAATGGGTGCAGAAGCGTATGCATTAGTTCTAAGCGGAGGAGAGCAGAAGACTCCCCAAGTGTAATTAAAACCAGTGGTGATGATTTCCAGATTCTTTTCTTCGTCCAGCCGAACTCATTTCGTAATCTGTAATCCCCTATTAAGCTGTAATGAAGGTCGGCGGCTATTTTTTTTATTTTCCTTGTTTATATTATGAAATTCTCAATTATCTGCCGTTTCTCGGATTTCTGTGGCACTGGTTCGTGGACGTCGCGTCGTTATTTCTTCCGGGTATCCAGAATGAGTTTGTTTTCAGGCAACACGTTCGTTGACCTTCGACCTAGAGAGGCTGAGTGGAATGCTAGCGAAATTCTTAACTCGCACGGGGAATAACCGGAAAATGAAGATATCTACTCTTATAGCTTAAAACTCGTATCTTTATGGTCGTAGGATACGTTCCCTTTCACAGCATCTTATCAATGTCACTATTAACAGATGTAGACAGCTTGTATTTTCGATGAAACGGTTGAAACTCATTTATTGGTAAAGAAGATTTCTTTCTTTGAAACGCTGGTTTTGGTCCACTGAATATGTAGCGGAACCACTTTATCGAACATACTATGCATTATTTTCCACTTTATTGCAGATATTATGCATTATCATGGTAAATTATCCGGAAGTTCGGAAGAGAATAAACTTTGTTTCTCATATTTAACAGTTCCTCTAGTCATGTCTTTAGATGTATCGGTTTTTAAAAATTCAAAACTTATATTGACCAAAAAAATGAAAGAAAGGAAGAAAACGACGAGAACTGCTTCAGTGGGTAACGCTTGAGTCAGTATTTTCTGTTAATAATGTTAAGGAAAACATTTTAGAATGTTGCGAAAGAAACTAGGGCACTTAGAAAATTGCAATATAAATTTTATTTTAATACTGGTTTCGATACTTTCGAGTTGCGGTCGACGATTTCGATTTATTTAGCGACTTTCTGGAGAGCAAAGTTAAAATATAAAGGGGTTACATTACAATTTGCGTACCATTACCTCAAATTCTCTACCGGTTTCCTAGCTAAATTTTATGAGGAAGCTACAAGAGCCGAGGAGATAATTTTTTTGCAATTAATCTGAGAAGGGAGGGTAATGTAATGGAGATAACAGGGAAAGAGGAGTGGGGATTAGGAAAGTGGAACTATCAAGAGTATGGGGAATACCTTTGCAATTAATAAAAGAATTAGGGTGGGAATCATTATCAGAGCGTAGGTTAAAGTACAGATTAAATCTATTAAAGAAATTTCAGTCGCATAGCTTTACTGAAGATGTTAGGCACATATTAAAAAAACCAGCGTATTATGCTAGATTCGACCAGATAAACAAGATTAGAGAGATATATTGCCGTACTGATAGATTAAAAATGGCATTTTCCCTCGTACCATAAGAGAACAGAATAGGCATCATAGGATAGGGATAGGTAGGGGAATTATTTTCGAGTAGTCTGTAGTGCATGGTGCATGTATTAATCCCTTAAATACTATAGATAATAACAATCTAGTTGCATGAGATCCTATAGTTGCTTGTTTGCATGTCAAAGGTGCATGCTTGGTAATCTTCACTCCCTGCCACACACCCTCGCGGTGGCTGGCAGGGTATCTTGTAGATGTAGATGTGTCCTTTTTGCATCTAGTAATGCTATGAGAATATGCCACACTCTCATGCAGAAAAAAAAACCTTTTGAGGGCTTGGAAATATTCTAGGCATCTCAAATTTTTTTTTTCAAAATCGCTAGGCCTCTGCCACAGATATTCTAGTGGTTATGACCACGTACCTGATTTCAAGGAAAAAAAATCGAAGGGTTTAAAATTTCACAGACCTGGTTTAAAAAATATTACCAATGGAATTATTTTTACTGTGATAAGATGATTCAGATTGGATCTGTTTCGTTTCTACCATTTTATTACTCCTACCTTGCGTTTAAATGTTGCGCGGGGACCGCGGGGACTTATTTTTATCCAACGCTGGTTAATGCATTCATCCACATCATAGCTTACCCTAATCTGAGAGTGGCATTTGCGCATTAGTTTCTTCAGTTTGTTCTCACTACGATTCTGCCTTTCAGACAACCACATCCGTCAGAGATTCGTCACCGTCCGTAGGTATGCAGGGGGAGGAGGATTGAATTGAAACGGGAAGACGTTTTGTCCGACTGCGTCCATGAGAAAACAAGTGTTCAACTTTATTTACAACTACGCATCACAATAGATTGATATTCGTCAATAGCGGGCATCCCATCATCACATTTAAAAGGTATGTTCCCTGTCTTTTCCTTACAGCTTGTATTAATTTCATTGTGGTCGTATGCAATTTGTATTTTTACTGTTGTTAGATGGTAGGTTGTTGTCACTCGTCAAATATGACTGGCAAAGTAAATATCATAGCCCCATCCTTTTTCTATACTCAGATTTGGCGTTACTTCGGTAGAGGAACGCAATTCGTTCTGGAATCACATTCGTTTTTTCGTTGCTCTTGCTCTGTTCTCCATCGGTGAAAACGACACTATACTGAAAAACTTAGTAATAATGATTTTTTATTCGTAATGTTATTTTACTAATTATACTTATTTTTCATTCTGGTATTCCATTGTGCTTGATAACGTGGTTCAACGGTTTAGATCTCTTAATTTATCGCTTCTCTCTGTCCTATCAGAACTTGAACTATGGATTTAACCACAAGGGAATATAAAGGCCCACCTAGATTTATGCTGTTTTTTGAATTACATATACTGGATATGGATTCAGCGTATAAAAATTTTAATTGCGTTCGCGCGCTTAAAATAACATTTAACTTTGAAAATTAGGAAGGAAACGGTGAAACATCGCTTGAATATTTCCCATTGTAGGTATAGCATTAAGTTATATAATATATATAATATATTCAGTATAATATTGTAAAGATCGTCGGTGTGTAATTCTACTTTTCATTATCCATCCAATTGGATACCTAGTTCTTGATTTCAGCCTCTCGCTATCATTCCCGCATTTTATGTATATTTTACTATTTATAAAAGTAATCTTAAGATAGTGGGCAGCCTCCAGATCGAAAAAATGATTCTCTCTAGAAACCCACGGGGAATCGCGTAGGCTAATTATAGTGATTCCAGAACAAATTGTTTTAATTAGCTGAAATATGGCTGAAGTGTCAGCATCGGTATTCAAACTTCTTAAGTAACTTAGCCTTACGAATCTTGTCCCGCGGGAGAGTCCCCCTCCAGTAGCCGCGTGACACTTGATCTTTATTCATTGGTTACCAAATGCTCGATCCATACACTAGGTGAGGCCTTAGCAGCGTTAAATATCATTGCTATTACTTTTATGACTGAACCCTTTTTCTCCACAATACGTAAATACTAGTCTCTTTAACACTGCCACACGTATTTCGAACAGGACTGCTCCAACATTGATTCGAAGTTAATGATGCCGAGTTACTCTTATTTTATTTCACTTGCTATGCTTATGTCTTCTCCACCAGTATTATATAATTCTGAGGTGGCTGTGAATGTCAGGAGTGTATTATGCTTATTTTGGATTTAGGCTGTATTCCAGTTTGACACAAAAAGCAATGCAAACAAGATCTGTTGTGAGGGTTTCTTAATTCCGTTTTGTACTTCTCGATAGACGACGACCACGTCATCAGCAAATAGCCTTTTTAAAGCCCGTTTATTCTGAAGTTAAATTAATAATAGTTTAATTACCATTAGAGTAGATGTCGTGAACTAAACGAATATTAGGTACGTATAAAAAAATATTAGCTTACCCGACATTGTTCCAAATAAACGTGTTTGAATTAAAGAAAGTATTAACGAAATTTTTCCCTAAAAATTCTCAATTTCGTTCCCGGTGGGCCTTCCTACATAGTTTCCCAAGAAAATTATATTATTCCAGTTTTTGAGAATTCTATCACTTGGAATCTCTTCTATCATTTGGCAAGAGTCTTTTAAATTTTATAATAAGTAGTTTTAACTTTGAATGCTGGAATGAATAGTTTGGAGAGTAATTTCCATATTTGCCCATAAGTTATCAATTGTAGGCCGGCGTAATGTGGGGATGGAATTTACGAGAAGAGCAGCAAAGCTACACATTTTAATACATAAAGAGCTCATTTTTACTTACCTTCAGGTATAAAGAGTTTCTTTTATGAAGAATAAACAATTTTTCCATACTTTGATTGATATTTTAAGATTCGTGGCAGTAGTGGTAATATGTAAGTGATTGTAGTTAAACTAGTAAATTTAAACCTTCATGTCTGCCCATATGTTTTATGCAGGAATTCGAATAGGGTACTGTTTCTTTTTGAGTCTTGAAGGACCATTTCTTCAGATATATACTGTCGCTGTCTCCTTTTTCATAACATCCGCCTTTTGCTTTGATCCTGCTTAAACGTGTTACCCTTCGCATTGACGTTTATTTTTGGTCACTCACACCCCCAGTGGTCGAATGTTTTGCATGTTGTTGTAGTATATGGAGTTATTCATCGATTACGACGTAGAATTTTCTTCTTTTCGCAGATCATAAACTATTCGACGCGAACTTCACTCTTCTCAGGTATATTGTAGTGCCTTATTTTATATACAGTTTTTATGGAATATTCAATTCTTCTACTTCAACCATTCCTCTGGATGAGATAATTTTCAAGGACTGCGAAATTTATGAGATTGAACTCGGATTATACTTGTTCAGTTGAACCACAGATTTTCATGCTGATCTTTTGGAAACTTAATAAATCAGGCGGATTGGTACTTGGTCTGACTTATATCAATTCAGTGCCCAAGGTCCCCAGCCGTGTTGTGAATGATTTCTACATTCTGAAGTGCTGCCATGCTTTTCGTGTAAATCTTGGTCATCGCAGGGAATATTTAAAGTTAGATTTAAAGTTCTATTGTTGTAATCTGTAAGTTCTTTAGATTGCTTCTCTTCTTATAGGTTCTGATGTGATTAGTTGGGTTTTTGAAATGCTTTTGGCAATTTTTTCTCTTTAGTTCCTTTCAATTAACCTGTATCATCACGGAGTATTTGCGAAATTTAAAGTGGACACTTGAAAAGATAACTTGAGGACATAAATAAAGAAAAAAGTCGAAGTTTTCTCTTTCAAGTTCCCTTCTACCCTGAGATAATTTCAAACCCTAAATTGGATAGTCATCGTTTTGCCTCTTTAATTACAAACGAGGCTAATTAGCCTCGTTTTTACCATCTTTACCTATTTAACTGGTAATGCAATGAGTTTTTATGCCGGGTCATCTTTTTCACTCGTGAATCTATATGGTTCACGTTTTAGATCACTTTCCTGGAAACGAACTGATGCATTCTCGGTGATACTAGACATCTCTATATTTTATTTTTTTCTCCATTTCAAGTTTTCTTTTTTCTCTGTCCAAATTCAGTTATTTTCCTCGCTATCCCGATTTCAGAGGTTTCTTTTTCTTTGCGAAGGATTTGGTTTCTTTTTTGCAAGTTAATATTTTTTGGAATTGTCGTCAGGACCCTGCTATTGTTTTACAACTTGTCATCGTCCAAAGGACGAAATCTGATTCTTACAGCTCCTGCAATTTTTTTCTGTTTCATTTCCATTCGCTTAAATTGTCCTCTGTAAAATTACTCGTTTTCATCTAGCATTAAAATGAGAAACCAATTTTCATTTTTGCGTTGCCTGGTGGGTTTATAGACTCTGTTGGAATGAGTAATTTGTTTCTTCCACCTGGATTTCGAGACTGATGCCACGTTCCGGAATCATTCAGTTACGGTGATGGGCCTTCATAGCTTGACGTCGAGGGGTTATATCTATCTATATCTACGACATACCCTGCAAGCCACCTTAAGGGTGTGGCAGGGGGTGCATCCGCACCAGGAACAATGACTCAACAAACAAAAATGAACACAAAACAAACACCACACCTTTAAAAGTAATTAGGGGGGGAAAAGAAAAAAACTAACAAATCCCAATCATGCAGGAGACACCCACAAATACCATGCATGACCATAAACCCGACACCACTTCCATAGATACTCATGCATGCAAAAAAAAAGCAATGCATGCGAGTCACACCTTGATTTGAACATGCAGGAAATAAAAAAAAATACTAACGAATACCGATATACGCGATGCCTAACGTTCTGATCTCGTGAATCGTAGGTGGAAAAAATGACATCTTAAACATGCTCGTCCTGCAATCCATCTCCTTATTGTTATTAGAATTATCGAGCCTACCATAATAATTCGGAGCCAGCAATACATGATTAGCGTCATCAATGAAATGTCCCTCCTTAAATTTTCCCAGAAGATTAAGTCTATAATTCAGCCTACGTTGTGACAGCGATTGCCATCCCAATTCGGCTAACCCATCACACTCTGCTTTCCCTATCGCAACACCATTTTCCATATCTCGCCGCCCCTCGTTGCATCGGTCTAAGTCGTAAATCAAGCCTGCTTCATAAGGGTCCCATACACCCCCAGCACATTCCAAGTGTGGTCCAACAATGGAAAAATAGCAACGTTCCTTCACCCTCCCCTCACCCCTCCCCAATATTCCTTTAACAAACCCCAACATTCTATCCGCTTGACCGCTTATTTCCCTGATATGTTTCCCCCACGATATATCCTGAGTAAGTGTTACCCCTAAATACCCAACTGATTACACGTTTACTAATTCCGTACCTTGAATCATATAGATTCTTTCCATCGTGGTTTTCCTTTTCCAAAAATTTACTTTCACGCACTTTTTTAAGTTCAGTTCTAGTTTTCATTCATCGCACCACGCCCAAATTGCTACGAGGTCCCTATCTAACGATGCCTTGTCTCCCAGACTAACTAATTTCTCTAGCCTCTATTGCATCATCTGCGAAAAGCCGAATTCTACTGTTTACTACAACACTGCCGAGGTCATTGATATATAAAAAGCGGGACCGTCACACCTTCCTGGGGAACACTCGACGTGACACTAACTATATTGGACATGACACCGTCCATAGTAACTCTCTGCTCGCGGCCAACCAAGAATTGATCAATCCAGCATACCACGCGTTTATCTATACCGTAACTTTCCAGCTCCAAGAGCAATCTGTCATGAGGCACTCTATCAAAGACTTTTTTGAAATCGAGGAATATCGCATCAACCTGAGCACTATTTTCTCCCGAAACCAATAAGTCGTGAACAAAGAGTGCCAATTGCGTTTCGCATGACCTAGATTTTCGGAAACCGTGTTGGTTATTAAATAAAAAAATTCTCTATCCAAATGTCCCATAATCGAACTAACTATTATATGTTCTATTATCTTACACTATGTCGATGTTAGTGAGATAGGTCTGTAGTTGCTAGGATCTTCTCTATCGCCGGATTTGAAAAAAGGTGTAATATTAGCCATTTTCCAGTCCTTGGGAACCATGTGCTCAGACAAAGATTTACGAAATATTATTTCTAAGTAAGGTGATATTTCTGATGCTAGTGTTTTATAAACGCGTGCCGGAATTTGGTTAGGGCCGGGGGATTTATTGGTGTTTATGTTTTTTAGTTCTTCTATACCGCCAGACTCTGTAGCGATTTCAGGCATCGGATGTTTGAAATGTTTATTTAGTGGTTCAATTGGATCTAAAGTGCTGGTAGTGAAAACGCTTTGGAAATATGTTTAACTTATTAGCCAGGCTATCATTTATTTTTCCCCATTATCATCCCTAAGCATTTCTATAGTAGATTTATTTCCTTGAATTTCTCTTACATACGACCAAAACGCTTTTGGATTTTCATTCAAATACTTCCCTAGAATTTTACTTTTAAAGTCAGCTAAGGCTCTTCGACATTCTTTTTTCTCTAAGTGTTCGGAAGTTTTATAATTGATAATAATTTTATTAAGCTCATGAGGGGGTGTTTCTTTTCAGTCTAGCATGGCAATTTCTGTCGTTTTTAAGATTTCCGTACCCACGCGTGATACCGCTGTGGCTCTGGATTCATCTTTTTTAATTTACTCTGTATCTGCATGTTAACTGCTGAGTGAATAACTTCTAGGAATATATGCCACAAGGTCTCAGTATCTTTCCTTAAACTTGCTTCTTGAAATTTTCTAAACGAACTCTGCAACTGTTTTAATTCCATCGTAGTCAGCCCTATCGAACAAGTATATTTTTCTCTTGGATTTGTTATTTTTGTCAGTTCTATAAGAAAATGTTGCTTTTATAATTTTGTGATCACTGATTCCCTCATCGGTACTTATATCACAAGCTGTTGGGTTATATTTGTTGCGAGGAGATCGAGAGTATTTTTTTCTCTGGTTGGGGCTGTTACTAATTGATTAAGTGCATGAGAGGAAAAGGTGTGCAGAAGTGTCTCACAGAGCTCTTTGTCCTTACCCCCGGTGATGAAGCTATACGTGTCCCAGTCTATGGATGGAAGATTGAAATCCACCCCGATGATGATGTGACGGTCATTTTTGTGTTGAATTAAATTCCTTATTTGATTTTCTAGTTCTAATATTGAATTTATGCCTGAATCCGGTGGTTTATAATATGCACATAGGTAAACCTTTTTTGCTTGAGGATCTTGTATGGAACACCAAACCCTTTCTATTTGACGATCAAGTATAGACTCCCTTCTACTCTTAAGACAATCCTTCACGGCGATAAAAACTCCTCCTCCTGGTCTTCTGATCTTTCCTATAAAGTTTGAATGATTTCGGGAATATTTCATTATCTGCGATATCTTTATATAGCCAGCTCTCAGTTCCTATGATTACATCTGCGTCGGTGGATTTGATGAGGTGATGAAAATCTGCAACTTTGTTTTTCAAACTACGACAATTTACTACGACCACAGTTATAACGCCATTTTTTTATCATTACAGTCGACTTGTTAAAGCTATTTTTACACGTTTTTTCGAGCTTATGTCTAACTGAATCACTTAAATTTTCTATGACTGGCTCCTCAAAAAAACTCTCATAGCTTATGGCTGTTTTCAATTCTTTTACTTTCATAACATTTTCGTGATTTTTTATTTTCCGATTACTTACTGACGAGTTCCATGTAGTAGCATGGTTTTTAACATGGTTTTACCCGTATAGGTAAAGCAATTGAGCAGGATCTATGGAGATTCCTGTCCATTGGGAAAAAATGATATACTCTGTGGTTGCCAAATATTTGAACCACATTCAAATTAACTAACAATTTTGAGTCCCGCGGACCAAACGAGTATCTTTTTCTAAAGGCACTAATATCTAAAAAAAAATAACCATAGTAAGACTTCCATTTTATTAAAATAAAATGCATTTCTTTTTACAATCACAAAATTCTAATCATTAATTATTCAGCAATCCTGAGATTGGTATGACGCAGCTCTCCACAGAATTATCCTATCAGCTAATTTCTTCATATTTACGTAATTCCGCGAAAATATTAGTGTGATACTTGATGCTGCTTGGTGAAATAAGTTCATGGACTCCTGAATCAAGTAACGTAAATGCGACACTGAGCTGTTTATATCGCAAGCCTACAACGGTGTTAATTTTTTTATCGCTGTAACTGATGAGAATGTCTTTTAACTCAAATAGGTAGATGAAAATGGAATTCACATTTTATGGCTCGTTCACTCAGTGCTCAGTACTCTTAAAGAAGTCAAAAATGTCTAGATTGAAAAGAGATGTATTAAGCTGTGAGACCGTCGTCTGATGGTTCGATTAGGTTTTTTCCTTCATGCCCAAACTGGTATCTTCAGTTTTCACTGAAAATGGGCGCATTATCTACATATTGCCACGTCTGGGTTCCTCTTCACTTGGGTAATCACGGGTAGTAAAAGATTCTTCAAGTGTTCATTGGTGCCGTTAAACGGTTGTTATTACCTGTTGGTTTTTATCCTATTCATGTACTTATCAAGATTCAAAGCATTCTTCCGCCATTCACGTTCGCCACAGCAATATATGCTTCTGAAATGTCTATTTTACTTCGTAGTGAGTAAAGGACTAAAAGTTGCTGTCCTCGCAAGGATATTTTTAACTGAGAAACATATCTGCCAGGTATGCAACCTTGGCAAGCCAATCATAGTCAGACTAGAAACCTATGAATTTTGAATTATGTTGCTACTCTGAAATAATTTCACTTATTTGCCCTCGACCATCTAATCTCTGCTTGGAGTAGATGATGAAATATTGTGCTGATTTGTTCGCATAGGGTCTCAAATAATCGATGATTGAGTGCTTTTTACCGAAATCCACATAAAAGTTTAATGACATCATTGAGTACTTAGTGTTATGCTGGTGACATTATTTTGCCACAAGTTGCTCACGATGAATAATACGAGTAAACAAGATATCTGGATGTCCAACATCTTCCACTTTTGTAACAACTCCTGAAAGAAGCCCTGTTATGGATGCGGCAACATCTGTGTATTACAGCACATTTTTTCCATTCAATACAGTGTCTCGGTAAACAACCATTAAGTGCTTCGAAAATATTAGAGCC
The DNA here is from genome assembly GCA_933228895.1 of Platycnemis pennipes. NCBI lineage: Eukaryota > Metazoa > Arthropoda > Insecta > Odonata > Platycnemididae > Platycnemis > Platycnemis pennipes. The sequence goes on along the minus strand of OW121849.1, from coordinate 49,592,621 downwards.
GGTTGTTCTTTCCGGCAAGTCAAGGCAACATAAATTCTTCCTTTAAATCTCCTTGACACTGATACTCTCACAAACAAGAACTGCTTTATGTTGATTCAATCCTTTTTCACACTACTTTTCACAATTTCTATCACTCGATATTCAAGATCTTTGGCTTTGTCTTCCATTCTGCATTTGTGTTAGCACGCTTGGGAATCACTCTTTTTCTAATTCTTCATTGATCAACTCTATTACGCAAAGTATTACCAGTGACATGTTAAATGAGTGGATTTTCACTCATTGTGGGTTTATTTTTCTGAACTTCAAAAATAAAACTATTTGGTTATTACACTTAGACTTTTCGACGTCAAAAATGTCACCAAGTAACCAAGTAAAATTAAATAATTCAGTGGGAACTTACATAAGAGTACCTTGAGGAATAGCAGTACATGTTGTTGCGAGGAATACGTGTTCTATTTTCGTATGTCCTCTTTAATATTTTCCAAGCAGTCAGTTACCATTGAGATCGTTGTCACTCGCCTGCCGTTTGTAGGAACCAGAATTAAAAATATAATGAAAGGGTATAATAGACACTTTGTAAATAGGTACCCACATTTCTTTCCGGGCCAACTGGTGTCCACAGGGCACCGATTGACGATTGCCGTTCCAATCTACGTCGTCAAATGTGGGCTAATAAATTCGGCATCGACCAAACAAATTCTCAAGCAATATTAGAACGATTCATCTACATCTACATCTACATAATACCCTGCAAGCCACCACAAGGGTGTGTGGCAGGGGGTGATTGCTCACCAAACATGCACTACATATCATGAATAAAAAAGGAATAGTATTAATATAGTAGTGAGAACTACACTATTTAAAAAAGACAGAAATTGCAAAGCAAACATGCAAAAACATTGTTAGTAGGGTTAGCTTTAAGTACTCATACCAACATGCAGCTACCAATGCTATTCATTGCTACTCTCCGATAGGACATATTTACCGTTATTCGTATCTCTAATTGTGCGAGGGAAAAAGGACATTTTGAATCGGTCAGTTCGGCAATCAATTTCTCTAATTTTATGATTATGGTCCAGTCTGCCATAGTAAGTTGGGGTTCGTAAAATATTTTTAACATCATCACTGAAAATATTGCCTTGGAATTTGTTTAAGAGATTAAGTCTAAATTTCAACCTGCGATCTGACAATGATTCCCATTTCAATTCATTTAATAGACTGGTTACGCTAATATAATTATCGTATTGTCCCTTTACAAATCTTGCCGATCTTCGCTGCACACGTTCAAGTTCATTACTTAGACCGATTTCGTAGGGATCCCATACACTGGCAGCATATTCCAAATGATGTCTAACAAGGGAAAAGTAGCTGATTTCTCGTACATGATCGTCACATTTACCCAATACTCTTTTAATGAAACCCAGTTTGCGATTCGCTTGACCCATTATTTCACGAATGTGTTTACCCCAGGAGAGATCATTTGTCAGTCTTATTCCAAGATATTTAATGGATTCCACGTTTGTTAATTCATTATTACTTATTTTGTAAGTGGTAGGAGGAGAGCTATTCTTTTTCCAAAAATTCATTACAAGACATTTCTTAAAGTTTAATTCTAACTGCCATGTATCACACCAATTTTCGATTGCTTGTAGGTCATCATTTAAATATTGCTTATCGATTGGGCTTAGAATTTCCCTGTACACAACTGCGTCATCGGCAAATAGACGAAGCTTACTTTTTACCACCTTATTATTATCATTAATGTACAGAAGGAACAGGAGTGGACCTATCACACTACCTTGTGGGACACCCGAAGTGACTTCAATTTTCGGTGAGGTAACACCGTCCAAAACAACCCTTTGAACCCGATCATGTAGAAAATCACTTATTCATGATATAATTTTATTGTCTAGCCCATAAGATTTTAATTTCAAAATTAGTTTGCTATGAGACACCTTGTCAAAAGCTTTTTTGAAATCTAGAAAAACAGCATCCACTGGAATATTATTTTCGCCAGAAACTAAAATATCGTGGGAAAAGAGAGCAAGTTGAGTTTCACATGATTTGCTCTTCCGGAAGCCATGCTGAAAGTTGGACAACAAATTCTGGCTATCTAGGTGCCCCATGACTGAACTGACAATTATATGTTCTAGGACCTTGCATGAAATGGATGTGAGAGATATTGGTCTGTAGCTAGATGGCTGCTCCCTATCACCACTTTTAAAAATGGGTCTTACATCGGCTACTTTCCAGTCCATCGGTACGACGTGTTCAGTGAGGGAGTTATTAAATACTATTTGAAGGTAGGGAGGAATTTCGGAAGCTAACTCACTATACACGCGGGAGGGAATTTGATCAGGGCCAGGAGATTTGTTGGGACTTATATCTTTGAGTAGCTTTTCAATACCATTACAGGAAATTTCTATTCGTTGCATCAGCCGCTGAAAGAGGTCAGGTAACACGACAGTTGGATCGCCGGAAGGTGGGTTAAAAACGGTTTGGAAGAAGGAATTTAGCAAGTTAGCTTTTTAAGAGTGTTTGTGGCCATTTCCCCCTTATTATTTTTTAGTGAATGTACGGTAGACTTATGGCCTTGCACCTCCCTGACGTAGGACCAGAAGACTTTTGGATTTTCTTTCAATTGTTCCCCAAGTGTTTTTCTTTTGAATTCGGCGAATGCATTACTAAGGGCTGTCTTTGCAGCGGATTTGGAAATTTTATAATTTTCAATTATTACGTTACGCTCATTAGTGGGCATATATTTACTATTTCTTTTCATTTTAGCATGACATATTCGCTGCCGTCTCAGGGATTTTCTCACTTCGGCATTGTACCACCTAGGTTCAGTGCTTTCTTTTTTAAATTTACATGGGATATATCTATTGATCCCAGAGCGCATGATATTAATGAACGACTTCCAGGATCCCTCCGTACATAAGTTGATGGAAGACTTTTTAAAATCCGATAAGGAATCTTTTAAATAAATTTTAAAGCTAGGAAGTTAGCTCTTTTAAAAATATAAATCTTTCTCTTTTGTTTAAAATTTTTGTCTAAAGTTAGTGAGAATTTTGCTGTTATAACTCTGTGGTCACTGATTCCATCAACCGTGTCAATCTTAGTCACTTGTTGTGGGATGTTGGTTGCCAGTAAATCAAGAATGTTATCCCCTCTATTAGGTGCTGTAGCTGATTGTGTCAGGGAGTTATTGGAGAACACATCTAATAGAGTCTCACAGATGTCCTTGTCCTTTCCTCCGGCTATGAAGCAGTGAGTTCTCCAGTCTATTGATGGTGCATTGAAATCGCCACCTATTATTATATTACGCTCACTGTTACGGGACGTTATAGAATTTATCTGCTTTCCCAGTTCTAATAATGACTCAACATCAGTGTTTGGGGGCCTATAGAAAGCGCAGACGATTACCAAATTGGAAAACATCACACTTTATTAATTATTTTCCTTGCTCAATAATGTTTAAATTTTGGAAAAATTTTCATGTTTCGTACCATTGAGGAATGTTCAAACTGTTTATACGCGATAAGCGATATGAGAGTTAGGGTTTGTCATGGCTTAAGACCTCAACCCAACTCAGGGGCCCGGGTTTGAGCGCCTAAAGTGATTTCAGTCATGTTCCTGCCTCTTAGTACTGGGTGGTAAGCTCTTCACGTTTAGTTTTTCTATGGGGTCCGACTGAGGACCTCTTAAGACAAACAACGTGTACCTACTGTGTACGCGAGCCGTGTAGATATTGTTTAAAATCACCCTAAGTAGTATACGGTGGTTGTCCGTTGCCTGTAGATCACGCGTTTTCCCCACGTTTTACGAAAACGTTGTCCCATATTTTAGGCTCCTTTCTCGAAGAGGTGGCTTATGCCGGCCCCAGATTTTTTCAACAGTCTTCCGTTTTCTGAGAAGTTGTTCTTGGTACAGAAAGATACTACAGTGAACTCTTGTTAGCACGTTTTTGAAGGGACCCGAAATTCTGAACCTACTAACCAGGAAAACGTGCTACAGAGGTTTCGCCTTCCAGGGAACGCTAAAGATGTATGTATGAGTTGCATAACGTTCAGGGGAATGCTACGCGCGTTTTAGTTTATTCTGGTAGATAGCTGCTGATAATTTGTTGTAAAAAAGGTTTCACTTCCTCCTATTACGTCTTCCAAGAAAATACATATTAGGTTGATGCGTTATCCATAGTTAATTGTGACGATAATGACCAAACAGCACGTTTTGTATGTAATTCCCAGCGGAGCCACCCGGCGATTTTTCTCGTACTTTCCACATAATTAATGTGTCCGAGGGTAGATGAATCCGCAGCGTGAATGCCCCACACCGCACTCTTATGCACTTCATGGTTTGCAAATCATGGACAAAAATAAGTCGATTATTATGATGAATGCAACGAAAAGTATTATATTTTCATATTATCTATGATGAAAATTGTTATAAACAAATATTCAAATATATTGTGAGGATTGGCAGAATTCCTCCAAAAAATGAACAAAATGATCACCTGGCCCAAAAACATTCCACTTTCCAGAGCGTATTTCCACATAATTAATGTGTCCGAGGGTAGAGGTCCGACCGCTTTACTTGACCACTTGTAATAAAAGTGGAACTTCCCATTTGTTCTCTAGATATATTTAGCTCACAAAAATATACGTTAAAAGATACTACATAATAACTTATGAGGGCGAGAAGAATTTGTCTAAAGTGCTTTGTCCATCACCTCGACGGCTTTAGCAAATGTTGGAGGCGATTTGGGCTCCACCTCGTCATTCTCATCTTCATTTCGAAGTTCCTGCTCACAGACTTATTCTATTGACATCAATCTACAGATTAAAATGCATGATAATGAGATTCACCATCTCATTCAATCAAATTTTGAAAGACTTCAAAATATGAAAGTTAATTTTTGGAGTAGTTTATAAATTTAATAATTCTCTCAATAAATGACCCTTAGTTTTTAAGTCGCACAAATTCAACCAATCAACCTGCGAACTATGATGCCATCATCACAAGCAACTTACTCGTCGAAGGACGTACCCTCCCCTTCTCCAAACAGCTGATCCCAGCCTTCAACGGGCTGCTCATCCGCTGCCTCATCAGTCAACGACGCAGTACGGTCATCATTTGTGGTGCAAATAAATCCAGACGCACGGAACAAATTCTTATTTTCTCCGCTTTGAGTCCCAGGCAGGGCCGGTCCGAGAGGATTTTCCGCACAAGCAGGATAGCGTTTGGCGCTTCAAGCATTTTTTTTTGCTCCCCTCGCAAACAATAGTGTTTTTGTTGTTTTTTACGATCTTAATAGGACCTTCGAGCATTAAAATAATAAACTCCTACTAACACCTAATGGACATGGATTATTTCTTCGTTGATATTAAATATTGCGAAGACATTCCGCCGTAATTTTATTGATTTATTCATGGGGCTACTGCCATTTTTCAAATTTTTTACGGAATAGAAGCAAACGCCCAAAGAAATACTTTATTGATTTTGATACATTTAGAACTTTGAAAAAGATGTTTTAATTCTAATTAATAAACTTATAGGAAACTAGAGAGTAGATAGTGAGTTAAAAGAACAAATTGTTGTTTTAAAAAATTATAAATGAAACAAAGTAATACAATAGCTTATATATTTGTTTTTTATCATGAATATACTAAATATTGTTCTTTTGAGCAAAAAAATTATACTGAAATTTTTCTAGCCTTTAAATTCGCAGAATCTTTCAAATTAGAATGTGTGTCAATTAACTTCAAAGTGTCGCTTTCAATGGCTAATGTGACAGACCAGTCCGTCTTATCAACTCGTTCAAGAGAATGTAAGTTAGACCTTCACCAGTAGTGTCTGTAACTGGAATAAAACCAAGGAAATGTTCTTTAATAGCAATTTATTCACTGCTTGTAGTAAACGAATGATGATCGACACCTGTTCTGCACGACTGACATCTAGGGTAGAGTCAAATAATATTGAGTAGCATGACGCTTTTTTAAGTTCATGTAAAATATGATCTTGAATGCGTGTTGATAACACAGTAATGAATTCATTTTGTATGTTTTTACTAAGATAATGAACACTGGCTTCATTCGAACTTGCTCTTCGCAAGTGTTCTTTGAAGACATCAAATGTGGCAATGTGCTCTATTAATTTCAAGAAATTTCCCTTATTCTTTTTCAATACTGTATCTGTTGTTCCTCGAAATGCCAATCCCCGAGTCCCAAGGAATTGCGTTGCATAAAGTAACCTTTTTAATACTTCATACCAATGTTCACTGTCACCATGAATGGTTTGCATCAACGGTTTTACCTAGGCGTAAGCGCAGATGAAATTCTCGCCATGATTGGCATGCTTTCAAATGGCTAGGGGATTTATTGTGTTGGGCTAGAAATCCGGACATATGTCGTCAGTCTGATAATCCAGAGGTACCAGAAAGTGAGATACTTTCAGCACTAATTAGTTCATAACAATAACAAAAAATTGAATTTTTGAAACAATAAATCTGCCACTCTCTGCGGATTTCTTCTCCGTTAGATAATTTTCCTTTATATTTTGCTGGAGTAAATCTTCTACCAGTATTATCGACAGGAAATTCAGCATCAGTTACTTGAAAAGAGCCTCTTTCCACAATTGTTTTTCGCATGCCATCAGTAATTTTATCAGGCCATTTTCCGCAATCATCAGTTGACAAGTCAACAAATAGGTGCGGCAGGTGGTTCGTCCTACAATTATAATGCTAAACGTAAGTTTTAAAATATTGAATACGATTTTTGTATGTTTGCTATATATATGTTTGCACCTTTGTCAGAACAAGAGGATTGTATTCATCTACATCATCATTAGGTTCGGCACATTCTGACATCCCAATCAAATCACTGGCACTGCCACATTCCGTTTCTATCGGGGACTATTATTTACGATAAAAACAAGGAAACTTGATTTATTCATCCTTACTCATAAATAATAAAATATTTCTCCAGACTTTTTTTTAACAATTCCATTGAATTTTGCGTATTTGGTGGCAAATCTCTCCTGATTTTAATAAAAAGTTTTTATAATTGTAAAATTAAAAAGTATTCATTTAAATTTTGTTTTAAATTTAAATAATACAAACCAGAATATAAGTTTGGTAACAAATTAGCAATAAACAAATGAAATAAGTTCTTTCTTGTATTGGTATATTGGGGGGGGGGTTAGTCTTGCGAAACTTGAAACAAATCAGCCTTGCCCATTCGGTGCCGACATGTTACAAATCTCTTGCCTTAATTTTTAGTGCTTGATATTTACTTTTACATTGCCCATACTTATCTCTTCTCACTAGTAAAGTTCACTACTAAAATCAGAACAACAATTTTTAGGAAAAAATTTCGGGGGGGGGGGGGGGGGGGGGGGGTGTGAAGCAACAGAAGCCCCTCCCCTGGCTACGTGCCTGCTTGGGAGGGTGACATATTTCCATGTTTCTCGAACGTTAGTGCCCACGCTGGGTGCCTCACCCTGAATGCACCTGTAAACTATGCCATGGCGTTTTTTAAATCCCTAAAACCATCCATTCAAAGCCTTAAAATCACTGATGCCCATTTTATCGGATAAGTACGAGGGCTTTTCACGTAATATTACACTATCTAATGGCACATTGGATGAGCGCGCTTGTTTGAACCACTAAAGGACGACATCCTCCAACTCACAAAATTTGCCGCCTCGCACTATTTTCCTATACCTGCTCGTATCTTCTTGCGTTGTATTCTCAAGTTTTTTTTCTCCATATTTTTCACAATAGAGTTCAATGTTGACGGTGGAATTTCCATTTTGTCTGCTATTTCGACACGCTTCATATGCTGATTTTCGTCCACTTCTCGGAGGAGTTAGAGCTTTTCAATCGTCGATATTTGTTTCAACACAAGCTTCTTCACACTTGAATCACTTTTCACACTGTTAGTTTCACGAAGTAGGTACTGGTTTTCACAGTTTTGATGCCCAGTGAACATTTATAAAACAAACGAACATCGCAATGAAATCGTCTACTTGTGGGTGCGAAACGCTGAATGGCCAATTCAAATGTTTGTGAATGCCGCATTTTTAATTCTTCAAAAACAATTTTTATCTATAATGTACTTGACAAATTTTATTGCAAACAATAACCATCTTTTTTAATGCGAGAATCGAACCTCTTGAGTGATATTAAACGTCATGTTAACCTATAGGGCGGTTATTTTGCTGGGACGAATTTGGTTTGGTGGTCCTACGTACGTGCTAAAGAGGCATCCAAAACGTGCTAGCCAGGATTATTTAC